>CM060474.1:13804897-15004897 GCA_030544235.1 Lepturacanthus savala
ACCCCGTTTCATTTGGCGAAAGCTTGTCATGTATGTGTGTGTATCATTAACCTGGGGTAAATTAAGACGTGAAAAAATATATATATTATCATGAGTGTTAAAACATTATACATTTTATTCAGTGCCAGAAAGTAATTCAGCACATTTAATTAAGTACAGTTTTGAACTACTTGTAATTCCTACTCCACTTCATTTATTTGGTAAAGTATCTAAATTGTCCCCACATTGATGAACTATAACAATAAATGCTCTCATATATATTTATTAGTGATAAAAATAAATACTATAATATATTAATATAATAGTTTTACTTTTAATACTTTGAGTACATTTTGTAGATACTTCTGCACTTTTACAGAAGTAAGTACCATTTTATAATCAGGACTTTTACTTGTAATTGAGTATTTTTAGTTGACAGTGTTTCTACTTTTAAAGTAGCATCTGAGTACTTAGTCCACCGCTGCTTTTTATGATCTCTACATGATTTATTGCTAAAGGGGAGTAGTTACACATAGTCGCCACTAGATGGCAGCAATGTAGCAACAAATATAAACCTGTCCTGCACAGATGAGGCATGCTACCATTCAAAAGTTCGGGGTCAATGAGAAATTTTCTTATTTTTGAAAGAAAAGCACTGTTTTTTTTCAATGAATATAACTTGAACCTAATCAGAAATACACTATATACATACTAATGTGGTAAATGACTATTCTAGCTGCAAAGTCCGGTTTTTGGTGCAATATCTACATAGGTTTATAGAGGCCCATTTCCAGCAGCTATCGCTCCAGTGTTGTAATGGTACAATGTTTTCTCATTGTGTCAGAAGGCTAATGTAATAAAACTTTATATTCATTTTACAACTCATGGTGGGAAATAAAAGTGTGACTTTTCATGGAAATCACAAATTTGTCTGGGTGACCCCAAACCTTTGAACAGTAGTGTAGCTGAACCGATATATATAAAGAAACATAGTTATGCACATCTATATAACATCTGCATCTCTTTCTTACCCCCCTAGGCGGCCTACAACCTTGCGAATGTTGCCTGTAAGTGTCACGGTGTCTCAGGTTCCTGCAGTCTCAAGACCTGTTGGCTCCAGCTGGCTGATTTTCGACGTGTTGGAGAGTTTCTGAAGGAGAAGTACGACAGCGCTGCCGCCATGCGCATCGGACGGAAGGTACTGAACTCACCTCTCCTCCAGGAAATATAAACTGTCACAATACTGAACAGAATTACCTTGATAAATAATCTCTCTCTGTTCGCCGCAGGGAAAGCTGGAGCTGGTAGACAAGCGCTTCAACGCACCGACCCCGGACGACCTGGTCTACATCGACCCCAGCCCCGACTACTGCCTCCGCAATGAGACCACAGGCTCGCTGGGCACGCAGGGCCGCCTGTGCAACAAAACCTCGGAGGGCATGGACGGCTGCGAGCTCATGTGCTGCGGCCGAGGATATGACCAGTTCAAGACCTACAAGCACGAGCGCTGTCACTGCAAGTTCCACTGGTGCTGCTACGTCAAGTGCAAGCGCTGCACGACGCTCGTGGACCAGTTTGTGTGCAAATAGCACGCTGGCAGGTGATAGGCGGACAGAAGGGGGGGGTCGAAAAGGAGGGGGGGAGGTTACAGGAAAGAAAGGGTGAAGGATAGATGACAGGATTTCCAGGGTTTTGTTCACGATGAGTCCAGACACACCAGTTCCAATTTGTTTTTTTTTTTACTAGTTTCCTTCTCTTCTCTGTTAATGAATCTCCTGCCTGTTCACATAACTCCACACGAAACCTGCATGGTCAGTTTTTTATAGTATGTGAATAACAGAATGATGGATAAGTAGAATGAGAAGAGGAACAGATGGACGGAGATAGACAGAAATATGAAGTAAAGAGGAATCTTATTTTTATTTTTCAAAGGAGATTCCTGTTTTCCCACTGATCCATAATTACTCTCTGCTCTCCTGTATAATATCCTGACCACAAGCCAGACGGAGGAAAATGGGGTTCGAAGGACAAACAGAATGGATGAACACAGAAGGACATTTAGGATGAACGGACCCAGGAGGTGCAGGTGGAACAACTGTATCCTAAAAGAAAAGGATACATGGTGTGAGATGATGACAAAGTAAATGAAATAAATATATAATTAAATAATAAATAAACATACAACTTTGATCGTTATTTAAAGAGACTCTTCCAATGAACCCGAGACACCTGCAACCCAAGACACCTGTAACGCTCATGTTGTTCACTCATCCCGAGAATCCCCCACAAATGATTTGGAGTTTGGACATTAGAGTGATGTCGATGTGCCTGTTTCAAAGAACTTTTTTGACCTTTATCCCTAAAGGGAAAATTCTGGCATCTCGAAGTTGTGCTGACATTGCTCAAAACACACTTTTGACACACTTAGACGATGTGGAGCAAAGTCTAAATCCTAAACAGGCAAACAAGTCGAAGAGGAGTTGGGAGAAGCAAAAAGAGAAATGGAGGGAACCAAAAAAAAGGGAAAATCAAAAGAAAAAATACAAACAAGGATGAGTTTGGACAATGATTTTCGAAAAAATCCTTCAAGGGACAGTTTCACAAAGCCATAGCTGATTTAGAAACTCGGGCACAGGAAGACCAAGCTGGAGATTTCTGTCAAAAAAAAAAGCAATAAAGTAGAAAAAACACTTCGCCCTCTTGTTAAAAGGACTTACATCGCACGCATCTGTTTGTCTCGATGTAACTACTGCTGTTGTTAGAGCAGATTTCCAGCGCCTGTGACCTGACAAGTGTGTCTGCACGAGTAAATGAGGCTTGCTACTCATGGTGGCCATCTTGACACCGCAGCTGTTTAAACAAGCAGCTCACTCTGGCTGTCCAGCTCCGTGACCTTCATCTGATGGCAAAAAGCTCCATTAGTGAGATTAATGTGCTGTATCTGCCTAAATGAAACCGCACTAAGAGACACGTCCACTGTGAGTGGAGGTCTTCATCTCATGCCGTTGTGCTACTCACTCAGTCAAAAAAAAAAATGCAGTCGGTTGCAATTCTGAAAAGAGATTTCTGCAAAATGATTCCACTGCTGAAAGTAATTACATCAATTCACAATTTTGATTAAAAATTCAGTTGCTGAAGTTCCCCAAGAAGTTTCATTCACAAATGTTTCTGTAGTTGTTTTTTGTTTTTTTTTGCCGGCACTATTTCTCATCCAGTTTTTCAAATGGTGTTGTTTTACCAGTTCCCTTCACATCACCAGCAACGTGTACACTTGAGTTGATGATGTTGTAACTTCATGATGTAATCCGATCGATGAGCACAATTGATAACAAAACATGAACGGGACAAAGTGAGCAGAAGAGGACTTGAACACGCTGTGGAAAAAAATGAATGTGTGAGCGCGGACAATACGAGACAGAGTGGACTGCAATGTATTATTATTGGCTACTTTAAAAAAAAATAGTAGATCAGAAAAGAAAGTATATTTTATTACTGTTTTTCATTTTCTGTTTTCTATGTTTTATACGTGAGTATTATTGTGTATTCTTTTGATAAACTAGTCTTCGACAATGAGGCTTTGTTCTCTTTTTGAGTCTGCTGCAGTTCTTTTGGGTGAGTCTGGCCCCGGCCAACATTTTTTTCTCTGTTCCACACCAACTTGACAACTACAGACAAGTCTTTGTAGTTTGGTGTTTTGGAAAATGTAATCGCAAAATAGGGTTAGGAAGTAAAGCGTCGCAAAAAACAGAATTGCATTCCTACCATTCACAGAAAGAGACCGGAAACGCTACTGAAAGTCTGAAATGAATAAATGGAATGAATCAGCTGTAAGTAATGTTAAAATGGGTGAAAAACACTGTAGTGACACAAAGAAAGAAAGAAAGAAAAGGACGAATTATGACAGCAGCACTACTTTAATGTCTGTAATTTTACAGATAACAGTTTATAGCAAATTTGTAATGTCATGTACACTATATCTTACTTATTACTTACTTATTCTGCAAAAATTGGTAATAATTTGAGTGTTTTAATACAGATTCTTTAAACCTCTATCAAATGCAAAAAAAGATACCAATTGAATTACTGAGAATACTTTGTGCAAATTTTTTCATCCTTGTGCAGAATTAAAGAACTCACCTGCAAACAGTATATACTTCATTAGAGACAACAACCATCCCAACACATTGAATCTGGTATTCAAATTTACTTTCAATTCATGCTTACCATTATTTCTCAGACAATCCCCAAACCAAGAATTCCTGGATTTTCTTAGGAAAAAGCACTAAATACCACACTGTATGATGATATCTTGATCATATCAACATCACAGCATTCACAGTCACAGATAATTAGAAGGTTTTCATGTTGATGGTTAAACTTTACATTGTACATATGGATTTTCCACATAAAAAAAATAAATATTAAAGTTAAGGTGATTCTTCACAGTAGATTCCTTAGTTTTTTTTTATCTTATTACTTCTCTTATAGTCATTTTATTTTCTCTCACCTCCTTAAGACTTCTGTTCCTATCCCATACAGACATCCAGCTTGTTCACCTCTAGACTCCTCTCCTTCTTTCTGGATGGAGACTCTATCTCCAACAATAATTTTTTAAAACTTTTGTTTTTAATTTTACTTCAAAAGCGTTTAGCCACTTTGCTGAACAATCTCTCACAACTTTATACACTGAATGTCAAATGCAGTCATAAGCAGGTCTGTACAGTGACCTGACTAACAATTACTTTTAGCTGCTCACTGCTAATTGGATTAGACCACTGACCTGAGCAGCATGACTGTCCTACAATACTGTGTCTGTGTAATCCTCCTCACCTGATAGAGGACTCTCTCTCTCTCTCTCTCTCTCTCTCTCACTCTCTATCTGTGTGTGTGTGAACTTTTACTTCTGTTTATTCCTAAAAAGGCTGCATTTATTGTGTTTAATTTCATTTCCATTCTACACCCATAGTGTGTGTAATATCGTGTCAAGAAGTGCATGTGCAGGTTATGTGTGTGTATTCTCCAAAGATTAGACCAGTTAAAGTGTAACCTGATGGTTTCTGTAATCCTTGTCGCATGACAGCCATCTGCTGTTGTGATGCTGCTAATATGATTGCACTCATCTCTAACACAAGATTAGGCAAAAACCTAGTGTATGGCTGAACCGTGTATGAACCGTGTATAAAATGCTAGATCGCTTTGAATTCGTATGTTGCCCGGATACTATCAGACATGGACATAAACCGCATCTTAGGATGTTTGCTTTCATGTAAGTTGAGGTTTACTTATTTGTCATGTCTCTACGCACAAGAAAACTACTAAACTACATTGCACCAGAATTTGGATGTAGACTATATGGTGCTTTTTTTATTTTGCATTTTATTTTGTCTCAACAGGAGTGGACATTAGTAAAACCCGCCTTTGGATCCATGTAGCCGCCTCCTCTGTTCTGCTACTTGACTTCTGGTGGGAGGGTCAGGGTTTTTCATAGTGAGTGTGTGAGAAGGCAGCTATAGGTCTAAACTAGCTGCTTTTGGACCCAAAAAAGCATGATGTTTTTATAAATAGACCACAAAAATTAAGATATCTAACTGAGAAAATGGCAAAATAAGGCTCCTGTTAATTTACAGAACACAGAAATGCTTTATTTTGAAAAGACACAAACAGGTTATTTGGATAAACTGGACATATAGTGGGAATCTAAATTATAATCTAAATTATAGGGCTGGTCCATGGCTGGTGTAGAAAACAAACAATATATTTTCAGCCAGGTGCTTCGTCTTTCAAAAGGCCTTTTCTTGCTCTGGTATTTCTTTGCATTTTGCAGCATTCTCACACACAACCAAAAGGAAGGTGAAGCAACACTTTTGAAGAGTTTTTTTTGTTTCGTTTGTTTTTAAAGATCCCCTTTTTCTTGTTATTTTAACCTAATGTGTAACAGACTCTCTAAACTTACCCTAAAGAAATAGTCCGTTTCAGCTACCATTATCACTTCGGGAGTTTGACTCATGTCTCCCCAGGTGTTTGGCGAGCTGAACCTGTCCTGCAGTTTTGACTCGGTTTTAAACGATTCCCTTATCTTCCTCTGAACAGCTTTGACTGGGCTTTTTCTGAAGACACGGCAAAGCAGCAGCCTGGGAATGAACATCCAGGCAGTGGTCTCAAAAGACTAGGAAGTGTCTCTGCACATCTGTGGCATTAATGAGACCCAGCTGAGTCCAGAAGGATATTTTAGTGTTTAACTGCCAGCTGGCTAATTATGTGGCCAAACTTGCTTAGCAGCATGAGTTGCTTTGCTTGAGTTAGACAAAATTACCAAAGAAAGGCTCCTACAATGGATCTATTCTCATTTCTGTGTTGTTTTGGCAATGAGCAATGGGATAACTCCCGCACAACCTGTTCTCTCTGTGATGAGGCAGAAAAGAAGAGTTGGAACCTGTGGTTGATCCCTCTGCTGTGTCCAAACATCCAGCCACACAAGGCTGGTTTATATTCTGGTTAAAACAGTGCACTTTGTTCCCTTGGTGAAATTATAAATAGCATGAAAATGTGTAAGCATGCCACTGGTATACAGCATTATTTTGATACCAGTTATTATTCAATGCTGTCTGCTACTTTTCATCATTTTTTTCTGTAGCTGTACATAATACCAGAGGCAAACTATACAAAGGGGTCTTGCACTTGGTGTGTATGAGTGTGTTTCTCTGTGTAGATTAGCCAGCAGCTGTTGCAGCTAAGACATCCGTAGGATGATCTGGATTAACTGAACTGAAGAAGACACAACCTAATTTTCTCTCTCACAAACACAAAAATGTACACATACACACGTGTACACATACGCAACCACACACACACATGTTTACTGCATTCATATTCTGTTGCTCTCTTTCTGCCTCTTTCAGTTTGCTCTCTTCCTCTGTCTTTTTCAAACACACGAATGCACCAGGCTCAAAGACCGAGTCAAAATCTAGTGCTCAGCCACTTATCTGTAAACTCATATGCTTTCTACAGGCTTTGGCAGGATGGAGCAAAACAGACCTGCTGAGTCCTAGTAAGCCAGTCTATCTAATCTTCTCAGGACAGTGTTGTAGATGTGATAAATGGACTGTAAGTTGAAGGTACAGTTCCCACAGCAATGCATCTTTTTGCATTCTAATTGGTGTCTTTGAAATGTTTCCAGTTTATTAACCCTCTCACTCGTGCAAAAAAAAAAGATCCAACAGTCAATTTAGTCAGTCAGTACAATTTGTTCTTATTACATAAAGCGACAGACAGCAGCTCAGTGAATGGACAAGTTGAACTACTGTATGTGTGGTAGCATCAGGCTAAAGTAATGAATGATGCAGTCTATGCTGTATACATATATATTTATATATACACATATATATGACACAATGGACTCCTCAAACTACTTTGAGGAGGTCAGCAACAACAGGAGACATTCAAAGAGTCACAACAAGCCTCGTGAATAAGTCACATTTTCATTTAAGGCTTTTAAAGTTAAATGAAACATCACTAATGTGTCCGGAGTCTTAGATGTGCACCACTGCATTTACAAGTTGGATGCTACGTTAAAAAAAACTTCTCAGTAAATGTTACATTTAAGTTAAATGACTGAAACTTGTTTGGTTTATGTTCGTTTCGTAAAACTTTAAAAGCGAAACAGAGGTTTGACATATATATGACTCCTATATATTGAGACTAGATTAGATTAAAGACTTTATTGATCCCTTTGGGAGGTTCCCTCAGGGAAATTGAAGCCTATTCAAGACTATTTCTCATTGTTCCAATCCTCCTAAACATTATTTGTCCATTCACACTAAAAGTAGGTTAAAAATATGAAAACATATCCCTTTTAGGTGCATTTATAACAGATAAAATATGTGATTAACTGGCAAGTAGTTCAATCTAAAGGCTAATTTGTGATTATTGATAGTTTGAAGCTTCTTGATTTTGCTCTCAAATTGCACCAGGGTTGCTGCATTTAAATCAGCAATGTTTCAAAACACTAATCCCATGGACACACCTAGGATGGCGTGTTCCTTGCCATACCTTGTCTTAAACTGAAATGACACCACTGGCAACAAATGTTGTACTTCATTGGTTTTAAGCCATATTACATTTAACGGATGTAACTCAGACGGCGATATTCATGTTACTAACTTACCCATGACAAGCAACAATGTATAAATTGTTCCTCTCAGTGTGACAAGAAACTCTCCATGATCTGTGAAAAGAGTGTTGTGTAGGAGTGGATAGACGCGTCATGTGCTTCTCTCTACTGTCACACCCTGTATGTATGTGTTAGGTCAGGATGTTAGAGACAGGGAATGTGATCATGTGTTCACTTTGGTTATGCCAAGGAGGAAATCACTGTCCCTGCATCTATAGTCTCCAAACTCTTTTAGATATTAGATGAAAGAAAAACAGATCCTAGGCACTCTTCTGCAAGAACAGAAAAAGCTTCAATTCAAGGCTAGTTCATAATAGGACAATAAAACACAGACAACACTTGACTATGAAGTTCTCAAACTATGTTTCTTCATTTATTCAACATTTGTGACGACAAGTTCAAACTTTTTTGGTTTTACTTGTCAAAATAATAGATAGAAGAGAGCAACTTTACACACAAAAAACAAAAAGACACTTACATAATTGATGTCAGGTGAGTTCTGTCACACCTACTTGTTGTGACCTATTAGAGCTGAGAGAATATGAGTGTCCCAACAACACACACACACACACTCTTCAACACACACCACTGACTTACACTCACTGATGGTTAATGAAGCAAAAGTAACCAACACTGTTTTAATTTTGTAAATCAATGGTTCTCAAAGTGGAGTCCAGGGACCCTTAGGAGGTCCCCAGTAAAAAGGGAATCATTTATGTTAATTACAAGTCCATCCATTGGTAACATAATGATATTTTTATCATGGATTTCATACATTTTATTTAATATCTAGAAGCAAAAATCTTATTGGACCCTGGGACAAAATCTTATCAAATGGACATCCATGATCTAAATGTCGGTTTGAGGGTTCTTGACATGAAAAAGATTGAGAAAATAAATTAACAGTGAGCTGGAGTAGGATTAAATAACCTGTAAACATGTTCTTTACTGTTTCAATTTTGTATTGTATAAATGTTTTACTCATAAAAAGATATAATATCCTAATAATATTCAGAAGAAATTGCTAAAAAACAATGTTTGCAGTCATAAAGCAGTCAAGTCTTGTTTGTTGCTCCAGTTGGTACAAAAGCCGCTGATTATCTAAATGTCCACATTACCCAACGATGGGATGGCACAACTGCTCCCCTATATACACAGATAGAGCAACAAAGACAGATTAAAATACTGGATAAGTGATGTGAACAAGGTGCAACCAGAAATCAATGTTATGCAAACAAAGTGTAATATCCTGCCAATTTCAGTGCACATTGATACTGCTTCACCAAGTTCACTGAAGGTGTCATGTTGACCATGATTCTGGGATATCTTGTTGCCTTTTCCTGCTATTAGTCATTCTGTATTATTGCCTTTCCTGGAAGAAAGACTGATAACCGCAGCAAACCTTCACATCACTTAATAATAATATCATAAAATACATGATTGATGGAACCTCCTCGTATTTCAATATGCCTTATCCCGCCTCATCACAGAAAAACATTTGTTGAACCACATTATACTGCACCAGACGAGGTTGAACTCACATCACAGTGTGTGCCTGTGTGAGTCCTTGACACGGCACTGAAGACACATCAGTTACTGTAGAAGAAATCTGTTCATGGAACCGTGAGGGTTGGACTTTTCAAGAAAAACAGAGGGAGACGAACTCAACACCAGCCGGTTCAATCGATTAGCTGTAAAACCTCCGGCATGGTCAATAAAACTGTGTTGACTTAATAATGAATTACAAATAACTGTCAAGTCAGAAGTTATGTGAGATCCTGTTACAGGTTCAACAAATACTGTAAACAAGAATTCTCTGTTTTATAAATTGTGGTTGGGTAGGGCAGTTTACTTCCTCATTTTAAATAACCAATTCTAAATATATAAATAGTGTAGACTATACTATAAAATAGTTTTTCTGCTTCCTCCAGCACTGCTTTTTAGACAAAGGAAGATGAAACTTTTCCACTTATGATTATCAGTTCTTATCAATCAGGTCAGATGTGATAAAATGGATTAACTGCCTGAGGAGGACACAATTATAATCAGGACAAAGTTCTGTAGCATAATACATCGTCTCAGTAGAGATATAATTATCTTCATTAGTACAGCCATGGTTTTCAGAGTCAAGGGGTGTCTTTTTTTCTGCCAAACAAAAGAGGTATCTGTTGAAAATCGTGTTGAACTTGTTGTTGCAGTGAGTGATACTTTGGACCTGATCAACCAGACCAGTGAAACTGAACTGGGATGACGCCCAGCCACCACGGCGTTGCCTCACAATAAATACATTTGCACAATCAGGCAACCACAGTTCAAAATAATTTCAGCCCAACAGAATGTTTGTTTGTCAAGATGTGTTTCTATGTGTCAGATAAATACAGGAACTATATGCATCTATAGAGGTTGTTGCTGTCACACCAGCCGCATCTGCTTTCATTCTTTTTTGTTGTCAAAGTCAAATGTTGGATTTAAGACCGGTCTATAAGCGACTAATACTGTTACTAATAAACTATTATGCCTCCTCCAAAATAATAATGATAATATAATATTATATATATATATATATATATATATATATATATATATATATATATATATATATATATATATATATATATATATATATATATATATATATATAACAGTGATATGCATAACAACAACATGATTAGCTGGTTGATTAAGTTGTATATCAAATAAAGAAACAGTGACTCCAGCCTTTTGAAATGTAAGGTTTTTATCTCTTCCAATTTTCATTCGACATTTTTACATTATCCAGTAACTGATCTCAAATCCTGGACAGATACAACACTATAAAGAAGAACGCATATGAATAAGCAAAGAAGAGCAGTCAGGTAAACATTCAATTAAGTAATAATAATACTATTTCAACACTACAAATTATATAATTTTATATATATATATATATATATATATATATATATATATATATATATATATATATATATATATACAGTCACACATACAGCATGTATGTACTGTATTATAAATGTTTTTTTATAATAGTGCTTATTATTTATCATATTAATTTATTACTTATTACATTGTTTAAACTGTGTAGGCTATGTCTGTATATATTATATTTACCTCGTTTAAACATGACGTTTTTCATGTTGATCAATTACTTTTGTGCTTATGTTACAGTACCTACCTTGAACTCTATTGTGTACGTAAAGTACTACACAAATAAGTGACTTGACACTTGAAAGTTGCTCATTTCCCACATGGCAGCTTCTTGCGAAACCGGTTTTAACGGAAAAGCTGCTGTCAACGCGGCTAAAACACCATTAATATGACTAAAACAATGATATAGTTCATTTCACTGATTCATTTACACGTTTCACTTCAGGGATGACGCTACTTCTACTTATTTCCACACTTCATCATCATATAATGTCCCAAAGCGATGAAAAACTACAAACGAAGGGCTTCCTGTTCCTGCTCGTCAACCATTGGTTAATTCGTTCCACCCCGGCGATCTGATTGGCCAGCGGGCGCTCATGCGAGGGGCGACGTCGCGAGTCCAGTCTGGTGTAGCGACAGTCAGTCACCGTTCAGAGTAGAACGGAGCAGCGACTACAACTCTCTGTAACTGTATATCATCACTAAGAGGACGGATTCAACCAGAGACATCAGGACGAGGTGAAAACACGTTTAATATTTGTCACTATTTGTTGTTATGGTTGTTGTTCCGTCTTGTTTCAGACTGTTGAATCCACTTTTTTTTCTGAGCGTAGCGTTATGTGAACGTAACCCTCCAGCTAGCAGCCTTGCTATCCAGCTAATTCTGGATGTCAAAACAAGAGAGGAGCATATAATCTGCTAGCCAACGGGAAAGCACGGCTCCTCTCTCCCAACGAGGCGCTATCACTCATATTCGGGGCGTATAAAGGCAGATAATTCAGTGTGGGAAGCTGTCAGAATACACACAATCTCAGATAAATAGTTATCTTTCTTCTTTCGGTTTGTGGCAGCTCTTGTTAGCGGACTAGCCAGCTAGCTCGGTGTAAACAAACCATTATTATCGCCTGCCGTGGGTCTGATAATTTTACCTGTGACAACACCGCGTTTGTTAAATGTAAGGTGGCACTTGTTTGCATAACATTACACGAATAGAAACGCTCTTTTGTGTGCGCAATAACGCTGTCAACAAGGAGGTAGTCTGGCTGGAGTTTTGGGGTTCTTTGTCTTGCTCCCTCGCCAGTGTTGTGTTTACTCCAGTGTACTCTGTGTCTGACTTTACTGATGACAATCACCAGCCACTTTCTAGGTATTGTGGCGTATTTAAATGTATTTGACTGGTTAACGGAGCATGAAAGAACAACAAAATGCACGTTTCTGCTGTGAAGCTAATTTATTTAATCACTTGACAGCCCTTTTGAATATTTTTTTAACCAAGCGCTTGCTTTTAGACTGTGCAATACATATTTTAATATTAATAATACTAATTTTAATTATATAGCACCTTTTAAAAACAAAGTTTCGACAGAGAGCAAAATGAGGATCTAAAGCAACAGTAAACAACAAAGCGACAGCAAGACAGCAACAGGGGACAGTATAGCAGCTGCAGTCAGTGAGCAACAGTGAATACAAACAAAACAGTAAAAACAATAAGATCAAATAAAAGAAATAAAGACTTAGAAAATAATAGACGCATACAGAACGCTGAATGGAGATAGCATGAAGACCAGCGTATAGTATTTCATCATACATTTGTTTGTTCATTTGTTTTCGATCAACAAATGGAGCTATTTTCAGAACCATATCTATCTCAGTTGCATACAGTACGAGTTGCAAGATTGGAAACATGTTTCTACTTAAAGGAGAATTAAGATTACATCCGTGGGGGTTATTTCACACCATTAGTCATAGTAAACCTATTATTGTGTTTTGTTGAACACTTGCTTCAGCTCATCAGTATGAGGAGATTAATCTAACTTTTTATTGTTCACCAACCAACGTTTCCAATTTAAAAAATATGCTTAAAGTGGTTTGTTACCCACCAGTCATTTCTTATTTAAGTGCTACTTAATATTTCCTTTCAGCTACACTGACTGAATGCATGTACTGCATGTATATTCCCATTCCATTCAGATGTTTATTTTTTTTCGTTGTTCAGTTTGCCACAAAGCATGAGATCATCTCATTAATATTTTATTGACTGGGTTGTAGCTGATAGCCTATTTGTCTTGAACTCAAAACTTAATATGTGTACTATCTCCCAGCTGTCCCTTATCTTGTGATTACCCGTGGATATTCCATGGCAGAGCATCTTAGTTGGTTTGTACTGAAACTCATTTTGCATTTTTAATCACTGTCTTCTTGTGCAGTTTGATCCTTTGGGGCTTCACAGTGTCATTATTTCCCAGTGCAGGTTTGCTCCTAAGCAACTAAGCAACCTTGGAAAGAAAGTTAAAACTTTGATCTATTATTCTAAAGTTGTACCAGTGCTTCATTTTTGGGGTTTGGTAGATAGCAACTCTGACAACATTTTGGTAGTAATTTTTAATATTAATGCTTTGGTGTCGGAAATTAGATAAGGATGCAAAAGAGACTCATGCATCTTCTGTATTCTATTGAAAAAGTACAGACTACAATACTTTCTTACTGAGGACTAATAGATAAAGTCACATAGAGTCCATTAATTCAATAGACTACGTGCCACACCAGGAAATTTGCAGCAATTTCCTGTTGGAAGATATTGATTTGCAATTATAGAAAGAATGAAATCAGAACAACCATTCGTTGAGTTGATGTGCACACCAAGTCACCCTGCTAGACACGGCTATTGAGCAATACGTCATGTTTTTTACTGGAAGTACAACTCCAGAGAATTTAATGCATAATGAAGTCAGTCTCTGACAGTGTTCCAGGCAGTACAGCAGCTAAACATAGCTGCTAAGAATAGTAGAGAACTGTCATTGCAAAATTGATTGATCATAAGACGCTGTAGCTGCCTCTCGCTTTCATTAATATCCCTCTTCTTGTCCCTGTCTGTGCCTTCTTTCCTTTTCTTACAACTCAAAACAAGCCTGTGTGTGTGTGTGTGTGTGTGTGGTACACAAAAAGAACAAAACACGTCTTTCTCTTGAATAGTTTATGCTC
The DNA here is from genome assembly GCA_030544235.1 of Lepturacanthus savala. Taxonomy (NCBI): domain Eukaryota; kingdom Metazoa; phylum Chordata; class Actinopteri; order Scombriformes; family Trichiuridae; genus Lepturacanthus; species Lepturacanthus savala. The sequence continues at coordinate 13,819,173 of CM060474.1, forward strand.
TTATGTAGTTGCCTATGTGAGCATGTACATAACACTTACACTACAGCCAGATAAATGAGCTTGTCACTAGTTTAATTGCTTTCGCCATACATAGGCACTGTAAGTATCTTAAGCCCTGATCAGAGTGTGAGTATAAACAAGCATTAACAGACAGATATGTTTATTTCCGTGTGTGTGATGTAATGGGTCTGCTATAATGCGTGTGTGCGCGCAGCAGCAGCTTTTCTACATTCTACAGTTTGCACAAACTACACCTTAGTTTTATGAATGTTAGTTTGAAGCTGTAGTAAAATTTTAAGTGGACAGGCAGCCGTCAGAAGCAAAGGTCATACAAAAAAATAATTTATTACATTGGCTGGTAAAAATACGCTTATCTGTCAGTGAATATTTTTTTATCTACCAGTTCCCTTGGCAGACGAGTCACTTCCCAACCATAAGAATTCTTGCTACGAAAACACAAGTGTAGGGAGTTTTAAATATAATCGGAGCCACTATCGTTCGGTTTTGATTAAATGCACAAACCTAATTTCCTGCCTGGATGAGCAGTTGAGTTTATGGTAGAGTTACAGACGAAGGCACTTATATGTTAATATAGTGAGTAGCTTTAGGTTCTCTTTTCATCAGAACTTTTAGGGGGGTCTATTTTTATCTCCATGTGAGCCACCTTTGGATTACCACCCAGAGCTTGAAAATCACTGCTTTTATTATGGTTGCATGTTCTGTGCCAGCAGTGCACTGACCTTGTTGGGGTCTATGTCAGATGGTTGGTGGTTCAGCACCACTCAGAGACAGGATTTGGCTTCGGTGTTTTCTACAACATTTATGACCTTTTTAGGACAGTTTGATGTGCTGAGTGATTCTTAGGATTTTCTAAGATTTAGTTGGGATCCGAGTTACGTGAGGAAGATAAAATTAGTCACAAAATCGGCTTTGTATTAGATGTAAAATATTTATAAACTTTTTTTTGTCAACATTTGTTCTCCTTTTATTCTCATATTTACCAGATACTTCCCAGTCAATTAATACACTACTTTTTGGGAGCCACTGCTTCAAAAGAAGCTTAAGAATTGTGAAAACGTATTCTAGCTCACAATAGTCTTTCAGGCTTTTTTTTCTGGATGCTTATTTTTAGAACCAGACAGCAAGACAGAGCATTTGAAAGAGACTGTGATGCTTTCTTTTAAACGTGTTTGACAGACTGGCTGAAAGGTTGTGTGTTTCGGTGAGTAACCTTTATGTCTCCAGCGGTGACTATGAATAAGTGGCCCATCTTCTCCAGACAGACACCTGAATGTCACCTAGAATGTGACCTGTGCTTCTCTTATCTGGGTGGAATCTGTCCTTGTATATTTTGCTCGTCTTCTGATGAAACCAGATTTGGAGAAATCTAATTTTATCCCGTAACATAGCTGTGAAATATCAATGAACTCTTTTTTTTTTTTTTTTTTAACAGTAAAACCATTCTGCACCTTCCATCGTTTCTGTCAAGCGTGTGCGTGTATGTACTTCACAGACACTGTGCTACGTGGCGCTGTGCCTGTGTGTAAACTGTGAATGAGAGAGCAAGAATGTGTATGTGTGTGTGTTTGACTTCACACTGGTTCTCTTTGTTTATCCATCATAAGACTGCTGGCAGCCGCATCATTACATCAGTAACTCACTGCTGTACCGGGACCGAGGGTTCACCAGGGGACACACACACACACACACACACCCTACATGTTGTGTTATATTGAGATTTACCATGAAATAATATGCCATTAATTTTAAAGAAACACACATATCTGTATCTATATATCAATATATGCTAGCCTTTAAGGGTAGTTGCAAGGAGACAAAGAATCCTAAGGTGTCTTTTCAGTAATATTATAGTAGTGTGTGTGTGTGTGTTTTTGTGTGATTATGCTTAAGTGCAGGTCTCCGTGCGACCACAGTGAACAGTTAAGCAGTCACGTGGACTCCAACAGCAGGTTTACATCATTGTAAAGCTGTCTCAAATACAAAGAGAGGCCTATTCACCGACCTCCTGACACTGGGGAGGGTCACACACATACACACACACCGCTCAGTGAAGTGAACTGTGCCGTCAGATAGAGTTTGACTCCAGTGTGACAAATTCAATATTTGGGAAAGCAAACGTGATGAATGGGGTCATTTCAGTGCAGAGGCGGACAATGTACAGGATTAATTGCTTTTGTGAGACCGAGCCACTGGCGCACACACACACACACATATATATGTATACATAAAGTAAATAGAGGTAAGTTATTGACGTCAATACTATATAATCTTCTCTTTTTCTTAGGACGCAGGTCAGAGGCCAGTGTACATTGAATATATTACTCCCACACAACCGAGTACCATTGCAACTACGATCTCTTACTTCTCAAGGTACAGCAGATCATTATATTCAGTCCATACAGAAGACAGCCAGACATGCATATCAGCAGGTCAGGAACCACGTGGAACCATATTGTTGGAAGGGCAATGTGCAAACTAAATATGTTGTAAGGGGAAACAATAATCTTACATAATATCTTCTGCTCTCTTTGATTGTGCGTTGGTAATTTATAAGTCAGCTGCTGAAAAGAAAAGATGATGTCCTTATCAGATAAGGTGATGTAGGCATGGACAAAATCAAATATCACAATATAACAAAATAACAAAATTTCTAGCCAAATCTCTGGATATTGATATTGTAGTGATGACTATTCATGCTTCCACAATCTATTTACACAATGAATTGTTATATAATCAGTAATGTGGATATTATGATTAAGTGGGTAAAAGCAAATATTAGAACAGTCTGGCTAAAAAAAATGCAGCATTTATTGCTGGGAGACGATCTCACTTATGTTTCGTCACAATATCCACAATCAGTATCTAGATGACTATTATCTAGTTGCATATCAAGATATCAATATAACAGGGATATATTGCCAAGCCAACAGCAAATATTATCACCTCGTCTATAAGACCTAAACAGGAACAACAAATTTATGCAAAACGCAGCGATGAAGACGTGTTTGTTGAATTGTTGAACCATTTATTCAGGAAGTCTTATTATCTCCTTCACCACCACTGATGGACACTTATCTAATGTGCATAGTTGTGCTTCTGCTGCAGAAATTCCTGGTAACAAATAATGTAATGTGTGAAGAAAAGATAGCGATCAGTGACCGACTGTGTAAACCTGTTTTACACGCTGCTGTTGACTGTTGACTGTTACGTCTGTTAAAGCCAGGTCATGGAAATCCTCAGGGTCACCACAAGGTTGGATTAATGTGACGATATTGTGTCATTATTTAAGCTTCCTTGGGTTAAAAATATGCGGAAATATGTTAAAACTGTCTTAATGCTAAAGGGTCATTAGAAAACATCACTACAGATTTAAGAAACTGAATTTGAATAGTGGCTGGTATTCATTTGATATCTTATCTTTACTATTATGGCTCATCCTAGAATAGATAGTCAAATTACTGCTAAGAAATGCATGTTCTCCTTTCCTTATTAAGAGAGAAAGTTATGACCGATAATAACGTTGCTTAAATAGATGTAAAAAAACACTACATCGGATTTGGAATTTAGAATTTTTGGTTAAATCTCAAGCAGTTTGGTTATTAATTTGCTGTAAATTCCCACTCTGAAAGGCACCCAGTAGCAGAAAATAATATAGTAGATACACCTGTTCTTAATAAAGAGTTCATTAAGAGTTCCCTTAACATCTGGCAGCTTCCTAGTTAATAGATTCTTAAAGATTCAGGTGATACCTGAATTATTTCCCTATTTCTTATGTTGATTGCTCTTTCTATATTGCTTATTCTACTCAGGTTTGAAAACATTTATGTTTTGTCTCCTTTACTGTACTTGTACAATACTTGTATTATACCATTTGACCTTTGTCCTACATTTGATTTCTGTTCATTGAAAGTAAAGTAAACACTGCGTTCCTTCAAATAGTCTCTGACCTACGCACAGCAGCCTTGAGCAGTTTGAAGGCATAGCTGCACGTCTGACGACCAGATGATGCTGCAAAGCGAGTTTAGTGAGTCATATCTTCTAACCCTAACATCCTTTTTTTTTCTTGCTCACTCTCTTCTTTTCTCTGCTTCTGTTGGCAGAAGTCATACTTTCACCCACTTCTGTCCACTGCCTTCATGCAGTGAATTTCCTCATAAAACATTTTTCAATTTGCCGGGCACGGCAACGTTTTTATCGCCACTATTTCGGTCACCTGCCAAAGCCCATTCTGTACTAACACATAATTTATAGGCAAAGTGATCATTGGTGGGATTTTATAGCACCAATGACAGATGTGACCTAATTTGGATCCCAAAGCCTATAGTTTAAGAGCCAGAATTGGATACTTATGTTTCTTTTTCATTCCATTTCCACATTTTTTTTTTTGTAAATGCTGTTCACTCATTATTTTCCCCGAGGAGGAAAAAAAACCTACAGAACGAATCAATTCTCATTGATATTTCTTTTCATATTTTGGTCTTTTTTTTTTTTTTTTATTCTGTCGGTGGCCAGGATTGATTTTTTAGAGCCACCGCGTCATTGCTCTACAGTGACAACGACTCCACGCTGCTTTGGAGAGCAGCCGGCTGTCGTCCTGCATGTGAGTGTGAGAGGAAAAGAAAGAAAGGGTGAGCGTGAGGGAAGTAAGAAGACACATGCTTATGTGCATATTGCACAATAATAAATGACCTTGTGTATAGCTTGTTAGCAAGCATTCTCTCTCCGTTATTCTCAAAGTCCACAGAAATTCTCTCACTGTTTTTTGGAGGTATTCCTGTACATATATGTAATGTGAAAGCTGACATCTAGCTATAGTTGTGTCAGTAGATACAAGGTCACAGGATCACTAGAGTTGTTATTCATCCCCCTGAAACCATGAATATCTTATTAATCACCTCTGGCAAGATATTGAATAGGTGTTGAGATAAAGTATGTTACTCTGGACCATACTGTTGCTCCAACACTTCGACAGACTAACAAACACCATTTTCCTTGGAGACTTAAGGTGTCTTTAATGTCAGTGAAAGATGGTCTTAATCATTATACGTCACCATCTACACCAGGTTTACATGCAAGGAAGTGATGGGTTTCTTTGGCTATAAAAGTGTTATAGTTCTTTATTTACAAAAAAGTCCCCTTAGGGCCTTTTCATTTCAGTGCGGCTCAATGATAAACATTACAACACAAAAACGAACCAAGGATAAAAACAGGCAGGATGTCAGGGTCGACCTGTGGTGAGAAAGTTTGCCGTGTGAATAGAATATCACAGGTGTGACCCTCTCAAAAGCAGATCGATAACCTCCAACATCCCGCCGTATTGTCCTTGTGCAAGAAGCTGAACCCGTGGTTCTTTTCTTTGCTGATAAATAATTAATGCCAAACTGGCACGTTGTATAATAATGTTATAGTAAGCCGGTTAATAGAGACTGTAGCCTACCAGCTACTGTTTTCTAAAGTGATCCAAAGGGTTGCTAGTCATGGATACACATAACAGTGGTATGCAGTGTAGATAAGATGTTCTGTATGAAAGATAAACCAAAACGAAAGTCAGAGCTGAGGAATGTTTACAGTGTAGCAGCATCATCACAACAAATCTCACCTTTTTTAACTCTTCAAAACCTCTAAGTCTCCTAAACCCATCCTATAATATAGATCAAGGGTCACATCCTTGATAGCAGCTGCCGTTGGGTCAAGTCACTTGTGTCAATATTAAAAGCTCAATAGCATCCATCATGATAGACCTATAATGTGTATTAATAGCATTGGTGTTTTAGCCTCAAGGCAGGTTCATATTGTCAATTAAAGAAATACAACAGGAATCAATTGAAAGACTTTGATGTATTGCTTACGACAGCACAGTTTTGATTACTGCTTGGTGTGTGTGTGTGTATTTTTTTTGTGGAATGGTGATGTATTGAGCAGTTTCATTGGGTGAAAAGCTGTGTTCCCCAGCAGAGATTTTTGAGTGAAAAGAGCATTGGTTATTCTGTTTCTTCGCCCTGGTTTACTCAACAGGCTGCTTCTCCTCCTTTTATTCCCCACTTGTGTCTCTCCCTGAGGTTAAAGTGTTATCCGGGGTCAATTTTACGGTATTAGTTGTTTATAACTTGCAGAAAATAGAAAGCAGATGGAGAACTTGCCTGTGTGATTGGGTGTGGAAAATAACTGAGCCTCACACAGGGACTTAAATTAGGAAAAATAAGGCGAGGACCTCCACGAGGCTCTTATGAGCTGAGAAAATTGTAATCATACATTTGCCCGGCAAGACACCTCTTGATGAGTCATCCTGCATCCTGCTATCGACAGACATTATGTGTCAGCTGTTCCTTCAGAACTGAAACTTCCAACATTTGGAGTTGGCTCCGACCCTGGGAAGCACCATTTGCTTTGATCCTGTGCAAATGATGAGTTTTTTTTCTCTCTGTATCTTATGTTCTAACATAGTGAGGCCTTTACTCTCAATATGGGGTCAGTCTGTTCTGTTCTGTTCTGCAACTGTGGTCATCCAGTTGGTTCTTGCAAGCGGTGCCAATATGTGTGTGCTGTCTGTGTTTTTAATTTCCCTGTGGTGACTAATGTTCTGTATGAACTTGGCTACATGGTAAACGGACTGCAGTGGAGCGCCAACAATCAAACAGAGAACATTGCAGACTAAACCATCCATTATTCCACCAAACATTTTGGGCTATCGTGCTTTTATCAGGGAGGTGACCGAGGTGGTTTCCGTTTTTTCCCGTCCACAGTCCTTTGAAAGGCAGCTATTGGTTAGTTAACGTAGGGCGTATCTACAAATATAAGAGATGAAAGACATTTGAGACTAATGTGTTTTGAATAATACAATTGAAAGAGTGCAGATTGTTTTTGTTTAGTGATACTGAGTGTAGCCGCTTCCTGTGTCTGTCATTTCAAATTAAAAGCACTCTAATATTTAATTTATGGTCAAGCCACTTATTCGATTTTGTCCTAATTTTGACAAAGTGCTGCTCCCAAATGGATTTTTGGATTTTATTCTGTGACTGATGAAAGCTTTGTAGACTAAAACTATTTTTGTTGATTTATATTTGTTAAATGATTAGGAAAAAGATTTGAAAATATACTTAACCGTAGACCATCAATCTGATGAAGACATAACTATAGGCTAAACCTCCCCAAAATGATTATGGAAATATGCTGAAATGTTTTGGGAATTACTTGGCCTGTTTTGTTATTTGGATGCAAAAGCTAACAGGTTATTTTGTCGGGAGAGACAGAAGCCTCTCGTTACTGATCATTACGACCAAGGCGAGCAGCACTCTGACCGTTTCCTCAATTACTTCTGCCTGTCTCAGTATTTCAGTGCCAAGAGCAGCATGCACAGGGCACAGGTGTGAGAAGATGAACAAACTGGTGGTGGTGGTGGTGGTGGTGGTGGTGTTATTCAGATGAAGCTTTGCATAGCGAGTTGTCTGCCGTGCTAAAAATAGATGTCTCAGAACCATATCTCTGTTCGCTGGCACTTAAACCAACAAGAGCAAACTAAATGCTGTCAGCAAACACACAGCATAACAAAACAATACTTACAATATGAATAAAGTGTGTGTGTGTGTGTGTGTGTGTGTATATATATATATATATATATATATATATATATATATATATATATATCCAAGCATGATGACCTACTGAAGGTAATAAAGAGTTGAAAAAGATGTGCATGATTTCATTTAGATGGATTTGAAGCTGTGTATGTGCTCTGTTAGGAATCTCAAGACACAAAGAAACTAATAATACAAGAAATTGATCAGTACTATATTGATATCATCATATATATATATATATATATATATATATATATATATATATATATATATATATATATATATATATATATATGTTCTACTCTTGGTTTTAAACGCTGCATTACAGGCAAATGAAGTCATTTTCTGAACTAACCAAACCAGTTTCAGCTGGTAAACCTTAGGCTAGAATAACTGAATTGGCTGAGCTCCAAAATACTCATACAAGTTAAAGGTAAACATTGAGTTGTTGTATATACACTACTGTTCAGAGGTTTGGGGTCACTAAGAAATGTCCTTATTTTTTTAAAGAAAATCACAGTTTTCTTCAATGAAGATAACTTTAAACTAATCATAAATATACATTTCTAATGTAGTAAATGACTAATATCTGTTTTTTGGTGCAATATCTACATAGGTGTATAGAGGCCCATTTCCAGCAACTACCAGTCCAGTGTTCTAGTGTTCTAATGGAACAACATGTTTGCTCATTGCGTCAGAAGGCTAATGTAATAAAACTTGCTATTCATTTTACAACTTCATCGTGGTAAATAACAGTGTTAGTTATCATGGAAAACACTAAATTGGCTGGGTGACACCAAGCTTTTAAACGGTAGTGTACAATATACAAAATATAATACTATTTGTTTATAAAAAAGTTTATATTCATCTATATTATATTGCTGTTCTAGCCTTTACCGTTATAGACATTATATCCACATTACTAATCATTTATTATCAAAACTCCCATTAATCCCAGTAAATATTTAATCAAAGCACCAATAATCGTCCCTATAATATTGTTGCAATATTAATATCAGAGTATTTATTAAAAATGATGATGCGGGCAGGCACACATGCACAGTGGTGATAACATGGTTGCCCATTGAGAGAGCGATGGTCGTGTGTGGTCAGCCACACAAATCTCTAAAATGTTGTTTTTCCCCCCTGCTACCAGACTTTTATCAGACTCATGCGGAACAAAGCTATTTCACTTGTCAAGAGACCTGTTTGTTCTTGTGTGGCAATCAGGCCACCAGAGTGTTATCTTGGGAAATGACTATAAAAAATGTTTTTAAAAACACCATCAAAAGTAGTTTCATCTTCATTTTATTCCCCAGCTAATAAAGGCCTGGCATGAAATCTCACGTTTCATCAGGACAGAAAATGGGTTTGCAGTTACTGAAGAAGTGCATCAATATAATTATCAAAAGTAGTCGATCGGGGAGAAAACAGGAGGGAAGGAAAGCGGAGAGATTGATTGGACAATCTCTGAGTATAGAGGAGTCTGATTTCGATTAGGGAACTTGCCCAGAGGCCAGTTGTCTCAGTTTGGCTCAAATAGTCTTCTTTATCATCATCACAGCACAGAATAGTGGGACTGCCATCGATGTGACTGGATTAGGAGACTGTATTTTTTTTCTACAACTTTTTAAATTATTTTATCTTTCCTCCATTTAAAGTTTGTGTTTTCTTTCTCATCTCTTGTTTCTATCTCTTAATCTCTTACCTTTTCTTTTCTCTTTGTCTTCTCTTTAATTGTTTAAGAATCGTATCTATCTCACGAAAGTGTATCAGGGGATTTGTGTAAAGCAAGAAAACAACCAATGTCCTCAACGGTAGAATATTCTAATTAGGGCTGAAACTAATGATTATTAGATTAACAATATAATCATGTGATTGTCTAGAGAAAAAGCAATGGATCCAGCATTTGTTTTTTTTAAAGAGCACTCTGCTCTGATTTTTTTTTTGTGCTGAAAATCTGTGAACTTTTCAGACAGACACTGGTGTCGCCACTGTCACTCCTGGGACTCGTCACTCTGGTCGCCAAGAAAATAGCAGAGAAGCTTGTTCTTATATTCTTGTTCTTATCTATAATGTTTATGATGTCAAACAGAAACTATAAATGAAGGAAAATATATATGTGCACACAATTTCTCCTGATCTGCTCCCACAAATGTGCTTTTCTTTCATTGATAGTTTCTGAGATCATAAATATTATACTATTATTGTCAAGATATTTTTACCCTGCCAGTAAGGATATATATATATATATTGTTATACCTTGTTTTGACCTTCCATTGACGCCTGTGTTTCTCACACCAGCTGTGCTCTGCTGTGCTGTGAAGCGACCTCTTATTGCTCTCAACTTTCTGAACTCCACTACTTGTGTGGTCCTCCTGATGGCTGTTACAATAGTAGATGTGTGATAGAAACTCTCAAACATTCATTTCGGTTATACACCCTCCTCCCGTGTGAATCGGCGTCCCTCGGAGAGATAATGAAAAGGCAGATAGACCTCAGCATGTAAATTATGTGACTGTGCAGCTGTTGTTGTCATCGTTTATGGACTATTAAATCTTTGGTTTGAGAGTTTGGAAACATGCACGCAAATATAAAAACAGGCTGGTCAGGTTCACACGAATGTTTATCCCAGTAAAAGCACAATCGGTGTCTTCATAAGGATATTAAAGCATCTCCCAAACCAGGGACCTTTAGTCGGCCTTTTTGTGAAAACACCTGCACACTTTTACTTCTATAGCCATCATGAGAATTTCCTTTAAAACTCGTTAATATCTGAGTAAAAAGCTGCGTTATCGATTTTGAATTGATTTGATCTTGATCGACCCACCTTCCTCCACTGTTTTTAAACTGGGATTTTTAAGGAAGAGATATTTCCCTGTATATAATAGAGTAGATGAACAACAAAGTGTTTTAAGAGAAATAATCAAACAGAGAACACACCTACTTTCTGTGAGAATCTCTTGCTCTCGTCCTTGACATCTCTCGCCGCTAAGCAACTCACCATGGCAGCGAGTTGGCAGCTTCTAATTGACTACCGGTTTTAGATGCAGTATTTTTTAATTCATAAAGAAAAGTGAATCACTAAGAGTGATGGCGATATAGCAACATTTTTATCTTATGAGCAGGACACTTTTGGCTTCACTGATCATATTTTTAGTCTGGTCTATCTTATTAAAAGTTCTACGAGTATGGAATAATTAGTTGAGTGCTTTTTTTTTCACTTTTTTGATTTGATCAGATATTATTACTTCAAATTTACATTGAGGATGTACAGAATAAGACTAACTTTTTGTTTTTCTCCTATTTGTCTTCCTCTCTCTTCTGTCTCCATGCAGCCCCATCCCATTAAGTCCTGATTGACTGTGTTAAACCAGCACAAAGACTTCAGCCAGGTTAGTAAGAGGCAGGATGAATCTGGTTGGGGAAAGTCACTGAGGCCCTTTACACCACGGGGTCAACGTACGAGTGAGGTCAGGGCGTTCCTGTAAGAGAGAGACTTCCTCTCAGTGAAACTTCCCTTAATAAAGGCTAAAAAAAAAAATCATCTTATTTGGCTTGAATTTTTCCCCTCTATAACTTCTGCCGTTTTCTGCTCAGTCCGATCAGGTTCAGGCTCTTCTGGATTTCCTCAACATCCACTGAGCCTCGTGTCCGGTCCCAGCTGACTTCGTTCCAGTTTCCGGTGGGGGTCGGTCCACCGTTTCAAGCTGGACGGAGGAGAGACGAGTGGGCCCGAGGGCCCGGCCTTTGTGCTGCGACACAGAACTTCAAATCTTTTAGAGCACCTGTCAGATAGCACGCCTACAGATCCCATGAGTCCCCGGGAGAAGGAAGACACGCCCACCTCAGGTTCTTCAACCAGTCACCTCAGTACGGCCGGGTGCCCCTCACACAATGGGGTGAGTTGCAAACACACACACACACACATGCTTCCATCTGGTTGGTTTAGAGCCATGTGGCGTGGTATGGGTTGACTGGTCACACAGTAAAACTATGCCACCAAAACACACACCCTCATATAAATAATTAAATAGGTGATGTTAGCAGAGACATTTAATATTCTGCAACTGACCAGCAGAGTCTTTCAGTATAATAACTAATATAAATATAAGATGTAGTGTGGGTTTTTAAAATCTAAATCTCATTGCGCACATTTTTCTCAGAAAATTACATGCATACCATTTAAAACAAAGCAGTTTAATTTTTTTTTAAGATATTAATATTGATTCTGCTTTATTTTGTGTATCAAGAAATTTCCAAAGCAGCTTGTGATTCACACTGGGGCTTTTTTATAGAGCTAAAAGTAAACTAGATGTGAGTCATAAACGACACACGGACACAATGTTAACAATTAATTTTGTGGTTTTAATCACTCAATCACCGTCTTAAATACATATTTCATTAAATCTAAAAAGGTAGAAGACTGAAGAAGAAGATATAGATGTTTAAACAAAATTAAGGATTACTTTGAAAAGGAGCATTCAAAAAAACAAGTTTAGATTTAAAGAAACTTTTTGTTCAGGAAGATTTTGGGAAAACATGCAAAAACTGTGCGCTACTGGACTTATGTATTCCTTTAAGGTCTGCATGCTGGTGTTTATTACTGCACTAGTTGTCTTAATGGGGGGATTTTCTTTTGAGCCTCAAGCAATAAACATAATACCTACAAGTAGCACGGCTCATAAAGTATGGTCATTATCACCCTAGAACATCCTTAAAATGCAAAGTAGAGGGAATGTGTGTCTGACTATCCTGAAAACAGGCATGAAAACTTGTGAGCTTGTAAAAAAAAATAACTGTATAAACAAGATATGTGTCGTAAAGAGGAAAAATGACAAGCTCAGCATAATTTAGTGTTAATGAAAGTTAAAATACATAAAACAACTATTTAAATGGCTTCTTCTACTACCACGAGTGGCAGATGGGCGGTTAGTGCCTTGCTTAGGGGCACATCAGAAAACAGAGAGAAATACTTTATGCAACTAGTTTCTCAGGTTTTTCTAATAGGTTCTTTCTTTCCCAAGCTTTTCAATCTCTGCTACCTCCGTCTATTATCTCCTCACCACCGTCAAGGCCTTTCCTACTTGACGATGAGTCATTCTGCACTATAGTAATCAACAGTCATCAGTGCATTATGATCGGTTTGGCTCTGACTCTGCCTGATGTTCAGTTATAGATAGTTCCACTCTCAAGTCTGAAGTGATAGTGAACGTGTGCTTGATTCCATGTCCTTAAAAATAGAACTCGTATGTCTTTATGCAGTCGGTTTCCTGGAAGGAAAGCAGACATATTAGCAAAAAATCCACCTGAGTAGCATCCCGTGAACCTATCGAACTGATCAAACAAATGTGCTTGACGCTTTTCCCCTCAGAGGCATCACTTGTGTTCCCTTTTAAACTGGCGTGCGTTTCTATACAGACAAAGCTGCCGCTCTGTTGTTCGGTGTGAAAGGCGATCAGCATAAACGCACCGGGCTGAAACACAATAGCGTACGTGTGTGTGTCTATTATGTTTGCTTGTGTTTGCCCTTTTTACCTGATGTAACACAACACGGCTACCTGAGAGGACGCCAGGGGCCATATGATCCAATATACAAGAGCAGGCGCCCCGTAGTTGGTCCTTTTGAATTGCTCAGTATTTTGGGTACATAGGTGTTGATGTGTGTCTCAGATGTTTTTTTTTCAGTATAGCTTCACACATCCTGTTTGCTCGATTGGATCGGATGGTTTTCTGTCTCTTTCCATTGGCTGTGTGATGTATATTTTTATCTACTTTAAAAGAAGGAATATTTTCTTTTTTTCCTCCCTAAAGTTTGTTAAACTACTTCTAAACTACAACTTTTTTTTTTTTTGCCTCTGCACCAATGAGAACGCTGGTCAGAACATTACATTTTCTGATCATCAGTCCCATTTGGTTTAAGTTTTAAACATTTTTGGCCATAACTTAAGAATTTATATGCCAATTATTACGGGATGTGCAGTAAACTGCGCCTCGACTGGTTGGCAGAAGCATGCAACCATGCAAGGTGGTAGTTCTTTTTTTTTTCCTCTAAGTTTCCTGTTTTTCAGATCGTTTTGACATTGTGTTCATGAGCTTCTGGTATTCGTCTTCCTGATTCCATCCCACAGATGTACAAAAGAATTTGGAAACAATAGCTGTTTACCTGCCAAAAGCAGTCTCCACCTATTACCTTACTGTATAGTATCCGATGCAGGGGTCACAATTTGTTTTAGACCACTGCAGTTAAAAAGTGTCATAAGGTGCATCTAAAACATTACCAAGACTATAAAATGCTTCAGTTTTGCATTTAGAAATGCATTAATCCATCAGTACCAAACTTTCAGTGATATTTTAGTTAAATTAAGTTTCTGTGCAAATTGTTTCATTGAATTAAAGTAATTGGATGTTCCATATTGTACACCTTTCCTATGTTTTATTTGAACTTGTGATATCTATAGCACAAGTGTGGTTTTAAGAACCAGAAATCATCTCAATATGGTTTTAGAGCTCCTCACTCAAGCTTCTCTTTTAAGCTTTCGGAAAAACAGATCCGTTTTGTCTTTTTTAAAAGAGTTTTTTTCAGTAGGAGTACTTATTGATTACATAAAACTGAGCTTGTGGATACTTGTCAAACAAACCCACCATGTAATGTACATTTGAGTAAACTACAAGAGGAGCCAAAAACACAAGCTGTGGAATTTATTACAAACACAAAGTTCAACCCCAAACAACAAAACAGGAGAAAAACCAATAAACAGTGAACAAATACCAGTGAACAGTGCACAACATATCCTCTCTTTGTGCCGATGTTTTTATTGCTTTCATGCCTTCATGACGCAGCCTCGGGTGGATCAGACACTCAGTTTCCTTTTTTTGTACCTATCATCCGCAATCTCAATTAATTTAGCTGTTATTCTCATTATGCTTTAAACATTTAGACATCATAGGGGGGAAAATGAAAAACAATGAGTCAAAACTAGCACAGAACGAGATTCACACGCTTATTGGACTTTTGACTTCTCCCAATGCTGATACCTGACCCCCAGTTTGGACTGTGAAATGAGACTTTTTAAAAAGCAACAGCAACTTTGATTTGGATTCAAAACAGACTTGACCTTTATTAACATCCCAACTGGGTCTGATAAAAATCTGTGTTAAATTTGTTGCCACATGAATGCAGATTTTCGTGCCTTTTAAAATTGGAAGAAGTGCAGAACAGTTTGTCTCGTGGCGGCCTGAGCACAGTGTCTGTTGTTTGGTGTCGGGCATGTGCGCGTGCCTGGAACATGGTGTCTGTTTTCGAAGGTCTTCAGTCTTTTCCAAATCGTTATCCTCCCAGGAGAGCGTTGTGCATGCGTAAGTCACATGTCAGATCTCTCCGTCTGTGCTGTGCAGGGGTTACAGTGTACAAGGGTGAGCTCTCTCCCTTCCCACCCAGTGGTCTTCACACTCTCTTCGCGTTCATTGGTCAGCAAAGTTTTTAGCTGGACCCCGGTTGGCTGAGTCAATGCTTCCCTTGAACCCAACTGCATGTGACTTTGTTTACAGAGTTCCATGTTTCTGTGGAAGAAACGTCCCACTCCCATTTATCTTCAACTAGCTGACCGTGTAGAAGTAATTGGAGCAGTAGAGGCTTCCTCAAAACACACAGTGTCTCAGCTGTGTGTGTGTTTATATGAGGGGGTCATTAGTTAGGTAAAAGTCATTAGTCAGGTCTACATGCACAATAGTTAATGAGTCTGAGGGGAGTGGGCTATATGTTTTTTGTTGGTGCGTGAGCTGAAGGGAGAAATTGGTCTTTAGGGGCTTTTAAGAAAAAAAAAACTGCCTTGTTTAATCTTGAGCGGACCGTTGTCTCAGGGGATTTCCTGGTTCCCCTCTTGTTATGTCTGTACATCATCCTAGTCCAGCTGATTAGCTAGGACTTTATAAGTAAAGTAATATAATAAGATTTTACTATTGTAATTAATCTGATCTGATTGAACTATACACCAGCATATTTCAGGATTTTGGGCTGCTTCATTGTAAATTGACACACTTCAATCATCAGTGTATATTATATGATCTTTTTATCTGACTCACTTCCACACTGCCACCTAAAGATGGCTACATACATATGAGAATGACCTTTTAGGGTGTGCCTGCAACTCACTAATAGGGTTCTTTTTCTCTTCATCAGACACAACCTTTCTATCAGTAAGAGAAAACTGGACAGTTTAATGTACTTTGTTCCAAGTATACTTAGTAAAACTCATCCAAAACCTCTAAAATCATAGTGTGGTAATAGACTTTCTGTCTTTTATAATTAGCAGAGTATGGTATCAAATACATTTCCAGGAGATTTCTTCACAGGCATTTCACAGGAATATTATTTCTTAGAATAGGGTATTGCAGCAGAATGACAACAACAAAAACGTTTATCCAACTGTGGCTTTTTTGTCCGTCTGCACGTGCTGATCTCCAGACTGATGTAATCATATATGATGAGTTGTTACATCGTGAGCTAAGAGCAGAGAGACGGACACTTCCCAGACCGATCGGATGATATCGTCTGACCACACACACGCATACGTTCTCACACAGGGAATTTTGACTCCATCACTTTTCCCCTAATGACTTGTTGGAGAACGGGCAGCTGAGGTTGAGTCACGTGCGTCTGACGCATAGTATTTGGCCGAGTCGTGTGGGTGTAAGCACATTAGTATGTTAGGGATCGCCTTCGTTTTCCAAGAACCTTAACCTACTTTACTCCTCCAGTCCTCCTGTCTGATCTGATTACAGCAACTTCAGCTGAGCAGCTGACAGCGAAACCTTCTGCATCACCTGCTGCTGAACATCAAGACCACAACGCGACGTTCACAGTCTGGTTCCAGTTTAGTACTGAACCAATGTTCCATAGGAGGAAAGAATTTCTCTCAAACTTGCTGATTCCTCTTCATATTTTCTTCTTCACTAATTTTAAATAACTGCACAAAGACAAACAGCTTCCTTCTTCTGGGTTTCCTGTTAAGCCAAACGTTATAAATAAATCATTAATGTTCTAGAGGTGAAGGCAGGAAATCACACTTGCTACCAACTTTATGGGGTAATGTCATGTGAAAGCCATAGTTCTCCAAAACATCATTTTTGGATGAAAAACTGTTTTGTTTTCACATTTTTTTGCTGACCATATGCCTTTTTAAGTAGTTTATTTTTAACTTAAGAAGCATTTTCTAAAAAAACATACTTTTTCAACCAAATGTCGATATACTTTAGACAAGTTTGTCAAATTATTTAGTAGATTCAGCAATTTGTGCCGAACGTTTAAGGAAGGACACATAAATGTTTATCACATCTACTAACTGTGGTCTAACTTCTGCCCTTTGATCTCATACTTAAAGCAAAAAGCTTTCTGAAAGGTTTTTTCTTTTGCGAAGTCAAAATCAAAATATTGATATGGCTCAGCTTTTAATAAAATAAACTAATTTAACAAACAAATTATAAACCTATATGTTGTTTACTTGGTCATGGTTATTTAATAATTATTTTCTGGTCACCACATAGTAGTAATGAGCTGTCTGTTTAAACCACAGAGGAGCAGTTTCAGCAATTATTCAGCAGTCATCCTTGCTGAGACAAACACTAAATGTACTTCATGCCTTACTGTGCATCAGCCTGTCACCAATAGGAATTAGCCCAGGTCTTGTGATAGCATAAATGCTAATCTACACTACTTCAGAGACATGTTTCTACATGCTCAAAAACCTGTAATCCTGACCCAACAAACACTTAAATAAACACATAGTTTGACCGTACAGTGACCTAACCGCAAAGTTAAGTGAGGACATACTTTCTTTTTGTGAGAAATAAATCACTTAAACGTGCAGGTCGTAGGCTAAATGCCGCGCCATCTATCTCTCTCTCCTGCTTCCTTTTTCATATCTGTTAACTGAAGGTGTGTATGTGTGCGCATGTATGTTGGCTACTCACAGGGGAAAGATTTAGTGATGGCATATTGAGTACACTTAGAGGACACCCTGTTGTCCCCCCAGCATGCACACCCGTACACACACACACAGGCTCGCTACAAGAATAACCTCAGAATCCACAGCAAGACTGGCAGCATCTGGATTTGAGCCTATACCTACATTACATGCATGCATGGACGCACGAAGACCGCAGAGCACACGTGACTCCTTGGCAGTCCCCCAGATACCCTCTGCTCGCATAGTATACTCAGTCACTGACGCCTACACACACACACACACACACACACACACACTGACAAATAAATCAATGACAGATGTGGTGTCACCTTTATCTGTTTTGTAACACTGGATTCATGGGAACATGATTTTTCAGTTTCTCGCCTTTAGGTATGATTGAAAGTGTGTTGTGTGTGTGTGTGTCTCTCTGTGTGTGTGTCTGTGCGTCTGTGTCCCTTCTTATGCAAAAGTATCAAATTGAGACCAGTCCTCATACATGATTAACCATGTGAAAACACACATGCAATATGGAGGTAGATAAGACTAACAAACTTATAGTTTAGGAACTTAAAAGTGTTGAATGTCTACAGAGGAGACAACACACACACACACACACACACACACACACACACACACACACACACACACACACACACACACACACACACACACACACACACACAGACCATGTTGTTGGAGTGTATTTTGCTGGTGGGTCTTAAAAATGGGTTAGTCATGCATTATAAATACAACAGGACTTCTCTCTCTCTCTCTCTTTCTGCAGTTCTTGTCTGTCTGTGTCTCGCTGCTTTTCTCTAATTTCTTCAGTCTTGTTTCTCACTTCCTCACAGTTTTTTAAATCGCTTCCTTTCAGCAGAATGTGTGGAGGAAATTGCATGTTTTTGTTAGTGTCAAAGTTAAAGTTTTCTTTTGTTTGTGCATATGCAGCATCTCTTTGTCTGCATGCTTTTTAATGCACGTAGGGTCCTTGAATCCCCACAAGAACAGTGTTTCTAGTGTTTGGTTGGGGTGTGTGTGTGTCAGTTATGATAAATTGCTGTGTATTCGTCACCAAGCATTTGCCATATTAATTCTTTCCCTGGCCCTCCATCCATGGCGGCTATTGTCTTTGATTGAATCCACAATGTCTGTCTAATCCACTGTTTGTAAATGGCTGGAGTTGTGATAAATTTACTTTTTATTCAGTTTTAAGCCATGGTTTCACAACATTTATTTATTTTTATTTCTTGGTCACGGTTTAACTATCTTTAAACAGATGAAAGATTTCAATCAACAGATTGAAGTTACCAAGAGCAACAAGCTGGGAAAACGGTAGCAGGTAGCAGCGCCAAACTGCCTCAGTGAAACTCTGTGTTCATAGTTTGTTTTAATTGCTTTAAAGAGAAGACGTACGCAGGTAATCTGGCTCCTGGTTAAAAAAAAAAACTGCTTAATGTCTGGGTCTTAAGCTGTTAGAGAAACAAGCTGAGCCAATGATGCCATAGTTCAGCTCAACTAGCCACTCAAAATGTCCTGTTCCACAGGACAGCGCCGGGGAAACCATGCTTTTCCATGTTTTTACTGCAGAAATGCACATTATTCTTTTGACTGAGAGACCCATATCGACAGAAAATTAAATATTGTGTGTTAAACTTACCCATGTTTTTGCTCACAGGCAAAATAAACAGCTTGAATCCTTGCCCTGCGGCTGAAAGATTAATCGGCTATTCACTGCACGTAAACTACAGTTTCTTGACATTCACACAAGACAGCATTATTGACATTTCATAGTCTTTGTTGTATTAGGATCATACAGATTTACATTTATATGTTGTGAGGCGTCTTTGCTAAATAGCAGGTTATGCAAAAACGAGGAGTGATGAACCTGGAATGAAGTTATCTTTTCATGTGTAATTCATTTGATGTGAGCTGGGATCAATAGAGTCTGCAGTGGAGACCCTGTAGTCACAGTGGGTTCAAATTAAATGTCACCTCCGCTTTCTTCCAATTCAGTCATCTAATAAAGTGGGAAAGCCCTCATAAATTACAAATGAGAAGTCCCTTTCGCTCTTCTCTCCTCTTGACATGAAATGTCTTGGGTGTCGCATCGTCAGTCCTCTAAATCCCTTCTGTCATAACACTGTGGCGTTTTGTTTGCGTTTCAGAGTGTCCCAGAGTGCGATGAGGAGAGGAGAAAAAATGAAGAGGATGCCAGAGGAAGAGAAGGACAAGAACAAGGGGAGGAAGAGGATGAGAGGAACAGCGATGAAGGCTTCATGGGGATGACTCCACTGCTGCAGGCTCACACTGCCATGGAGAGGATGGAGGAGTTTGTACATAAGGTAAATGAACATGTGCATGCGCTTATAATTACTATCTTATCTGCACATCCGCTGTGGAGCACCACACCTTTAATTCCACCACCCACTAAATTTGTATATCTTCCAAAGAGCGGTGTTTGTTTTAGAGTGATAAAGGTACAGAGGCTTCATATCAATGCTCAATAAAACTCTGCAGTAATATAAACCAATAAAACCATAAAAACACAGTGATGAGAATGTGTTGTCCAGGGTTAAGGTTAGCTTTGTTGTTTTTTATTGTTTTTATATAAGTTTTAAAGAATATTTCTACACAACGTTTTTGAGCCAAACAACATGGCAGTCAGTTGCAGTGTTTTTTCAAGTCTAGTTCTAGGGTTTTATTTGAAGTTAAATTTTAAATAGGGACTTCAAAGTTACTTAAAGTTATTTAGAAAACAGATTATAATAAGCAGATTATTGGTTTCTTGTTCTGCTGCCAGAACCCGTCACAGTACAGATTTCACAACAACTTCTATGAAGAGTTAAATTGACTGCTTGTACAATGACATGTTGGACTGGAATGTTGGACTATGAACTCAGAACACCAGCTTGGAACTGTAGTCACACACACACACACACACACACACTGGAAGTTTGCGGAAATTGCGACCAGCAGGTTGTAAATTAGGCAAATTAATCACTCGAGAGAGAAACTGTCCATGGATTCTGTCTTTTCACTCCATCATTGTGGTAAAAGCGTATGCATCACTTAACCCTCATGCTGTTCATTTGACCCTGACACCTACGCAACACACACACACACACACCAACACACACCTCCTGCTCTATGTTAACACTAAACGACTTGAATGTGACTAGAAGACATTCTGCGGCTCCAAACCCGAATATGATGATGTATTTCTTGTGTTTCTTTAATTAGATGTGGGAGGGCCGGTGGCGCGTCATACCTCATGACGTGCTCCCTGATTGGCTGAAGGACAACGACTATCTGCTTCACGGCCATAGGCCACCCATGCCTTCTTTCCGCGCCTGCTTCAAGAGCATCTTCAGAATCCACACAGAGACGGGAAACATCTGGACACACCTGCTAGGTAGAAAACTTTAAAATGACAGGAAGACACACGCTGTGTTAAGATCAAACCATAATTTCCTGAGCAATTGTGACCACGCAGACAGGTCATAAAATAAAATAGTGTAAAATAAGGACTCCAGAATGTAATATAAAGAAATCTACTACTCATCAATGGTGTCCACAGTTATCCATGTACAACTAGGGAGTATATTTAGGCCTTGACAGCCTGGCAGGGTCCGTTATGACTTGTTGCCTGATGTCGGGCAAGTTGATTGGCCAGTGAATGTCATTCAGACTCATGGGCGTAGAGGTAAAGACGAGAGGAGGACATTCCTCGGTGGAATGACTCATTTTTAAAAAAGAGGGCATAGTGGTCGGCAGCAGCAAGAACAAAGCAGTGAATGAGAGAAGTGAAACCACCAAACACCCAGCAGATGATTTTCTGTGGAGACAGATGCTCTTAGATTCTATTTCATTTCCCTCCTCTGTATTTCTCTGCTGAACCCTGCAAGTCAAAGAGTTTTCCTCAACAAGGCTTCTGCATGTGTTTCACAATAAAAGCCTTGTTCTTAAAAGTTTACACATACTGAAGAGTTTGATATGAGGGCTAAGGTCTGTTACCTTCTGCAGATGAGGTAAATAAACCTTTATTTATGATTAAGCCGTTTATTTATTACTGAGGAAATACGTTATGTCTGTAAAGGCCATTTCACGGACCCCTTGCTATCCATCCGTGGACCACCGGTTGAGAAACAATTATGTACACAATGAATAAATCACCAAAATTATAGGAAAAGGAGTTATTTTAGTCTTTTGGCAGTGAAAATATACAAGGGGCCAGATCTGTGGGGGAAAAATGTTACGTTAGACACTGGCCTGGACTAAAAACTGTAATATCTGAATGAAGCTATGAAGCTACAGGAGTAGGACTGTAGCTGTGTTTATAAATCTATATTTGTGTCATATTCTTATGTGAAATATTACAGTTGCACACAGAAAAAACAACTTATTAGCTTTAATAATAGCCACTGTTTTATTTTATTTATTTATTTATTTAACTTTTTGGTGAACTGTTTGGAATTAGTTGGTTTTATATTTGCTAACTGCTTAGTTTTCATCCCATTTTATAATATTTTAAGTAATTCATCTCTGTATGCTATATAAACTAAAGCATCTATTTTCTGTGCACAGAAATTTACTTGGGAGCAACTTTGTGATTTTCTTCTCCCATCTAGTGGTTAAACAGAGACACTGCAACTCAACGCTCTTCTTTTTTGCCTTCTCTTTTTTTTCAGGCTGTCTGTTTT
Organism: Lepturacanthus savala; assembly: GCA_030544235.1. Lineage (NCBI taxonomy): Eukaryota > Metazoa > Chordata > Actinopteri > Scombriformes > Trichiuridae > Lepturacanthus > Lepturacanthus savala. The sequence continues at coordinate 13,841,439 of CM060474.1, forward strand.
TCCTCTGCCTGGGTTTGATGTACATGTTCAGACCCAACATGTCGTTCGTGGCGCCGCTCCAGGAGAAGGTGGTGATCGGGATGTTTTTCTTGGGAGCCATCCTCTGCCTCTCCTTCTCCTGGCTCTTCCACACGGTCTACTGCCACTCTGAGGGCGTGTCCAGAGTCTTCTCCAAGTAAGACACACCGGAAACTAAAGTTTTATACCTTCAAGTTGGATAAACTTAACAAAGAAAGTGGCACAAAAACTATTAGTTGTTTTCTGTTGAAGGCAAAAAGAAATTGTGAATTTATCATTGTTTAGTTTTAGTAAAGAGAAGAGAATAGATGTGCAGCGTTTTAGACAGTTCACTGATTATTTCCTTTTCTGTGTTTAGGTTGGACTACAGCGGAATCGCCTTCCTAATCATGGGCTCGTTCGTGCCCTGGCTCTACTACTCCTTCTACTGTACACCTCTGCCCTGCTTCATCTACCTGATAGTGGTGTGTGTTCTGGGAGTGTCGGCCATCACCGTCTCCCAGTGCGACTTCTTCGCCACGCCGCAGTACAGAGGAGTCAGAGCAGGTACAGAGAGATGGCGAGAGGATCCTGTTGAATATTTATCGTATATATTATATCTACATTCTAAAGACTATGTTCAGGCGTAACCTCTTAAGCTCCAGGCCTATTTTTTTCCTGTTTTTCTGCTTTAAATGACACAATATATCTGGAAAATCTACACAACCACAAGGGCTTTGTACATAAATCTGGTATCAAAAGAAAGGAAACAGGAAACAGAATCAATTCATGTTACTGTTACAGAGCAAATAAAATGCAAATCTGAAATTCAATCTCTAAATCTAACAAAATGTATGTATGATGAGTATTTATGCCAGGACAGATGCATGTAACTTGAACCAGTGCATTTTTTAGTTTAGCTATTTTGTGCCATACTACCGTTCAACCATACTATTGTTTGTGGTACTTAGAAATGTCCTTATTTTTGAAAGAAAAGCACAGTTTAGCTGGTTAGAGAAGCTATAAAACATTTTAACAAAAGCAAAGTTTGAAATTTAAAATACAAATCATTTTTTCTAACCTTGTCAATGTCTTCACTCTATTTTCTATTCATTTTACAACTCATGGAAAACAAAAACTTGTCCCCAAACCTTTGAACAGTAGTGTATTTTATCTTGTGTTGTAGCTGAGACTTTTCTCATGCAATTTATGTATTGAATGTAATGCTTTGATAACGGCAGCCTGTGATTCACCCTGATCAATTCACAAAAGGTTTGCCACCTCCATATTTGGGGTCCTTGGATTTGATCAGGGTTTAAGTTTTCAGCACCTTTCTCCCTGTTTAGGAGTGTTTGTGGGTCTGGGTCTGAGCGGCGTGGTTCCCACCCTGCACTTTGTCATCAGCGAGGGTCTGATCAAAGCCACCACTATCGGTCAGATGGGCTGGCTGCTGCTGATGGCCATACTTTACATCACCGGAGCCTGTTTGTACGCCGCTCGCATCCCGGAGAGGTTCTTCCCCGGAAAGTGCGACATCTGGGTAGGTGGAAGCGAACTTAAAAAAAAACAAAACAAAACTAGAATCTTCTATTTGTTGGCTGTGTCAAATCTAACCTCACAATTAATTCTGTCTTTCCCCTTTCATAGTTCCACTCTCACCAATTGTTCCACATCCTGGTAGTCGCCGGAGCTTTCGTTCATTTCCACGGCGTCTCCAACCTGCAGGAGTTCCGCTACACGGCGGGAGGCGGCTGCGCCGAGGACGGCACTCTCTAACACAAATGACTCACACACTCACTCACACACATTTTTACAGGGGAGGCACTGGTTCTAATAATATGCACAGAAGTACACATGTTCCTCAAGCAGGCACACACAAGCTCTCCCCACGAAACTAAAGGCCGAAGTGTCTTGTGTCTGTGTGCGTAATACACCAGATGGCCTCCCAGGGGGCGCTATCAAAACTGACTGAGGAGGGGTTTTGGTGTCTTTCTGTCCCTCCGTCTGTCTCTGTTCATCCCCACCTCCTCTGGCTCTTTTGCTCCGACTATAAATCCACTTCCAAGGCGACGTGTTTTCTAAACCAGTTTTTGAGACTCTTTCCAGGAAGTATCTCCGTTTTGTTTTGGAAGGCGCTCGAAAAAAAAAAAAACTTCCTTCATTTTCTTCTGTGTTGAATTCTGACTTTTTCATGGTTTGATTTGAAGATGAAGCATAATTGTGGCTTTAAAAAAAAAATAAATTGGGTTGTTTTCTTGTTGAATGCTATTTTCCAAGTCACACTTCAGAGCATTCAAATATGAAAAAAGTAAAAAAAAAAAAAAAAAAAAGGAATCAAGTGGAAAATGTCTTTCTTCCGTGATTCTGAAGGTTGCAGGGGGTTGGGTTGTGGGGGGTGGGGGCCTTAATAGTCACTTTTAAAAGTTAAAAACAAAAAAAAACTTTTCCATGTAAATAAGATTTCTAAATTTTGGGTTATAGATTTGTATGAAATGTATATTTAAAAAAAGAACAAAAAAATGTTATCAGATGATGGCAAGATATTGAATAAATAAATGTTAGATGATAAATCAATTAAAGATGAGAAGGACAGGTGCAGTTTAAAGAATATGTTCTGCAATTGTAGGAAGTGCTTCAAACAACAACTTCATTTAATCTGAATATGCAAAGGAAAGAGGTGAGGACAAGGAGTAAATATGAGGCACAACATCTGAATCTTATCCCGTCTCCAGTGCAGGTGTGAAGTGAACTCATCACTTTTTTGACCTTTAAATTATTCTAATTATTTTTTTCCTCACTTAGTCTTGAACCTGAGGCCTCGTGTTGGTCAAACATCACAGAGTTGGATTTAAGACCTCAGACATAGGGAGGGGGCTCATGAAAACAATGTTCTCACCTAAAAATTGAGCTTGAAACCAAATCTTAAATCAAAGCTATAATATCTGAATAATTCATCCTAATATGTAGCTGTTTTCATTCATCTTTTTTACTGTAAATTGTCTGAATTGTCTAAAGATACAACTAATTTCTATGCCACCGATATGAGTTTATTCATTCTATTATTCCTTAAATCACACAAAGGACAATTTTTTTTAAAACAAGACTTTAAATGTCAAATATCAATACATAAATAATGCAGTTCATTGTCGTCCTGTAATTTCTGACATTTGATAAGATTCACCTCCACAGAGAACAATGATAACCTGTCTAAAATCCTGTGTTTCTTTTTAATTGGTATGGATTGTATTTTAATTTATCCGATGCTGTTTATTGTTATTATTATAATTATTATTATTGCAAGCTTTAATTCCACTTTTTGTTTCTCCCTTCCATTATTTCTCTGCTCAGCCAGAGATCATTGTAGGTGAGGGCCCCTAATAACTCTCACCCTAAAAATATAAAAAAAAATAAAATTAAATTAAAAAAAAATCATGAAGTCTCCTCCAAACACCTGGAAATGCTCTCAAAGGCTTCAATTTGAGATTTATACAAGGTGGTATTTTTTTAAATATTATCTTTTCTGGCAATACCAAAACCATGCACCTGCACAATGGAAACGCTTATATTCTGAGCTTGTCTTAAACTGTATTATGTTTGAAGTTAAATTTAGGTTTGCGAGTTCCTGTTTGATGGCGGCAAGTTTGAATTTCTACTTGAGTGATCATCGTCTTCTTCTTTGCATCAACACTTTGCTTTGAAGGAAATGAAAATTGTATTTTCATCTACTCATTTTTCCCCCTTTCTTTTCCTTATTTTCTGTTTTTATTTGATCTGGTTTCTATTAATTTATTTCTCTTGGGGAGCGCATATTGTCTGTTGAAGCACACGTTCCGTTCTGATGGGAGTGTTTGATTGCAATAGACCTTTATATCTGCTGTATTGTTCTAATAAAAAGGTTTTTTGAATCTGTCACTTTGTCTTATTAGTGTTTAGGATGTGTGCAAACAATACATGACATTAAAAGCTCTTTTACATTATTGCTCTTAATAATTGACCAGCACCTAAATCCTTTGCATCCGTGGTATAAAAATAACACAGTAGTCATTTATGCTTTAGAAGATGTTTTTAAATATTGCCAATAGTTCTGATTGCTTCTGAAACAATGAAATAGATTTAATGATTATTTTTATAAAAAAAAAATTATATGTTCTATTATTTAGATGGAAATGTTTTCGGAAAGACTGGTAATAAATGACTGCAATACCAGATGATATGCAGTAATACAGTGTATTTATATACATTAAACTGTTTAAGAATGCTGTTTTTCTGTTTTTTAAATTAAACATGTTTTTCCGAATGTTGGTCGAACTTTGAAAGCTTTTAAATCTAAAATTTTCCAACATTTAGTAAATTTGTGTATATATATATATACATAAATATATAAATGTATATATATAAACTTTTGAAAATGTATTTATATACTTATTTTATTTAAACACTGAAACAACACAAGTACAAAGTCAGCACATTTGTTATGAAATTACATAATATAATATAAATACATAACAGTATACAGACAAAAATGATAAAACTACTCTTTTATTTTTTTTTCCTAATTCGAGCAATTTAAATATTTTCGTTCTAGAATAAAAGATCAAATTTAGTCTCCGATTTGGAAATTTACGTTTTTGAATAAAGAACTTGGCATGTTTTTAAAGTTTTTAGATTTCTGTTTATCCTCCAGGTTCTTCATGTTTGTAGTTTAACGCGGTCAGAGGTCAGAGGTCATCAGCTAACGTTAGCGAATTAGCTTGTTAACGTTGAGAATATTGCGACGTGATAGACATTAAGTATATGTATGGTTCAGTAGATAAAAACCTGCATAGATGTCCATTTTATCGCTATAAAACTTTATCCGAACTTACTGCATTTTTAGTTTTATTTTAAGTTGTATTTGTTATATTTCTTTGTAAAAAAACGCGTAACTCAACCCGGAAACAAGTGCAGGAGGCGGTGTCCAGGTGAGTTTTCTGAATCATCTCTGTAAATATTGAAGGAATGAATGTTTACTTTGACATATTTAATCATATACATTACTTTCCCGCCAAAGTCCGGCTCACATACACATAGTGGTTATACTTTTATGGCGTTTATGCATCGTCTTATCTTGATTTGATGAAGCTAATGTTAGCTTAGCAAACTGCGTCATCGCTGTTTTTCTCAGTAGCTTTGGTCTTTTCTCATTATCTCTATTTCCATTTGCGCAACAGTTGATGCATTTCTCAAAACAAATATAGTACAAACTGCAAAAACCCAGTTGATAACTTGCAAAAGTGCCTTTTTCATCTTTTTTTGTCTGTTTTAATTGAACATAACTCGTATCAAACATCCAGTTTTGAGGACTTTTTGAAACCTGAGATGTGGCATCGCAACGGGTATCAACATGTTTAATGGATTAAAGTATAGTATCATCCAATTACATGATTAGCACATTTAAAAGGGTAATATATCTCAAACTCAAACCCCCCAGGAACCCTTAAAACCTTTTTTAAAACTACCAGGAGACTAAATGAACATTGTATTGTTTTTCTTACCATAATTATTCCAATTTGTACTGATCCCCCCCCAATACAGCAGAGACATATCCCTAAACCTGCTCATTTAATAAACTCCCATACCACCATTATGAGAATTATCAATGCCACTGATATGACAAAAATAAATCTAAACACTTTATCTCTATTTTTCTCTGGTGGCAGCAGAAATCACGCCTTGAAAATCAACTTAAAACCAAACGCATGACAAGAAACCACTGAAGGCAAGTGAGAATATCTGTTCTTCTATTTAATGTTTTATTTAATGTTTATTTAATGCAAGTATCACTGGTATGAGGCCTTTTACAAGGACAAGCAATAGTCAATCAAAACTCATTTTGATCACAGATTGTAGGATGTAAATATCTTTAATTTTATTATCAGTATGGAAGCATCTACATTTCTTAAGTCTCCACTCCTTTTTCCACCTCAATTATACATCTTAATACTGAAGAAACAACAAATGAGCCAGCATGTCAACATCCATTTCTTTTTATTTTCTTATAAAAATGTAGACCTTGTGGACAGACCAGTTCACAAAAAATACTAAATCTAAATATTCAGACTCTTTGAAAACAGAATCACAACATAGTCTGTTTGCCTAGATTCATTTTCATACATTTCAAACTTGTTTGTTCCTTTAAAAACAGTAAAACGTGCCTCTTCTGTCCAATGAGCGTGAGGAACAAAACTTTACAAATGAATAATGAAAGAACAAAAACTGCACTGCCAAAAAGAAAACATAAAATACAACTTAAAAGTATTTCCAAAGGGAAACAAATAGATTTTAAAGCATAATGCTGCAAATACATTCTTTTTCCAGCAGAGACAAACAAACACAGGCAATAAAAGTAAGCACTTTGGTCTTCCTCCTCAAACACACACCGAAGATGATTATGCTAGCATTTTCATGGATGAAGTTAGTTCCAATTAGCAACATGCTAACTCCTTAACTGAGGCAACAACTTGTCAGCTTTTCAATCACATGTCAAGATGTTTTCTGAAGACGTGAGAACTTCATGTAGAATCTATTTGAGAGTGATGCAAATCGTCAATACAATATATTTTAAGTCCAGAGCTAGCATTCGCTTTGACAGAAACACTCTCACACACACAGTGCCAAGCAGGTGAGGTACAAAAAAAAATCTCTTAACATTGAAACAAGATCTAACTTCTCCTTTTTCTCCATTTTTTTAAAATAAAAAAATCAGTCTTTAAAGTGCATGTTTCATTCACGTTCAGACATTTTTTTTTAACTGCAGTGTATAAAAGCCTTCGACAGGCAGATGCTAACAGACTCGTCCAATGTCATGCACATGAACCTACTCTAAGGAGTTGTGGGAGTTTGATACCAAATTTCATATAAAACGCACTGAAATTCTAAACTGTCTAAACCGATGGAATAAACTAATACTGATGGACACGGACTGACAAACCAGATTGTCCCCAAAAATGTTCAAATCTAGGGAAGTGAATCAGTGCTTCACAACAGGAGGCAAAACTATTTTCTTGCCGTTATGATATGTGAGATATAGCATCGAGGCCTGGCTTTGAGGTGAGAAATATATTTCAAGGTTTTAAACTGAACTGCAACACGGCTATGACACACAAAATCCTGAAAATTCCACCAAAAAGTCACTTTTTTTTTCAAAGGGCTCCAGAGAGCAAAATTAAAATATGTTTTCTATAACTTCATGCAGGTAATCATGTTGTTGGATTCTCTAACAACAGATTTACAAAAACAGTCTCTTCCAGACTAGAGTTAGTCTTAATTTGAGAGAAAGAAAAATCTACATAAATTGACTAGAGCTGCAACTAAATATTTTCTAGATTTGGTTTAGTCAATAAAAAGGTTAAACTTTTTTAAATGACATTCACAATGTTTAGTGATGTCTTGAATTTGCTTGATTTGTCCCAGATGTTTTTTAGATGTTTAATTTTGTCACATGACAGAGAAATTTGAACCGAAGTATTTAGCAAGTTTGCTTTAAAGAGGAATCAATATTTAAAAAATAACATTAATATTCTTTGTTGCAGCTCTAAAATTGACACAGAAAAAACAAAAAAATATGACACTAAAGACTTTTTATACTCTGTCAAGGATAAAAGAAACAATCTTGTTTGCTAATTTAGAAAGTAGCTTGACATGCAGAGATAAGGCAGAGGTCCTAAAAGAAAAAAACTGCACTGGACTAAAGAGCATCGAGCTCTGCAAACATCTGATTGGTTTCTTTACCTGCACATTTAAACAAATGTCATGAAGATATCAACCAGATCGTACATGTATTGCTGGAAATGCTGTCAAACCCACTGTTATGAGGCATGAAATTTAAACTCAAACTCTTGAAAGAATTAAAGCAACAAAATAAACCAGAATGATGAATGAGATGGAGCGCTGGTTGAATACAACTCTTTTTTTTTTAAAAAAAGGAACTTTCTTATTTCACGCTGGCCGCAGTGAAGAATCATTCGCTTTACATGTCTGTAACGATTATGTCGGCACTTCCTCATTTTGTTATTTCCATTAACCGGATGATTGTTTCTTTGCAGTACTGATGTCAGCCAGCATTTCTTCTTCCCCCACTGAGAACAAAACTCTCAGGTATGTCAGTAAACAAAAGATTTTATCTGCAGAAATGTGGACTTTAAGGGATATGTAAATGTCATAATTGACATTTCCTATTTTTACATCTGGGATGTGAACCAGGGAATAGACAGTAACTCCAAATTAATTTTGAGAAACACAAAATACAGAAAAAGTATTCGTCGTCATTTATCGTGACAATTTTCTTTGTCAGACCAGGCAGGTTTGATCACGTTTCTTTGTCGTTAGAAGAAAAACATGTATTTTTTCTCTTTTTTCTCTTTTTAAAACAAGTTTTTAACAGAAATTGGAGTCTTGTTTTGAAACTCAGTCAACATATAAATAAGAACTTTCAGCAAATAAAAAAAAAAAACACGTTACACATGGTTTTTGCCCTATCGGCAGCTTAATATTGGAGCTCATCTTGTCTTGCCTTCAAATATCTGAACGAGCTGAAATGAAAACTGAACTGTTGCAAACACAGCTGAGAACCTAAACTGTCACAATAATAATTTATGCTTTATATAATAATACTAACACTTTTTGTTGACAGGTAAATAGAGCATTGTTTTGTGTTGTAAAACACAATATGAAACAAACTAGAATTCAAATAAAACCTAAGTAAAACACTGAGTGGGTAAATAAATAGTTTGTGAATTGCACAAGGTGGGAACGTTGAAGGTCAAAGCACTCCGATATGTCGAGGCTGATCTCAGCCTTTCAGTCAGTGAGAGTGAAGGTCAACGTCGCTTCTGTTCATTGTCACGATTTGATCTTCCACAGCTGGAGACAGCAAGAAAATATTCAACAACAATCATTTTAGACACACAAACGTTCTGTTTGTATCTTCTGTTGAATCAGGGGTCGGTAAATATAAGGAAAAAGGTTATTTCTGTCTGGATCAACCTCTGATTGGTCAATAGATTCTCACAAAGCATTATGGTAAAGTAGATTTTACTAAATAACTCTTTATTGACTAAAACTAAGGCTATATTCAAACTGCAGGGTTTAATACCCCTAAAGATTTTTTTTTAAATCCAATTTCTTCATGAGGTCGTTCACATTTCCAAATAAATGTGACTTGTATGTGATTTCCAGTGTGAACTTTGAACACTTCAAAGGTGTCCCGCACACATTGGAGAACATGACGACGTAACAAACAGCGAGCGTGTATTTTTATACCTACAAGAAAAAAAATGTATGTGCACATATATCCAGTGAGCATGCTGAGTGTTTGTGGAAGTAAACATGGACGCTGGTGATGAGTAGGTATCGATTTTAAAGTAAAAGGAAGAAAATAGCAAGGTTTTTGGCCATGGTTGCTGCTTTAACTTACTTAAATGCAGAATAGTGACATGTGTTGCCTGTTGGTGCGAAGGTCTGCGGTAAAAGTCTGAGTCGTATGTTAAAAGATCAGATATGAATAGATTTTAGGACATATCCAAGTGGCCTGGGTCACATTTGAAAAAATTTGGAAATTAAACAATTTGGAAATTGTTAAAATATCAGATACAGGTCACATAGGGGTAAAATAAATATTGGATTTGGGTCAGTTCAGGCTGCAGTCTGAATTTAGTCTTTCAACCTACTCAGGAAAAACAAGCCTCATATTTGTCACATATTTACCTTCAGGTTAAATCCTAATTGGTCAGATATGACTCCCGACACGGCGGACAAGATGACCACCTGGGTGATGTTGTAGAGCAGAGGGTTCATAGTCAAACCGTACAACCTGAAGGGAGTGTCCAACTCCTGGGGAGGGGAAGAAAAAGAGAATAAATACAATAGTTGGATCATTAGACGAACCTCAAAGTTACTTCTGCTCTGCGGTTTTGAAGGTGTGGTTAGTCTGTACCTTGAGTAGTTTGGTAGCCAGTTTTAATACGTTGTTGACCAGTGTCAGTTCCTCTTTCTTATTTGGCTTCTTCTCCATCTTCAGATACAGGTTGATCTGTCAAACATGGTTGATCGATGTTAGTGTCTGAAGAAGCGTCTGGTGTAGAAACGCAGGTTTTCTGTGTATTGTACCTGTTCAGTGAGCAGGATGGAGGTGTTACTGTACTTCTTGCTGGTCTCAGAGCCCAGAGTGACAAACCTGAGCAGGAACAGAGACAGACTGGAGCACCAGATCACCAGCTCCCAGTTATAGTGACACTCCAGGAAGGATTCGTGGACGTGGAGCAACTAAAAGGAGATGGGTAAGATAGCACACGTGCAGGAAATACTTTTACATGTTGTCACAACAATCAGGTGACTGCATGAACATTGAAACAGGTTTTTCTTGCTGTAATCATTCCTCCGCAAATCAAAAGAAGAAGAATCTCCTTCAAATGCACACACAGTCTAGGTCAATATTCTTATTCTGAACAAAATGTATTTAAAAGTTATATGATAGTATTAATTATACAAAATAAAGTGATTATTTGGCACTAGATGGATATTGATTTGTTCAGCTAAAGTTTTATTTTAAGTAGAACTTTGAATTACTTTTCCACAGGAGGTGGCTTGTGGATTTTGTCCCCATTACTAACAATGAAAGTACAGACAGATCTCTTCTTCTAATGGCCAGTATGAACAAGAGGAATGATAATAACAAAAAAAAAAAAACACATTGATGTTAATTTAGGCTCCTGAAAAAAACAATCACCTGGGCGCAGCAGATGAAGACGACAGACAAAGTGAGCAGGAAGGCAGATGATACGATCACATCCACTGAACGCTGAGGACCCCGTCTCTGTAAATACAACCGTTCAAATAAGGCTGTGAAAATAATTGAATTTTGATTCGCGTGTCAAATGATCTCCAAACTCATAATCAAGCTGAAATGATTTTTGACATTTTTCTTTACACAATTTCTGAAAGAGTGCAATGAGTGAAGCAGGAGAAGGAGGGGAGTGATTGGTTGAGACAAAGGCTCAAAATCGTTCTCTTATATGAGAACACTTTGGGTTTCAAGAATCTGACGAAGAGCAGAGTTACAAGACTTGCTATGTTTGGTACAGAAGACTTTGAAGCACCTTGAGGTAGGAGCGTAGCGATAGCCACATCTTGATGTTCTGAACTTTCTTCAGTCTAAAATGGGGAACCTCAGACTTTCTGGCTCTGCGGGCCGAAGTCAGGTGACCAAACAGTTTGGCGAACAATAGCCTCTGAAACACAGGAAGACAAAAATGTTGTAAATCCACCAGATCCACCATCCACCAATATTAAAACTTAGAATCATTGTTGCTCCCACCTGTTTGTAGGTCCTCTCTGCTACACTGAGCAGGAAGAAGAAGAGCCATATAAGGCAAACTCGCACAAAGAAGCTCAGGGTTACCATGGTGATGACCAAGCCATCTGATCCGGACTCACCCCCCAGTGCCACAGACAGCAGCTCATTGGCTGAGAGAGTGGTCAGCTGATCCAAATCACGGTACTGAGCCAGTCTGCAAGAGGGAGAAAGACGACGGGACACATTGTGTTATTTTCAGTCTCATTTTAGCAAAAACAATGTCATACATTTCTATGCAAAGAAAGAGTATTATTTTTTAAACAGTCTGAGGGTTATTTGTGTTTAGTTGCATGAAGGAGTTTTGAGTACCTGTAAGCAAAGGGTGTGAGACCGAGGGTGAGAGAAACCAGGTTTCCAAAGACCTGATAACCAATACCTGGAGTGAAGAGATTCACCTGTAGAGGCAGATTTGTTGTTTTTATTCTTTTGTTCCCAACAAGTAAAAAGGTAGAATAGAATATCCAAAGTAGGAATTCTTATAGAATAAGAGAAATCTGTCACTCACTCGGTTCATGATCATGCCGCTGATCTCCAGAACTGACATGTCGGCCTTTTTACACTCGTTTCCCTCCCACACGATGGCGCTCACTCTCTCCAGGCCGGGATTGGAGCTGTGCAGCCAGGGAACATGACCCTAAAAATCAATTAGACACACCACACCATTTACTTATTGCCTGAATAGGACCTACAGGAACGCAAGAAAGCAAATTCTAGTTTGGATTTTGTAAAACTTATGCACCTTGATTGCTTATAATGTACAGCATATAAATGAATTGAAGCGTTCAATAGTAGCCCTGTGTAAGCCACGTGTTATGTGAGCAGACCTGATGGAAAGGGTCATCTCTGTATTCCTTTTTAGCCGGGGGACATACCGGTGTGCCGCCTCCTTCTCCCTCTGCAGAGAAAAAGTAGTAACTAGTTTTAATAAAATAACTTGCAGATTTTAGGAAAGAAGGTTAATTAAACATTTGACTTCTTTCATTCTTTAAATCTCTTACCTGTCTCCGAGGTGCAGGATGACCTGCACTCGGCACAGTGCAGGAAGTCTTCCCACAGCAGGTCCTCTGTCTCAGACTCGTGTCGAGTGCTCTCTGAGTCCTGCGTTCTCAGACTGGAACATCTGGAGCTACAGCTGGTGCCGGACTTGGGGACATCCTGACGGACATAAAGAAAAAAAACCCATTTTCATTTATCTGAGTAATTTCCGGACTATAAACCGCTACCTTTTTGAACCCAGATGCCTATAAAACAATGTGGCTAATCTATTAATTGATTTACAGTAATGTGCCTGTTCTCTCCCTTTGGCAGCGAGAGCCATTAAAACACTGACGGCAGGATGCTGAGAGGAAACATGGAAGAGTTCTTTGTTTTTTGTTAGATCACTATCGGCACTTAGCACTGGGAGTGCACTATTTATTATTATTTATGCTTGTGGTTGGCCAGCGAGTTTGTGAACAAAACAGAAGTTTCCACAAACAGCCATCTCTGTCCCGACAATACTCTCCATGGTAGTACAAACCCTTACTTATGGTCAAAAAAAATCTTTGTGCATCATCTTTCTGAGTACTGTAAATGTCTTGTTGCAACAACTGCGGCTTATAGTTAAGTGCAGCCTGTATATGTACACATTTGTTTGTCTTTCTAAATGTAGTCGGTGCGGCTTAAATTCAGGTGCACTCAATAGTCTGGAAATTACGGTAATTAAATGGTTTAAAGGTTACATGTTGCTGTGTGTATTTACCTCCACAGCATAGTGTTTCTTGTAGTGGTGTGTATTCTTGCGGTTTCGAAGTGTACAGTCACTGTTCATTCTCTCTACTCCCCTGCGGAGGGCGCTGTAGGACGCTTCAGGATCCTCCTCACTGGACGCCTCGTCTGACGCTGGCTCCTACAACACAGACAGAACATAAATCAGTACAAATATATCTTTATATTTTTGATGACCTGTTAAACGGTACCGGCAGTGAATCACCTTGTTTCCACTGACCAACATCAGTCCCGCGCTGCGCTGTGTGTGAGCATGTGTGGGCTGGATGTGCGAGTTCCAGCACACCTCGTCGGCTCTGTTCAGAGGATCACATCGCTGCTCGTGGAGCTGGAGCCCCTCCTCGCTGCTGCGGTTGGTCACACGGCCGTCAAGCGACACGTAGCCGTTGTCCGTCTCCGTCGACTTATCGATGGACAGCTTGGACTTCTTTGATCTTCGCATGGGGAAGCACGAGAAGGTGTGCAGCGGGAGGAAGTGCGAGATGGAGAGCGCAAGAGGTCGATAGAAAAAGATTGATGCGTAAAAACAGATGAACAGATAGATATTTAGATAAAAAAACAGGGGGAGCAGGGAGTTTACTATTAATAAAGTTGAGTTTCAGAAGCAGACGTGCAGTTAGATAACCAAAACTAACACAGGATGCGTATTACAACACTGTGGAACATTCATGCAAAATCAACACAATTCAGGTACAACATTGAATTATTAAATATGTACATACATGCATGAAAGCATCTATTATAGTGAAAAGAATCTTAAATGTCAAACCCTGGGATGTTATTTTCTGATTTAAAGTCTTCCTCACAATCCAGAACTATTTAAGGTATATAAGTTACTGAGAGTGTGGCAGATGATCAATAGATAATACCAAATCAAATTATTTATGCTCAGACGTTCCACATTGTTGCATTCGTCTAAAGCCAATTGAAGTAGAAGCCTGGGAAGCTGAAACTGCAAATATATAAAAATGCAGCAATAGAGAATTAAGTACTTTCCTGTTACCACCATAAGACCCTATTCTGGAAAAATTCTATATGGTGATCAATGGCAAGGGACAACTTACTTTTTGATCCAAGAATTGTACCATAGATCACACGTTTGTCTATTTATATCACTACAGAAATTTCTCTGTTAAAATAAAAAGCATAAAATAGTGAATTTCTTAATAGTTTTTTGTAAAACTGCTCAGGGAACTACATCTCTCGTCGTTGAAGGATATAACAGCACAGCTTGTACAGCTCTGTGTAGCATGTGGAGTCATTTACATGTCTTTGGATGTTGTCTTTCTAATTACATATTTTTAGTCTTACAACTCAACAGTTTCACAAGTGTGACTTTTGTGAAAATTATAATCTTACGTGTGATTCATTTCACAGTTCAAACAAGATAAAAACATAACTTGACTCTGAATATTGAAGATCATTTTTTCAGAAGTACCATACCATGTGGTAACTGGAAGGTTTTTAGTACTTTGTCTCTTTATTGTGACGGCAGCAAGAAGAATGACATTCATTATATTTGGATTTTGTAAAGAAAGCTCCCCATGTTTCCCTTTTAACATCACCTAGTTAGCAAGTCATTTACATAAAATGAGCTGCAAAAAAGGTAGCAAATATTAACACAAATTTAGAAAATGAATTAGGAGTTCAAAATAATATTTTCTTTTTATATATTCAGTCAACTGAGAAAACAGCGTTACAGTATGACAGGAAAAGAAGTGATGTTACAGCTGAAGAAGTACAGTTAGATCTGAGTCAGGGCTGAGATTCACTTTCTGACTTTGAAATAATAATTTGGGGATTTAGTCAAAAATGCAATTTAAAGACAAAGTAACTCCTTTTTTTATAAATAACAAAATGTCTCAGTTTTACGTATATATCTTCATTTATTTTAGTTAGTCTGGATCGTTTTGGAAACTGAAGCTCAGCCCTGTCATTGCATCATCTCGTTTTAGGAAGATGGGAAACAAAAATACACACCCAGCTTTAAAGATATCATGCCAGAAATCTTGGAAGAGGGCGCCCAGGCTGTATGTGGTGCTGGCTGAGTGGGACTGTGCTGCCCCCTCCTGTGTGTTATCGGTAGTGCTAGACCCGTCGCCTTCCCTATGCACCTCCATCTGAGAGGCCTTCCTCAACTTCCTTCAGTTTGGAAAGAATAGATAGAGGGTGGAGAGAGACTTAGACCTGAAGACTACGAAGACTAGGAACTACAGCAGTATGTCCATCAGGAACCTGGCTGTGTTTAATTGTTAAAGATAGATTTTAAAATCGCAGAGACATACAAGTTAGTGCTAAACTTTGACAGAGGATAAACAGCGTCCTATTTCACAATCCAAAACCTCCACTGGACACAGAAAAAAGTGTATTCCTCCAAAATCCACTTTTAAGTTGCTATTCTGCAAAAGTAGTTTTCATGAAATTCTCCAAAATGTAATGGTTAAATACAATCTGAAGACTAGTTACTTTCACATGTTTAGATTTCCAACCTAAAATCATTGAAAATTAAGATCTGAATTTTTAAAAACTAAAATCAAGTCAAAAGAAAATGTGTTAGAAGGCAGAACTGCACCTTATAAACTAAAGTAGATCAAGGTTTACTTTTGCAGTATATTAACCTAAAAGTGATATTTAGCAGTTTCTTCTAAAATATTTAGTGATTAAATGACGTAGAGCAGGAGTTGTGTTTAAAGACTGTATTTAACAGGATGTTTATAAAGATTTTCTCTTAACTAACAATAGTTAAATGTTTTAAGAATGTTTCCTGCTCAACAGGAGATCCATGACATGATAACCATGAGTGACTATGTGTCTGTGAGATAAGATTATCTGAGTGAGCTGAACAGAGAGAAAACAATACAAGAAAATGTACATAGGAACAGAATCAATTGAGTGAATAGTTTTACCCCTTTTCAATACTTTTCCTCAACTTAATTTTATTTTAGGTTGAGGACAGGTTGATTCAATAAAGTAATAAAATGTGTTTTACCCCCAAAAAACCTCCTAAACCCCCTTTCCAAAACAGTGGCATGGTCCAATTTTCTTTCCAAGAGCATGAAAATTGTCATTGATTCACGTTCTGAAACAGAATCGGCAGCTGTAAACTGAAGCTTTGAACCAACAAAGAGAGAATCACAAACTGCAACTCTAAAGACTACAGAACACACACAGTAGCAGTATCTATTTTCTACTTCCACACACAGTAAATATGCTCTGACTTGTCTCAAGTGACATTCAATTTATCAGGGAGAGATTTCCTGTCGGCTGAAAGGTTTCAAGATGGATAAAAAAAAAAAAAAATCAAACCAGATCAATGACTTGTCTTTTTTTGTTGGTTCATGGCTTTAAAAACCAAAGCCACAAAATGGGTTAGATAAAATAAAAGAAACTTGAAAGAAAGATTTGAATGAACCAAAATGAAGTAAGAGAGTTAATTGATGAGTCTTTTAATCAAATGTTTGGATTTTTTAATCTAACTTGACAGAAAAATATCTCCATGATAAACATGCTTCTTTAAACGGTTTGATTTTTAGTGAAAGAAGCCGACCGAGAAAGCAGCAACAGCAAGAAAAAGACAATCATTCATTCGTTCCCACAAGTTTCTTCCTCCCTTCATACTCCATCTTGTTCTATTTATAGCCACTAAATTCTCCCTTTGTTATCTGTTTTTCCTTCTTCCTTATCTCTTCCTGAGCCTCCTTTTTTCAGAGGGACTTTTTGGTTGGATGGTTTTCATCTTTTCTGTCTTCATTCATGTCGTCCTCCTTTTCTTCTCTTACTTAATAACCATTTTTGATGTCTTCATAAAATGCTCCTACTCTTCTCCTTCCTGTCTTTAAATATCTAATTGAATTATCAGGTTTTATTTATTCTACTTCGCCAAACTTTTTCCCATCCTTTACTAAAATATCCTTCCTTTCCTCGCCTCGTTACCTGCGTCTCTTCCCTCCGCTGCTGGAGGCAGGTTTGGGGGTCCTGGTGGAGACGATCTGACAGTGGACGGTGCCCAGCAGCAGCATGAGCCAGATGGCTCCAAACACCTCGGTGGCTGGTATCCCATGAGGAGGAGGGATGGTCACATACAGGAGCGCTGCTGCCACTGTGTGAGACAGAAAGAATCAGCAAATGGCATCAAACCGCAACAGTGTCTAGACTCTGCATCTTTTTACAGACCATGGTTCCTACAGGTTACATACTACATCCATACCAAATATTTTTTCACCAAAACCTCACCTGCACTAGTTAGTGCTTTGTGAATATGATGAACTACAGCAAAAAGAGTAGGGAAAAGTCATTTTGTTTTGTTTTTTGGGGGGGAAAATATTTCATCAGTCAATTCATACTGAAACATTTAACTTGCAGACGGTCCCTAACACAGACCACAGTGAAGAACTATCAAAATGCTCCAGAGACATTAGAGCCAGAGGCAGACGGTCAGAGACACTGCCACTTTTTCAACTTTCCAAATACATAGGGGAGATTTGAATAAATTTGACTAAACTTCTGGACAAATCTTACACACGGATATACTTTATTTTTCTGTTTCACAGAAGGTGTGAGGGTGTGTGTGTGTTTTTATGTGGTATCTGGGGGAAGTGAACAGGAAGGGCGGCGGATTGGAAGGAGAGATGAAAAATAACAGTGTCGGGTCTGTTTTCATCTGTGCTGTAAAGGGCAACGTGATGTAGGTGGTGGAAAACACTGTTGGGTGGTATTGGCTGTGTTTTGTAGTCGTGGGGGCGTTGCCGTGGAGCATGTTGTGCTTACAAGACATTGTGGGCCACGTGTGTATTTTAAGAAACACTGATCTGATGCTCAGGAGCAGCTGTTGAAGAGATTGGTGGCTGTTGGTGAGATTTAAGAGATTTAAATGTGGAAAACAGCCAATTACATTCAGATACTAGATCAATCAGCGAATGCTGAAATAATGACTATAAAGACAGTTTTACACTTAATATCTTTACCTCTTATTCAACTCATTAAAGCCTATGACTGTCATTTTATACTTTAAATCAGTGTTACTCATACAGCTTTTTTTTCCAATGACATGACAACTTAGACAAAAGGTTTTAAACAAATAATTTAAATTTAAATAATATAATTCAAGTGATTCCTGCCTCTTCCTTCTGAGAACATGGTGAAGGCAAACCCTCCCAGAAAGAGGTCATTTTATTTAGAATATTATGATTTTAAACCCTGACATGTATATATCTATTTGTTCATTCAAGTCTCTAGAATAACTGCCCAAAAAACCTTTTATAGATGGGATAAATAGGTTTTTGTTAATGGGCAGATTTGTGCAAAGCAGCAACTATAATAGCATTCAAATGCTATTTTCTACAAAGAAAATAGCACAAAAATAGATACATGATATACATTTTTATGCATATAATTATAATTCTTTGCATGAAAACTTTGAAAATGATCCAGGCTTAAATAGGTCAATAGGTTGATATTGGTCCAACGTTTAGAAATTATAATAGTGGGAATATTTTCCCAGTTTGAGAATCAGAGAAAACAAGTGAGTGGTGTATGTGCAGTGAGGAGTAGAATGGGTCATGTTGAAGTCTCAGTGAAGAAGAACTGTTAATCATTATTTGTACGACCGACTTAGAGCGACGTCTGTGTCAAGCTTGACCACAATGATAAAGTAAATCGTGGGGAGGCATTGCAACACACGCACACACACACATACACACACACACACACCTACCCTGCAGCAGATAGAGAGCCAGCAGCAAGAGGAAGATGGCTCTGGATGTGACCTGGATCCACCAGCGATAAAAGAACGGGAAGAAGACGACTCTGACGATGCCTTTCCTCGTCAACGCCGTCCATGGACTTTCTGGTTTGGCCTTTGCAAAAGCTGAACCTGGAGATTGAAAACACACACACACACACGAAAAACTAATTAGGACTGTGGTGGGCAAAAAGGATCACTTGACAAATCCTGGAGTCACATTACACATGTACGTTTATCTTTCAATCTTCTGCTTCCTTTCTTTCCATTTCTCCCTCTATCTCATTTTTCTCCCCGTCTCCCTTTGCAACGAAATAACCGTGAAGATGAATTTGACTGATTTTATGAATAATTCAGTATGAGAGATACGAGGATATGAGTGATAGACGAAGGCTGAGAGGATGAGGATGAATGGGGACATGTTGGCACATTGATGCCGGCACCTCGGGTTCATATATCAGATGATTTACTGCAGAAGCTTTTCTGCAGGGGCTAAAATCCTTAAACAAGGCTGATGGAAGCGTTTTCTCACCTCTAACCAAGTCCACATCTATGAGGTCTGGTTTGACGTGTCCCGTCTTCTTTGGCTTGTTCCTCAAGCCCTGTAGAGGGAGACAGAGAGACGGCGAGTCAGAGAGAGAACATTAAAACACACATTCTCTCACACACATCCACAGGAACTCATCTGCAGAAGGCTTCTCATGCACTTTATGCCTTAATAAACACACACATTCAGTGTTTGAGGAGGCACACCGTGCATTCGGGCTGACACAGCTACTGGCTGGTTTACATTTCCCTGCATGTGCATCTACTCTCGTCTATATTTATCTTCACATAATTTACCCAGTCTGAA
This sequence comes from Lepturacanthus savala, assembly GCA_030544235.1. Taxonomy (NCBI): domain Eukaryota; kingdom Metazoa; phylum Chordata; class Actinopteri; order Scombriformes; family Trichiuridae; genus Lepturacanthus; species Lepturacanthus savala. The sequence goes on from CM060474.1 coordinate 13,861,188, forward strand.
AAGCTAAAAACAGTAAAACATCCCTCTGGACTCCTATAGTTTTAAAGCTGGTGCTTTGTGCAGTTTATGAGCCTGGGAATATAATGCTCCCTCGAGGCTCTCTGACTTCTTGTCACTGGCAGCCAGTCACTTCCTCCTGTGACACACATTTCATCTGCTGCGTGTGTGTCAGAGAGAGATGACAAACTGTGATGACAAACTTTATGTGCAATCGTAAATTATGAATTTGCATGTACAACGATGTTCGGTACGTGTGTGAGAGCCAGTGGAATAAAACAAAGACGGTTTCAGGGTCTAATGACTGGGTTACTATATTGGTTTTAGTACAGTTCAGTGACACAGTGTAAACACTTTGCTATATGTAAAGTACATGAGCACAGCTGGGAGGAGTTCAGCACAAGCTCTATCTACTCACTTTACCACACACCTACTTTCTATGGTAGATACAGGAGCCAAGAGGAAATAAATACTTTCACAAAAAGCACCTAGATTTTGGGGGATTTCTATAAAGTCCCCCTAAATGTCCTTGGCTGTATTGTGACCTATGCTGCTGTCCAACATGTACATATATAAAAAGTACATTTAGATAATGATACTTTTTTGTACCCACAGAAATCTGTATGTAAAATGAAGTGAATGAATGATGTTTAACATGGCTTCTTTTAATTCACTTTTGTTTTTAATATTTCTTATATAGCTTTATGTTATCCAAATAATTAGAATGAAACCCTGCTCTACTTGGGTTTTCTTATACTTATTACACAACTGTGGGAGGAGCTACTATTAGGAAGTACTTTCACAAGCTCTAAAATACTGTAGAATAAAACAAAAAAAAAGATGAGTCATGATTAAAAAAAGTGCAGTTAAATGTCACAGAAAACCGTCCAGCTGAACATAACTATTCTGCTAATATTGACATACAGGCCTATCAAGTTGTGTGTTTTCAGTCAATGGTCTGATTCAGAGGTTTGATGGCAGCACTTATCTTTAAATAGCTCAACCAATGAGTGAATATGCTGTGTGAGACACACATGCAGAGTAGTGTGTGTGTCTAAAAGAAGACGATCAATAGCTTCCTCTTGGCAGTAGATTTACTGCAGCAGTAAGTCCTTGACCAACATCTTGTGTGGCTGCAGCGCTCTTATCCTGCTGCTTTTTCTATTTTTTTTTTTAAATAGAGTCTTATCTATATAAACAAATTTCTCCTCCAAATTGCAATGTTGCCTCAGTGTTTAAACATTTTAATGTAAATTTAGTATCTGTTTACACTTCACATTCCTCACTAATGTCATCATGTGTCATACTCACACTTTACTGTACGTCACAAAGGAAACAGCAACAAATCTAACATGGTAGAGATTATCCTTTATTTTTTACAACAAAATCGAAATCCATACGCAGCAGAATATACAGGTCCTTCTAAAAAAATAGCATATTGTGATAAGTTCATTCTTTTCCATAATGTAATGATACAAATTTAACTTTCATATATTTTAGATTCATTGCACACCAAAATTTCAGGTCTTTTATTGTTTTAATACTGATGATTTTGGCATACAGCTCATGAAAACCCCAAATTCCTATCTCAAAAAAGTAGCATATCATGAAAAGTTACTCTAAACGAGCTATTAACCTAATCATATAAATCAACAAATTAACTCTAAACACCTGCAAAACATTCCTGAGGCTTTTAAAAACTCCCAGTCTGGTTCATTACTTAAAACCGCAATCATGGGTAAGACTGCCGACCTGACTGCTGTCCAGAAGGCCATCATTGACACCCTCAAACAAGAGGATAAGACAGAAAGAAATTTCTGAACGAATAGGCTGTTCCCAGAGTGCTGTATCAAGGCAACTCAGTGGGAAGGAAAAAGTGCGGCAGAAAACGCTGCACAATGAGTAGAGGTGACCAGACCCTGAGGAAGATTGTGGAGAAGGGCCGATTCCAGACCTTGGGGGACCTGTGGAAGCAGTGGACTGAGTCAGGAGTAGAAACATCCAGAGCCACCGTGCACAGGCGTGTGCAGGAAATGGGTTACAGGTGCTGCATTCCCCACATCAAGCCACTTTTGAGCGGCAGAAGCGCCTGACCTGGGCTACAGAGAAGCAGCACTGGACTGTTGCTCACTGGTCCAAAGTACTATTTTCGGATGAAAGCAAAGATTGCATGTCATTCAGAAATCAAGGTGACAGAGTCTGGAGGAAGACTGGGGAGAAGGAAATGCCAAAGTGCCTGAAGTCCAGTGTCAAGTACCCACAGTCAGTGATGGTCTGGGATGCCATGTCAGCTGCTGGTGTTTACTGTGTTTTATCAAGGGCAGGGTCAATGCAGCTAGTTATCAGGAGATTTTGGAGCACTTCATGCTTCCATCTGCTGAAAAGCTTTATGGAGATGAAGATTTCATTTTTCAGCACAACCTGGCACCTGCTCACAGAACCAAAACCACTGGTAAATGGTTTACTGACCATGGTATTACTGGGCTCAGTTGGCCTGACAACTCTCCTGACCTGAACCCCATAGAGAATCTGTGGGATATTGTGAAGACAAAGTTGAGAGACGCCAGACCCAACACTGTGGATGAGCTTAAGGCCACTATTGAAGCTTCCTGGGCCTCCATAACACCTCAGCAGTGCTACAGGCTGATTGCCTCCATGCCACGCCGCATTGAAGCAGTCATTTCTGCAAAAGGATTACAATAAAAGGCTTGAACTACTTCCGTTGTGTATAATGAATCTAAAATATATGAAAGTCTAATGTTTATCAGTACATTACAGAAAACAATGAACTTTATCACAATATGCTATGTTTTTGAGAAGGACCTGTAGTGCAGTTTGCACCAGTAGGTGGCGACTGGATTTTCTGTCCATAAGCTAAGAAGGTGAGAAAGCTCTCAGATAAACTGACATCACAGTGTGAGACAGCAGCAGTGTTAAGAGCTTTCTGTTCAGAGGCATCGATCACATTAATTTAGGACATTAATATACTGTACAATATCTCTGCAGTAAATCCAGGACTAAGCAGCAATCTAATGGTTTGTAGGAGTACCATGCTTATATAAACTCTGCAAAAATACAACAAATACTGGGAAACAACTGACTTAACAGAGAGGGAGTCAAGGTCACAGAACATGTTCATGAGTGGGTTTTTTTTATAAAGTTCATGAGTGTGTGTGTGAACATTGAGCACATTAAAGAGCGAGTTTCTCACCTCCCAGTTTAAAGGCGGCATTACTGTATAAGCAGAAACCGTGAAGTAGAACAATCATGTTTATTTATGTCTTCTGGTGCAATGATAAACTTGATATCAATAATAGTAACTCAAAACCGCCCTTTAAAAATACATTAAGAAGCATTTTCAGGTCAGAGAATCGCTCAAAGTAGTCCTCTTTATAGGTCAAAGGTGAGAAGTCACTGCAGACAGGTGAACAGCCTCTGATTACCGAGGCTCAGGGTAGAGGGGGAAGTCTTGTTGAGACCTGCATTCTCATGCACGGCTCACCATGTTATCGCACTGAGCTAATTTCTGCCTGCAAAGTGATCGCAAGTTGTTGTTTTTTTTTAAAAGCATTAAAACGCTAAATCAGGACTGTCACCCTGATCTCTGCTGCTCAAAGAAACATGTTTCTGTTGCCAAAATAAAATAAATATATGATCAATATAAAGACCCATTTATTTTTTCATCTCTTCATGTACCTGAACCTCTCAATTTCCTTAAAAAGACAATATACAACTCTGGAAAAAAAAGAGACCACTGCTAAATTATCAGTTTTTCTGATTTTACTCTTTATGTGTATGTTTGGGCAAAAGGAACATTTTTGTTTGAGTCTATAAACTACTGACAACATTTCTCCCAAATTACAAATAAAAAGGTTTTATTTGCAGAAATGACACATGGTCAAAATAGCAAAAGATACAATGTTTTCAGACCTCAATCAATGCAAAGAAATAAGATCAAAGTCATTTTAAAACACCATAATACTCATTTTTAAACTTATGAAGACTTCAGAAATCAGTATTTGGTGCAATAATCCTTATTTTTAATCACAGCTTTCATATGTCTTGTTATGTTCTCCACAGTCTTTACCATTGTTTTTGGGTGACTTTATTCCACTCCTGGTTGATCTTTAAGCAGAGTGAGGTGTTCATGTGTTGGAATTCAACAGACACTGGAATGGAATGGCTGGAATACATGTAGAGATGCTGATTTCAGACAAATATGCAGTGGTCTCTTATTTGTTCTTTTGCCCCAGAGCTGTATATATTTTATTAGATTGCAACAAAGATGCAGTGGCAGTGACTTTTGGCATCACAAAGAAGCTTAAGACACAAAAACCTGAAAGCTGATGTATTGTCCTACGTTAAGTTATGTCTATTCCCAAAGGAACACCCGCCGCTCACGTCTTATTTCATAGTAAAATCGTGTGCCTGGTGCCACGCTGATCACATGACTCGTGCTAATCCAGCTGTTTTCACACCACGGTCGTCTCCACAGCTGCCCCGGTTCCCTCATTTGTCCACGAGGAAACGTCAGCTGCAGTTTAAACTTTAACAATCAGATTCCTTCCTGCAGCGTGGTGTGAATGCAGAGAGAAGGGTTAATAAAACACACACCAGGAGTCTGACTAATCGCAACATCTACTCTACAGAGCGGGTGAGCAGACGTGCACTGCAGGGAACGACAGGGGGGACGTCCCGCCCCCGCTGAATACTCACCAGCGAAATAAACTGTAGAGAGGAGGAAAAGACGGATGGAGGAGGAGGAGGAGGAGGGATGGAGATGAAGAGAGAAGAGATGGGCAGGTGACCACCGGCCGGGAGGACAGAAAGGGGAGAGTTAAAAGAAAACACTGGAAAAGAACTGGCAGCATGGTGAGAGAGAGAAAAAGGAATAACAAGAAAAGAGAGAGAGAGGAAGATGGAGGAGGAGACTTGACAAAACAAAACACAAGAACTGTGTTTAAAGGAGATACTTTTTCAATGAGAAAGAGCAGGAAAATTAAAAAAAAACAAAAAGTATGAACAGTGAAACAACAAAAACACACTGAACATACCTTTATTTCTCGCTGCTCCACAGATTTCTCCCATATTTGTTGATCATAGGCGCCAATCTGCAAAAAACAAAGACAAAAGTCTTGTTAATAACTGTGTGATGAAAGAAACCGGATAGAAGGCGTCACTGTTATGATTTAAAAGCAGAATAAATCCCCTTCAGAGCATTACTGACTCATTTTTAAGATTGCGACAAGTCAGCAGAAACAGATCTCTATGATTAGGCAGCACTCAGGGTTTTGTTGTGTGTGGGAGTTCAGGACTTTAAAAGCTCTTGCTTCACAACTGGGGGCCGTGATTACGACCTCATGAAAACATTTTTACAAGCGGCAATATGAATGAAGCTGAACCTGAAAATAACTCACACTAAAGTAGCTTTAAAGTTGTAAAGAACCGTCTTATTCCACAACATTTGACAACATAACATCATTCAGGTCAAATAAACAATGTGTAGGATATTTAAGCCTAAGATTCTGTTTTCATTGGCTGCACCATTGCATCAAGGGAAATGATTTTTAATATATTAATGTATTTCCCCTCCTGACTTTTTACTTTATTAGACAGGGACAATGCAGTCAGACATAGATCCCAGCTTGCAGCTGATGTGATGCATATAGAATTTACAGTGATCACTAATTCTCAACTCCAGTCCCAGGTTGGGTTCTTCCACAACATTGTAGTACAATACAAAATATACATTAACCACTTGTGCCCTAAGCCCATTTTTCAGTTTTCCTGCTATAAATGAAATAGAAATCACATAAATAACCTTATAATCATATAAAATACCATATCCACAAAGGTTATGTACCTAAACCTGGTATTAAAAGAAATCTGTAACATGTGAGGTGACTACAGAAGTATCAGAGTCAATTTATGTTGCTGTTATAGGGCAAATGTAGTTAGAATATAGATGCCAATTAAATTAATACTCAAACTGCTCAAATCTAAATTAAATATCAAAATAGTGGTTAGTTGCAGCCCTACTACTGATATTATATTAAGCTATTCTTCTTATTGTATTGATGATGTAGATATCGATGATATATAGATACTGTAACAGTAACATTGTGTTACTACAGATAAAAATACTTACATATGAATAAAACTCTATGCTGCCCCAAAGACCATATAATCCAATAATCCAAATATTGCACTGTAAAATCTTCACTCATTCACAGCATTACATTACACTATAAAATACATATAAATAAAATATAATTTTGAGATCTACACTAAGCAGCAACAACTACAGCTTGAGTCTCTTTATCTTAAAGGCTCCACAAAGAAAACAACATGTAGTTGATGGGCTTCATACTGACTTCAATACAAACACTGTGTGAAGTCACACCTCTCTGTATCACCACTCCTCTTCATATACACATTCTGAACAAACTCTGAGCTCAGTAAGTCACTCTTGAATAAGGAGCCACTAACAAGAAAGAGCCATTGCATCTATTGCTCATATTTACTCATATTTTCCTTTTCTTTGTGAAACTGGTCCAAGTTGTCGGGTTCAGTGTGAGTGTCGTGAGAGTGTCATCTACAGACGGTATTCATCACACACAGGGAAGGACAATGGACTAGTGTGTGACTCTAGGGTAGAGAAAGTGTGTGTATTGTGTATATGAGTGACTCTACAACACACACACACACACACACATATACACAATGTGACTTCTGACATCAAAAACTAAAACCAGACAATGATACAGCACGGTGTCACTGTGAGGACCAGATAGATTTGTTCTACATCTGATCTGTGAAGTACAAAACAAACCGTCCAAGATCAAACTGTATCAACCAGTGTCTTATTACTGCTGCTTTGTAATCCACAATTAACAGATAAAACTAAACAAACAAAAAAAAGAGAGAGACCGGGGAGGATAAAGTCACATTTCTCTTGCTTTCAGAGACATAAGAGGATCAGCTGATGATCAGTGCATTCATGTGTGTGTGTGTCTCTAAGGCATCGAGTCTGGGTCACCCGCCAATGGAAAGTCTGCATCTTTAATAAGCCGTCATTAAACATGGATAGGGAGGGAAGGAGCGGGAGGAAGGCAGGAAAAAGGGAAAAAAAAACATTGAATCCACGTAATATTTTCCTAAATTCCCACATCTGTGGCGCTCACACAAAGTATTTATGATGTCAGAAGGACATAATCAGTATTTGTGCTTTTCACATGGGGCACGCGGCAGCCCTAATAACCAACGAAATCCCAGTATCAACCACGAGACTCCGATACGGGATGTGGGTCAGGCAGTGCGTCACACAGCCCTCATCCCAAATTACTGCTCATCTTAGCAACAAGACGTGCATTCTGCAGGACTTCTCCATGTCCTTTATCAATCTCATTTTTGATTTGCTTTTCTGCAGTGAAGTCTATGTCACTCTTGCACGGTTACAGCTGTCCAAGTCCAAACTGTCAGATAATTTCACAACATAGCAAGTTATTTGAATAACAGAACAAAAGAATCAAGGGTTTAATGAAGAGAGAAGAATGAAAATGTGGCAAACCTGCAACCATTTCAAAAAGTGAGTTCTTTTGAGTGATTTTTTTTTTTTTTAATAATGACCTTCTTTGTGCTTCCATCCACTTTAAATCCAAATCGTGGTCTGCATGATCAATGCTCTTCCTGACTATTTTGAATCCGTCAACCTCAATCACAAGAGGAAGAATTCCAGCTCTTAATTTTGCAACCAAAAATATCCAATTATCCAATTTCTGTCCATTTTTGCAACTGTAATGACTTGATGACTTTATCCTGCACACTGCTGTGTCAGTAGATTACACCTCTCTACATTTTGCAAAATAAATTCCAATGCTTGAAAATTCACAAAGATTGAGCTTTGACTAACTAAAGAAGAAGCGAATAATATTCAGTATAGCGGGCAGCATTATTGCTAACATCTGACCGACTGATTTACTGTGTGACATTTGGCCTTACACCAAATTTTCCACATCACTCGACCCATTAAAACACACACACACACACACACACGAGAGGATGTTATGAGTACAGGCAGAGGACAGCCAGAGGGCAAACATGACCTGACTGCAGAGCAGAGAGATAACAGAGGAGGGCTTGTAGATAAGTTGGAGGGCAGGTATGGAAAGAGGAGTAAATTTAAAATCACACGCACAGAGTGGAAGGTAACAGATCTAACAGAGTGGAATTAACAGTGCTGTAAATCCTCTTATACACATGCGCACACACACGCGCACACGCGCGCGCACACACAACCTTACCAACTCAGGTCTTCAGCAACAAAACACTCAAATATCAGTCTCAGACTTGTCGATTTTGGCATTACCATTTAGGTTTTCAATTCTATACATTCTAAATTATTTATTTTTTTATTTTATATATTATTTAGTAAGAGCTGGGAGTTCAACATGTAGGTTATTCAAATTCAGCAAATTTAGCCTGGGGTTTAAATGAAAAGAGAAACACTGATTTCAGTGATTTGACATGAAAATCAAGTGCTAAGAGTGAACCAGATGGGTAGAAGAGGCCAAGTGCAAGGGTCACCATGGTGACAAGAGAGAGATATAAAAGAGAGAGAGAGAGAGAGTAAAGCAACAGTTATATAACAATACACAGAGAGGGTATCATTCACTGTATGGTGACAGATGTTTGAAGGCTAAACACATACCATAAATATTAGCTGTGAAATCTACAATTTATCAGTTTTCACTGTTGAGATTTATCAGTTATTATAGACTAGTGTGAGTTCAAGTGGCGTCAATTACCAGATACTGCAGGAGTGTGTTGCCTTTTCAAACACACACTCTTCCGCTCAGTCTTGATCGACCGTAAAGTTGCGTTAAACAATATTTTTACAACAACAATGGACAAAACGACTGAGTTATGTAATTAAATGCTTGTAGTGAACTAAAGTTCATTGATAGATAGCACCTTAGCTTCCAAGAAAAGGTTAATCAGCAATTAATATATTATATATTAGGATATAAATTATTCACCTACTACTTTTCCTACTTCCTTTCAGTGTGAAAACCGCAGCGTGAGACTGGCTGTGATGGAAAATCCCTCACCTATTGGTGGGAAACACTTCTAGGTGTGGTGACTCTGGCAGACGGATTTACCACCAGTGCACGTCATCGGAAAACACACAGAAGGCCGACAGTGTACTGTATGTATACAGGGATACTTTCAGTCTATTCCAGCATGGGGAACAGAAACACTTTCACAGAGCCATGAACTAAATGAATGAATAAAACAGTCTCATTGCAAAAAATCAGAACAAATGTTAGATAGTTCTGTTATCTTACACAACGGTTAGTGGGTATAAATATATCCTTAGTAATTAGATAACAGGATTACCAACATATCTGATCCATTCAGATTGAACCTGTAATATGGTTGACAGATTTGACCTACCAATCATTTGGATGCTAAAACTGTTATTTGGATGATAATACAGATTGATGCTACTGCAACAGAGTTCCGATTTAAACCAACCGATTTAAACATTAATAAAGCGTTTGCCGGATAAGATTGATTCTAATGAAGCAACCGGATTTAGTAAATCACTGGGTAAATCACTAGAATTAGCTGGTTTAAGATGACATTTAATGAATCATTTATTATTGAAATTTTCAGCAGCAGTGAGGGATGTGAAAAAAAAGTATAAAAAAAAACCCTATAATCGACTTAATGAACAGAAAACAGTATTTGGGTATTTTTTTTTAGACGGCTGGTTGTTTCATGCAGATCAGCCCGCCTGGTGTGTTTTCATGTGTGGCCATGGCAACACACAGAGGTGTTGTTGTGGAGTGTGTGTAAGGTCTATTCTCAGCTCAGACAGGTGTGTGTAACAGGTGAAAAAACCCTTTCATCATCCAGAACATTCAGTGAGAGATTTCTTTTTTTTTTTTTTATGTATTTGTACTACACAGGACATTTAGAGGGAAGCTTCAGTGAAATTATGCGTGTAGTCAAGCAATAAAAAAGTGTTCACATTCAGGTACCAGAGAATGTTTGATATTTTTGCTAAACTGACTCAAATGATTAACTGATTAGAAAAATTGAAACCATTTAGGTTTCATGTTGATCACCTGAACATTTCCTTGACTATATAGAGAAAAGGGGAAGTTTTGTTTGCCGCATTTAGATTTGACATTTATAGTCTGACAGAAAAGCTCGACACAGCTGTTACCTCACTTTGTGTCCTGCAACTTAACATGTTCACAAAAAGTATATAAACACATCTGAATATCATATCACACATGAAGTGGTGTCATAATTTCTGTGTCGTCTACTCTTAATATAGCCATGTCCTCACAGCGACCACATTCACAATCTTCTCTCCTACTTTACTCTTGTAAAGTCATGAACACACACAGATGCCCTCCACATACCACGGATATGAACTGTGTCACATTCTGCCCTAAAATAGGCCTCAATCTAGATTTATGTGGTATCTCGCTTTCATACTTTCATCTTTTTTCCTTAATTCTTGACATTTCACGGAGGGAAATGGCACATGACAGCATGTGTGTGGAAAAATAAATAAATGGAACTCCAAGGATGAACACAGCTGTTAATCACAGCTGTACAGTGAGTCTGATGAAATAGTTTCACATGGCGTGCTCTAAAAAGTAGATTGTGAAAACAACTTTTAATCAAGAATGGAGAAATTCTACTTCCAACAGGCAGGGGCAGAGTTTACCACTCATTTGACAGGGCAGGAAAATGCTTCGTCTAAAGGTTCTAGTTTCTCAAATCTGATCATTTCCCTGTTTCTTTTGTCTTCTATAAGAGCAAATTGATCATCTTTGGGTTGTCAACTGTCGGTCGGGTCCAAACAAGTCATTTGAGGTTGCCTCTTTGGCTTTTAGAAACAGTGATTCACATTTTTTTAACACTTCATGGACCAAACAATCTAGAAATAATCAACAAATTGTTTGCAGCCTTACTGTATTGAAGATCCTACCTTTAGGCATCATAATACCTTCACACACTGTCCAGTCCTACCTTAAACTACCATGCAAACAACCGATGAACTGATTTATTACAGTGCAACTTTTAAAGCTCAAATATAACACCCTCATGCCAGGAACACAAGCTACGTTCAGTAAAAGGCTTTTACAAAAGAGCTGAATAATCTCCACGAGAAGCTGGCAAGTGGCTTCCTACTTGGAAAAAGCAAACAGAGTGTGACAGACATCAAAAAGTCTAAGTGTTCCTGTAGCAGATGTAGACGGCACGGCTGCATGTGTCTTCGCTGTGATATCGGGGCTTGGCACAGCACCGTGGTGAGAAAAAGGAAGCTTCCACACAAACATAACGACGAGTCTATTTGCAGCTTCTCTCCAGACATAAGCCAGTCGGAAATATACTGTGACTCAAACTGGTTGCTGCCTGGGGACCAGAGAGCCTGAAGAGTCCAGCATGACGAGGATATTTCAACTTCATGGATGAGTTTTCCCTCTACAACCTGAAATCTGTTTTTCATTATTAATTCATTGGTAGATTATGTTATTTTGTCCAACAATGAATGGAGTTTATTGATTTATCCGAATTCTCATAATATTAAAGTTTCAAAAACGCAAGACCAACAGAACCACTTGTTCTCCTATGCTGCTTTAATAGAAACAAGCTGAAAACTAGCTGTAGATTATTCATAGTAAGCAGGATACCAATTAAAAAAAATGACTTTAATGCATTGAGCAGAGCATCATAAATAAAGTCACCTAGGTGGTACAGTCATAAGTCATTTTTAAGCAAAAATGTTTGATTTGATAAAGAATTGGCTGCTTTTCCTTGTTTTAAAATGATAGCAAATCTAATATTTTAAGATTTTGGACTGCTGCTCGGGGGGAAAAAAACATTTCATGACATGACATGACTTCACCCTGAACGCCACACATTCTTTCACTGGCATTTTTTAGTGTTTTCTGATGTATTCACATTCTTTTTTGAGTACTTGAGGGTGAACTAACCCTCTGGTAAATGATCAAAAGAGAAAAGAGAACAATGAATAGTCTCTGATTCGGGTTACAATAAACAACATTATTTAGAGAAAACCTGAGAATGCCAGATATATACCATCACTCATGCAAGTAAATGCAACCGACACAACAGGTTTTCTTTTTCCAAAGCAGTCACGGGACGTCTGTTCAGACACACAGACCCCTATACACACCTAAACACACTTCTATTTTAGGCACTGGGTGTTTTGATACAATCTAAACCAGCACACAGATTTGACCCCATCTGTGACCTTTAAGGCCCCATTTATCATATTATTGGCTGACTAAATGGATGCCACAAAGATATTAGAATGAATCGAGCTTTGTAACAGCAGAGTATCCTGGTAACTCAACCTGCAAAGACATGAAAATGATGACATTTATCAGAAAAGCTCAAACACCATCTTTAACGGCTCTGCATCTAATCTCATTTCTGCTCAGGAAGTCTTTAAAAAAAAGAAAAGTGTCTTAATGAGACGTCAGAGATAAAGTCCTGAGGAGAGGAGGATTTCTGTTCAAGCGTGACTCAGGTGTACCTCTGCCCAGACAAGACTAGACACACACAACACAAACAACTGTGCAAATACTTTGAAGGAGCCAACAATGACCTTTAATCATTTTACAAAAAAAAAAAAAAAATCATTTGTCTACTCTATGGGATCTGTAGGATTTCAGTCTTCTTTAAAAGGATTGAGAATAATTTAAGAACCAAAATAAAGAAGGCTGCAAAATTGCTGCTATTTTTGTGAGACAACAGTTGAATGTCTCATACAGACATTAGTGTTCAGACCTTTAAATTAGAGTTTATGACTTCTGACTCATGTTCAGCATGATCTGGTTCCACAGTGAAAGCTCATGTTGATTTCTACGTCTGCCAGGTGCAAGCAGAGGATACAAGAGAGAGAGAGAAAAACAGGACGGGCTGTTATAACATTAAGACAAAGATGGAGGCGGGTTGGAGAGGGAATAATAACTGGTTGACAGATGGGCAGAAGCAGCTTGAGGAGAGACAGACGGGGTCATTGCGGCAGGTAGACAGGTTGTGTAAGCTGAGAGCTGCAGGGGGAGCAGCGCCGGAGTCCAGCAGAGGATCTGATATCGGAGACCATGGAACAACAGGACACACAACACCAGCCTGGATTCACACTGTACCGAATATCTCCACTCTGCTGCTGACAGCGCTGAGGGGGTCATTGTCAAAAAAAAAAAAAGACTTTGCACAAGAGAATATCAGAATTATTTTGAATGCTGATTCACTAGTTTTGATTTGTGCAATAAGGGATTACACAACTTGGCCTTCGTTACTGCTAAAACAGAAACAAACGTCTTAACTTGTTTGACGTCACGTTAGTTAGAAGGAAGGTTACGAAATATAGATAAAAATGAGGATGAATAAAAAAAAAAAAAAAAAACTTTAGCACCTCTATTCAGTGCACATTCTGGAAGCATAACATTTGCCCAATCGTGGTTTAAATATTTAAAAAGGTGCTAAAATGTGTATGCAATCATTTACAAGCAGACAGATTTGCTGTCACTTTGTTGTATATCTTTATGTATTCTATCTGAAACCGTTAGAATGCTCGTTAACTGAGTCGATCAACATAGTTTAATAGCAGAAATTCACTGGTTCCAGTTTCTTAAATGTGTTGATTTTCTTCGTCTTCTATGATAGTAAAGAGAAAATCTTTGCGTTTCTGACTTTTTTCCACAGTTTTTAGACATTTTATGAACTAAATGATTAATGAAAACATTAAGGGCATCACCTTGAACCTTGTTGCAGCCCTCTCTGTTTCCCATCATCCTGCTACTACGTCTCCTCATTTTTTCGGTCAAAATTATATCAGTTATATATTAAAGGTTACGATATTCTTTATTTGTAATAGATGTACGTCAGCATTGGTTATACATGTATATATGGTATTTTCCTTTATTATTAATTATTTTCTTCATTGTTTTGTCTCATTTTTTTCTATCAAAATAAAAATTAATCAATCGATCAAGCTGCCATATTCTTCTTTAAAAAAGTATAAAAGTCCCTCTAAATTATTACTATAATTTCTTTTTTAAAAAAGAAGAAAGCCAGCAGAGGTTTGGACTGTTTTGACAAGCTGTATTTTTCATATGTTGCTGCACATCTGTACATCCATGTGATATAAAGAGGATCAACACAAACTGTAGACAAAACATCCTCAGGCTGATGAAGGACTTTGCAATAAACCATCAGCAGAAGCAGGTAAAAGGATTTCAGCGACACCAATCTGTTTATTATATTCAGAATTACCAAACTGCTACGCCCAATTTGACATGGCAGCATAAGAACTGCCATTCAATCTCATGCGGCCCTTTAAATGACTCATGCACTGTGGATCATTATGCTGCAGGTCCGTTTTTAAAAGCACAAACAATTATAGCCGGATTGTCTCATATTTGATCAAAACCAAGCCAGTAGAAACAGAAGAAATATTGCTTCTTACCTTTTTCTGGTACCACACCACAGCATCTTTTACTTTGGAAGCCATTTACATTTCCCTTCTCCCCGCCTAGGGCATCTTAGACTGAAAACACACAACACACACGCACACAGACACACACACACAGAGAGAGAGAGAGCAGTGTGAGTAACAAGGAGAGAGAGAGCTCTATATACCTGGTAGGCAGGTGTGTCCTAACAACTGACTTGGAAATGGGTGGGTGACACACACACAATTTTATGAAAGAAGGTGCCAACTTTCCTCCAATGGAAAACACACACACTGAATTTTTACATCATCTGATGCTTCCTAGTTATCTCACATATTAGTAAGAAGGCTGGTTTGTTTTACAACTCGTCTCCCTTGACACCCATCCTACAACAAACATTTTTTTTTCTCCAATAAACTCATTACTCCCACAGACACATTTCAACATTGTTCATTTGTTGGGCACCTTGCTGTGGTTTAGGGTGTGTTGTCTTGGAAAGAAACACGCGTATAATGTTGCATACAAACACCTGAACTCCACCCGTACACGACACTCGCACAATGGTGTTCACAACAATAAAGTGTCAGAGTGATATAGTGCATCAGTTGTGTGTTGCTGTTAGTGTGTGTGTACTTTACATTTGTGTATGTATGTACAGGATTAGTAAAATATGTGTATTCTAGGTGTGTCTGACGATGAGTAACACTTTAATAACCGCATGTTTGTGCATGTAAGCACAGGTAGAAATCTGACTTCTAAAACATTTGATAATTAGGATACCACAATCTTTTACTAATATATATATATATATATATATATATATATATATATATATATATATATATATATATATATAGATTATAAAGATTATAAAGATTATAAAGATTATATATAATCTTTGGGGAGCCCAAGACTGTATGATATGATTAAAAGTGTGCTGCAAAAATTAGTTGTCACAAGTTACGGTCATGAGTCGCGAGCAACTTGAACCAAAGAGACTTTTGCTTCTCAAATTGTTTAATATGTAGGATTTTCAGAGGCCAGAAGAGTTTAAAGAATCCACAATTTTACAATAACCAAAAAAATAAAAATTCAATAATTTTGTGCAAGTGGTACAATTTATTTTATGTTCTTTTAATTAAAGGAGGAGGCCTGGTTGTAAATCATTACATAAATGCAGGATAAAAATCTCTGATTCTGTGTCTTGTGCTTCCGCTTCTGAAATCCTCAACACAAGCGCCAGTAAGGATCACATGTTTTCTTCTGGTCATACAGAGTTATCAGGGTCAAGCTGTCTTGAGTTTATTGGCTTATATTCAAAATCTTGTTTATTAACAAACATGATGGTTCCATATGCCTCCACCTCCGCTTAATCTGCCAATTTTCACCAACACATATCAGGCTGTTTCTCACCTCTTGGGAGCTTAACTTGTAGCTTATATGTACAGAAGTCTTGGTCGTGACTAAGTCGATCCTCCATGTGGTGCGATAAACTTAACTTTTCTTCACGCCAATATCAGATTACATTAAACAAACTTACTCTTAGTAAACACTCGCTACAACTGTTCCAGTTAATATATGATTTTTGGTGATATTCATGTGGGACCAATACTAAAATAATGCTCACACTGTTTGACTATCATCTGATAATCGATATGTAGGTCACTGATAGGACGTTAGCCTGACAGAGAGCCAGTATGAAGGCATGACTGTATCTGCAGGCCACATTAGACACTGTGTCAGTGTTACACTCAGTGTTTTATTACAGTAAGATGTCTTTGAAACAAGATATTCTGGTGAAGATTTCTAGGAGCTTGTTTGTTGTGGTATTTAAAAAAAAAAAGGGACCAAAGCCCTTGGTGGCCTATATGATCTACTACAAACTGGAGCTTTACAGTTATTTAATACTAGAGAAAACAAATAGCTTTTGTTTTTCCCTTGTTTATCAACTTTGATATTAGATGCATCTACTGTGTGAGTCTTGCATACTAGACTCACACAGTCTGAAAACATTCCCCCAGCTTTCATTGCTAAAACCGGGGAAATCGATGTGAAATATGAGGCCGCAGGTTTCTTAGCGGTCGTTCTCACTGCTGCCATAGCAACTATCGAACATTTAGAAATCCCCAGACTATCGGTAGGCAGAAAGATCTCTGATAGTCTAATATTGCTAGACTAGTTGCCCACCGATACTACAAATGGTCGTGAGCTGCAACAATTAGTCAATTGACAGAAAACTACCTTTTATAATCAGATAATCATTCCTTGCGGCCCTAGTTTTGTTCATAGTCATAATACAGGAAATACCACTGAGTAACATTCAGTAATATCATTATAATAGCTGTTGAGTTGTATTGTGGTGATGTAGGTATCTCTGATTCTGTTGCATCATTTTTAGTAATTGTTTATGAAATGCTTAATTGACGGGAGCACTCCTTTAAGTTGGAGGAGGTGGAAGGAATGAAGAAGCACAACAGATGTGGTTAATAAGAAGATGAAGTGGAGAACGTGGAGGCTTTGTGGTTAGCCACTGTTCTTTCCTCTTAACTGTTACAGTTTCTCTTTCGGTCTTTCTTTCATATTTCTCTTTCGCAACTGCAGCAATGTCCTGCTGTTTGAGTGGGAGGGATGGAGGGATGGAAGGAGGAGTAGAAGATAGATGGAGAATGAGGCAGCAGGAGATTTTGGCTTTTCAGTTTGGCTTCAAAAAGGATCCTTCTGTCCACTGAAATATTACAGTATAGATGAGGAGGCTTGCAGTTTCCATTTTGATTAGACTTTGTGGTGTGTGTGTGTGTGTGTGTGTGTTTGTATGGGGGGGGTGTTTTCTGCAGCAGCTTTGCATCTACCCCCAAGCTTTTCGCTCTGGTGTAATTCTGCAGAGCAATGTGAGGACATCCGGTTTTGCATGTGAAGGCCCGTTTCGATGTGAGATAGTGCGTTACGTTCTTCTTAAAAATAGACCTTCTTCTCTGTGTGTTTTATATACGTGTGTATGTGTGTGTTCCAAACCACAACACTTAACATTTATATGCTTGATCAACTCACCACTTCAAACAAATACGAGTCTATAAGCGTCTGTGTTTTTCAAGCCGCGATGGAGAGGGTCCAAGCTCAACATGTCAAGAATGTGAGAATGTCAAGTTTCTACGTCAAATGAAGAAGTCTGGCAGCAGAAACTAAACACACACACTCTATCTCTCTCTCTCTCTCTCTCTCACACACACACACGAACACATATCAAACCACCAGT
Organism: Lepturacanthus savala; assembly: GCA_030544235.1. Taxonomy (NCBI): domain Eukaryota; kingdom Metazoa; phylum Chordata; class Actinopteri; order Scombriformes; family Trichiuridae; genus Lepturacanthus; species Lepturacanthus savala. Next base: position 13,878,948 of record CM060474.1, read on the forward strand.
AGATTTAATGCACTAAATTGAAAACAAACTACATCCTATAACCACAAATGTAGAGTGCATGCTGCTCATAAAGTGCAGAGATGCGGGTGTGTATGCATGTGTGCTCTTTCACTCAAGAAGCAAGAAACATTTTTAGCAACAGGAAGAAAGTCACTATGATTACAATCATCACTCCTCCCTCCATCTTTCACTACTAAACTATATTATTCCCGTCTACGTCCATTATTTTTACTCCGTTATAATATTACCTTCAAGTTGAAAGAGAGGAGAGAGAAAATTGCATGGAATACATGGTGGTTAAGTGGAGTTAAATGGGTTTAAAACACTTACATGTCAAAATAAACATCAAACAAAATATTTTGCAATTTAAAATTCATCCAATCCACCAAAGAGTCAACAGCAGAATAAGCTGTTTGCCACTGGCAGAAGATTTGGTGAATTGCTCATCTGTGCTGTTCATCCCACAAATGCATGTTACTTATTAATGAAGCACCATTTAAAAATGAAATGAACAGGCTTTCCAACAGCATAACATTTATTGCCATTGTTACAACATAAAAATAATCTATTAAACACAGATTGCAGAACTTTTTGTTTGAAGTTTATAAGTGAAGCGACAATCATAGGGAGGATACTGGATTTGGATTTCTAATTGAAGAGAAAAGCACGGTCCATCCCAAACATGTACAGATTGACTGATTTATCATTCAGTCTAAGAGACGCATAGAAGACTATAAAAGAATATTGTGAAAAAAAAAGTAATCTCCACAGCCAATGTTGGCATCTTTAAATTATTTGTTTTGTCCAACTAACAGTCCAAAACTCAACAGATTGAGTTATCACATTTGGAGAGCTAGGAGCAGCATTTGGCATTTTTGCTTCAACAAAGTTGATTAATTTGAATAAATCAATTTAACCCTACTTGCTTTGGGGGCTGCTCTGCCTGAATTATAAGAAATTATATACTTTTGATCAAAGATGGCAGACGTGACATGATGTTCACTGCCTCCACTGATGTTTTTACAGTGGAGGCTTGTGACAAATAAGCTGCTCCTGCTGCGACGAAAAGACAAATTGTCACGGCGCAACCACAAAAAACAACAATTGCAATGCAAAACCAGAGAATAAAAACAGACATTTATGCAGACGGAGAATCCTGAGGGAACAACACCCCATCATTATTGGACTTAGACCACAAACAGCAGTGGTTTCTGTTTTTAACTCTCTCACACTGAAAGCCAGACACTCTGACAGCTTTAAGACCTCAAATCCTCCCCGTTCTGAGGCAGCGATAATATCCTCCCTGTTCAAAGCCTCCAAATCCCTTCATTATACCTCGGTGTGATGAGATTCTGGTTCGCTCATATTGTCACACATATTATCACACATACACACACATACTATTGCCTCATACGGCTTTATACAAAGGATTAGCTGTGAATCACAGGGCTATTACTTATGCTGGAAAACAGAGCAATAAGAAATAGGCTGGGAGTTCTTTCCAAACACACTTTTTCCAAAACCACGAACTTGGTGTTCCTAAAATACACTGCGGTTTACTAAAGTGTACTTGGGGAAAGGAGTCCAGACAAAAGATACACACACACGTTATATTCTGGTCACAAGATGCAGAATTCCTACACATTTAAAAAGAAGACCAAGGTCTCTTTCTCACTTTTATTAATCTTTTAAATAACAAGTTGATGTAACAGCACACTAATATCTACGAGGAAGCTTCATTTACAAACGCACCCCATTACAAGGCTCTCAAAGAATTTAACAACGTTAACACACACACACATATACACACTGGGTCTGCAGCTCCCAGGACTTGCCAAAGTCAGTTTGACCAGTGGTGGATCTCAACTGCCCCATTTATAGAGGGAGCAGTCAAGACAGCATGTATTATGCAGCCCACAGTTTATATGAGGCCTCCTTTTGTGAGTGTGTGTGCGTGTGTAGGAAACGGTCGGGTGTAATTAGCTGTCTGTTGCAGCTACTGTATGAATGTTAATGGGAATCGGTGGTGGAAGAAGGTTAAGCTTAAAACACTTATACTGTGTGTATGTGTGTACGTGAGTGAATGCACATAATTACAATAGGCATGTATAAATGTAGAGCAGCAATGAATGATTATTGGATTAGTCAAGCAGCAGAAAATCTATTTGCAACTTTTGATACTTGAATCATTTTCACACATTGGGCCTCATTCAGTAACATTCTCATAAGCTTTTTTTAGAATTTCCTGTTAAGAGAGAAAACGAGATGCTCAAAATGTCCGTATCATTGAAATCTACTCTACTCCGGTGAGCTGAATGATGAATCCTACTTGATACTTGAGGCAATGCTGATTGTTAAGCATAAATAACTCCCCTTAAACACTATATATACTATAATATACTACTATAATATATTGCACTAAGTGCAAGTGTACGGTATACAAATGCTCTGGCACATATCTAAAACAGAGTAGTAAGAAGAAGAACTTTAGCAGCACTGTTAAATCAAAAATCAGAAATCGTCATTTTCCACATCATCAGTAGGTTGTAGAGGAAAATTAAAGTCTAGCAATGGCAAAACATTTGTGAAGCTGTAAATCATGTCAGCAGAGGGATGCACAATAACAAAACCTAAAAGACAAGTCATGGATAAGAACAAAATTAAGAGGAAATCTGTTTGTACCTCTTATAAAAAACAAATATAAAAAATTCTCTAATTTCACCTAAATGTGAATAAATTCTTTTCATTACAATACAAGATATTTTTGGGAAAACATTTATATACTTTTGACATTTTAAGAGAACAAACATTTACTATTAATATGAAAAAAAAACAAAAAGATTATGAAACAATCTATAAATGCCAAGCTAAATTAAGTGGATGGCAATCATGAATTAGTTTTGGTGCTCAACAGTGCTGGTTATCAAATTGCAATCCTTTTTTAGTACTAATTAATTAATTAAAAGACCATCAAGTACAGAAAGTTTAGTCAGATTGGTAGTTTAATTTATTAGTATAATTCATAATTTAATTTAGGTAGTGTAATTTACTATATAGGCAAAGTTTGGTAGAAATACATGTTTATGTCCTTCAAGCAAGGCATCATTGCTGAAACTCAGGTATCAGCTGTCAGTAGCGTCAAACATTTTAAAATAATAGCCACCCACATTTTGTTTTTTTTAAACAGATGTAATTATTTTAGTTCAGAGGTGATAGCTTATCAGAATCAGTCACATCAGGACAAACTGTTTTCTAGATTCTTTAGATAAGATTCATTGTAAATCATTGCTACAGGAACTTTATAACCTCTGTTTTCTCGCCTCTCCTTTTAGGGCAAATTCATTTCTGAAGTCCCCAGTTTGGTATTTTCCAGCGACCGGACACAGAAACGCACATATACAGGCACATGCCAAATCACCACAGCTGAAGGAATGTTAAGCATGAGAGCAGTGTCCGAAAATAACAGCCGCCAAGCGCCAAATGCGGGTAGAGTAAATCTTGGACGGCTATCAGCCACACTGGTGGCTAAATGTTGGTACCAAAACAATCACATAATAAAATATCTGGCATGATGGCTTGGAGGAAATGACTCATATTTGTTTCTACAGTGGAGACTATGTGTTTTTGTTTTGTTTTTTTTACGCTCGTCTACACAATGGTGTGACACAGGAGTGTTTAAGGATTGACAGCCAGAGACGGCGTCACTTACCCCTATTCTGTTGATTTTAAATGAAAAATAAAATAAAGTTTTGTGAGAATTACAGGTTTAGAGATAAATGGAAATAAAGGAGTTTCGGGAGGCTGGCTACAGAATGATGCAGCTTAACCGTTGTCCAGAATATTCTAATTATTTTTCTCTGGCATGGTAGTAGTCAAAACACTTAGATTATGATCAGAGGCAAAATGTGAAAATTAAGTCAGTGCGAGTGTGATGGGCAGGATTCTTTTAGAATCGCTCTCATGACGTTTTGTATAATTGGTTATGCAACTTGCAACCCTCTGACTTTTTAATCTGACACCGAGCAGCTTCTCTCGCCCACTCTAAAGCTAAAACACACACCAACACACACGCCATTTCTGCTTCCACTCCTAATATCTCACATATTGCAAATTCAGTTCCAAACAATTAATATAGCATTTGTGAAGCCCTGACTCACATCTTATTGAATCTTATCGCCCTTCTCTTTGTGAAAAGCCATGCACAAATGATTTTGGTCATTTAAATAAATAGCAAACACATGAATTAACCAGCAACACTTACATTTTCTACTACTATGCATCTTAAAATTTTTGAAACGCTAAAAATCAACAGATTCAGTAAATCGATTCAATAGATTCTGATTTCTTGAAGTGTTACCAAACTGCAACACTACTGATGACTTTCTTTCTCCATTTTCTAAAATAGGCTCCTGCTTTTCCCGTTTCTATCTTAAAAATATGAGTCTGTGTCAGTGGGGGGATTCTTAAGTTCATCGAAACAGAAGAGAAACGCATTAAAGTCAATGAGCACAGCGTGTGTTTCCTAAACCTTGTGATGTGTAACTGTACACGCTCCCTTCATCCCTCCAGTCACTGCAGAGGTTTTACAAGCTGGATAAACATTGAAATGAGTTACGTTGGGTTTTTAATTCAGTGGGAGAAGGGTTCATGTGACAGGGCTTTGTTTGTCATCTATATAGAAGCTTAGAGAGAATGTCTTACTAATATAAGAAGCTTTTTAATCCAATTCAAGAAAATACATCTGCTTTTTATGCTTACGTTGGTACATGAAAACCACACTGTGAATTCTGGCCTGAGAGAAACAAAAGTGATTAAATACAAAATGAGCATGAAGCAATAATGATAAAAGGTCCTAAGATTTTGATACTCTAGCAATCAACACAAAGCAGGTTTTAGGAGAAAAGTATAGTAGAAAATGTTAAGATTTCAGTGATTTTGCCTCGGATACCAGCAGAGCAGTGTAAGGTTTCCCTGAGATGTCTAATGAAAACAGGAGCACAAGAGGAGACCTCCTTCATGAGGCTGATAACTCGTGATGTGTAACTCTAGCTGCCCCCCCTCTCTCCGGCTGCTCTATATTTCATGATGAGCGCAGGTTATATGTCTGACCCAGGACGAGGGGGCACCCGTGCATGCATGTGTGTGTTTGCATGCCTACAGGAAATATGACGCTGTTCAATCAACGATGAAAGGTTGAAGTGTGTGTGTGTGTGTGTGTGTGTGTGTGTGTGTGTGTGTGTGTGTGTGTGTGTGTGTGTGTGTGTGTGTGCGTGCAGTGGTCTGTGTGTGAAATACAAGAGGGGAGGGCTGAGGAGATCACACTTTCCATCATGAAGGTGATTCCCTGACACTCTCAAGTAACAAAAAAACAACCCTAAACCTGATCTATACAGGTCGTGATCGTATAGGAGCACGCACACACACCGCTGTTATGGACGATGTGTGTTAGGACAGTGTTTCCCCAGTGATTTCCTCAGGGTCCATATTTTTCCTTAAACTGTTCAAATCCAAGACGGTCTCATTGATTAGGGTGAAGCACAGGTATCAATCATCAAAGCACATAAGAAAACCTCAGCTACAACACTATATAGTACAAGTATTTTCATGTGTAGTAAAACACAAAGAGGGTTTTTTCTGCAACATTCTAGCTTCATTTGCTCTGTCACAGTAACATGAATTAATTTAGCTCTTAATTATTACAATTTAATCCTTTTTTTAAAAAAAATCTTAGGCTCATTTTGTTAAAACAAGATAAAATTGACCCAAATTGGGAAAAAAAATAAAATTTAAGATCAGACAAATAATCTGCTAATGGAATAAGATGATTCTACTCAATACTGACCATCGTCATACGTGACCTTTCGTACTACGGGATGCTAATTATTTCTGACACTTCTGTAGTAACCCCACATGTAGTTTTCTTCTTTTGATACCAGGTTTAAGTATATAACCTTTGTGCTTTTTGAGATATTCCATTTTAAATGTGGGCATGTCATTTCCATCAGGAAATTTAGGTCTTAGGTGGTTAAGCCTGGGACACGCCGCCTGCGTGTTCATCACGTGTGAACACGCTGCGTTGTACGCACGCTGCAGCAGACTGAACATATAAGTAACACGCTGCTGCAGCCGCTAGGCTCATGCGAACAGTGTGGCTGCTCTGATCTGTTAACATGGGCAACAAAATGAAAAGCGACTGGTTCCGTGACGCACAAGCACGGCTCACGCAGGCAGCGTGTCCCACATCAGTCACACTCTACAAACAAACACTCTACTTTCAGGTTATTTGATGAAATAAAAACAAAAGTGGGGGGTTTAGACTCTAATGAAATATGTACTGCAATAAAAGAGTGTGATTGTAGCGTAAAAAGCAACATTTCACAAAGTAAAACTAGGGCTGGGCAATACATTTTTCATGCTTGGGGAATGCTTCATAATTTTAAAATTGTGAAATATCAATTTCCATGCAGCGAATCATCTGGAAAAAGTGAGAGCCTCTACTGAGAAATGAAGAAAGAAGTAGAGTAGAAGGAGTTGGGGGGAAAAAAAAAAGAAAGGTTGCTTTAACTTCCATTATATAGACATAGTTCTGTGTTTGAAAAGTCAGAACATGAATCGGAAACAATCTGAAAATTATGGTAGAGGACTGGTAATAAAAGCACTGGTTTCAGTCACTGCAAATCAAAACACGATCCAGAATATGAGTAAAAGGAAAAGAATTCACCTCCAGAATTGTCAAGTGAATCAACAAGTAGCGGCGGGATAAAAAAAAAAAAAAAAACGCCTGCTCTGCAATCAGATATGGCTTTTTCAGGCATTTTCCAAAAGTCGTCGGATGGCTGTACCATGGAAGCTTATATACTGCAGATTTGAAAGGCCACTTCATTAACGCCGAGTGGGAGTTGTGCAGTAAATGTTTATAGACGTCATATCTCCCTGATGACCACGCTGGAGAATTGATAGCCTGAGGCTTGAGGGAGGCGCTGAGGGAATCGCGGTATGCAGCGTAATCACTAACAATGGACATGACTACAGTACTTCAGCCACAGGATTCACCTCGCCGGCAGGTTAAAAAATTGTATTTTGGTGTGCTTACACAACCAGTTTCAATTTCTAATATAATATTCAAGTAGCATGTAAATCAGACTGTTTTTCCTATATTTAGACTTCATCTACCCATATAGAATAATTCATTATTTTATATATATTACAGAACCCCATGCTGCACATGGAAGAAAAATGGAGAGAAATGGCCACTTGCCAGGCTGGGTCTCAAAAGAAGATTATGAAGATGATGATGAAAAAAAATCTGGCACCAATATGGCAAGAGATGGATGTTTTGGAATCAGCGAGCAAGACCCTGAGCCCCTGACTGAGTTCATCTTTTCAACAAAGCTGTTCTGACTCCAGATCAGAAGGACACAGACCTGACGAGCGGCAAGAAGAGGGTCAGTCAAGTATTGAAATGAGAAATGCTGACCCTGCAACGGGTGACTTGCCAGACGTGGCCTCCGTCCTAGATCCACGTCTCAAAGTGATGTACATAGCAGATGACAGGAAAGAATACATCAGAGCAGCAGAGCAACACTCACAGACGAGTCTCCACCGCAGAATAGAGAAGCTGCAGAAGTCGAAGAGAAAGTGGATCCAAAGAAGCTCTGGAGAGTGAGAGGAGGCGGATCCACTGGAGTGGTGGCAGCACCGAGCAAATTTCCCATGAGTGGCCAACTTGGCCAGGAAGTACCTTTGTATTGCCACTAGTGCCCTTACAGAGAAAGCTTTCAGCACTAGTGGAGTTTTCCTGGCTAATAGCCTGTAGTAGCTGCTATAACGACACAGGCAGGAATGCGGACAGTATTTTTGCACCAAGAAAGTTAAAAATTGTTTTGCTGTACTTTGAGTATAAGCAATAAGGCTCATTTTGCACTCTAACCAAAGAGCGGCTATTTTGTGATGTAGATTTTAGTGTATTTTATGGTACGAGCAATGAGGTCAAGTAAACAAGCAAAGCAAAGTTATTTGGGACTACACAGACATGCCAATCCCTGCAGTACTGTAAATGAGTCACTTAAGTCACTTACTTTAAAGTCATTTTACATTTTGAGATTTTTTTGTGTGTGTTTGAGTTCATTGGGGAAAGAAACCTGTTCCTAGAGAAAAGGTTTTCTGTTTGTTCTATATATTATTGCTTTTTTGACAAATTGGAGCTATGTGCACTTGTTGACCCTGGGCCAGCAGTTTAGAACCACTATGTTAGACAATATTGGCATGGGCAATTATAATGAGTCAATGTTTACTTTAAAAATGTGTAGGAATTGTCAAATGTGTACGTCTAGTATGACATGCAAACGGATAAAACAGAACAGAATAATTGATAATTCTAGTATAAAAAGACAATTGTTATTTCTGTTGACATGGAGACCGTTCGATAGAAAACCAGCAGCCACAGATGAACTGAAAGAAGAAGAGTCTCACACACACGCACACATATGCTGCTGACTACAGACAAGCTTCAAGTCACAGTCTACACACACACACACACACACTCTATAAAAAGTGTGCCTCATACTCTCCTCAGAGGGGAAGTATGGCCTTTCTCAAATTCGCCTATTTTCCATCTGCCTTTCCTCTCTCGGATATAATGAAGAGTGCTGCTGTTTTAACAGGGTCACTGTGTTTGTTTGCGTTTGTGTGTGAGCAGCAAACACAAACAACACCCTCACAGCTACAGAACGAGGGGCGTTGGAGCATGGAGCACAAACAGAACAGTCTATGTGGAGTTTGGGGAGGGTAAATCCAATGTGAATACACACACACACACACACACAAACACACACAGGACTCACCTCTGGTCAGGCTGCGTAGCTGACTAGTCCTTCGTCCTCACAGCCAAATCAGGACAGGAGCTGGACATTTGGAAAGTGAGAGAGAGAGAGAGAAAGAGAGAGACAGGCAGGTGGTCAGGTCAATCTATCTCAGAATGATCGCATTTGAGATGCAAAGCAGCAAAAGCCTGTCAATACGTTTAAATGTGCGAGTATGGGCTGCTCAGGCTTCTTATACCAGTGAAGCACGTTTCCTTCAATTTACAACCAATTTCTGGGTTAAAAAAAAGGTAATTGGGCTTTGGATGATGTCCCTGTGATGAGACTTAAAAAGAAACGGCTGAGATTCAAAGACACATGTTCTCTTAATCTCTCTCTGCACACAATGAGCTCTGAGAAACAATACACAGCTCTGAAAACAAATAGAATAAAATTGTCAGTTTTTCCGATTTTACTACTTATCAAAAGGAAGATTTTTGTTTGAGTCTATAAACTACTGACAACATTTCTCCCAAAAGGCAAATGCAAATAGTATCGTTTAGAACATTTATGTGCAGAAAATGACAAAAAAAGACAATGTTTTCAGACCTCAAACAATGCGTTTGAAAGTTGAAAGTTACGTACTTCATGTCTCCTGGAGACATTCCTGCCAGCAGAAGGTTCAGGCCGATTAAACGGCAGCTGTCCTTTTCTTTACAGTCAGCAGAGTCTGAAATTAACTTTTGACTCATAAGTCAAGTGGACTGGTAGATGGAGTGATAAAAAAAAACAAAAAAAAACTAAGCATATTTCTAGCCAAAATAACAAATTGCCTTTTGAATATATAGTCTAGGAATCGTTTATTTCTGGACCCAATTTATACCAAGCAGTGAACAGAGGCATCTCCTCCACACATAAGAGGCGTTATCATCCACACAACCCGGCATTGTGCTGCATTGCAGCTCAACTCATAACGCAGCATCCTCTTGACCTTTTATCCCTGCGTTTAGCGCTCCCGTCGCTATTTTTCCACAAAACTATACCGCTGCCCGTCCTGCGGCTGTAACATAAGATGACAGTCTAGTCAGCGTGTGATGTAACTATATTGCAGCAGATGATGTAACCGCCTCTGCAGGCAGAATTAAGCTGCACAATGCACTGAGCATCGTCTGAGAGATACTCAAAGAGACAGAGAGAGAAAAACAAAGAGACACACTAGTCGGACAATAGACGGACGTCTCAATGTGTGGACGACGGGCCACGACGTGCATGTGTATGCAAATCCTACACACACACACGCACACACACAGCAGACTGACCTTGGGCTTCTGGAGGTAAAAACACTGAGAGCCTTTTCCTTTTTTCCCCAGAACTGCTGTGCAGCTATGTGGACTGACAAGTACTACTAGCCTGACTGCTACAAATCAATTTATTACTAGTCTCACAGGTGTAAACACACACAAGCTCTGCGTGTATGACCTGGGTCTATATGAGGTCTTTAACACAACTACTGAGTGTAACACAACACCAGTCTGTCAACCTGCAACATACATGATACAGCAACAGTGATTTCATCCCTCATCCTATTTGTAAATAAGTAGCCTCATCCAGTCGTACTGGTCTGGTCTCACCAGTAAGGAGAGGGAAAAAAAAATACCACTTGTTATCATCGTAGGCAGTGCTCAGTCCAGGATGTTGGCTGAGAACTCACTTGAGCTCCAGCATTTATTTAATCACCACATAAAACAGTAAAAGACTATGTTGATTATGTTATATGGCTTTTACTGCTGAAAACAAAACATAACTGGCCATTTTCAGCGTGTAGGTTACTAGCTTTCTAAGTGATGGGGTAGCATAGTCGGCCTGCTGTTGGTTGACCAAAATAGTCGGCTTATACACACAGTCTACATCCGTTAAGCCAGACTAGTAGGCGACAAGTTACAAAGTCATGCAACTAGAGCTTCCTGCACTTCATGACACTTATAACTGATTGAAAACCATCTGCAATCTCACTGACCATCTTCTTGATGTATGGGTTAAACTTTAATGTCTTGCTGACATGGTTAACCATTTTAAAAATCAATGATTTCTATATATTCTGTGCCTGTTACACAACTGTGACACTTCTTATAGACTTCTCCTATAAAAAAGACAAAGTAAAGTCACCTGAAATACAAAAAAAACATGAATATAAAACCGCCTAAAATAAATTATAACAGTGATATATAACATTAATATATTTAATTGTCTAAAATAGTAAAATATTTCTTGAAATCTGATGTCAAAATATGTAAGATCAGCAGGCATTATGTAAATATGCAGATATCACATTGTGCTGCTACTGTATGAGTATGACCTGCATGTACCTGTTAGCTGCAGGTTAAACAAAAATGTTAAATTCTTGGCTCCAGTCCAGAAACAGTCATGTCTGACAACAGCTGCACATTTCCGCCGATGTCACGGTTGTATAACAGGATTTAAAAGCCACAGAGATATGCTCATTTACAGGGAATCCAAAGAAATCAATATTTTATGTGAGAACCATAGGTTGACACAAGAAAAGAGGTCGAGCTTTAAAGCTTTAAAGCTTAATTTGACTACCCTGACTGTGTGTCGGCTTTATGGATCCATACAAAGCTTTTGCCAGTGCAGTTTAGGAGGTTAATTTACGGCTTGAATTATGATTGCAGTGGAAAATCTGGGTGAGTGATGACAGTGTTAGTCAGACACTGGAACAGACAGACTGGCTGGATGGTAAAACCATGTTGGATAATCAGACCGCCTGCCAAACAGAGTTTGCCTGCTGAAGCTTGCCACAGTTTCCCATCATGGACATGAGATGGGTCGAGAAAACCGACACCGGCATTTCTTGTAAAGCAAAAACTGCTTCCAGTCAATTAATATGTTAGGAGTTGCTGGTAATAAAACTGAATGTTTTAGGATTTTGGAGTGATGGATGGATATAGAACCATTAATGTGTTGGTTATTTTCTTTATTAATTTATTCGTTTTTTTGGTTAAAAATGTCAATCGTGCTTTCTTAAAGCATGTGATGCATCCGACAGTGTCTTGTTTAGTCCCAATCAACAGTTCACATCCGAAAGATATTAAATTTACTGCCATAGACTGCTGAAGAAAGTAGATTCAGAGAATTTGGGCATATGTGCTTAAAAATGGCTCAATACATCTAATCAGTTATTAAAATATTAGGTTTAATCAACTAATGGTCGCAGATCCATTTAGAACCCTGAACAAAAGGCACATACATGACACTGTGCTATGAGAAATTTCACTTCTGCCTATTACCACTAAAGATTACAGTACTTTTTAGGGAGCATCTCTACTTTACCTTTTACTTTCTATAAAATAGAAATTAGGTGGAAGCAGACTGCAACTGACCCGACACTAGCATGATACAGCATGAAAAATAGTTTGGAAGCCAATTCTGGTTCGATATTCAGTTTACACAAATGTGATGTGGAAACCTGAAGCCTGCAGCGATAAACACTAAGAATAAACTTCACCATTCTCAAAATTCATTTATCCAGGCGTTTACTTTCAATACCCAAGCACAAATAATATCAGATAATTACTTTTAATCCTCATGTATATTATCAGATACTTTAAGGTGTATAATTAATAAGTAATATTCTAATAGGTGGCTTTAACTTCATTCTACAAAGTCATTTTCTGGTAATAATCAAGTGTGGCGTTCAGGTGCTTCATACACCACTGCTGAGGATTAATGTTTTATTTGACAGAAGTGTATTCATTTAATAAAACACTGCAGGAAACCCTTGTAATGGAAACAGTGATTATTTGCAGCCGCTTTAGGTAAATGGAAGGATTGAACTAAAAAGAACCAATTAAAGTAAATAGTCTACAATAGAAGGTTTTAAAGCTCATCGGTGTCAGGTGAGACAGTAACGTGAAGTACACCCCAGCTAAATCAAGCTAGTGTGTTATCACTTCACAGCGCTGTAGGTCAGTTTTAAAGGAGCTAATCTTGCAGCTAGCCTCCATGTAGATGCAGTGTTTTCAGACGGTTTATTCCTCCTCCTCCTCTTCCTCCTCTGCTGCTGCTGCTGCTGCTGCTCGTGTCTTGCTACCTAGTTAGCTGAGCTACAAAGAGCCCGACGCGGCTTCTCAAACATTTATCATGCAAAGCCGCTCAGTCTTACCTCTTTGACTCCCGAGTCCACCGTCCACACACAACGCACACACACGCGCCCGCACACACACACACAAAAACACGCGCACACACAGAGACCAGACAGTCCTTTCTATATTTAAAAACTGCTGCTAGTCAAGCGTGTCCATTGTCTGGTAGAGATGCTGCCGAGCGTCTGCTGCTCAACGATGTTTGAAGCGTTTTAGCTTTTCTGCCTCTCGCTGTAAAAAATACAACTTCGGCTCGCGCCCGTAAATGACGGGATAAACGCGCAACCGCATTTTCCGACCAGTCTGTCACTAACGGTTATTAACGGTTAGTATAAGAAAAATAACAGAAGCTGCTCACATATCAGAGCTGGAATTTAACCAAATAAATTATTATTATTTATATATAAATATGAATATATATTTATACAGCAGTACCTCTGTGAATCCTATACAGATATAAACCCAACCAGCAATAGAAATAAGCAGAACGTTACTTACCCCTAGTGGACGTTAAGAAGAACTACAAGAATTCATAAAATATAAAAATATATCAAATAAATATTGTTCGAAATTAGTGCTCAAACAACATGTGTGGAATTTTAAGTTTTCCTGCTATAAATGATAATAAATATGGAATATTTCTACAAATACAAAGGTTATGTACTTAAACCTGGTATCAAAATAAATCTACATGTGAGGTGACTACAAAAGTGTCAGAATCAATTTATGTTTCTGTTACAGAGCAAATATAGCAAGAATATAAATTTAGAAAATCGATATTGTATATTTGGTTATAATGAATTTGTGCAGCTGTTTGAGTGAAATATGAGTTATAGAAAAGTGAGAAAGGAATAGGAAAATATACTTTTGGTGTCACTTGAACATGTTGGGAAACATGAAGAATGCAATTTTAAAAGTTTTTTGTAGTGTGGTGTATTTTTCTGCACCAATTTATGTATTTTCTGCATCAATTTATTGTGGAAATGTCTTTATTTATAAAAAGGAAAACCCAAAAATCAGGCACCATGTGATAATGCAAAATAAAATGGGATATAATAAAGCCAGGCTCTTATTCTGAATTACTTTAACACGTGTTTTCTCCTGCAGATCTTCTTTTCTCATTTAATTAAAAAAGACATCTTCTTCTTTCATGTCTACGCTTATGTTCGTAAGAAATTAATCAAAAAATAATTTATAAAATAAAAAATTAAATTCCCTGCGCCCGGTGCAAACACTTTACGGTTAAACATCAACGTGATGGACGTTAAACAAAGCGTGACGTAACGGAACCAATCAGCTTCCAGGATGGGCGGGACCAACGCAGATAACGGACCAACGTCTGCTGTCGTCGTTACCGGACACGTCTGGCGGTGATTATGTGACTCCTCTGCAGAAACGCAGCGAATATTAACGTTACCGTGCGGTACACGAAGCGGGGAGCATGCGGGCCACCGGTTTATAAACGCAGTAAGTCAGACGCCGTTATAAAAGAACGGCCGCTGGTTAGCTACATGCTAACGGTCATCGTGACGTTAGCTTAACGATTTATGAATGAAAAACAAATTACACGTGAATCCCGTTAGTGTTAGTGGAGTTGTTTATTACGTTTTATTACGTAGCTATTGCAACCTCATTCTCAGCTGCTGTTTATTAATTTGTTAGCAAACACTGATGATAATATTGATTGATTAGTCCACTTCTTCTGTCTTACCGTGTCCAGGTGTCCGTCTCCTCTGATCTGTCCACATGTCTCTGGCTCAGAGGGTTTTGTTGACCTGGGTCTTCACCCTGGTCTTCCTCATCATGTTGGTGCTCAAACTGGACGGGAAGGTGAGCTGTTCTACTGAGAATCTCTTCTGTATTTCTCCATCACTTTTATTTATACAGACACACCTACGTGTGGAATTGAAAGCCCCAGGCCTATTTTTCCAGTTTTCCTGCTATAAATGATAATAACTATGTAATATCTCTACAAACACAAACGTTATAGATTTAAAACAGGTATCAAAATAAACCTACAACATGTGAGGTGACGACAGAAGTGTCAGAATCAATTTATGTTGCTGTTACAGAGCAAATACAGTAGAATATTGCCAAAAAATCTAGCATTGTCTTTTACTACAGATAAAAATACTTTATTTTTTACTTTATTTATTAAGCACAATTATCTGCAATGCAAAGTTCAGTGATTAATAAGATACAAGTTCAATGATCAATTATTTGTCCATAAAATCATAAAAATCACCCTGAGGATAGTTACAGAACATGAAGAATATATTTTGTAAGATGTTTAAAAATGAGATTATAAGAGACTCAAAAACATAAATACACAAACAGCTCAAATCTAAATGAAATATCTAAATAATGATTAGTTGCATCCCTATTTCTAATATTATATGAAGCTATTTTCTTATTGTATTGATATGTATTGATACTGTTACAGTAACTGTTTTACTACAGTTAAAAACTCAAGGAACAATAAAATTGGTAATTATAGTGAAATAAAGATAACATGATACGAATCCACATTCAGCAATATGGTAACAGGAGAAAAGATAATACAAAAAGGTATCAAAAACATCAAATACTGATCAATTTCTGTGTGTAAAAGAAATAACTGTTTTATTTTCTCTGAGTCTGGACACAAACAGAGTAGGAAAAGGCGTTCATGTACAGCTGTGATGATTATCTGATTAATCGATTAGTTGCCAACATTCTGAAATTCCTGCAAGGCTTCACTACAAACTGTAACTCATTCCTCACCGTTTCTTGCGTTTCGTCCAGCAAAGGTTTTGTTGAGCTGCTCTAACCTGAGAGTCGTTATCTGGAATTGATGAAATGAGAGAATATTTGCAAAGTATTCGTTTATTTTTTTAAATCAGTCAGCAAAGTCTGGCTGTGGTGCTAACGCTATTATAACAGGATATTTTCCAGTGGGACTCGTGCATTGAATGTTATTAATGTTCTTCCTGGGATTGAAGACCATGATGCATAGAAAGACGCTTCAGCATATTTCTGCTGCTTCCACCCTGACCTGAAATGATCATTTTACAGACATTGCAACTCACCTCATGGTCATATTTCTTCATTAAATAAAACCACGCTTTGCACATTTTCTTCCTTTCCGCCATGACTCCTTCTTGTTGCTTCTAGTTTCCAGCAGCGGGACTTTACCATCATTGTTTTGCAGAAAAACATCCTGGTATTGATAAAAGGAAAGCTCCGAGGCACACGATTCCAATGGATGTGAAAAAATGGGATTTCTATCCCTAAGCAGTCGTAATCAGTATAAATATGAATTTATTCTACATCTTAGTGAGTGTGTTTATCTGGATCCAGCTCATTGTTGCTGCTGTAATTAACATGTTAGAATCATCATATCTCTAAAGGGCAAATGCTGTTTTTTTGTTCTATTTTTGTTTTGTTTTCTTAACAAATTGAACCTCATTTCTGGGATATAATATTCCTATTTTCTCATCATCTGCTTAGTAACAGTAAATATCTGCCATTTAGGAAATAGTCAAGTTTGTGTCATTTACTCGTCATTCCTGTTAAATCAATATCATCAAATCCAATAATGAGTAAATATTTTATCCTCGAGATAAGGTCCAATTTGTTAAAAAACAGCATTTTCCCTTTAGAGATGTGATGAATTTAAAAATGTTAATTAAAGCAGCAACGAATCCAGATAAAATAACATAAATTCTCACTAATATGTAGAACAAATTCAAATTCATACCGATTACAAGTGCTTAAAACACCACAAACACACTCACTAAGATGTAGAATAAATTCATATTTATACTGATTACGACTGCTTAGGGATAGAAATCCCACTTTTTCACATCCATTGGAATCGTGTGCCTCGGAGCTTTCCTTTTATCAATACCAGGATGTTTTTCTGCAAAACAATGATGGCAAAGTCACACTGCTGGAAACTAGAAGCAACAAGAAGGAGTCATGGTGGAAAGGAAGAAAATGTGCAAAGCATGGTTTTATTTAATGAAGAAATATGACCATGAGGTGAGTTGCAATGTCTGTACCTTCAGCATCTTTCTATGCATCATGGTCTTTAATTCCAGGAAGAACATTAATAACATTCAATGCATGAGTCCCACTGGAAAATATCCTGTTATAGCGTTAGGGCCTCGCATTTAAAAGAAAAAATAACCTGACCGTCCTCTCTGGTTTCCCCTCTCCAGGTGCAGTGGAACTGGTTCCTCATCTTCCTCCCGGTCTGGGTCTTCGACGGCATTCTCATCCTCATGCTCGCCATCAAGATGGCGGGCCGCTGCAAGCCCGGGTACGACCCGCGCAACGGGTCGCCGGACCTGCGCCTGCGCGCCTGGTACCTGGCGGCCATGCTGCTCAAGCTGGGCTTCTGCCTGACGCTGTGCGCCAAGCTGGAGAAGCTGGCCGACGTGAAGCTGACGATCGTGTGCATACCTCTGTGGACCATGCTGGTGGGGGCGCTGGTGGAGCTGGGCCTCAACATCTTCCCCGAGAGGAGAGAAGCCTGAGGAGGATCAAATCTAATCAGGAACAATCACAACAACCAAACTATTGAGGAAAAACAAAAAAATCTGAAAACAGGTGTTTGTATGACCGTGACTTTGTGAAACTGGAGCTTCTCCATTGAATTCCAGAGAGGACTTGAATCAAATCATTCATCTCAAGAATAAAAAAAAAATCTGTGTTGGAAATGAGAAAAAAAAAAAAAGATTGATGTGATGGGAGCTCAGCGAACTGTGCTGCCGGGCTTTAGCGGAGCTGGGTCTCTGCTGTCTTTGCTGCTTAAAAAGCTGCTAGTGAATCCATCGCGTTTGAACGTTTCAGAATAGCTCAACAGCATTTTCTATACGAAGGAAGAAAAACTGTCATGAGGGGATCAACTACTGTGAAGCCTAAACTGGAGGAGACGTTAGAGCCCTCCAGGCTTTGGGTTTAGTTTTTCAAGGGGTACAGCGTTTTCTACACATGGGTATGAGTTTTTGTTGTAAATGTTGTAGATATTGTAATCACGCACACTTTTTTCGTCTCATTCCTGACTTGTGGAAGCCAAATATTGTTCCAACATACGCTACCGTTCAAAAGTTTGGGGTCACTTAGAATTTTCCTTATTTTTGAAAGAAAAGACACTCTATACATTGATAATGTGGTAAATGACTATTCTAGCTGTCTGTTTTTTGGTGCAATATCTACATAGGTGTATAAAGGCGCATTTCCAGCAACTATCAGTCCAGTGTTCCCAATGGTTCAATGTGTTTGCTCATTGCATCAGAAGGTTAATCTAATAACGTTTTCTATTACTTACAACTCATGGTAGTAAATAAAAGGGTGACTTTTCATGGAAAACACTAAATTGACCCCAAACTTTTGAACAGTAGTGTGTCAAATAAGTTCTCAATTTACTCTAGTATTATGGAATTACTTGTGATATTCCTCTTCTGCCCTATAAAAGGACTATTTTGTATCACATAAGGCATCACGTGCCCTGTGAAACTCAGCAAGCTGTTATTATTATTAATATTATTATAATTATGCAGCAAGACTGAAGTCCAAGATCAAAAAGACGGAATCTTTAACGCATGTTGTACTTGATAACCTCACAAGTAATTTACATTCACATAAATACCAGTAATTTCTTTTTTTATGTCAAGTTGGTTATTGTTTTACATATCAACTGACACTGTGATGAGAAACGTTTTTTTTGTGCCATGATTGTTCGGTAATATTTTCAAATAACATTATTTGCATTATTTTGCACTGTGTTAAAAAAAAGAAATAAATTAAGTGTTTTGAGGCGGAAAGTATTTGATAATAAATGCATGTTGTATAAAGTAAAAATAGAATAAATGATGGTTCTGCACTAAAATTGCGGGTCTTTCTATCTCAGGCAGACACAAAGATATTAAAACTGATATTTAGTGGTAATAATAACAATACAAAGTGTTTCCATAGACTCAGACTGGCTGTGTTAGCTGCAAACTATGCATAACAAAGTATTGTGGTCTGGGGGGAAAATACCACTGGGAGGCACAGTGACCTTAAATGAACTGAGGAGCAGCCAAAGAGCCAGCAGCTGGATGTGTGTGTGTTTTCTCACTCCATTCGTCTGCTGGTAGCACTTTATTTAACACATAAAATACTGTACGATTTTAAGACATTAACATGTTTTGAAAGTGCAACTGTATGTGTTCAATTTAAAAAAAATAAAACTTTAGCCACAAGAGGAACTGAGTGTTTGGAAAAAATGATTCGGAACCGCACGTCACCGGACACAATTACTGACGCATCCTCGGCCCAATGTCGACTTTCAGCCACTGAACATTCCTCCCGTCGTCTTCAGTAAAAGGCAGAAGTGGCTCCGCTGTGTGAACGGAAACAGGAACCGTTGCCGTGGAGCAGAATTCTGATGAATAAAAAATAAGAAGCAGCGAGTCTGTTTAAATTAAACAGCACTTTTACTGAACTTAAAGGCCTCCTCTGCCCAAAAATGTGTTTTTCCTTCTTGTTCCTTTGGATGTTTGAGCTTCGCTGCGCACACGAGAAGGTGATTCTCACATTCAGGTATTGGAAGCACTTATCAAAAATCTGAGTCATATGTGTCTATATCAGACAAATTATTATTCAAAACAGTAGAGATTACACTCTTGATGTTAACCTATTTAAGCCTATGAGCCTTTATGTCTATGACTGTCATTTTATACTCAAAATGTTACTTAAACAGGTTTTATCCCCTAATGTTTCCTAATGATATGATAGTAGACAACTTCTATATGTTACCAACTTCCTGCCTCTTCCTCCTGACAACATGACCCTCCCAGAAAGAGGTCATTTTATTTAGGTTATTATGATTTTCAACCCTGACATTTATATATGTATTTAATCCTTCAAGTCTCTACAATACTGCCTCCAAAAAGAATTTTGTATATGGGACAAATAGGTGTAGGTTTATGGGCCACCTTATACTTGTACTCCATGACATTTCAGAGTGAAATATTGTACTTTTTACTCATCTACAAATATAAATGCTCTGCAGGAACTAGTCGTCAATTTACAGGATAATTTCGCATACAAAAAAAAAGTAAAAATTAGAGAAAAAACATTTGAATACAAATTTGCGTGGACCTGTTTGTTCTATTGTCCTACCCCGATAGTCATCTCATGACCCCTCAGATGTATCTTGTGACCTCCTGGAGGGGCTCCAAGGTTTTTTTTTTTCCTGCGTAATCCCTCCAAAAAACCCTTTTCTTTGTCTCAGACTTCCTGCCTCACACCCACTCCCACTCTTTAAAAGGTCAGCTGAGCTCCTCTGGCATTCCTGCTGTGTGTGTGTGTGTGTGTGTGTGTGTGTGCGGTAGAGAGATAGATAGATAGATAAAGAGAGATAGAGAGTGCATAAAAGGGTGAAAAGAGAAGGGAAAAGGCTGTTTTGAGTCGTATACGACCTGACACACAGCCGCCCTGAATTACAGGGCTACTGTATTGTGGTGTATACGTGTTGTCTGCTCACATCTCGCCTGGTAAAACTGCTGATCTCATTGCTGCAGACTGCAGTGAGTGGGCGGCTTACATCAACAATACAGTGGTAGAGAAAACACAGGCAGGTATACTGTACATCAGACAAAGGTGGAGGTATACAGCCTCTAAACAACTGGAAGAAAAGGGCTTTCGCTGCCCCTTTAAAAGTCCAGAAACAGACCACAGTTTTTTCATACATTGAACCTTTTATTAGCTAGGCTCATATTTAAAGTAGAAACCACACTACAAGTTCTTTTCCTCTTTACAAAACTTCTTATGTACACTACAGTGCTGACAGTTAAAAATCACAGAAACAAAATAGGAAAAAAACAAAACAACAAACCAAACTTTGAGATAAATAAACTCTGTGAAAACAACGATAGTCCCCTGAAGACTTTTTTTTTTGTTGTTTTCAAACTTAATTTTTGTCACATTTGTACAAAAAATATATAAGTTCCTGTCAGGGTTTTTTTTTTCTTTTCTTTTCCTCGTAACATCTGAATCCTAAAAGCATAAAAAGAGCTGCTGCAGAGCGCCTCGCGACCGGCATCAAGTGCTTAATTATCACGTTGATCTCTCCAAAGCCACGCGGCCAACGGTTCTGTCGGTGGAGTGAAGTCCTCGGAGGCAGAGAGAGCTTTACCTTTTCGTTTTCCCACCCCCCCCCAAGATTTTCCAAGGCGAGACTTATCGTGAAAAAATAAAAAAACACGAACCCTGCTTTTAGAACCTCATCCCGCTGAGCTGCGCGGTTTGACTCCGCAGATATTTTGGAGAAGTTTCTGCAGCTTTAGAGGCCAATTTAAGGCTTCGCTCTCGTTTTCCAGTGAAAAGTTAAAGTTTTCGGGGGAAAACTACCACGAAAAAAAAAATGTAAATAAAAAGACAGAACGGCTTCTCCGCGTGGCTCTGGACTGTTTAGTAGTTCACAGTTAAGGACAGGCACTGGGGAAATGTTGTGGGCTACATTAGCAAGTGGGCTGTACTCAGATATCGATTAAAGTAAGTAAAATCAAGACATCAATGACAAAAAAAATAAAAAATAAAGTTTCACAACCGTGGGACGAGCATGAGTTCGACTATCGTCAGATATTGAGCATTTGGAAAACATATACTCTTCATAGTTGTTGCTAAAAACAGAATTTCAATAATTTATTGTACTTTTTTTTTATCTTTAAAACACAGGAGGTCACTTCAGTCCCTGGTTGATAAATAAAACATTATTATAGACAGGATGCTCCACACTGTAGAGAAACTGGACTTCAGGTAATAGATAAATAGTGCTTCAGGAATGACCTCTCCACAGAGTACCGTCTGTTTTAAAAGTGTCTCAGAGCATGTGTCCATACAGAATAAAAGCAAAAAACATCTGATCACAGAAGGCCTGAATGAACCAAAGTAGCAACGTCGGAAGAACCTGAAATCGTCCTGTTGAGACGCATATTCTGCGCCGTCGTGACCCCAGAGTGTCTCCGATAACGTCGACTGCCTTCGCACGGCGTTTTTGACTCGCGTTACAAAGTGCCATGATGAGCCATGCGTAGGAAGTTTCGATCTGCTGCGTCTGTGTGATATTGCTCTTCTAGTTTTTTTTGTCTTTTTAACCAGAAAGTTAAACCGGAAACGGCGAGCTCTTAACGCAGCTGCACAGGTACGAACTGAATGTACCAGATTTTTGTTCAGCGACCCTGAACGAGTAAAATCAGTGGATCAAGATTTTGTTTTGTTTTTTTCCCCAGGAGACCAAAATATTCATAGGTGGTGTCCTGAATTGTATTTTTTTTTTTTTATTTTCCTGAGACTCTGAAGGCCAGTTTGTGTAGCAGCCTTGACTGGGTCCAATTCTTCCTTGGCTGAGAAGCAAGTGCTCAGTTTTTAAAATGAGGAGACGACCCTGGTACGACATCCAACACAGCAAAATTACACCAAGAGCTCTGCCACTGGTAAAAAGAACCATCCCAGTATATTAAACTGTGACTCTCTTTACAGTGTAACTGCATATTGTAGTTTACTACACTAGTTTAAAATTTAAACAGGGTTTTCTTTTTGTTAAGTAGCACGATAAACTGCAATAAAACACTGGAATTCATTAAAACACAAAGATACCTGCTGAATCTAAAACTCCTCAGTGAGTGTTTTCCAACAGGACTTTACTGGCTTTTTATCAGTAGCTGTGAGATTAGGATCATAAAACACTGATACTCGCTGTCGCCATATCAATAAAATGGGAAATTCAGGTTTATATTCAGCAGATTATTGCGGAGCATTATTGCTCAAAATACAAATATAGGGAAAAGTACTGTGATATACTGTATTGATTATGAAGCATCAATACAATAATGTAGTAATGTTACACCAATACAACGCTATTGTGTAATATCACGGTTTGACCCATTGTTATTTCAAAAACAGTCTTGGACACAAAGTAGATACTAGAAAAAAAAAAAGCCACAAAAATGGAAGCATTAGCTGCAAGTTTCACAAAAAGGCTGTTTTCATATAAATATGCCTGCAGAAATTCACCTTTTCTTGTTTTCTTCCCACCTCTGATGGCTCACAGATATTCTGATATTTGAGAGCGTTAAAAAAAAACAAAAAAAAAAACTGAATTTAAACTGGACAGCAGACAAAACCGGGTGCACATTCAAACCTCGAAGCTGAAAAATCTCCTCTTCAAAGTCAAAACTGGTCCACCTTTACACCAATAACCACCAAAACTACCAGTAAATGCCATAATTTCCCATTATTTTGGAGCGCAATTCAGTACAATCGAAAACCGGTCCAGTTCAGAGGTCTGGGGTAGATAAAGTCCAACTCTGCTTTTATAAACTACGATACCATCTTCCTCGTTATTTCCTTGTTTTTTTAGTTTTTTTTACAATGTTTTACAACAACATGACCAAAATAAAACCCTGTACATGTATAGTCATTTAGAAACAGCATCATTATGTACAAAAAAACCCCAAACTTCTATAAAATCTGTTTCTGCTCCTCTTCGTGCTTCGGGGAAGGCTGGGGAGGAGGAGGCGGGAGCGGGGGAGGGGGCGGCGGGGGCGGAGACAGCGAGGAGGACGGCGGGAGAGGGGGGTGAGGGAAGGACTGAGGAGGTGGCGAGGACTGGTACTGCAGCGGGAAGGAGGCGGGCGGCGGAGACAGGAACGACTGAGGGGGGAGGAAGTGATGAGGAGGCGCTGGGGGGAAGTGGGGGTGGTGCGGCGGGAAGAAGGTTTTGCTGTACTGGTGCGGGTGAGGCGGGTGGGAGTGGGAGCTGCTGAGGGGGACGCTGGGCTGGGAGGGGGAGGTGTGGGGGGCGACCAGCGGAGCCGGGGGGTAGTACGGCTGGGACTGGGTGGTGGAGGCGTTGGGCTGGTGCAGGTGGAGCTGGCTCATGTGAAGTGGATGTGGCGCACGACTGAGGAAAGAGTTCTGGGGCTGAGGGGGGGCGGGGGAGGAGGGGTGGGGGTGAGGCGGGGGAGTCGGAGGGAGGACGGGAGGTCTGTGGGGGAGGTGGGAGTGCGGCAGGAGAGGGGGGAAGGAGGGAGGGAGCATCTGAGGGAGGTGAGGGTGTGGAGGAGGAGGAGGAGGCGGCAGGTGCTGGGGTGCGTATTGCTGCATGTAACGTCCTGGCTGCGGCTCAGGGTCAGTGCCGCGGGTCCATTTCTCGCGCGTCCACGCGTCTGTCCGACACTCCGCGGAGTGTTTTCCTTTGGCCTGCGGCGACCTGTGCAACGCCCGCGCCTCCGGCTGCGTCCGTGTGTCCGAAGGAACCCTGTCCCGCTCCTTGGGTTTGTCCGTCTGGGAGGAGGGAGGCGGCAGAGCGGGAGGCGAGGAGACGCTGGAAGGAGGGAGCGTCACGGGATAAGAGGGGGGATGATGAGGTTTAGGACTCATCAGGGAGGAAGTCGAGGAGGTCGGCGACGGGGTGGACAGAACCGGAGAAGATGAAAAAATGGAGCACATGGGACTAACAGTAGATGTAGCTGAAGGTGATAAAGAAGCAGAGGAAGACTTGGAGACGGATGGAGAGACGGGGGATTTAGGAGCTGGAGAGGAGGAGGAGGAACCTGTGCTGGAAGACGTCGTCCTGCTGTCTGCGTGGTGGTGCTGGTGATGAGAATGATGGTGTTTGGATGACGCTTTGGGTTTCGCATCCTGATGAAGAGGACGAGCGGCGGGAGGAGACAGAGGGAGGGGTGAGGAGGATTTATTCTTGCAGAGAGGAGATGCTGGAAGTTCTGCTTTCACCTTGAGAGGAAGTGAATCCCTCTCTTCGGGTTTCTCTCCCTCTTTAACCCGCTTCTCCTCGCCGTCTCTCGCCTCGCTCGAGTCTGAGTCCGATAAGAGAGCTGGCTGCTGAGGGTGAGGAAGATGATGATCACCTTCCTCTATTTTAACAGCCCGTAACGTCCTGTTTTCTGCCACTTCCTCCTCCTCCTCTGTTTTTATCCTCTCCTTCACTCCTTTTTCACACTTTCTCTCCAACTCCTCCTCCTTCACCTCAGCTGGCTTCTCCTCTTCCTCCTCCTCTTCCTTCACCCCCTCTCTGTGGTAATACTGCTTTAAGCGGACGTGCCACGCGAGGCTGCAAACGGCGGACACGGTCTTGAACTGGTGGACCACGTTGCGGGGGATGAAGTAGACATCGTCGTGGCACAGGCGGATGCGGGCGTAGCGGATGCCCTCCCGACGCAGCTGGTTGAGTTTGGCGTCGTCCACCCACTGCACACACTGCACAGAGAGGAGGAGAGGAGGGTTTTAATGCAGGAAATCTGTCTTTTAACACTCACCTTTATTCTGTCAAAAGAATCTCAAAATAAAAGTGATCTTGGAGTTAAATGGAGGAGTTTAATTGTGGCGAGTGCTTGCATAAAAGCCAAGTAAAACATTTCATTTTCAGTGACGTTTACATTATTTTGTCAATCAAGTCAACTATGATAATTTATACAATTACTTTAAAAAAATAGTAGATTTAGAGAAAAGTTAGAGATGCCAGGCAGGTCTTGTAATCAAAGATAATATTTCTGTAATCTGAAGGTCAAAGGATTAAAAGTACAGTGTGTAACATTTAGCAGCATTTAGTAGCCCAGACTTGGCAGAAATAAAATATAATATTCACAACTATGATTTAAAGACTATAAATTCAATTGAGTTGAGGTTTCACAGATTATCACAGATTGAGCTGTTATTAAAACTGGAATTCCGAGTTGGTTGTAATCTACGACCTCATAACTGGATTCCACCAGAAACTATAAACTGCACCATTAAAGTGATTCCCCCCGTTTCTTTCTTTCTTTCTTTCTTTTTTTTTTCTAAATAAATCTCAGTTTGGGAACTTAATTTCTGGATTCATGTCTTGTATTATATTAGTCTGGCCCTTTGACTGGTTGGGTGTGTGTTTGCCTTCGTTTCTGCATCTGAAAAAGCTGAAACTATAAACCCAAATAATTCAGAAAGAACATTACCAGTAAAAATATAAGATTGTGTAAGGAGACAATGCTTGGGTGATTTTAATACTGAACGCATTCACACAGACTTCTTATTGTTATCGTCATACATGTATAAAATGACAAGTTACTGCAGTTTGACTTTTTATCCACCAGGTGGCAGCAGCCATCATCAGTTTACATGAACTTACTCAGTGTGGGATAGTGAACAATTCTGTCTCATTAGTATAATTAGAGATGGAAGACGATGTAATGAAACACCTGAGATAACGGAGGTTCATGTAAGTCCAACTGCAGCCTCTGGACTACGTAGGGGAAGTCAGCAGCATGAAAACACACAACATCTTTGGTTACACGAGGAGGCTCCGAGCTGACAACAAGAGAAGAAAGGTGGGAGGAGAGAGAGATTACATTAACTGTTGGTGAATACGCTGTAAATACTGGCTATGTGTGTGTGTGTGTGTGTGATCGTCTGTTGCTTCGCTGCCTACCCTTCTCCGAAGCAAACGGCCTTCAGCACGCCGACGGCTGCTGTGGTGTGGCGTTCGAAGCCCTGGCCGATGTGATCGGCGTGGGCTCGGGTCCGGTCCTCAAACAGCAGCTCTCTGGGCTCGCTGGTCCTCGGCAGCGACTGGAGCAGGTTCTTCACCTCGTTGGTGGAGCTGCGAGAGGACAACAAGGCCGAATGGTTAGTACTCCAGAGAAACACACAAAAAAAAACAATCTCGTAGAAGCTTTTTTTGCTGTTTCCCTGCTGTCTGCACGAAGAAGGGAACGAGTGGAACTTCTCACTCTCCCAGTTCCATTCGATTCTTTCGTTCCTGTCTGTTGGCAAAATAAAAGCTTCCAGCAGGCTTTATCTGCTGGCTTTGTTGTTATCTTGGTTGACTGAGCCGCTGATGTAATCTGCACTGTTTGTATGACAGAGAGGATGAAGAGGATGAAAACATGCAGTGGTGTGCACAATATGAAACATCCTTGTAGACCATTCAGGGATGTTTTAGTGTTTTTAGATAATTTAACTAAATGCTTTATAGCGCAGTGTGAACTCATATTATTGTCTGCAGATATCATTACGGTTGCAACTATTATTTTTTCAGGTTCATTGATTAATTATTTTGCATTTGTGGTGGAGGAAATTATACTATTATACTATATTCACTCATTTATCATTACTTTTCCTATGTTACTCTTTAATTATACACTTGTCTTAACCTTTCCTTTCTTATACATACTAGATTGCACCTATTCTTCCATTATACTCATATTATTTGTTCATATACCTTAACTGCTCTTTCCCTCTATATTACACTATATTATAGTATTATGTAATATTGCAACTACTATGGTTTTCTTCTTTTTTCTGTCTGGGGAGTTTCTCATAACACTGAGCTGACCAGCTGTTATTATGACTCCTGTAACTACAAGGTTGAATGTGTGTTAAAACTATTCAGGGCTCATTCTCCTAGACATGCTTTGTTCTCAATGACAGAGACTTCTACAGAATAAAATACCTTTCTCACTTTATTTCTTTCTTAAAAGACAGTTTCTTGAAATCTTTACATCATCGAGCTCATCCATCATTTATGCATAAAGAAATTCCAGAGGACCCTAAAAAGGTGATAAAAACACTTTTTTTTCAGAACTCAGGTGACATTAAAATTATATTAAATCATATCCAATGTACTATAATATATTACATATCCTTTTGGAGGCTGAAACCAGACCATTTTAGGTAAAAGGTAACAAAAAATGAAATATAAAAACAGTCAATGGGAGCATCCTAGTTATTAAGATCCATAGAAAATAATCATGTCCACTGTCAAGTCTTACCATTCTCCATCTAGCCCCATCTGTTGTCTAAATAAGAAAGTTGCTGATAAATGTCTTAATCTAATCTAATCTTTCCCCGGTAATCATTTTAACACAGCTTTTCCTCCCTTTAGACCTGCATAATTTTGTTCCAGTGCAATTTATTTGATATTTTTCCACGTCTGCTGGTTGCAAAGATTATTTCCCTCGCACGATTGATTAAGTAAGAAAAAACACAAAAGAGCGAGGCTGCAGGGAAAATAAGAAACCATATTAAATCTGTAACATCCTCTTGTAAAACCACACGAGCTGTGTGACACAAAAAAAAAAAACCATAGAATTTAAATAGAAGAAAGTAAAAAAGGGAATAAACCGATGGCGGTGTCAGAGCACGGACACGCATACACACTTGGCTTCATGTGTAAAGCCTGAAAAGCTGAGGAGTAACAGCATAAAAATGAGCCGTGTTGTCACACAATAGAAGCACTGCAGTCAGCTCACTGCTGGATCAGTGACTCACACTGGAGCTGCAGTCGGATTCAAACAGGAGCATTAACGCACATGCACAGAGTCTGCGAGAGATTCCTTCGACAGCGTAACACGCATAAACAGACGGAGCAGCGGTGAGATGACTGCCCATGCTGAACGCTGAAATGTGCATTCATTCAATCATTCGTTCATTCATTCAGAGATAAGGGGAGTGAGGTCGGAGATTGTGGAAGAGGAAGGAAGGAAGAAAAAAAATAGTACAGAATAGGGGAGATGAAAAAACACACAGAGAATAAGGCTGTAAAAGGAGTGTGGAGAGGAGGGAAAGTAGAAAAAAGACGATGGGAACCACCTCCTCTGATGACAACCTGCAGCAAATTTGTAAAGAGGATGTCCTCTACACCTTGTTTACATCACCCATACTGAGCTAATGCTATTACTACAGCTGCAACTAGGAATTATTTTCATCGCCAATTAGTCCAATATTTATGTTACTGATAAAGTGATTCATCATATAGAAGATAGTCTGTTTGATATCATAAAAACAACAGGGCTTTCACACCAAAACCACAAATTCTAGGTTTTTCAGCTGTTGTTTCTGACAGAGAGAACATGCAGCTGTTTGAGCCACTGCTGCCCACATGACTTTGAATTAAACCGTAAATACGCTGACCTTCGCAACACCAGTCCGATGGGATTCATGGATTTAAAGCAGCTGGATATTATGGAGGAAACGATTTTACTGTGGAGAGGAAATGGTGATTTTAAATGTTAGCTCACCTATAGAAGACAGAATTAAGATTCATTTTTTGAAAGCTAATTATTTTGATTCTTTACATCATGTTGTACTCCTGGGCATTGTAGTTAGAAAACATAAATTCCTATAAAGCTGCACATTATTGGCATATCAATAAAACTACTGTTAAAGTTGTTGCTCATTATTTTTCGTTGATTGATGAATCCACTAATCATTTCAGTGCAAGCTCTTTCGCGGTATTCTTTGTGACTGACCAGGCCACAATCTGACGTCCCACTGAAAGCCAGCAGACTCCCCAGACTCACGTCGGCTGCTGCCATCACTCATCGTGCAATTTGTATCTGAACAGTGCAGCAGCAGCATGTTCTGAGGCCGTTACTATGCAATTATTGCAAATCTTTGGAAGCAGGGGTGTTTGTCCGCTGAAAGCTGACATACTTTTGGTTTATTTTCATCATCTGACCACTATAATCAAGCTGAATTCTCAGACTGAGAGTCTCAGCGCTGTCAGAAATGCATAATAACAGCTTGACTTCTTCACTGAATCCACTGAGAAAAAGAAGCAACGTGCCATGAATGAGATGTTTTCCCAAACGGCCTCCGACACAACATACACTGGATCTGCAGACAAGCTCTTGCTGCACATAAGATCCCTTCTCACTTTCTATATCTCCTTCCAACACTTTGTTTATGTCTTTCTCTTTATACACTCAAACATAAAAAAAATCACTTGTGCTCCTTTGACATATGTAAGTTATGTGCTTTCTTTAAACACACTTTTAGAGTCCCTGAAAATAACAGTGCAGTAAACACCAATAAATCATCTTAAAGCTGGAAGGAGAGGTGAGAGACAAAGCAGGGAAATTATGATAATAGTAAACCTTGGGATTGTAGACACAAGAGAAGAAGAAGAAGAAAGAATAGGAGGGAATGGTTTAACCACCTCTCTGTTTTTCTCTCTCCATCAAGCCACCCATCTGTATCTCTATAAAACAGATTCTTTCTTTCTTGTGCACACAAACTTAACCCATTTAAGCCTATGAGCCTTTAAGTCTGACTGTCATTTTATACTCTAAATCTAAATGTTACTTATAAAGCTTTTTTTTTCTAATGGTGTGATAGTAGACAACTTACACAAAAGGTTTTAAGCAAAAACAGACTTTCAACCCTGACATGTTTGTATCTATTTAATCATTCGAGTCTCTAGAATATTCCCCCAAAAAAGAATTTTGTACATGGGATAAACAGGTTATTCTTTATAGGCAGATTTGGATACGCAGCAACTATAATAGTGATTAAAATGCTATTTTCTGAGCTTAAATGGGTTAATGTTCACAGACACACTTTTCTTGGCAGCCACCATTTCAATCACTGTCTAAATGCCCTGCACAGACCAAAGCATCATGTGGTTAAAAGTGTCAGTGCAATTTCTATCCAACAAAGACTTGAGTTAAGAATTCAATGGTGAAATCCAATCAACGACGGATGAGAGAGAAATAAATGACGCACAGAAGGAACGTGCGTGGTGTGCCGTCCTGCGTTTGGCTGGCTGCCATGTGAAGTAGCGTCTGATGTCGACTCTATTAACATAATGATGATCTCATCTAAGTGGTGAGCCACATACAAACACCCCCACGTTCACTTCCATCTCGCTTCTCATGCCTTCACTCGCGGAGTCACGTGTTTCTGTGTGTGTGTGAGCAGCAGTGACACCATGACGGAGACAAACAGAGAGGCTGTAATTGCTTCATCCAGCTCTGCTCGGCTATGACAAAGCGGTCATGCTGCTACCGCGGCCACTGCTTCAAATGTGTGAGTGCGTTGTGCTACTGTTTTTAATTTTTTTTTCTTTTTTGAGTACAGTAAGTGACACCCATCACTGACATTTGTAGCGGGTACAAAATAAAATCGGAAAGTATTTTGATGATTGTAGTTTTTAGCAAAAAAGCTAAATATTAGCTGGTTTCAGCCTCTAAAATATAACGATTTAATAATGTTCTATCATACAACTAATTACCTTTGCAATACGAGTTCTTTTTCCTGTTCCAAGTGTGTTTTTTTGCCCCGACTATGCACCTGTCCTCTGCCTAGGTGTGCATAACCTTCTCTTAACCATTGCATAACCATTTTTGTCACTTTATAAATGATGCAATTATTTGAAATAAGGATTATTAATGAACATAGTCACGACTTGCAGCCACAGTGTGCTCTTAGCTGGACTCACCGTCTTCTTTTAAAAGGGGACCTGGGTATATCAGCTACAGGTATCATCTGCTCTCCCGGCCTGACCCACATAATGGGGCCGTCGTCGCTCTCTTCGGGATCCATCATCCTCAGACTGGAGAGGGTTCCCCACGGAAGAGTCCGCTACAGCCAGACAAGAAAAAGAGGAAATTATGGCATAAGGGAATATAATCAGCGCAGTATGTTAGTCAATTTCTCACTGTCATTATGTTTTATTCCAGAGCTGAGCTGAGCAGAAAAGGCCCCTCTGGCAGCGAAGCTTTTTCAGCGGGTGCAGAATCAGAGCCAAAGCCCTCGACGGATAGGAAGAGCCAGAGGATGTGCGTGTGTTGGTATTTATCATATGACGCAGCTCCTCCTCATGCTACTGACATTTAAAAAGAGGAGCGACTTCTTGAACTGAAACTGGAAGCTCCATCATGTCTTGTGACACAACATTTAACAGCTCTCGTTTGCCAGCCACCACTTGGAGGAATAGGTGTGTTGTTGATGCTGGTATCTCTCCATCTGTCATCTGTGAGGCTATTTATAAAGAGGCAACTTATAACTGCATTTAGCAGCAATTCAGAACAAACAGGCTATATATAAGGTACGAACATGTCAAATCTAACTGGAGTATCAGAAGCCTACTTTTAGAGCTGCAACAATTAATCGATTAAAACTATTTTTGATAATCCAATAATAATTTCTTGATTTTTGTATTATAGCTAATTTAATATTTTGGGGTTTTGGACGAGAATGTCAGACTAATCTGAAGATGCCACTTTGTACTGTAGGATATTGTGATGTTTTTCACACTTTTCTGATGTTTTACAGACAAAGCAAGAGAATTATGATGCAACAAAGAAGGGCTCCACTGAGAATTGCTTACAACTCTAATTTGTTTAATTTGTACAGAGAAAAAGAAGAGAAAAGGGAGACATAAGAAAAATACTTGTGACAGATGAGACAAATTGACTAAATTAAAATTAAACACATTTTTCCTCAGTTTTTCCTCAAATAGCCAGTTAAAAATCCAATATTACCTACGTGACACATTTTATACTATGTGTCACCAAATACAGAATGCAGGTTATACTTTAGGCCTTCTCATTAATTCCAATTTATATCCTGAATATAAAATACTGTCTATCTTCATCATTGATTCAATGCAAGAAAAATGCTTTCTGAAAGCCGCCACTTGTCCATCCCATTCTGTTGCGGTTAGCATTCATCCCACCTTCTGCAGCACCTCAGACTCACCTTCAGGAAGGGTGACTCCTCTAGCATGCTGAGGAATTCTGGGAAATAATTCCCGACCTCTTCGTCCACGGCTCCCACCAGGCTGATCTGTCTCATTGCCCCGGCTCTGTATGTACCGTGACTGTATGTTTTCTTTACCTGCAGGAACCACAGGAGTAAAAACAACATATATATTAGAAGGTTATTGAAGCTCTTTTCCAAAAAGGAAAAGGATTACTGCACTCAGTCAGATAAAATGTGCAGCTGTAATATGTCATACTGTGTTTCAATAAAAAACATTAGAGGAACACTGTCACTGCTGTATTATTATAGATCTAAATGACTGTCCTCCTTCTGCTTTAGCTACTATTAGACCACAGCTCAAATACAGTGAAAAAAAGGGATCCTCTTTCTCCAGAAAAACTCAGGAGGAAATAAGTTATCCAAGAATCTGAAAAAATATTAAAGAAAATGATGCAATTCTGTTTTAATTGCCCCTTGCTGGTGATGCCTTCCACTTGGTAATCAACATTATTTTGTCAGCTGTCTTCTAGACACTAGTTGAAACTAGTTGGGCTATTGTACCATTCAAAGGCAGCTATATGCTTGTCTGCTTGTGACTCCTCTTCACATGCTGCATTTGTTTACCAGTTCAATCAAAGAGTGTTTTTTTTAGTAATTTGTGTGTGCGCGTGCACATGTGCGTGTGTGTGTGTGTGCGTGGGAGGGGGATCATTTAGCCAAGGCATTCCTCTCCAACTCCCAGATTGGCAAACCACTGGCTGCTTGAACAGGCCAAATTTTCAATGTGGCAAAATATGAGATCTGATAAAATGAGATCTTCATTTTCATTATTGGTATAAAAATGTACAATATACTGCTAATGCTAATTCTGGGAAATAAGGGGTAAGTTGGGTTTATTAAGTTTAATAAATAATATGTTTCTACTTGGATATCCCTCATAAGTGCTTTTCAGGAAAAAAAAAACATTACAAATATATAACAAATATATAAAACATTGGGTTACATTAAGTTGTTTGAATATGCACCATTAGAGCCTTGACTATTAAGTTTCTGTGTAAAGTATCAATATTTATATTATATAATAAACACTATGTGGAGAATATTGTGTGTTCACAATGAGACCCAGGGGAGCACAAGACTAAAAAATATACATCGAACTTGGTAATCACTATTGGATGTCAAAATAGATCGCTTGTGTGTGTGTGCACGCCTGCATGCGTGCAGTACGTGCAGCATGTGGCCTGCATGCTGTACTCTTGGCAAGTCAGAATGTGTGTGTGTGTGTCGGCCAAATCGTTGGCAGCACGCCTCGAGTGAGTCACCACTTAACAACAAGGCAGAGATAAAGAGGGAGAGAGGGGAAAAGAGGCAGACCAGAGGGAGGCGAGAGCGAGGACACACAGGAGAGACAGAGTGAGGGGAAGAGAGGGAACGAGTGACAGATGGTGGACATAAGTGCTGAGAAGAGGAGGGGAAAAAAAAAAGAATATGAGCACAAGCTGGGAGAGAAAGAGAAAGCAGGAGAGACAGAAGGCAGGGAATAAGGTGAAAATAGACAAAGCGGTGAAGTAGCAATGTGAAAGATTAGGAAAAATCAGGAATAATTTAAAGACGGAGATGTTAAAGAGATAAGAGGGACGTAGTGACAGAAAGGGAGCAGGAATAATAAAGACAGAAACTATGAACTGGAAAAAGACTGAAGGGAAAGGTGCTTCCTCGCTCCCAGGTGCATCCTTTAGCAAGGCATTAAACCCCTAAACAGCTGCTCAGAGGCCAATCATGCACGACTATGGATGGATGAAACCTGGAGTTAATGACAGTAGAATGCGATATGAAAAGGTTGAGATCAAAATCATTTCAACAATGTCAAGGAAACTTATCACCACAGACTTCAGTCCATGACCATAACCTTGTATTCATACTTATTAGTATGTAGAATGTCTTGCTCTGGAAAATAATGATGTGTGAACAGTGGATGAAGCAGTCTATCACATTCTATCACACACAGAGAGGGTAAATCTTTTCAGAGAACAGGTCAGACAAGGCGGTTAAAGGACATAGACTTAATCCCCTGAAAAGTCAATGTGTGACTTGTCAGCAGGAATATGTTCCAAGTGTCTGACCACCACATGTTAAATATAGGGATTTGTTTCTTGGTTGACTACATTTCAATGATTGATTTCAAAAGTTCTAGATTTTAAACGCATGCATCAAACTGTTAGTGTTCAGTTAAAATGTGATAAATAAATAAGCAAAATATTATGCATTGACAGACCATTTAGCAGTGTGTGTGTTTATTCATTTTACTGCTGTGTAATATTATAAGATGATTGTGATGACTAAGCTTGAAATACTCACTCCCCACATAAAAACACTGCATAGACACATCACAACTTGAAAGTCTCAGAGAAAATGACCTACATTATTGAAAGAAAACCGTGTGTGTGTGTGTGTGTGTGTGCACATGGATTACTCCATGCTTACAAGTGTTTGCCTGCATCCACAATTTTTTCATTGGGCTATTGAGTTCCTATTTTCTATGCCTGTGTGTGTGTGTTTACAAATGCATAATTTAACAGCAGAATAACTCCTGCTTTGTTTGCAAAGAGACCCAGCTCACGACCACAGGAGGAGTATTAGGAAACAATACCTCTGCTTCAAATAATTGGATAAATTTAACAGTCTCTGATTCACTCACACGTGTGCATGTGCGCACACAGCGCCTGTTTAAAATGAGTGAAAGCAAACAGAAAAAAAAACAGGAAATGTGACAGACTTCCCCTGAGTGGCACTGCTCAACATGTCCTTCCTTCCCTGCGTACGTGACTGTGAACACACTGAATGGGTAAATATGTTTAAAAAAAAAACAAAAAAAAAAAAAACACCAAAATATTTACTTGTTTGTTTTACTGCCGCTAAGCTTTATTTATAAAAACGAGAAGCTTCAATTTATGTTGTTGCACAAGACAGAGAAGAAAAAACCCTGTAATATCATCTAAATTCACTGCCTTTCACTTGGTATTCCAAGTCCACAAATTCAGATTTAAAAGTCAACATTATTATATATAATTATCATCACTGTCATCTCTCCCTTGCGGTCACACTTTGACTAAAAGCAGCATGTTTTTTAGCTGATCATCTCACTCCCTCTCACTTTACACTTGTTTACATTGTTTTTCTCTCGTCTTCCATCGCTTCCACTGCCTCCTTCCCTCACAACACACACATCATGTCCCTCAAGGGAAGCCCATTAGATCACGGTTCTCTCCCTTCCGTCTGTGGTCACCCGGTGCGTCCACTTGTTTATACGACGATCAGTTCCTTCCTCATGGGGACTCCTCCTTCACTTTTTGGCTGGACACCAAGAGTGGGGCCGGCCCTTTAAAAATTAAAGTCTGTCACTCGCTGAGTGACGACCCATTGGTCAACTGAGTGATAAAAGTAACTTCATTAGTCACCCCGACTGAGTGTCACCGCTTCCTGTGTCTGCGGTTTCAAATTAAAAGCCCTCAAGCATTTCATACAGTCCTCGGCTTGTTCTAGTTGAATTCATATCATCTGACCTCTTACCAACCCATGAACGTCTGCTTCCCTTTTCCCTGCTCTCTGTGTCCCTCTTTCTGAACCATTATGTCCAGTCACTCTCTAACGTACTAAGTCTATTAATCTATTACGGTGCCTGCGTCATAACCAAAGCTTCTGGCTGCTGCCTCAGACACAATCAAACACTTTTTTTTTTTTTTACATAATCTCTCTCGGCTCGCCAACAAAGAGCCATGTGAATACACAAACACACTTTGGATTAAAAGCATTTTATTGTTGCTTCCTACCTTTATTGTCTCTTGATTAATCCATTTCAATTAGGACAGCGTCAAAGCTTCAATGTGATTATTTTGTATGGTCTGTATATATTTCAAGGTCTATATTTTTTAATCTAGGCCCTTTTAGCTCCTGTCTCTTTAAGGCCGTCCGACCAATGAACCATATAAACAAACAGCAGTAATAAGATTTCACTTCCTTTTCTCATGCTTTACTCGAAAAGGGAAACTTCTCAAGATACATCTGTACAATTTCGAGCCCGGAATCTGATATGAAACAGATGGAACGACCTTTGCAACAAAGGCACTGAAAGAGGACGGCCGTTTGTGGGTATGTGAGGACAATCTGACTTCCTTCATCACATGGACGAAGTAGAGGTAACATTGTAAAGGACGTGTTCAGAAATAGGGTGGAACAAATCATTGATATTCCAATATATTGTGTCAATTATCAGTTTTACAAACATACATTTACATGCACCACAGGTCTTCTAACCAGGAAACAGATCTCTGATTCTGTAAAACAGACGACTCAATGCAGTGAATACATATATAATTACTGCCTTTTTCCTTTTCTGGGGGATTTTTTTTCTTTTTTGGTGGCAGCTATAGTGATGAATTGAAGATGATTTGTCTTACAATACATTGATTATCACAGAATTGCAATATTATGATAGTATTCGTATCATGGGCCAAGTATTGTGAATTACCCTGTGATTTCCACCCTGATTAAGAACAGACTAACGCCTGGGTTTTGGCTTGCAAGCAGCAATTTTACATACATTCACCTAAAACGTTAGACCTTGGAACATAGACATCCGGCGATGTAACTGTATAAAAATTACAGCAGAGGGATGATATGTCCCCTTCAATAAATTCAGTATGGTTGATTTAATGCAGGGTATTCATGAGAATGAATAACACAGCTGTAAAGTGTTCGCATGAGGCATAATGTGGGCAAAGATTAGTAAAACGCTAAAAAGGCACCTGTTTTTTAGCCTTGCATTAACCTCCTTGTGTCGTAACTACATTATTACACCCAATGAGTAATCAAGGAAAAGACCAAATTACCTCACCATCCGAGCACATCTTGTATTGACTGTCGGGCTGTGCTTGCCCTGAGAAAATGGAGTGCTGTAATCTTCCATAATCCTCACCACCGCTGAAAGCACCTTCAGTCAGGCACTGAATATAAAATACTGACACATGCTTCTGCAAGAGCGGCAAAGCAACTTTTACTCCTGTGGTGTCATCAAACACACACACAGCTCATTAATAATTACAATATGTAAATTACCCTGTCCCTTTATATATATATATATATATGCACACACATACACACAATCACACATTTTTTATGACCGAATCAGACAAAAAAATAACAGAGCAGAAACATAAAGAGTTGGGTGATTAAAAAAATAGAAGAAAATCAACACAGAGGGAAAAGAAAGGAAAGAAAAATAAATAATCTGTGTGTATGTACACCTGTGCCTGTGTGTGTATATATATCACATCTGTGTGTGTGTGTAGACTGTATGTCTAGCTCCCAAGGTCACTGCTGAGAGGGAGAGAGGGAGGGAAAAAAAATTAACAAGACCAGTGGACAATGACGTTAGCCCTGCAAGGAACTCTACTCTTAAAGGGATAGCTCGGGAGACAGGTTTGCAGGGAAAACTCAATTTACACACAAAGAACATTTGAGATGTTTCACTCGCTAATCCTTACATTTAATTATCTCGGTTTAAAATATTCAGACTCATGCAGAGATCAAGGACCTGTTTGTTGAGGTAGAAACTGGCCAAAGCAGAAATAAACAGAATAACATTAATAAATATTTCATAGTAAGAAAAAAGAAGAAAAAATAGCCAGAAGGAGTGTTAGAAAGGATAAACTGCTTCACCCCCTGTAGTAATGCATGCACACACACACACAGACACAAACACACAGACATAATGAAAACGAGCAGTATCTCAGTACAAAGCCACTCGGGAGGTTTTGAGGCAACAAAAGACTTTTCATCAGCGGACTATAGACGTGGGAAAACTTGAAATGGAGAGCTCGAGCTGTGTCACTCTGTTCAGAGAAGATGATCTAGACAGACGCCAGCAAATAAACACACATTTCTCGTTTTTCCAGTTGGCCTCGGGAGGCTGTGTGTTATGTTGAACAGACTGCTTGTAACTTCACATCCTTTTTCTCTCCTATCCTCTTAACTTTTCTATCACTTTCTTTGTTTAGATTCATTTATTTTCTGCCTTTTATTTACACTCTTGCTTCCATCTTTTGATCTGGTATATATTGACCTCTTTTTTTTCCTGAAACTGGACATCTTGCTTCCTTTTTGCTTTCTCGCTCTCTTTAAACTTTGCTATAATAAATAAAGTAGCACTAGAGTGGGAGCAGTGGCCACCTGTTTACTGTACATTCTGTCATTGCTGCCAATACTGTCATTTAGTCTGAGGAGTCAGACATCAGTATAAAGTTTATAAATGGTTGTTGACAGATGACAGATGGCGGCAGATGCATTTAACAGATGGTTAAAACCACAACAGAACAACTTTTACTGTCCACACAGAATAGTCTTTTACTTCAATCTCCCAGCATTCTTTCATCGACATGTCCCTGGACACGTATCCTGATCCATGCTTCCCACTATCCACCCAGGGATTTCTTATCCTTGCTCAACCTTCAACCTACTCTCTATTTCAAAGAATTAAAAGTGTTACGACAGCGAAAAATTCTCATGAAAACATGCATATATACGATCGCGCGTTGAGTACAGTACAGACACTGGCCTCAATCGCATATTCACTCATGCAGCTATGTACATATTTGCACATATTACAATGTATTTACATAAATGCTTCTGAAATGCGCTATATGTGTGCAGAGATAAAAGCGGGTCACTGACATTACATTTTTTCTCACATGTGCAGAATACTGCCCTGGAGGTCAAGCAAATATGTTCAAATGCTGTATAAATCACACACCAGCCAAGAATAGGGAAATCTTTGTGAAAACCTGCATCTACACAAGCATGAAGACACACGCGAGTGCACATTATTACCCTGAATTTGTAAAAACACAACAGAGAGCTACAAACTCCACTCGATTACTAAAGTTGCACAACACGTTTCAACTATTTTTTTTGGTATCATCAGGTTCAAAGGGAAGCTCAGCATTAACACATAAGGAAAAATAGTACGGATTTGTCCTCTTTGTATTTATTGCTGCATTACCACAACTGTCTCTCCCCCCTCATGATGAAAATTAAACCGAAACCAAGAGTATCTGTTTCCACAATAAATCGGCTTTTGAGCGTTTGATGGTCATTTATGTGCTTTGGAACGCAGCCGCTATAAGTTTTATCTCTATCATTTACAGCTTTTCTACAATCGGACTCCCGCTCTCCTGAATTATCACACGTGACTACCACCACCATCGCAGCAGCAGCAGCAGCAGCATCGCTCTCTTTATCTCTACTGCTACTGTTGGGTCGTTCATTTACCTTTTGACAACAACCTTTACCTTAAATGTTATTAAAGAGAAATGTTCTTCCCTCGTCCTAAACTGGCGAGAACAATTTGGCTCAGAAAGAAAGAAGCAGCACTGTTTGTATTTAATCAATGAGCGATGGTCATCCCTGCAGATCCTCCCCTAATTTGGGAGGGTATTATTTGTAGTAAAAAATGAGGTAAAGCGAGTAGAGTCGAGGCAAGTCAAGTCTAGCAGGATGAAGGTAATGGAAACACACCACTAGAAACACACTTGGCTTTTTGCTTTTTATGGCGTCAGGCTTCTTTTGTAACTTTACACATCTGAAAGCTTACATCTGCAATTACCAAAAGACTAAAATTGTAAATCTGTGATATGATGGCTTATAAAAAGAACATTGTGTTTATTTCACACGCCCACTCACAGCATTCTCCATCTAATTGACATTCCCCTGTGTGTGACGAACCTGAGAGTAGTAATTAGCCATTGTGGTGGTTTCTATGTCCTTCTTTCCCAGTATTTCCATTTTGACTGGCGTTGAAGGGAACTTCGTTGAGAAATAGTCCAAGAAGTCGGACAGATAGCTGGCTTCCCCGTGGACAATTCCCATGACATAATGCGCTGCCTGGAAAAACAGTCCGTAAATAGGAGGAAGTTACATTTCAAAATGAACATAAAAAACCTGGTTTTAAATCAGGATTACTGAACCAAAACAACAGTATAAGAGTGAAGTAGTGACTTTCAGATTTACAATCCTGTTCGAGCGTTTGGGTCACTTAGAAATGTCCTTATTTTTGAAAGCAAAGCACTGTTTTTTCAATTAAGATAACTTTAAACTAATCAGAAATACACTATACATTGCTAATGTGGTAAATGAATGTCTGGTTTTTGGTGCGATATCTACATAGGTGTATAGAGGCGCATTTCCAGCAACTATTAGTCCAATGTTCTAATGATACAATGTGTTTGCTCATTGTGTCACAAGGCTAACGTAATAAAATATTCTATTCATTTTACAACTCATGGTGGTAAATAAAAGTGACTTTTCATGGAAAGCACTAAATTGTCTGGATGACCCCAAACTTGTGAACAGAAGTGTATATTTACAATTTATCAAATCGGATCAATAGCTACAGTCTGCCGTACCTGGGAAGAGTCCTCGCTGAATGCCAAGGTGACGAACTCCTGGGCGAACCTCTGCCTCTGGCCCATGGAGAGGGAGGAGAGCTGCGACACGTAGGCGTGGGCCACCAGGGCGCCTCCGTTGGGCTGGTTCTCGATGTGGATGTACTGGGCGAACTCCAGGCCCGACAGGCCCGGGTAGCTGCATTGAGGCAGGTGGTTGGTCGGGGTCTTGATGGAGGAGTCGGCTAGAGAGGAATTAAAGAGGGATTTGGAGACAGGAGGAGGGGAGGAGGCCAGGAGGTGTGCGGTTTTGTTGTTAGGACAAACAGGGAGCGGAGACTTAAATGGAGACAAGGAGGAGTTGAGTTCAGGATTGGAGGATGACGATGAAGAAGAGGTGGGGGGCGGCGAGGAGGACGGGAGGAGAAGCAGGCCGGCGCAAATGGTCTGGCACGAGCGGTGGTACATCTTCACCCGTTTGTGCTTCTCCCCCTCTTTGTGTTTCTTCTTCTTTTTCTTCTTCACTTTTTTGATTTGCAGCTCCTCTAAATTGACCTTGGCTTTCTCTTTTTCATCTGGACAGTGTGACAGAGAGAGAAAGAGAGAGAGAGAGAAAGGATGACGTAAGAGGCGGTAACATCTGGGAGGATGAACATTTTTAAAAAGGAGAGTTAGGCGCTCAAAGGGAGTGGGGGGACATCGTAATGTGTGAAAGATTTAAATAAGTCTGCTGTCTCATGTATTAAATGAACAAAGCGCTGTTCAGCCCCCTCTTTATGCCCCTGTTGTAAGAGGACACTCTTCACTGTACTTTACAGTGAATGAGGTCCCTGCAATGACAATAGCAGGGAAAGAGCATCTGTTAAAACAAAGTAAAGAACAAAAATATGCAAATGAGGCGATGACTATGCTCCCGATTCTGCCAAAACAAGTACAAATACAATTATAATAGATTGTCAACCACAGGAAGCTTGAAATGAAACACTTTCTAAAATCAGATTTTAACCCACATTGTTGTATTATTGATTTTTTCCCTTTTAATCAACTGTTTTTTAATTATATCTTAATGCTTTAATGTTTTATGTAAAGCACTTTGAATTACCTTGTCATTGAAATGCGCTGTACAAATAAACCTGTCTCACCTTCACTTTTTAATTCATAACTCTAACTAGTAATACTATTAATTTCAGACGGATGAGTCATAGTTTTAACCCAGATGGTGTACATCGCCTGGGGTGTATATATCAAATAAATTGAAGAGCCCTGAAATGGAATCCCCTGAGAAAAGCAGATATGACTAAGCCAGGAAACAAGCTTGTGAGTGGCATATCTGAAGACAGATAACACGCTAGTCCGTCTCTTCAACGCCTGAGGCACTACAAAGCGGAACATGCAAATTTATGCACAGCCCTACTGGACGTATTCGTGTGTCAGAGCCGCTCGCGACGATTTGCAAACGTTTTGCAGGCCGGCTCATTCTTTTCCAGCGGTTGTGTAAACAAGTGGGATGTATACATGTACGGTGTATGTGTGCACACGTGAGTCACTTTGATAGAGCTGCTGCTGCCTCAGCATAATTCAGGCCTCAGATATCATCTTGCTCGGTCTCGTTTGTACCCCACACACGTTCAATGCCAGATAAGGCAGGAATGAGCGGCAGAATGAAAAAGAGCAGAGAGAAAGAGAGAGAGAGCAATAAAGAGAGCAGAGAGAGAGAGAAGGTATTTGCAGTACAATGCCCAAGCTACTAATCCAAAAGCTCTTTAACCCACCGGTCACCCCTCCCCCAATTCTCTCGCCACACACGCACACATACTTTCCAAATCTCTACCTTCATCAATGCTTCAATCAATTAATAATAGCTTTAGATGAAAAAGTCTTATGAGAAGCGTGTTTTTCCGGACTATGTCATACTGTGAATGATCTGCAGCTGCTTCTTCACTATAAAAATTCTTCCAGCAGCAGCGTCTTCCTTTACGGCTTAAGTGTCTGAAAGAATTTTCCTGTGGAGCACGCAACAATCACATGTATATGTCTCATGAGCTTAAATGAATGAATGAAAGCTTTATGTCTAATATGTTTAAACAATACAGAAAAACAACAATATTAACCTTACATGTACAAAAGCGGCTCACACCAATAAATATTCATATTCACAAAATATATTTGAAAGCAAAATAAATATTTCAAATAATAATAATCTGTGAGAACACCCGTTGGTCGTCACAGCCTTTTTTTCTCCCTGTACTTTGTGAAAACCAGCTTTTTGTGCCACTTTTTAAACTGGGTCATGCTTGGACGTTGCCTGAGCTTCACACTCAACCTGTTCCACAGCTTCACTCCACACATGGAAAAACAAAGAACATGCCAATATAAAGATGTTTTAAATTCAATTCCCCCTCAAATTATAACACCCATCGCTGCTA
Organism: Lepturacanthus savala; assembly: GCA_030544235.1. Classification (NCBI taxonomy): domain Eukaryota; kingdom Metazoa; phylum Chordata; class Actinopteri; order Scombriformes; family Trichiuridae; genus Lepturacanthus; species Lepturacanthus savala. The sequence goes on from CM060474.1 coordinate 13,922,288, forward strand.
AAAAATGATTTCTGAACGTTACCAGGAAGTAGGTTGTTTAATGCTTTGTATATTATTTGTGCAGTATGAAATTTTATCATGTCAGTGAGTCAGTTTCATTGCATTTGATTTAAGGATATTGGATTTGTATGATCCCTGTAACTGGACTTATGGCTCTTTTTTGCAGTATAGTCACTGATTGAGTTCATATTACATTTATAGGGACTGTGTGATGCTAAAATCAATTCTGAGTTCTGCGTTCTACTTCTTCCTCCTTGTAAACGCTAAAGCATATTTTTATGGTAGATTAAAACCGTTGTCTTAATTACATAGTGTTTGTCCTCAAGAAGGCAACTGGAATTGTATTTTGATCATTATTTAAAGGATAAAAATAAAAAAAACGTTTATGCAAATATAGTCTGATATACAGACTCAACAGATGTTATCAAACTATAAAATCCAATGTCTGTAGTAGAAAAATCATATCAGTCATAATACAAAAAAGATAATACACTATATTCTATAGAAATATTATAATCTTCATCCACATTTAGCTCAACTCGGATCAAATTATTGAGCCCTATGTTGAGTCTGCAGCCACATGTAACAATAAATCCCTGCCTGTTCACTCGCTGACGGAGAAAATCTTTGGCTGTAAAAGCTCCAATCTGGTGACCTCTGGCTCAGCCTAATGCCACTGGTCCATCGTATTTGAATGAGTTTTCCCACCCAACTGTAAGCATCTACTGAATTATTGTAAAGGAGAATTAGACTTAGAGAATTAGCCCAGTCTGAAAACAGTTATTAAAATGCCCATTTATGATTGATTAGCACTTTACAAATTAAGAATCATCATGTATTTTTTATTCATTTAGAACTGGATTATCTAGATATGTCACAATGATGGTCAATGTATTTTGTTTTTCTGGGAAACATAAATGCTCTTATTACTCATTTTAATTTAAAGTAAATTATTTAGACAACATCCATGCATCAACATGTGAATCACGTGACTCAAATCTTGTGAATCTTCTGAATCAAGTCATCTTCTACTCATCGTCATCTTCACCATTATCCAACATTCCACTATTTTGACAACATTGCCTCTTCTAGTGTGAATTAGCGTCATAGACGTGGCTCTGCTATAAAAAGTGTAATGTAAATATAGATTATTCAGTCATTCAGTCACTCACTAACCCATAAACGTCTGTATGACATATCTGGAAAATGCAATGGACTTTTAAATGCTTGCAGCCACCAGTGTTTTCTGCGATGGCCCCATTAACAACACAATTCCTAACGTGTTTGGTCATCAATTATTTTGCTAATAATTGTCGCTTGTAACACTAAAGACGACTCTCCACTCTCTGCTTGGCGGGATGCAACCTCTCAGCTGAGCGTACACTCACACACACACGTTCATATAGAGCATGTGGGGGCGAACTGATACAGACAGATCGACACGTTTCTCTATCATCATGCATCAGTGTCGTTTTGACGTGGAGGCTAGTGGTTGTAGAACGTCCACACATAGCACTCGCAGCTTGCTAATCAAAATGATTCTATTACGTTAGAATAAAAGATGTGTATAATAAGGCGGCCAGCTGGACATGAGTGAGTACTCGGCTTTTTGGCTGGCGGCCGAGGGCTATGGAACGCTCTGCATTCGCCCACACAAACAAACTGTCTCGGTGGTAGTAAAGCCGCCTTACTGTCAGAACGCCGTTTGCTGCTTATTGATTTCCTATAGACGTTTCCTCTGGCTGCCTCTGTCCCCGCCGCCCTTTTTCAAGTGTAATCTTAACGCTCTCTTGCTGATTACATTTTTTTTACTTTCACACCAAAACATTTGCAAAGTTAACACATTCTGATCAAACGCCTCTCTTTGTCAAAAGCCACCTTCTTGTTTTTCTCTGGATTTCACATCCTACCCTGGATCCCTGTGCATTTGTCTATTATCGTAAACACACAGGATTAAATACCGGGCTCTGTCTCAGGAGAGAGATAAGCATCTTCATGCTCTCCTTTCACCGCTCCCATTCTTCCAAAGGCTACACTCCCACTGAGAAGACGAACCAGCATTGAAAGGGCGCACACGAAGCAGGAAGACTGAAATAGTTCGGCAAAGGATCCATCTGTGATTTTCATCTGTAGCCACTGGCTATGGTACGAGGCCAAAGCTCCACTTAGACCTTGAAATGTCACGGCGTGGTCATTACATACCGGCACCAAGACGCTGCAGGTCTGACTGTGGCGTTACGACAAATCCGTCCCAAGAAAATTGGCGACTGGGTACACACGTCAGCGTGGTGTGTGTCTATCTAAGAAGGTCAAGTCTTAAAAAGAAAACGGCCGCTGTTGACAAACGGGAAGCTGCAGTTCTGCGGCCGAGCTCAAATTACACGGACACGATGTCACAGCTCTCTGCAAATAATTCACTACCGTCGGAGGGTTCACAATGAAGCTGACTGCTGTTATAAAAGAGCACAAACACATGAGAAAATATGCATGATGAATACTTCAATACATACGCTAAGTATAATTATCACCTGTATATTGTCCCTTGCTCTCAGTAATGCAGTTATACACAATAACTGTACATAAATGTTTATTATATTGTTTTGTATATATATATATATATATATATATATATATATATATATATATATATATATATATATATATATATATATATATATATATATATATATATATGAAAAAAGGATCAATGACTAACAGTTCTTTGTTTTATTAACTGCAAAGATATGATTTAGAGCCACAACTATTTCTATTATCTATTATTGTGCGTGTTATTTAGTTTTCTTTACGTTTCTCTTAACTGGCTAATCATGTCAGTTCTTGTTTACCTTTCATATCTAATGTTCAGATTATTTTCCCACTGTTATTTATACATTTATTGCCCTGGCTTCTTGTCATAAACTTCTCCTTTTGTAATCGCAGCTTCTATTCTGCGCCCACACAAACACGTACAGGTCAGACGAAATAAACCCAAAGCATAAATTTCTTCTCTTCGTGTGGGGGAGCGACTCGGTGTAAAGGTTCAACAAATGCCAGGGATCAAATATTTAAAGAAAGAAACAAAAACAACGGTTTCAACCACTGTCACACTTGAAGTTTTCCCACCACACAGATGCTGTGCTGCTGCATATCGGGTCTTTTATGGCTACCAGAGCACAGCCTTTACAGCAATTTTCTCAACACCCGCTGGGACACTGAGTACTTGTGTATGCAGCTTGTATATTACAAAAATAACGATGATATACTGTACAATGCGCTGTGAAAGTAGGCCAGTAGCAAAATGTGTTTGGTCTGCTCAGCAGCAGGCTGCTAGGGTTCCTCTGCTGAGCTAAAACACATGCTGGGCTGCAACAGGCTGCGCTGCAGGTGAAAACACAATTTCAGGCTCAATCTATTGCGCCGTTTGTGTTAGTTCGACCTGTGCATGCATCTTTTTGTGATTTCGAATATCTGGCTTTCAGGGATCTGATCTGTAAAAGCTGTAATTTCCAGCACTGCCATTTATTTTTTTGTTTAAACTAGATCATCATGGAATGTCAAAAATAATAAAAAAAAGTGTCTAAAAGGTGAGAATTGTTTTTTTTTCTCCCTTTTTTATATCATAAAGGAGATTCTTTTTTATTATACATCACAATAGACTGTGAGGAATTGTTATGAGTATCCTCTCTATTTTTTGGCATTTTAGAGGCTTGAGTAAAAGAAAAAAAACAGATTCATCAATAATTCTACTTTTAGTCCAACATCAATTTGCTGGTATGCATGCCTGCGCCTCCACCGACCTTTAATCGGCTGCTTGACCTCCCCGTTCTCCCTCTTGATCTCATTCATCACTTTGTGCTTCTTCTTTTCCTTCTCCCGCTCCCGTTCCTTGACCTTCTTCTTCTCCCTCTCCTCCCGGTCTCGTTCCTTCTCCTTGTCCTTCGTGGAGTGCTCTGTGGAGGCAGAAGAAGGGGTTCGGGCACGTTAGCGCGAGCTGATTTACCCGTTCGCAGACGTAAAAACACTTGTTTTCTCATGCTTCAGCCTCAACTTTTCCTTAATTTCACCCGCCTTCCCCGTATATCCCCTTTAAGACTGCGGTGTCTCTACAACTTCACTCGTAACCATGAAGCTACATCTCATCAAGATACACCTCACGTTTCCTCCAAACTCATCCCTTCCCCGTGCTCTGCCACTGCAGGCTTCACTACGCTCTTAAAAGTCCTATAATTCTCCCCTGCTTCTCGACTCATTTTACTTCCTCCTCCAGCACCGCAGCATCACAAGTCATTTGAGTGTTTGAGGGAATATTATAGATCTAGAAACTGGAGTACACTCACGCACACCTCTTCAGCTGTCAAGTGCTTTCTGAAAGGCAAAGCGTGTCTCGGTGTGAATAAGAGTAAAAACCTTGCACCCCCCCTCCCTTGAAGCCGAGCTAAAATAACCTCAGTTGATCAAATCTTTTATACATTGTCTCCTTTGATTCTTTCTTTCCTTTAATTTCCCAAAAAGAAATAAAATTAAAATCCTTTTATTTTCGTTCACTGTAGGTCTTTTTTTTGTGCTGCTTGCTTTCTTTCTTTCCAAAGAACTAGTTTTTCTTTGAACTCTGTCAGACCCATCTTTAGAAAAAAAGAAAGTAAGCTGTGTTTTCAGACTGTTTGTTCTCCTGTGGACATGGGGAGTGGGAAAGTGAACTGGTTGCAGGATCAAAAGAGTAAATGCTTTGAAAGTATATCAGCTCAGGGAGCGGCAGGAGAATTAGAGGTACATCGCTGCGCACTTTTCAATGACCCGACGATAATATTTAAATAAATACCTTGGCCTTTTGAATTTCAGTGGATCATTTTTCCTCACTAATTAACACACAAGGAGGCAGTCATGCCCCCGTGGTTAATAGGACGAATGCCAAGATGTTAACAAACCATTTCAGGAACTTAGATAGATGCTGTAAAATTACCAGACACTGTATGCAGCCTGGCAGAAAAAAAAAAACAAAAAAAAACGGCAAGATTCAAAACATCAATTTAGCTCCACAGGAAGCTGCCTACAAAGGAGGTCTTATACAGATCTGTTGCCAGATTTATAAAGCCACGCCAAACAGTAATAAAGTTAAAATTTACGAGGAAACAGGAGATAAATTAGTCCGGATGGCTGACATACATTGGGGACCGTGCTGATTAACCACAGCTTTGAGGCGTCTCTTAAAAAAACAAAAAAAAAACGTCTTTTTTCTTCTTTTGAACTCGATGAGAGCCACAGGACGGTGTGGAGTTAACATGATGTGAGGGTCACAAGTTCAAACTGGGTGGTAAATAGAATGTAAAACAATGCGGTTTCTCGGTTACTCAGAAATTAACTGAACGTGTAACTGAAACTGCTTTTTTTTTCTTTTTTTCTCATTTAGTTTTCTGGCCTTCTAACGGCAGCTGGTTTTCTAGGGGAACACAGCAGGTGGTTTTCACTATTTGGATGATCACAGGAGAAAAAAAAGACTTTGATGGAGGGCCTCGGGCAGGCGGTTTGCAAACTTCGACTACACCAGGGGTGCTCACTGGCATCTAGCTTTTGCTTTGATTTGAGAATAAGAATGAGAGATTCAGAGAGGTGTTCACATTTAGTTTTTTTTTTCCCAATGCCATTCCTAAAAATAACACTTGGCCACCATCTGTACTTTGTTATTTAGTTGGTGCATTAATTGTATTAACCCAAACAGCGTAGGGGCTGAATGAGAGTAAAAAAAAAACAAATTTTCTGACAAATATTGAGATTTCAATTTCATTCACAGTTTTCTTCAAAGTCGAGTTTCAGTGCACAGCAACATTTACAAGCATAACAGAAACTTAGAGTAAAACTTAAAGTAGTGCAAGGTTTAAAGGTCTAAAATAGATAGATTGTTCAGGCCTACTTCATCAGAATAAGTTGCCCAGAAGTAGCAAATCACCACCATTTTGAAGCTGAAAGTGAGTGGTGTTTAAAACAGTTTGATCCTGAAATATTTCAGGACATACAGTAAATAATCACTGCTACTATCAGCCGTTTTTTCTTTAAGCAGCTCAGTAAACATATTAAGTGATGCTCAGGGGAATGAAAGACGACTTCCTGGCATGGGATTAATTACTGCGTGACCCGGCCTCACACAACCCTGCTCGTCACTGGCAACAGAAAACACCGAAAATCAAGCAGTATTTTTACATTATCTTTTTTGGGTAAGACCTGCCTCAGAGGAAACATCACCCTACTCCAGACGGTCAGCTTCATCCCGCTGCTGGAAACCATCTTACGGCTGAAAATAATACGATTAATATGGCCTGTGTCACTGTGACCTGTACAGTTAAGTGTCTTGCAATTTTTGGGACTGAGCAAATGAGCTAAGTGACAGTGAATTAATTGGGAGCTGATTGCAGCTAAGCTTCAGTTTCCTTCCACAGAGACCGATTGTCCCAGACTGTGTCAGGGATTGTGTTAGTGAGGATCGTCCACACACAAATACACTAATTAATGCAAATTATACATTTATATAATTTACATTAACCAGAATTCCCTAATAACCCGGGTATATATGGCTTGTTTTTAGAGATGCACTGATTTATCAGCCAAACATCAACATCGGCCGATAATCACCTTGTTGGCTTATCGGCTATTGACAAATAAGATGATATGAGGCAATTTTGGTGGCCGATATCCATCTGTTGTCCCCTATTGGTCATGAATGAATGAAAGAAAAACTCCACACAACCATAAATGACAGAAAAACACAGCAGCAACTATTTTTATTTGACTTATTTAGTTAGAGACTAAAGTAAGTATTTGAATTGACAGCTAAATTTCTGATTTGTGTTGGACATGTGCATGAAGTAAACTCAGTATTTCTAGGTTTTAAATTGATGGGTTGACAAAACCAAGCAATCTGGGGATTTTGCATTAATGGATAAAATAATTGAGGTAACTATTCCAGCTTAGTTACAGAGTTGTAATCTATCTTATAATGTCACGCGAGTAGGATAGGCAGTTTAATTACAGCTGAGATCATTGCGAGTGCTGCAGTTGGTTTGTAATTAATTCAGTCTGCATGTGATGTAGGAGTGTCACAGAAAGGGCGCCCGAATGAAAACCTGGCTTGACTCTCATTGTCTTGGCCTACTTGTAACCAGCCGTCGCTGCTTTCTGGCCTTCGGCATTGCTCCGGCAGCAGACCTACAGCGCTAATATTATTACTGATGATGTGATACTCTTTTGATCCCTGTAGGAAAATTCCTCCCCTCCAGGAAGGTCAGAGCACAATCTGCTTCTGAGCAGCACTCCTGGAGCCTGGGGGGGGGGCCTGACTCTGAAGCTCAAGGACGCTTTCTAGCACCGGGACTTAAACTCATGTCCTCTTGTTGAACAGCAATCAGCGTTAACTCGAGGCCAACCTGCCACTCAACACAAACTGGGAAAAAAAAACAAAAACAAACTGTTATTCAATCTTAGGGATTTAATCCAAATGGTTTCATTTCAGCATCACATTAAGACTGTGTCTGCTCCAAGAACGAAGACTGCTGTTGGCAGTACTTACAGACAGGTGCAGTTTTAACCCGCCTTGTAAATGTTTTGGAAAGGATTAATGCCATTTTCCCCACTTTAATATTCTTAATTACATTTGAAATTCAGTACAATTACAATTTTGTTCTGCTGACCACAGAAGCCATTAGGGATACAGCACATCGGTTGTACTTGTTGAAGGAGAGCTGTTATTTTTACTGCCTGCATCTATTCTGAAATCTGCGTAAAGTACTGCCTGTAACCTTGAATAAAATAAAACTGACATCCAGCAAAGCATGTTTACAAGACTGTGGTTTCTGATGGTGTGTAGGGCTACAGGCCAACAATAAGTCTCGTTCTGGTGCTCTCACAGACTGCGGTGGCTGTTCAGAGCACATCATGACCTCTTAAACTACCCGACTGGAACAGGGTGACATCATGCACTCACAAACACTCACATGTGTCCGCTGAATACTCCTGCTAGCGTCTAAACACACACACACAAACAAATAACACCTACACACACTGGCAATGCGCATATTCACCAGAGATTTTTAAAACGCTGCTTTGGTTTGACACGCACACACAAAATGTAAGTAATGAGACATATGAGGCATGAAACAGGTATTAGCGGCTTCGGCTGTGACGTTTTTTTCTCTCATCTGAATTTAGGGGTTTCTCATCAGGAACTAATAAAATGAACCTGTCTTACAGGATAATGTGATGTCCTCGAGCATATTTGCAATTTCATGAATGAGTTGCAGTCAGTTGTGTTCATGATGGGACAGCAAAATACTACTGAGCAACGTCATTGAGTGTTGATCATTTACAGCATTCTTTATTTTATTAAACAACAATAATTTAGGCTTTTATGGAATAAACGTTTTATTGATATTTATGATATATGTACTTTCTCATTCAAATGAATGGGAAGCTTTCGACTGCCACTGTATGTATTGTTCACATTCATTTGTTTAGCTAACTTTCTTTTCTGGAATTAGGGATATTGTGATATTGCAGTTTCTGTATTAATAATTGGTAATTATGTAATATTGTCAGCCTAAATGTTTAAATTTGGTCTTTTCTTTTTCCTAAAGGTTGTGTTATAGCAAAGTGACAGAATTATTCATAATTTATTTAACTTGCTAATTTTAAACAAATGTAATTATTGAGGTATTCCCCTGAGTTACATAACCAGACCAACTGGTGTAGTTAAACTATAGTATAATTTGTACAGCCTTATAATAAACATATTGTGGCTATGAAACTGCAGAACATGGGGGAGCATCAAGCCTCAGAGATCCATATCTGCTTCCCAAAGGCTGCATTCACACCAAATACAGCAATGCAGCACTTCCCTGCTGTGTCACGGCCCGTTTGTGTGACAGTGTGTTGTGAACTTTAACCCACGACCCGGACTTTATTCGTGCATTTCCAGACCGCTAACTCAAACAATGGACGCAAACCAAAAGGAAGTTTCTTGTATCGTTAATCTGCTGCGTAGACAAAGCTGTGTACACAAAGTAACCCTCTGGCCTCATTTTACTTTCCAGTAAAAGAAAAAAAAAAGTTGTAAAATCGATGCTGTGTTTTGACTTCTGATACGACCCTTATTGTAACTGCAACTAGACCAGGATTGTATTTCATTGTCTCACCGCTCCCTCATATAACAGGTGAGACCACCTGAGGCAGGGGGCACCATCGTAGCTCCCTAGCCTCGTGGAACCGGATAGTTCCTGTACTCTGTGACCCATCAGATTATGTGTCCTGAACGGGAGTTTCTGCAGTATTACTTACCACCACGTTTTTTGAAAATATTTTATTGGAATGATTTATATTAATTTCCTGTTACTAAATATAGCTGTAACTAAATCGTTGTTAACCAAAACCGGAGCCTATATATTCAGATATTGCGTGATGGTAAAAAAGTGTAGTGTATAGGTGTGTGTGTGGAGAACACTAACAGCTCGTCTATAAAACTTGGCCAACACTTTCGTTTTTATTATATATCGTAGTAGTGTTACAGAACAGGACGTGTCACAAATGTTGGCAGCCTGCACTGAAACCACAGCAATCTAATTCCCTCACCCTATCCATATCAATACAGAAGGCCAGTGTGCATGCCAATACAGTATTATAAAAACACTTACTGAGGCAATACTGCAGAAATCCTATTAAGCAGTGGCATAAGTATTTAGATCTTATACTAAAATAAAAGTAAAAACTATTTTGTCACAAGTAAAAGTCCTGCATTCAGAATTATACTTAATTAAAAATACAAAAGTATTAGTAATAGAATACACTACCGTTCAAAAGTTTGGGGTCTCCTTATTTTTGAAAGAAAAGCACTGTTTCTTCAATGAAGACAACTTTAAACTAATCAGAAATAGACTCTATACATTGCTAAATGTGGTAAATGACTATTCTAGCTGCAAATGTCTGGTTACTGGTGTAATATCTACATAGATGTATAGAGGCCCATTTCCAGCAACTATCACTCCGGTGTTCTAATAGTACAATGTGTTTGCTCATTGCGTCAGAAGGTTAATGCAATAAATTCTTCTATTAATTCTCATGGTGGTAAATACAAGTGTGACTTTTCATGCAAAGCACTAAATTCTCTGGGTGACCCCAAACTTTTGAACGGTAGTGTATACTTGAAATAGCAAAAATGATGCAGAATGGCCCATTTCAGAATCATATTGGAATATAATCATTGATGCATCAACGTGTTCATGTAGTTGGTACAAATTGAGCTAATTGTGATCATTTTATATACTAAAAAAAAAAAAACATCCGTTTTTGGTTGATGCCTCATTTGTTCTAATTTTGCAAAGTGCATGAAGTAGCATAAAACGGAAGTAGCTGATAATTGCTTAATTAAATGCACCCAGTTACATTCCACCACTACTATTAAGTCACTTTAATGAGATGGGCCGCAGAATAACACATGTTAACACATGATGTGGTGCGAATGCAGCCATACAGCCTGAGGTTACATAGGGGGGCGTGGTGCTCGACCAAAACAACGCGTATCCTATAATGGCGGGCGGCTGTCATGTTGTTGTGACAGCAGCGTGTAGTTTTAACACATACACACCCTTTAACAATTAAATCAACGTTACAGGATGTCGGATTGAGACTAATCTACTTGCATCCATATTACCACCGTGAGCGAGATTATAGCGTCTTTATAACATCTTAATTCGACTCAGTTACGTCACTGTTAAACGTATATGCATGTATATATACATTTACACTTTTATTACATACGATTAAAACAGATTACATTTCGGAATCCGACGTAACGACGTAAGAATTCCGCAGCAGCAGCAGCTGGTTCTGTACTGACTGATCTGTACTGGAGCTTGTTGTGGATCCAGGGTTCACAGGCGGGTGAACAGGCAGCGAAAACCCGTAGAAAGATCGATTAAAACTGCGCTTTGTGTCCACTAAACTCCATTGAAATATGTTAAGTAATTATATTCGTATTAGAACAATACTTGTGTATTGCACGGGCTCTTACACAGTATTTAAGAGCGCATTTTAAACAGTAGCGGGACTGTCCAGAGGAATTAGGAAGCACCTAACTATATAAAAGATGTGAACGCCACTCGTAATAAATACAACTACAAACTTTACACTTCAATGTTGAACACGAGAAACAGTAACAAGTCAAATTTAAGCTAAATAAAATACATTATAATGGCCTAATGTTACCTTTCGGTGGCAACGTGACGTCCCCATTTTCTCTCTTCACCGCAGAAATGTTATTAAATCTGCTGATATCGTTGTTGTTACTCCCGGGTCCGGAGGTCAACAACAACAACGGCTGTTGTTGTTGTTGTTTATGTTTCTTTTTCTCCTCTCCGCCTCCTCTCCCCTTCTCCCTCTCTTTCTCCCGCTGTTTGTCTTTACTCGGCTTCTTGGCTTTACAGGAGGAAGAAGGCGGCTTGTGGAGGAAGAAATCGCTCTGTTTGAAGACTTTGTGCGTGTTCGCCGCCGGTTGTTGGGACCCGCCGGTGGCGGCGGGCGCCGAGCCGAAGCTGCCGGGACTCTGGTGCTGCCTGGCCGGCTGCTGGAGTTTCTCTTTCCCGCTGAGTTTCTTGGGTTTACCGCTCCTCTCCTCCACTCGGACCTTCTTGGGCGGCGGCGGCGGGTTGGAATCCCGGGAAGACTGAGAGCGGTTGTCAGGGGCTCCTTTCCCCTCTAACGGCTTGGCGAGCGGGTTTTTCACGGGGGCCACCGCCGGGGCCGCCGCGGTAGCAGCAGCCGCCGCCGCGGCTCCGGTGAGGCGAACGGAGCCCAGCGAGTCAGCCATCTTGAGGCTTCTCTCTCTATTTACTCTCTTCCCCCCAACGGCCGCCGCTGCTGTTTTTTTTGCAGGCAGTGAAGGGGCGTGGCAGGCGTTTGATTGACGGGCGGGCAAGGAGGGGGCGGGGTTAAGGCTTGACTGACAGGTAGAGAGGGAAAACCTAAAGGCGTAAGCAGCTGTGTACAGTTTAGTACTGTACAGTGGTGGAGAGTAACTTAAGTACATTTACGCTACTACTTACACAAGTACAATTTTAGGGTACTTTACTTACTCAACTTTAACTACATTTACTGGACAGCTTTAGCTACTACACTCAAAAATGTATGTTTTGTTGCAATTACTTAATGTTATTATATCAAGTGGTTGCATAAAATTAGTTTATATATATATATATATATATATATATATATATATATATATTAATAATAATTTAATAAATAATTTAAAAAATAATTAAAAAAATATGCACTTTTGTAAAAAATAAAAAAGCTATATAAATAAAGTCCATTAAACATGACACACTTGTGTTGCATTACCACAATATGAGTATATTAGACTATATAATTTAATATATAATAATTTACCCAAAGTATCTAACAATCAATAACACGCTTTTACATGTATTTGTTTGTAATAAAAACATAACTTCTGTACTTTTATTTAAGTAACATATAGAATTCAGGACTTTTACTTGTAAAATAATATTTTTAAACTACAGTATTTTTAGTTGAATAAAGGATCTGAAAAAATCGTCCTTCACTTGTAAAAATGTGAAATGATGAGCAACACAAATCACTAAACTATATTTTTCCTAAAAAAAAAAATCTACATGTTCCTTGGGCTTCACTGTGCAGAATGATGTAATGCATGTGCAAAGTTTGACACTAGAATGCTGATTTCACATTCATCTGAAAGTTTCTCTGAGCTCATTGAAAAATCTGACATGAAAGGGTAGACCAGGACCAGTATGAAAGCCAGTCCTGGTCCAGTATGTAATTAACACAAGTATGATGGTGAAACTTGAAGACCTGCTTAAGACACATCATCTGCATGGATGAATGAATGTGCCTGACATGCACTTTTCCACAAAGAAAGTGTTCAGTTACCTTGTTAAAAATCCTTAAAATCATTTGTCCTCCTTCTTCCTAATAGACGAACATAGACTCTATTAATAGGATAATTTAATTCAAACTTAATACCAGTTTGGAATAAGATGTCACCTACTTCAGTGAAAAGTCTGTTTTCAGTGAACGTGCACAGGCTTTAAATTTCCACATCAGTTTTATAGCATCAAACTCAGCACATATATGATTCTGCAAAGAGAAGCAGTTTCTTCACACAGGCGGTCTCACCACAGCAAGTGGCCTTTTCTGGAGCTTTTGATCTGCGTTTTTGAGCCGATTGCATCGCCCGTTGTCATGGAAATGCAGATGTTGAAATTTAATTGAATATTTTTTATTTGTCAAAAAAAAACGACCCTAACACTTTCCCCAGAGTCCAGAGCGATGCCTTGAAACGGAAACCGATCTTGTCTCAATCCTAAAGACATTCAATCCGTAATGATATAAAACAAACTCAAATTTCCTGGGACCTGATTTAACTTTATACCTTTGGGAGAAAAAAAAAACACTCTTTCATCTACTCTTTATCACACACATGCTATCATTCATTATACAGTATCATACAGATGTAGTTTACACTTTGATTTACCAAGATGACATTCTTTTTCTCACTCAGTACTATACTCTGTGACAGCAAACCGTGAATACGACAGTAAACCTGATTAGTGGCTAAACGAGGACAAGTGTAATATTATATTAAGTCATAAAGATCATTGTGTGAAGCAAACAAGAATCTGATCATCGTGAAGTGTGTAAATTAAACTCTTGCAGCATCTGCTATATGTGACTCATATATTTATAATTAATAAACACATTTTATATTCTGGGCTTTAAAACAGCTGACACAGTTTTCAATTTCTTCAGATGGCAGCACAGCCTGCTGCGACTGCTTACATACACTGAACACTGATTGGCTATATTTATAAGCCATTACATAACATGTTAAACTGCTCCATGGGAAAACTGAGGTGACCCAGTTAACATGGCAACCTGGCTTAATTTATACTACACAGACAGCCAGAGAGGGAGCGATAAAGAGGGTTCTGTTACGACAGGAAACGATGCACAGTTTATCAGGTGTGTAGGTTAGAAAACTGTAAAGGAGTAAAAATGAATGGAAGAAAGTTAGGAACATGCTCACGTTGTGTGCTTGGGCAGAAATTAATTCTAGCCGCATATCTTGCGAACTTTCCATCTTTTAAAAAGTTTTATTTAAATGATAAAATGATAATGGATAAGTTGTGCTAGAATTACAGAACGGAGTCAGGATACTTGAACTTTATATGTTTGAGTGCAACTTAGTTTCAGTACCAGACCTTTATGGGTCAGTGTTAATTTAGGGAAGGTGACATATCTTATCTCATCATATCTAAATGTGTGTCATCAGTTATAATTTTTCTTATTAAAGCTTCCAGAACTATTTTGGGGCAATGGAAGCTTCAGATTTATAAACTAATAAACGTAGTGGTAAATGGAGAATCACAGACCTCTGTTTAGTGGATTAACCCTCTTTTACACGGCATTTCAGGAAATCCTGTTTTCACTCCTTTTTACTCCATGGCTGTATTATAACATATCCGTGACATGGTCTGATAAAAAACTTTTGAACCTCCAGGACACATTTATTGCAGCAAACCCGAATACCGCAGTGCATTGTGGGCCATAAATTAGAACGAGACCTATAAGCAAGAATTTGCATGGAGTTGCCATTTAACAGAGGGTTAAAAGTTAGTCTGAAAGATGAGATTTCCTCTTGAGACCTTTTATAGAGAAAACATGAAAGCACCTATTAACATACCAATCAAACCTTAAGAAACCTTATGTCAACTTCTGTTTTCCTGCTATAAGTGCAAACTAATGACTCTAAATGTAATTAAATGTGATTGACTATGTGACCCCATCGATGTGTTTTATCCATAACTATAGTTAAAGAGGACAAACGTGATCATAAAATGCACATTGAGTATAATTACTTTGAAATTACCACAGTAAATCATTACAGTAAGTCTGCCCACCTGCTGTACCTCTATGTGCGTAAAGTGAATACAAATTAAAACCCTCAGCTCCCTGTGTAACTCTGAGCAAATCTTAATTAATACCACCTGCAATGATTGTCATCTGAGTGTGTGCATGCACATACGTTTCTTTCTTTGCTCAATGTACTTACAGTACACACTTGGATTTGGAATTATTTTTAAAGATTAAACCATAAGTTCCAAATCTCTTTGTGACCCTTTACAAAAAGGTATGAGTATATATAGTATTCAGGAAAAATGTTGAAGTAGAACTCTTTTTTTTCTGTCATCTCATGATCCATGCAAGGAGCCTGAGCCTCAACTTGGGAACTCAGCAACAGTTTTTGCAGACTTCCAATTGAATATTTTTACACTGTACTACTGGTACTTTTACTTAAGTGAAGGATCAGAATATTTCCACCACTAGCTGCACAATATGGTGTAATTTAATTTCTTATCAGAAACAAATTATTCACTTTAAACACACTTATACTCACACATGTCCTGTACACATAACTTTTCATGACTTTCACATACAAAAAAAAGGAGGCGTGTCTTTACTTAATGTTCATTTTTACTGATTGATTTCTGCAACATACAAACATTGTGTGTGTTTGTGTGTGTGTGTATGTGTGTGTGTGTGTGTGTGAGGAGGGGGGCAGGGGGCGTGGCTGAATAAGAGTCCCACAGGAGGCAATGAGCAAGCAGCAGCGAATCCCATCGCTCACGCTCATGCCGCTAATGACGATTGTTGGAGGAGACGGGGGCGGGGGGGCGGGCTCTCTCTTAAAGGCACAGGTGGGCTCTTTCTGAGATCGAGGCTAGTGTGTGCGTGTGTGTCGTGTGTTGGATAGATGAGCATAGTTGTGGTGGATAAACAAAGAAACGGAGGCTGAAGAGGAACAAACAGATGATAAATCATAAATAAAGTTTTAAAAAATGTCTCTTCTCAACATGTCTATTAATAGTCAGTTTATGGGCATATTATATTATGTTATTTTGAACCACCAACAAGTTAGAGATACATGAATAAAGTAAACTGATCTGTTGGCACATAGACGTGTTGAAAGGACAGCCTACGAAAAAGTGAAGGAGGTAGAAATGAGGGTGGGATGGAGGGAGATGAAAGAGAGAAAACAGCAGGGGAAGCATGAAGGAAGAGGAAAAAAATAACGAGATGCTCTTTCTCCAGAGCAGGAGATCCATCTCTGCTGCACGTCTTACTTTAGAAGAGCAAGCTGAGACACAAAGAAAAAAAAAATTTGAAAAGTAGCATATGGAGAAGACATTTGAAGAAACGTGGGTAAGAAAAGAGGAGACGAGTGGGGAGCAGTGGACTTGTGACGCAACAAACAACCGCGTATACAAAAATAACTTTTAAAATACCATTTACAAAAGAAACGACCATTATTATTATCATCATCATTAATATTATTATTACAATCTTATTCGGAGCCCGTTGTAGCTATCTGAAAGGGGGGCCGGCTGGCAGTCAACGCTTTTCTTCTGCCAACCAATTAAAAACAAAGCAAAAAAAAAAAAAGGTTCAATCTTTTGAGCATATAAGTAAAAACAATAAAACCCTGAAATATTTGCCAGAAGCAAAAAAAACAAAAAGGGCAGCAGAATAATTTACACTTTGAAGAAAAACGTTGTGTAGGGGGAGGAATCATCATCATGCACTGACTTTCTTACATCTTCTGTTAATAAGAATATTTAAGAAATAGCAACAAAGAAAATCTGAAATATTATATACCTAAACTGCCCTGTACAGTTTTTTATCTTTATAAAACAATGCATATACTGTATAGTTATGGTAGCTAATGAAGGAGAAGTTAGCAATAAAAACGAATTTGTTTAAAAATCAGGAGGAAACAGTAGTCCTGGGTCCCGAGCATTGTCTTATCGGATTATTGTCTCACGTACAGAAACGGGTATTTGTACAGTTTGGCCGTCGGATGAGAAGAGAAAACATACAAGTCAGATTTGTAATGGGAAACTAGACTTATTGTTGTGACTCCTGGAGTTTTTTTTTCTCCCTCTCAAGTCCCACAAAAGTTTCTGGAGTAAACAGGTCGATGACATAAGAAAATGTGACTTGCATGGTCGTTCACCGGAGGGCCTCACCGACGGGGGGGAGGAGCATGAGAACAGAAAAGAAAGAGGAGGTTTGATTTAAACAACAGGACAGTGCAGGAGAAAAAAACTAAACAAACGGCAGACACGAGTCCCAAAGTAAGACAGAAGAAGAAGAAGAAGAAGCCAAACACGAAATGAAAAAAAGAAGAGAAAAGCCAAATTAAGCAGGACTGTCATTGGCTGAGAGGCAGACTAAGGCAGGCTCATGGTCCCAGCAGTGAGAGCCAGAGTCACAGCTGAGGCGTTTGGCCATTTCTAAAATGTTCAAAAGTCTTTTTTCTTTTCTCTCTGTTGTGATTAGACAGACTTGAAATACACAGTTTGGGGAAAATTGGCCAAGACTTTTCTGTAATCTTTGCTTTTATTTCAAGTTCAGGATTCTTTATCATCATTGTGCGCAGCGCGACTGCAACTGCATCCACCCCATGTGGTGTGTTAAATATTAAACATGCATTATTTGAGCTTCATAATACTGATTATTCTTACCTCTTCAGGCCTCTAACAAGTATTTAAATGAATCAGTTTGAGAGGGGAACACCACTCAAGTCTTTGGTTGAGCTGCTTGTGACTTTTAGACGGAAACAACCTCTAACAACCTGAGTTTGCTTCACTTTAAAGTATCACAAGCTAAATACGTAGGACAGTATCACCTATTCCTGAACCTAGAAATCACAATTTCACATATGTGACAATCCTGACACTACAGAAGAATCCGAAGCAGGCAAACATGGCTGCTCCTGACCACTGCAATGGCCAAACTGCGTCAGTCCACAACTCTGGTATAAAAAGGGAGGTCAGCATAGAAATATAAAGTAGTAGAGCAGACATTTACTGCAGAGAGGAGGTGAATGTCAGCTCTGGTCTTTCTGTCTCTATGCTGATCTTTAGTAATGTAGCACCAGCGCACAGAAAGAGGGAGAGAGAGACACAGAGATACAGAAAGAGAGAGAGAGCACCTGGGCAACCTGTACGTACCCAACAGAGGAGGTTGCATCATGGGTAACAGATTATCTAGGTTCGCTTTGAAGATTGTTGTTCATTCAGTAGGAGGAAGCAGACACCTTCTGGGAGTTCAGATAAACCTCAGGAAATCAGCTTTCCACAGTAGCTTTTCCGATTAAAGATAATTCGTGATCAAAAAAAGTTCCTTTTTTTCCTCATTTTGTATATGTACTCCGTATAAAAGTTTTCTTCCTATTCATTTTTAAAGAGACTTGTAAGGCTTACTCCTACATCACTGTTTAATTAGTGAGAAGTAAGAATGGACAAATAGTCGGGATGCATCTACACCTTGGTGAGAAGGACGTTTCCTAATTTAATCTTAAATCACCAAAACTGGGGGAAATAAAAAGGGAATTATCCTTTAATCGTTTGGACCAGACTGGTCCCAGGTCAGCGTCTAGAAGAAAGAGGGCTTTGTTCTAAAATGGACAAGCCACCAATCAGTGTTCTGCTTTGCACAGTGGCACTTTGAAGGAGGGAGTGAAGAGGAAGAGGAAGAGGAGGAGGAGGAGAGAAGCTCAGTCTTGAGAATGTGTTGGCACAGAGTTACAAAGAACGTGTTTCTATGTAAAAATGTGCTGCCTGTGTAGCATCGATCATCTTGGTTTTGGACCAGCCAGGTGAGAGTCCATCTCTTGGCGAGAGAGGAGGAGACGTGTTGGTGGACGGGCAGACGGGCTGTTCCATCATGTCCATTCCAGGGGCGGGTCTCGAGGGCCTTTGGGCTGAATGCAGCGGTTACCGAACCCTGTGAGAAACAGAGGAAGAGAAACACAGTCCTTCAGGCTGTTTGATTTCGCTTTGAAGCAAATATTTCCTCCCCAGAAGGGGCCTTCAATCCGTGCTTCGTCTCAGAACAATCGAACAGTCTCTGCATCTAAGTTTCAATATCACAGATGAACTCAGCAAAATGCCACGTGTTTAAAAACAAAAAACAATGACATTAATAAAAAACAGGTTTGTCAGCATCAGAAAAAAAAGCATTACTCATGCAAATATTACTCGTCTCCCGTCAGAAGTTTATTTGATGTGAGAACATCTGGCAGTGGCTTAAAGCAGACTTACCCACCCAGGTCTGCCTTGCTGTCTGTTGCCGTGGTGCCAGCAGATGCAGGGTCAGCTGGAGACGTCTTCTTAATGCACTCCGACACGTCTACACACACACACACACATACAATGTGTCACTGCTTAGCAGGTGTCCTATAATGGTTTTAGTGATCCAAACTACTTATTTTCTTTCAAAAATAAGGACATTTCTCGGTGACCCCAAACTTTTAGTTCATGACATCCAAAGTCTGACAATCAGCAGGAATTTAAATGCAATTCTATGCTGTGGAAATGCTCCTATTGCGATAAGAGATATAGAAAATGAGTAAAAATAATGTATTATGTAATTTCCTTCTGATTATTTTGTGTCTCTCGCACACACGCAAACTACTGAAGCAATAAATTGGCAGTAACCACCGTTACACAACTCTCAAAGCACAGATAAGCGCATGCTTTCATTGCACCTCTCTACAGACGCGTTTGATCTTCTTCTCTCCGTCTGCATCTCTTTGTTTCCCACCATCACTCACCCTCCGTCTTACAGCGGCCTTCTGCTGTCGGTCTTTTATCATACGCCGGCTAATTTATAAAGCATCGACAGTCTGTTTCCTGTCCTGTCCTGCTGACTAACTACACACATAAACAACGGGACGCGCAAGGACAAACATACAGAGACGAAGCAGATGGCCTCAACTTCAACAACACATCCACAGACACGGGAGGTCGAGCACAGGTAAACAATGAGGCGTGTGTGTCTGTCGATACCTTTGTGCGAACTGCTCCAGTCGGCCAGGACCGATGTCCTCACTTCCAAAGGGTCTGACGGGGAGAAAGCAAGAGTCGGTTTAGGGGAAGAAAGAACATTTGAAGATGTAAGCACAGACAGACACACGTACCCATCCACTCATCCTTCCAAACTTTTTATGCGTACAATACCTTTACACTTTTCCTCCTCATTCAGTCTCCTCCTTTCAAACCACCGTTTCCTCCATCCCATCCTCACTCATTTGGAGCCAAAGATGCACCCAGGCATTTCCTTCACTTGTGCAAAAACATTCACTCTGAATAATCCTCTTTGAACCAGAATCAGGGAGTGAACACAGGTGAGCCCTCTTTGATCAAAACTGTAGCCAATGATGCCCAACGTTTTAAAGACTCTAAAAATTTTAAATGGACTGTACTTATTTTGACCTTTTATCAATACCAAGTATCCGTTTCTAAATCTAAATCAGACCAAAATAAAAAAATAAACAGCCACTAACAGTGGTACCTTGATTCAAAGATTATCTTTACAAAAAAAAAGAAAACAAAACACCTTTACTGGAGAACTGAAATAGTCAATGGTGCCCTCTAGTGTTGCAAAACTGGATATTGGATATATCAATGCAATGCAATGTGTGTCTGTGTGTGTTTGAAATGAAGATGACAGGGATTGAGCTCCTACCTGCTCGTTCACTAAGGCACCAGATAAGAGATGTTTCAGCTCAAATCAGAAGCTGCCGACTGTATCAAACAACCACGATTCCTCGCACCACTGTGCGTTAGTGTTCTCTCTGCAAACATGGTGCTAAAAGACAAACGACACCTCGCCAAGCTAAGAAACAAAGGATCAACTCCAGCTGTTTAGAATCAGCGATCCATGCATCTTCTTTTTTTTTTTTTCTTTAAAAAGGAGCTGACCGATAACACGGACCCATAAAAACACCTGCGAGGCATCCGGGGACGAGTCCCGGTCGGTGAAATCCATCGCCACCGGAAACACACACCTGTGAATCTCGACCGATGCAAAGACGCACCTGTGGCCAGTATGAAGGACTCGGGGGTTCTCTCGGGGAGGGGGGGAGGGGAGTCGTCGCTGTCCCAGCAGTCTGGGGTTAAAAAGGTCAGAGGTCAAACGAGAAGCAATGTTAATTCACTGGCCGAGGAGAAAGACAAAAGAGATCGGCAGTCAAGTGAAAGCGGAACAAAGACAAGCTTGACAGATGGAACTCAGAACAAGCGTTTCCTCGATTCTGCCGATAAGTTGTTTTTTTTTTTTTTGTGAGGTCCACAAAGTGGTACAAAACTGTATAATTAAAACAAAATTAATATTCCATGGACGGGAAATATGGAGCGATATTTGACTGTTTCTTATCGTAACACACTGCTGTACAGCATTCTGTGATCTGCAGTAACTGTAGAAAGTATCCGATGGGATTAATGCCTAGACGTGAAGCTATTCTGTCTTTGCTGAAGTGGTGAGAGTATTACTTTACTGAGTTGATTAGCTAATTCTGGTATTGATTCAGGTGCATTAGGTTGCATTAATGATGCTATCAGGAGTAAATCACGAAAAAGAAAATATCTACTTAAACTTACAGTGAAGAGCATCTATATATATATATATAATTGAATGTCTAATTCATGCAAGTTCACACACGTACAAAACTACATTTTATTTTCTCATTCCATGAATTTGTGCGAATGCTGTCGGGAGTTACGTTTTAAAATCAATTTATTATTACATTCATGTATTGCTCGTTTCTCTTTTCTTTCATATTAATGCATAATATTCATAAAATAAGTTAAACGTCAACATTTATATCATGATTCGCCAAACTCGTGTATGTGAATGGTCATGGAATTGAAGAAATTTGAATTTAAATTTGAATAAGATGCGTTCAAACGTGGTGAGGCCTGATAAGCTGCGTTCCCTTTTCTTATCGTTTATGTTTATCAAAACGTTTGTTAGTCCTGGATTCGCAGAATATGCGGAGTGCTGAAATATATCAACCATAGACGCTACAAATATTGCTGCTCGCTTCATGGCTATGACTGACATTTAACTGCTGTGGAAGCAGATCTGTGTTCTCTACATCTGATATCAGTTTGGTGGTTTGGGACTCTCGCTGCTTGATAAACGCACAGTCTGTTTATGTCGCAGGCCTGACAGATTGAGTTGCAGCTGAAATCACTGATGTGTTCCAGACAGTCGCTGATTACATTTCCCCGCATTCTCCTGATCGTATCCTGTATGAACTCTCCGTATCTGAGGGCTTTATTGTCCATCCGCGGAGCTTTGTAAATGTGCCTGTGGGTCATTACCGTGAGCTCCTGCTGCAGCACGTTATGAGAGGGAAGCAAAGCGAGGGGACATGTAATGAGGAGAAGATGATCTTGTTTTGAGCTCCAGCTGGTTTAAGACGTCCAAGTATCGCTGCTACTGTTAATAAGAGTTTCAGCGGTTATCGCTGTTAAACCACTGATTGTACATGTCTGATTTGAAGATCGAGTATCTAAATAAAAACGAGAGGGTGTGCATTATTGACTGCTACCAGACTATTTATGTGGACTTTTAGAATGCACCGTCCAGTTTAATATGTCTTTTTAATGCAAGTTGATCGTCTAAGGAGTTGTTTTCTAGTAATGAGCTAATCACAGGGCATGAGACTGGATGTCCTTTTCTCATTGAGACCTGAAAGCCTGACCATTTAATTATAATTCATAATGAATCAAGCTATTGCCTTTGGAGAATTATTTTCATTAAGAGTACTACACTTTTATTATAAACATGAGCCTAGTTTCCTGGTTGTCTCTCATATTCAAAGATTGAGTTTTCTTTTTTTGACCTGTTATTTAAGCTAAGTGTGTTGGTTGTATCTTGAGACGTAGTTATGCGTCTGTAAAAGGTTCTAACAGTTATAATTTCTTCATTTGCAGCTGTGTGTCTTCTATGCTGCCTGTTAAACCACTACAACATTATTATATACATTATTATATATATTATACATCATTTATTATTAGTGAAATGATGGCCAAAGTCAAAAGGTATCTTTTTTCAGGTAAATTTTAGGTGAGTGAACAGGAGTTTAATATTTCCTGAAGTGATGAGGGCAAAACTCAATCTGCAAAGATAAAATCTCTAATTCACACAGACTAGTATCATCTGGGGACATCCTGTGATTTAGAAATTACCCACGACATTTGTGTTTTGTGCTGCACATTCTCATGGGATAAGCCAAGTCTATATTTGACATGATATGAATAGATGCAGCATATAGAGCATCTGCTCTTTTTAATTCTTGACCGGTAAAGATGGGTAGAAAAAAAAAAAGAAATTACCAAGATGCTAAATCATATTATCGCATGTTGATGAAATTTGGGAGGTAATTTATGGTGGAATTTTTACTTTACAAATTACAGACTCGCACAGGATGAAGATCACACACGACCTCCACGATTATTACAAACCACATGATGTCCCCAGGTAATACTGGTCCCGTGTGAATAGAGCTAATAGAATAAAAACATTTTTTATAAACTGATGAAGACTGCTGTTACAGGCACAGACTACTGGGAAATGCAGAGATCACCTGTTTTTTTTGTGATGTTCGAACATAGTTAATTGTCTTTCATTTGTTATTATAATATTCTATTTTGTATCTATTATCCTGTTTAATTGTTCTATACATTTGAAAGATAAGAACTGTATTAATCCTAAAGGAATGTATATCTGTTATTAGTTGTTTAACACATTTAATCTAAACTTTTTTGGCCTCTCATCATTTTACCGTTTGCGTTTCCATCCTATCAGTATGTCACAGACTTCACTATCGATATAAAATGTGCAACACAAATTCAATGATGCAGCGCAATCAGTGAAACAAGCAGCCACCAGCTTTCTCTTGACAAATCGCACAAGGCAGCAATTAGCTCATCAAAAAGCAGTCAGTAGAGCCTTGCAAACCAATCAAACAGCAGCCGTTAGCTTTTCGGAACCGATTACGAAGCGCTACCGCAGCCCAAACAAATAATATGCCAGAAAAGCCAAGCAGACCACAACTCAAAACAGACCGCTTCACGACTGTGCGGTAAGAGCATTTGGTTTTAAATACTGGAATTATTTGAGGAGTGCATGATGTGAAATAAGATGCGTTAAAAGGACAGATGAATTTCATTGTGATGTTTAACACTTGACTTGAGAAAGGAATTTTTCTCAGTGGATTTTCCCGTAACAACTTCAGACTTTTTGGTTTGTTGTTCTTTAGTAGTTAGAAACAACAACAACCGCATCATATTAAACAGATGTAAAGGGAAAACCTCAATAATCCAGTAGTCTTTTTTTAAATTAAATCCTGCTGAACAATGAACTTCTTTAGCGAACACAAACTAGCGGTTCTATAGGGATTCATAATGCACCCTCATGGTTGCATCCAGATATTTAAAAATGCTGTTAAGTTCTTTCAACCAGAACTCACTCGAGATCAAAACTGTTCAAAGTCCGGCCCGGCACACACCAAGTCAGCTCCAATCACAGCAAGTCAGATTTCAGAATCTTGTGATTTTGAAATCAAAAGAGCAGAAGGGGGCGACCTCGGTCCTGACGCCCCAGAAGATTTAAAAAAAAAAAAAAAAAAAAACACGTCGTGACGGCGCAGCCAACACACAGCAAACAGGTGTGACACTGCTCTGTTCAACCCAACGTGCACAAAGGTGGCAAATGTGTATTTTATCAATGTCATGCAGTGTCGATCCTTCACCGTCCAACATGCACGCGCGTGCACACACGCGCTGAAACAAAAACACACATAACAGGATTTCTTTCATTCCTTCTCCCGCTCGCCAAAACTGCTCGCTCAGATAAACACACACAAGCTGAAAGAGGAAGAGTGGAGTTGTTTTGACAGATGTTTGCCTGTTAACATTTGCAGCATTCCACACAAACCGACCAATTAGTCATACAGTCATGCTTTATGAGACTCCCTGGAAACTATCTTTCTGTCTTTTTTTTTTTTTAAGTTATTTTTCTTGTCTTCCATGGGTCCTGTTTTTCTGTCCCTGGCTTTCTCTGTTTCTCGCTGCGTGCCCGACTTCAGCGGCAGCGAGAACGGGCTGCTGTGTTTGCGTGTTGACAGATAAAACTTGTCATTACCATGTGGTCTGTCTGAGCCCTCTGTGTCCTTACTGACCCAGAAAATGACTCGCACCGTGCGGTTTGCCTGCGCGTATGTGAGTGTGGATTATAAAGACAGGTTGTCTAAGGCCTTCAACGGCGTTTTAATGAAGAATTCAGATATGAGACAAACTAAACACTCAAGTGTGTTTAGAGTGGATAATTTCCTGGGTTATCTTAATTAATCAAGCCAGATTCATTTAGTTCGTCTGGATATCTATTTATCTAACGACCTCTGTAGTTAATTTGTTGGCGTCCCTGTTAACTTGCTAACTAATTGTGTCAGGAAAGCAGCCAGTTAGTTTAAAGGATTAGATCCAGTCATTCGATTATGCTGAATGACGTACTTGCTGTAGGTGACGGAGAGCTCTGCCCTGCGATGGACATGGGCGACACCTTCCTGACAGGCTGCTGGTCTCCGTGGTGAGAGGACGTGGGTACCATGGCCGTCGCCGTGGATACGTTCGTCGGGCAACCTTCCCTCCCTCCGGACATCTCTCCGTCCCCCTCTTCGTCAGAGTTATCCGAGTGCAGGGGGTTGGTGAAACTCAGTGCAGTCCTAACGGGGGTGGAGGTGGAGGAGGAGGAGGAGGAGGAGGAGAGGTGGGAGGAGGAGGAGGAGGACGGGGCGACGCGCTCCGAAGAGGAAGAGGAGGAGGAGGTCTTTGGGAAGTTTTTCTCGGGGCTGCTGCAGGGTTGGGCCCAGGCCGCGTGGCCGGCCTTCGCCTCTGCTCTCTCGCCCGCCGCCGCCTCGCCCTTCTCGCTCTTCACGGGGAGGTGGTTCGGTCTGGCGAGGGCGCCGCCTTCCGACTGGCTCTCCCCGCACCCGCCCGCTCCGCCTTCTGTGCCCGAGTCCTCCGACAGCGAGGAGCTGGACGTCAGCAGGGATTGGCCGGAGCGGGCTTTGAAAGCGTGACCTCTCTGCAGCATGGCCGCGCTGTTGGCCGCTCCGCCGCCCACGCCGCCCGCTACCCCCATAGACGAGGACGTGTCGAAGCTACGGGGTCCTTCCTGCAGCGGCACCTTTTTAATCTCGATGCTCAGCTTCCTCTCGATCCGAGGAGCGCCGGAACATTCGAGGACCGGCGAGAGCGGGGAGGAGGGAGTCTGAGTCTGGCTTTGGCCCAAATCTGACTTCGTCGATGTTGAAGAAAGTTTGTTGTTGTAGTTGTCGTTGAGGTCTAGGTTGGAGACCTGGGTCTGCTGTTTTCGACATAGCAGGTCTTGGTCTTTTTGTTCCGAAGGACTGGTCTGCGTGTTGGGACTGGGCTCCGTCTGGTTCTGCTGCTTGTCCACATCTTGATTCTGAAAAGAAAAGGAAGTGAAGAGACAAAAACCATGAAATATGACCCTCTGATAATGAGGCAAAAATGTTCCACATACTTTCAGTGTTGGTGCAGTCATGATTAATGAAGTCAGAGGCAGCATTTAAGAGGAAACGTATGAAATTCTCCAGAAATACAGCTAAGACTCCAAGATTATAAATAACAAAAGGACACAATATCCTAGTAGTTTTTCAAGTCTAAGACTGAAGGACTAATAATGAACGACCATATTTGTTTTTACTTATCTTATTATTTACTTATTATAACAAAAGAAAAGTAGGAATATCTAACATTTGCTTATTATTTGCCCTTAAGATTTGCTTCAGCTCTCATAAAAAGCTGGTTAAATTAAAAAATATGAAATCTGTTTCTGAATAAACAACCAATCAAATAAGTCAAGAACAGTTGCTGTTCACTTGCAGATCATGCTACTGCCATTCTATTCACAGCTTTTCAACCTGCTCTGTCAACTGCCTAACAAGCTAAACTCTAACATGCATAACTGGTTTTACAGGACAAACTACCATACATGAAAAAACAGTTTCCTCAACACCTCCAGTATACCGCAATATGGAACAAACTGTACAAAATGCACATTAACATGATGGAATTGATATAGAAAATATCTGTTTAAATACATTTTTGTATTTCTAGATCTTTAATGTCTCTACCTTTGTCGCGTTATGCTGTGCGGTGGCGAGGACGTGGATGACCGGTTTGGGGTGGTAGCGGTCGTTGTCCTGCCGTACGTTGGTGACAGTCGGGAAAGCTGAGGGAGGGGAAGGGGTCAGAATGGGGGGCACGGGGTGAGGCTCTGGGGGCTGGAGGATCTCTTCCTTAACATCCCCTTCTGGCTGGGAACTAGAGAGAGACAAAGAGAGAGGTTTAGCAACAAAGAAAGAGGCTCAACTGAACAATAATGTCATTGAGTGGATGTGATATAATCTGAGACATGTTTCTGATCTTATTAAATAAAACATCTCACTATCTATAAGGCAAAAATTCCATACGGCACTAGGATTAACACCAAATTTATAGCAAAAATTGCACTTAAGATTGAGAAAAATTCAGGAACAAACTGAATGTACTGTTATGCTGTAATGTTTTTTTTTTTAAAAATGAAAGTCCATC
Organism: Lepturacanthus savala; assembly: GCA_030544235.1. NCBI lineage: Eukaryota > Metazoa > Chordata > Actinopteri > Scombriformes > Trichiuridae > Lepturacanthus > Lepturacanthus savala. Next base: position 13,949,839 of record CM060474.1, read on the forward strand.
TGAAGGTGCTTTAAATAGAAGTTTTGAAGACGGGTTCAGGCCATTAAGGAAAATGATGAAAAGGCAAGAATTTCATCATAGTGAATATCTGTGTTTAAATTATTCTCCATCTGAAAAAAAAAAACGAATGATGAAAGTCAAATATGTGACGAAACGACCATATGAAATAAAGTGAGCTCCGTATAGGAATGAAATTAAAAGGCAGTGTGTGTCCAGTAGGTGGCACAATTAAAAAATAAAAGTAGCACGCTCACACTAAAGCTCAGACAAATTACAGTACATGTACAGATGTTAGGTTTTCCACTGTCAGACGGCTCTCACCCATATTTTGTGGATTTAAGGTTGACATGATGAACTGCAAACAGACTCTGACTCACTACAACAGAGTGTATCCCTCTGTATTTACACAGTTTCATGTTTCTGGAACTGCAATGTGTGTGTGTCGAAGACATGTTTCCATGTGCTCTATTTTTTTTCTATTTTATTATTTTTTCTTGCAGCATAATTTCACAGTTAATTCATCACCATTCAAAGAGGTAACAGCGATTTCTATTGTAATTAACAAGTCCACCCTATATACTATACAGCATTGTGTATTTTTATGTGCGTTTAGAAGCTGCACAGCTATAGATATACGTGTGTGGGAATTCTATACAGGATACTGAGGTTGTGATCAAGCTAACCACATAGATATGGAAAGTTATACTTAAACATGTTTTTTTCCACTGTATATACATTTACTTATACATGCAAATAAGTACACACACACACACACACACACACACAAAACAAACTGTGAAAGGAAGTGGTGGTGTGCTAAATGAAGAGCACATGACTGTAGCAGAGCTAGCCTAGGACTGCACATGATGCTGTGTGTGTGATCAAAGACAGACCGATAGAAAGTCAGACACAGACAAGTTGCAAGCTCGAAGCTCAGGGGGATTTCCTTTACTTGAGAAACTTTGGAGTTGTAGCCGCAATGCGTATTTCCTCATAAAGCCTCAACATTACAGTTCAGCTTCTATTAGCAACTATTCATCTATGATTCTCTATTTTTTTTTTCCTTTTTCATTAATGGGCGTACATTTTTCAGAATGAAATGTGGCAAAAGGCATTTAGAGCGTACTAATAATAACTAACCGTGCAAGGATTTACACTGGGATTCCTTTGGAGATTTCATTAATGGAAACATAAAATTACCCACAAGAACAACTGTGTTCTCAATTTTGTCCTCAATGTCGTCTTCGTTGCCTAAGCAAGCAAAAAGATATATTTAACAATAACGCAGATGAATCCCACTGGTGCTGGTGGTTTCTATGGGGATATGAATCATTTAAATTAGTTTATTCAAGCCTTGTGTCCTTCCTTCTGAGAAAAAGATAAGATTAAACTTTAATGATTCCTGAGGGGAAGCCGGGCTGTTACAGGAGCAAACACTAATAAGTCACAGCAAAAACAAATAAAGACGAGCATGTAGGAAATTGAGCTTAAAGGCATTAAACCGAGAGACAGCAACACTAACGCATACATTGAGAATGTGGTAAATATTTATTAAAATATCATAAGGTTTAAATCAAGCGAATAAAGTCGTCTTAGTTTTCCTTTAAGGGTCAAAAAATATTCTGCTGTATCCATAAAAAAAATATGTTGTGCTGAAAACATAAAAGATTATTTTATTGCCTCTTTCTTCATTTTTCCTCTGGTTATCACACACAACACTGTTTCCACTTCAAACTGATGCTTTCGCTTTACATCTGTTTTAAATATTCGTTGCTGCTTTGGAGGTAAACTCCATACAAAAGCAGAGATCTTTAAGAACTTACTTTCCCCCATAGCATAAGAAAACACTAAAATCCATCCATACTGTTTTGGCAGGTTGGTTAACACAGCTCGAGCTAACCTCGGCCAACATTATGCACACTTGTACACCCACACATAAACACACATGCATGCAGACTCAGGAAGAAAGTGAAGTTTATGCGCTGGCGCCGCCCACGCTCACAAATAAAACACAGAAACTCAAACGCCGAGCGTTGTCGTGTCCTCCACATATGTACTCCAGAGGGAAGATGCTGCACTTTTAATCAGCGTGTTGCTTCGCATTGGGACCTGCGTGGATTCATAAAGAGGCAGGATGCACGAGGAGGGGACGTAGCTCAAAAGAGAGAAGAAAAAAAAAAACTGCTGTGGAAATATTCACACAGAGGACTATGTGCAGGAAAGTAGGCTGCACAGACAAACCACAATGATAGAGATCACTTCTTATTCAAATATCAAATATGTATTTCAGGCTCAGAGATTAGATCATTATCTATTTGACTGCGAATGATAAGCACAGACATGAAACGCCGCAATGTTTGTACTGACACGCACCAATTCGATCAATAAGGCACCGCCTTAGCCTCGAATTAATGTTTAAAAACACCATCTTCACTTTGGATTTAGCTAGATCAGTATCAAGCTCACAATGGCAAAATATGCGGAGGATATGACTCTTCAGGGTGCGGCTGAGAGTGTATGTAAAAGCCATGACTCAGTATCTACAATATACCCTTGATGCCAGCCTCATTGGAATTCCTGCAGAATTTCTCAGACATACACAATCGCACCACTGAAGTCACTCGGGGGGAATGTGGCCAGCAGATTGTGTACTTTGCTGGTAAAAATAGCCCCTTACCATCACTAGAATAGTCTCAGGCTTAATCTAGGCCCGACATTACATCTTTTAAGAGACTGTGGGATCACAAGGAGAGGGAACGACGCAGAAAAGGGGCTCACAGACAAAGGCGAGACTAGAAAGAGAGAAGTCCATTCATTGCAGGACAGTCTCACTTTGTCCATCCTCTATGGACACTTCCTATTTTGGCAGCATTTCCAAGTTCAAATTTGTATGTTTAACTTAGAGCAGGAAAGAAAACTTTTCAGTAAACAGATCACTTGCAGCTACCTCCCAAAATTAGGACTTCGGGAAAAATGTTTGCTTTCCCATCAAACTGGCCGGGCAGTGGACAAGTTCAGGACGCCGAAAGCACGATAATTTTAGTGCAGTGAGAGAGCTCCACAAGTATCATCTAATGATGATGAATGATTTTTATGTACCAATTGTCAAACAAGCTAAATTATTAGCAATGTTCAGAATTGGCCATCTGATTTAAATGAAGATTGATCCTGAGTAAAGAAAGGAAAAAGGGGAATGATTCACGCACAGAGACAGATTTAGACAATGTAGTTAGACAAGGCTTCAAACAACAGGTAATTAAGTAAAACTGTTTCCTGGCAACAGGATTCCCCCTGTGGCATTAAAGCAACAGCACTGAGGCAATTCGCTTGAGCAACGGCATCTACCAAAGCTTTTTAAAAAAAAAAAAAAAAAAAAGTTGTACAGTGTCTGTGTTGCAGCATTAATGGGGGAAGGGACCCATGCTTTCTGTGGATAGACAATAAAAATGAAGGAGGGACTGGAGATGAACTGGCTCAGAGAAAGTGGAGCACAAGCCCTGCTGGGCACATATAGCTAAATTAAAAAATGAGAGGAGAGAGAGAGAAGAGCAACTCAACTGCTCATCAGACAGTAGAGAGAAGGAGGGAGGAACAAGAGAGGAGGAGGGAGAGGGCAGGCAGGACAAATACCAAAGAAAGATTTATAAAGGAAAAGAACACGTGTATGAGCCTGTGTGTGTGTTTTTTTTAAATCATAAGCCCGCGTTAAAGCGTTTGTTCTCAAATAATAAGGAGATGTACGATGTAGCAGTTCTACTTCAACTAGCCGTGGGCTGTGGAGCATCCAACACAAAGTAGTGTTGCAGACTATTGCAAAGTGTTGCAAAACGATGTATAAATACAGCTCCTCTTCGGGCCACAACACTTGTTAACAGCCAAACAGAAGTTAACTTCGGTAACGTGAAAGCCCGGGCGGGTCTGGGAGCTGTTCAGGAAAAACGCCCACTGCTTCTCTTTGCTCACTTTAATATAATTTTAGCCGTCCTACAAAACAAAACAGCGCCTGTGTAGCTGTGTTCAGTGCTGGACCACGTCACATCTACTGCTCACGCCTGCGTGGAGGATGAGAGCGGATCGTTTCATTCTTTAACTACATGTATTTAGTAAGTGACAAGTGATTTTCTGACAACTCAAATGAACCAGATTTTGAAGTTAAAACTATTTTTTTTTGTGTGTAAAAACAAAGAAAGTGTTCTTTACCTTCGTATGCGAGGGGGTTTTGGAGGAGGTGTGTCCCATCGCTCGTCATCTGACGGGTGGGCGGCTTTGACTGGACTACTTTCATCCTGCAAACAAAAATTACATTATAGAAAGAGCCATTATACCTTTGATTATGCTACATTAACATAATAAAAAGTAGTTCAAATTAGCTCCACCTCAACCACCTGAAAGATTAAAATGCTGCTTACATGGTTACATGTCAATAATAATAATCTGATAGGGGCCATTTACTTTTAAGATGTGTCCTAAAGCTGTCCCAATTTCTGTCCCAGTTTTGCCATCAAACCTTCTGTTCATACTGACCTTTAAAAGCTCCCTTATACTGAAACAATAATGTAAGTGATGGGGGACAAAAATCACGCTGTTCCTAAATTATCAATATCTATCGAAGTCGGTCTTTACAGTTCAACATTCCCTCTTCTTGTCACGATCCTTCTACTGCACTGAAAAGGAAATCGTTGACACACAGAGGGACGTTTTTTTAATAAAAAGACTGTTACCGTGGAGGATAAGCACGTCATTTGACTCAGACTGCTGAAGCCTCATGCTTTCTTTAGAAAAATCTTTCAAATATTGCTTCAACAAGGACGGTGGATTTTTCCTCCTTCACACTTACATATTCTTTCAGTATAGGATCTGAATACTTTTATACCATCACTGATTTTAGGATACACCCACATTTTAGATCAATAGTTTAAAGATACTCTGTGTTTGATTATGTTTTTTTTGTGAAACTATGGAGGTCGCTGGCCTGGAAAGCGCTTCGCTGTCTGAAATGAACACACCTGAGCTGCAGTGAGTATTCTGGTATTTTCAGGGCAGTCTGACAGCATTCCAAAGGTGATTTTGCTTGGCGAGTACAACCAGCCTGAGAGCCTTTACGTGTGTGTGTGTGTGTGTGTGTGTGTGTGTGTGTGTGTGTGTGTGTGTGGAATATGCAGAAAGAAACATTCTTTTCTTGCTCTCCTCATTGTACCTCGATGACTGGCAAAGTCATTTATCTGACTTGATTTTTTTTTAAATCAAAGATTGCGTTATCTTTTTAAAGGTTTCATGATTGTTTTTGAAATGCTGAACCTTTATCTTTAACTACCCTCTTCCCTAGATGATCCTGAGGTACAAAGTTACTACAAAATTGCTTCACTCAAGGTTCAGAAGCTTTTGTGAAATAAACCCTCTTCCCTACTTCTTCTCTCTTCTCCTCTCCCTCAGCTTCAGTCTTCCTCCTAGTCTCTCTTCCCTCATGACTCATTAATTTGACACTCTCTCCACTCTGATAATGAGAAGAGGACAGGACAACTCCACTCATCATAAACTCACGACAGCGGGCCGGGCTGCATCCGCTGTGTGTGTGAGAGCAAGTCTGCTGAGGAACTAACTTGAGTACAAGAGGATTATATTACATCCCAAGTGGCTGGACACTGTATGTCTCTGCGTGTGTGTGTTGTGAGAATTAATTTGGTAGGAATGTTTCATGCAAACAATGATGGCTGCGTGCGAGCAGAGTAACATGCGTGGGATGTGTGTAGGCTTATTGTTCATACCGCCTTTGACAGCACCTATGTGGGAGTTACAGTTGCTAACAATGGCTGACTGAACGTGAGTCAATGAGACTGTAAAGCACATTGATAATGTTCTGAAAATTATGTGTGTGTGTGTTTTTAGTGTCCTCTGGGACTTACAACCTTGTACGATAATAACATGTTTATAATCTGCAGCAACACACTTGTACTGTAGTTTATAATGTTCTTCTGTATACAGCGCAGCGACTCCTAACAAATGACCAACAGCGCAAAGTTTTAAACAAGCAATCGGATTTTAAAGAGTCGTGTAGTAGATATCCCAGTGACTTAGTGAAAGATATTTTAGGATTCTAGGTAAAAGGTGTTTTTTTCCCCCAGAGCTGTAAACATGTGGTCGGTGTGCTCATGCGACCGTCTGCTGCGAGGGTCACTCCTTCCCTACGGATGTGTGCGTCTATTCTCAGACTCAAGGTGCATTGTGGGAGAGGGGGTGATGTCATCAGAGCTTCCTAAGCAGGAAGTCAGCTCCTGGATTTTGGCCAATTGGCTCTCTCCCCGTCTCTGTGTCCTCAGTCTTAAGGTTTTTTTCATTCTTGCACAGTGTGTCGTTCATTCCTCTTTCACCAGGCTTTCTGTCTTTTCCCTTCACGTCTTCACATACCTACAGAACACTGTTGGAAGCAGCAGTGCTACATTTTACAGTAGTGGCACTATTTTATTTTCTCTTGAAGATTACAAAATAATAAATTGAAATGTTGGTCCACCTGCACAGACAGCTCCCTATCTTAACCCTTTCTGAATTACATTAATGCAGCATATTAATATGAGAATATTTTTCTTTCTAGCTACATTTTAATATTACAACAATATGACACAATACGCAGGAGCTGTGGATCAAGGATGTGTCCGTCACCTGCACTAGAAAGCCAGCTCGTTTAAGTGATTCGGCCAGGGGAACACTGCAGTTAAATAATCCACTTTAATCATAAGCAGGGGGAAGAACATTGTCACATGCATAAACTGTTTGGTGTGATTGGACTTCTAGCGCAAGAGAAGGAGAAACTGGGACAATTAGACACTTTATATAGGGTGTGTGTGTGTTTGTTTAGCATTACATGGGGGCAAGGAAGGATAGTGAAAAGTAAATTAGAATGAGGGCAGTGATGACTGACAGACCAAAGCTTTATTTCCAAGCTCTTTTAAATAGGTCAAACTATATACACATATGGTCCTCTGAGACGACCTTGTAGAGGAGGATCTCTTTCTGTTTTTGGGACAAACTCTTCTTTTTCTCTCTGTGTGAAGAGCAGAGTTTTTTTTTTGAAGGCTTCTCTTCTCCATCCTCTATTCCTCCTACCCTCTCCCTCCCCTGTGACTAATTATTTGTGGTTTTTTTCCCTCTCCAACTGTGTTACTCAGCGACATCCTGTCTTTCTTTAACACCAGACAGCATACGTGCGTGCGTGTCATACCATGCCGTCGTGTATCTGCGCGCTTGTGGGACTCTCCAGTAGCTGCAGTTGTTTCTGAAAGAGCTGAGCGATCGCTCTATGAACTAACTCGTACTGCTCCTGGAGAGAGAAATACAAAGATAGAGAGAGAGAGATGAATAGAGAGACATGATGAGGCAAGAAAGAAAGAAAGAAGAGAGGAGTGTTTCAAGAATCCAAGGAGAAAGGTTTCAGCAAATCAATACAGAAGCTGGTCTATGACTGTACCCAAAAACATCCATTTACGAGGAAATGCAACCTGTGTGAAAACAATAAAACAGCCTTGACTGATGAATACTGATGTAATCTCATTACTCTCTTCCTGGAAGTGTACAGCACTACATTTTCAGAAATCACATTATTATCACTTCTGTTAAACATAAAAAAAATCCTGTAATTCAGGTGGGAGACAATGAATGGTAACAGTCCCCTTTAATTCGCTCTGTGCGAGAGAATTATACGCACATGGCTGGAAAATGTGAGTCACCTGTCCACAAACGCAAGCAAACACACCCATGTCAAAACTGTTCGGATCTTAGACCTCCAGTTCGCTAAGATCCATTATCAACTAGGTGTGCAGTAACACAGGAATGAAGAAACGTGTGGTAGCCAACATGGGGGAAACGCTGCCAACCTGCTACAATACACTCACCATCATACTACTCTCCTAAAACCCTGGGAGTGCAATGAATAACTCTCCCATAAATGTATTTATAGGTATATTAATGTTTAAACAGTTTATTTGAATAACAGGTACAAGGATAGCTAAGCACAAAACAATGTCACCACGCACTGGAGGCATGGAAAACCTGGCTACCGCATCACTTCTGGGTATAAATTACATTGGCACCCAATCATCATTCATAGGGTAAAAATATATCGCATTTCCACATGTGGATGAATGTACAGTACAATTCTGTGTAAAAGAAAAAGTCAATTAAAAAAACAAACCTTGGTTTGAACCGCAGAGTGTCGCTGCGTCCTCATTTCTTGGATCAACCGGAAAACATTAAATTCTTCTGGAATTTTCTATAAAAGCACAAAAACACAACACATGGGTTCATTCTCATTTTAAAGTGTGATAATTTGTACAGGAAAATGTGTGTTTTAGGTACGGGCGGGAGGGCGTGTGTTCACGTACCCCAGCTTTGAGGAGGTTCCACGTGTAGTCGATAGCACAGATTGCTCCCGTCCTCCCACATCCCGCACTGTATAGTCACAGGTACACGGGTCAGAAGAGAAGAACATGTGTAAAGACACAAACACACCTGCGAGCTTCTTCCTCCTCATTGCAAAAATGTATCCATAAAAAGGATCTCTATGTCAAACCGCAACTCTGCTCGTCTATTTGTGACAATTCAAAAGTACAGAAAAAAAACAAGTCAATCACATGTATGGCATGTAACGATGTCTCTCCCAGACAGGACGGAGACAGGAGCTGCACAGAAGTTCAGATTATGTGACACACACACACACTCATAAAACTCTTTAACAAGCATACAGTATACACACATAGAACATCTTCACAGACACACATATATATGCACATGGACACGCAGAAGCACAGTTCTGAGTCCTGCTGTGTGGAACCGGGAAGTGTCCTCAGGCTGCTCATTATAGCTGATTACACACACATGGAGACAGCATGTGTGTGTCTGTGTGTGTGTGTGTGTACCCATGTGTGAGGCACAGAACTCCGTAGTTAGCTTCAATATATAGGCTCATAGAGTGGTATGTTGTGGTTTGTTCGTGTTAACTGTTAGAGGTTCTTGATTAAGGCAAATGGTTCAGTCCTAAAGGGAGGTGTTAATAAATGTGGTCTGGACAGATATCGTTTGAATTCTCCATCTACTGCCATCTAACCAATCAATTTGGGTTTAGTCAGAGCGCTACAAGCTAAAATATCAAACAGCAAATTCAGAAATTAAAATCCAAGACAGCTTCATAAAGGATTAAATGTTTAGGTAATACTTGGCAGATATGTATACATGCAAGTGTTTAACAGAGACATATTCCTACAATAAAGTATGGAATTTAGCTAAAGGAAGGAACCCTACTCTATTTTATTTGGCATGCAGCTATCAATACAATAACTCATAATTATAATGAAATGTCAAACAAAACATGTACAGATACAACAGTAATGTCAAAACATTGTTAAGTAAACCACCTACTTAATAACTCTAGCATTATATCCTATTATACAAGCAACAATAGCATTAGATCTACTCATCGGATTCTTTTAACTATCCCCAGGGTGCATTCAGAGCTTAGTGAAACTGCTTTCTCCTGTTATGCACCTTGAGCATGGAATGAACCGCAACATGCCATTAACGTGAAGCACTCCCTCCTTCGAAAAGCTTTACAGGTCTTTTACAAACTTCCTTGAAGGGAACATGTTGCTGATTTATACAACCCTGACATGAGCTGGACTGTCTTATGGATACTGATGATATACCCTACCTACGCTTCTACGCTTTCCCATGTGTTGCTGGTATGTACTGCATATGAGATCCTGTATATCTTGGCTGGATAAAGGATAAACAAATACAAAAGTGTAGCTTCCTGCCAGCGATAGATGTGTATATGCTATGCTCACCGCAATATTTATCTGCCGTCTTGAAACTTGATTTTAAAACAGAAAACCCATGCTGGCGCACTACTGGATTCTTATTATATCAAGGATTAAAGGTCTTATGTCTCAGCAAGATTTGGAAAAGCTTGTCCATGCTTTTATTTTCAGTAGACTAGACTACTGCAACGGGGTCTTTACAGGCTTCTCTAAAAAGTCAATCAGACAGCTGCAGCTGATTCAAAATGCTGCCGCTCGAGTCCTGACTAGGACTAAAAAAGTAGACCACATCAGTCCAGTTCTAAGGTCCTTGCACTGGCTTCCTGTCTGCCAAAGAATTCACTTTAAAATACTCTTACTGGTTTATAAAGCCCTGAATGGTCTAGGGCCTAGGTATATTGCAGATCTGCTGATCCCTTATGAACCATCCAGACCTCTTAGATCATCTGGATCAGGTCTGCTCTCTGTTCCTAGAGTCAGAACTAAACATGGAGAAGCAGCATTCAGTTTCTATGCCCCACAGATCTGGAACAAACTCCCAGAGACCTGCAGGTCTGCCACAACTCTCACTGCTTTTAAATCACAGCTGAAGACTTTTCTGTTCAATGCTGCCTACTGCTAATATCATTCTTAATTACTCTGCACTGTACTGTAACTTGTTCTTTGTTTTAATTTCAAAGTTAATTCTTAATTTTAATTTCTTATTTTTATTTTATATTATATCTATTTTTTTTATTTTAATCAACTGTTTTAAATTGTTTTAATCAACTGTCTTAAATTGTATCTTGATGCTTTTAATGTTTTATGTAAAGCACTTTGAATTACCTTGTTGTTGAAATGTGCTATACAAATAAACTTGCCTTGCCTTATTAATCAATCCATTCGGTCCAACAATGGAAAAAAACACATATTTCAAGAGGCTTGATTCAGCATTACCAGTGCTGAGGTATGATTATGCATACCCCGCTACATTATGTCACACCATATCTATTCCTGTCCTTCATTGAAAATCTATTTTTTAATGTTGCCTTAGTTACAGAATGCTCCTACGTGCTGTCTGTGCAGTGTGCAGTGTGCAGCTACCTACCTGCAGTGTATACATATAGGGACATCGTCGTTCTCTTGGTATTCTCTCATTAGTGCTATCATGTCCAGTATGGAATCAAAAGATGAGGGGACGTCGTGATCGGGCCAGTTCATATAATGGAACTGTGTTAGCCTGCGTGTTTCCTGCAGGAAGAGAAACAGAAACAGAAGGTCACCAGAAAGTAAAAAGTGTAAATATGAACGTGTGGTGCATTTTCAGTTTTACTAAATTTCAGTGTAATCACTTGGTTATATGAACATATTGTTCCTTATATTTTATAAAACTGTTACTAAAATTGTTGATTGAGAGTATATAGTACTTAATGACTAAAAAAAACAATTTGTAATTTAACATTGCTTTTAACACCAATTTGATTATTTTATGTGATTTTGCATGCGCCAGCAGCCGTGTAAACATGTACCACATTGTTGCTGTATGCCTGAAGCTAAGCAGGCGGAGGCTGGGTCAGTTCTTGAATGGGAGACCTCCTGGGAAAACTAAGCTGCAGCTGGAAGTTGGTGTTAATGGACCAGTAGGGGGCAGTTGTCTCTTTGGTCCTAATAAATACTATTTTTAATGCCCCAGTGCAGTGACGGGGACACTGCATTAGATGACGTTCCTTGGATGAGACGGAAACAAAGATTCTACCTCACGGTCGTCATTAAAGATCCTGTTTTGCTTATCGCGAGGTTTAGGGGCTGCCGTGGCAAAATTCACAACTTGGACACCTAATCATCCCTAACTATGTTTAGCTCAATGATTCCCTCCCTCCCCACCATGAAGAGCGGTTTTCATATTCTTCTGGTGAAAATGAAAAGTTCTGTTAGCTTATTAAAAATCTATTTCCTTGGGCTGGTCTACATGTATGGTTTGTAATACCAAAAATAGTTTGGAAGCCAATCATGGTCCAATATTAACTTACACAAGGATAAAATATAAGATAAATTAACTTTTTTTGTGGAAAAACACATATCAAATAAAATAATTATTCAGAGAAAAGAATTTAATAAACCTATTTTAAACATGTCCAGAGGTTTAAGGAAGTTTAAGTGAACAATAAGTGTAAGTCTGGGCTAATTCAATCTAAAGAGCAGAGTGTGCAATAAAAAAAAAACTTACATTATCATACTCCACCATCAGAGTCCTGATAAAGTAGTCTGTTCTGGCCTGCTCTGATTCCTGGAAAACAGACACAGAGCTTGACTAACACAGCCATTAGAACAAAATGTGAGAAATTCAGAAGTCTGCAAAATAGACCCCCCCTCCCCCTCCCTCCCTCCTCCTTACACAACACAGCTGTGATATCAGAGATTTGTCTACTTACACATGAGATGCGGAAAGGGCCAAAATTCATGGGGTCCTCCCCCAGCAGCGGGAAATACCGCTCACACTTTTTCTAACCAGAGAAGAACAGGAGTTACTTCTTGCTGAGAACAACATACTGAACTCATACCACAGCTTCTGTGCACTTTCTAGCTTGAAATAAACTATTGCTATGACGTGTGGAACATAGGAGTTCTATTTAAGAAAAGGGCTCTATACATATAGAAAGATGTTTATAGAGCAGTGTACATATTGAGCGTGACAATAATCATTGCAATAAATGCATCTTCCTTTTTCATTTTTGCAGGTTTTGCGATGTTTTAGTGAAAAAGCAGCACAGAAATACATAACTTTGATGGAAATAACAAATGTGTACACTTGCAAAGTGTACATGCATTTACACAATTCAAGAGGGGATAAAATATTACAGACTTACCCTCCCCATCTCAAACTCTCGACAATTACAGACTTACCCTCCCCATCTCAAACTCTCGACAAGCCATTACAATAACCTGCAGAGACACAAACAGGAAGGATTACGATTCAATATTTGGACTCAGCTTCTCACAGCTAAATCTCACATTTCCACAAATACAGTTTTGTTCTATTTATGTAGTACTTTAGCTGCCAGAATGCGGTCAAGCGGCTCGGAGGAGATCCCCACAGATTCAGGAAAACGAATTATTCGTGTGGACAAATAACGAATGACGTGACTTTGATATTTTCCACAATTCGACAGAATGTACTTTATGATTAAGAGCAGATTTTTTTTTTGTAATATACATTTCACTTATATCTTTATTTCACATCATTCCCTTTGATCCCACAGAAGTAGTCACACAGCTGCAATCCCAAGCTTCTGAGAGTGCTAGTTAAGCCTAATCACACCTCCCTCCCTCTCATATTCATCCATCTGGTTCAAGCATAAGCACTCCCCATCTGCCTCTAATATCTGACAACCATATTAAATATTTTAAGAACTACACAGAGATGTGATATAGTCCCATTAACAATGTCTAAGCTGGTGATTCCTAAACTTTCATCCATATTTAAGGGGATATATACACCTTGCTTTTCTTTCAGATAAAAGTAATGGAAATGTCATATAACTGGCATTACAGATATACAATGTGATTACTATACATACTGCCTTCAACAGTTTCATTTGATGGTAGTGATATCATAAATAGATAAAAGCCTAATTTCTTCTGGGAGTGTGATAACATGTCATGTCTGTCACTTCTCAAAATCCTTTGTATTTTGCCTCAGGCAACATACAAACCAGGGAGGAAGATTGCAGGAAAAGGAAAGGCGTTGAAAATTATTTTATTATTTCAAAGATTCATAAATAAATAAGTAAACGACAGCGGTCTTACAACATTATCAAATATCAGTTGTTCAACATCACCAGAGTTATCTTTGTTATATCTCTCCTTTTTGTTTTGGGTAAAAGTAACTGACTTCATCGAGCCACAGAGGTGATGTAAAAACCTTCCTTTTTCTATTCAGAAACAACAAAGTCAAACCCCTGATTTATGTTGGGACACAAGAGGCTATTTATTCGGTTGTTCTTTCACTCCATCAACCCAAGTCTGGTGCTTTTCCTCCAACCAGTGAGCTCATACTCACAGCTACGTTGTACTCCCAGTTCATCCTCCAGAAGTCTATGACAGTGTTAGGCAGCGGGCCCTGAGTAGCGATGTAGGCCTCGGGGCCATCCATGCCCTGCAGGGAGAGACGGGCAGAGATAGAGACGATGTGACTGTGACTCATACAGCGCTTCATATCTGAAATATTCGCCGCATGGTGTCCAACAACATGCCAGAACGAAAAGCACGGGAACTTGGTTTTCAGCTGTTGTTTTTTTTTACCTTGATGAAATTTGCGTTGACGTAATCTGTGTCCTGATTGGTCGTTTTTAACGTCAGCTTCACCCTACTGTGATCGACTGGTGAGGGAAAAGAGAGAAATGTATACTTTAATCCGTTAAAGTAATTTCAGTAACTGGGAAAAATGTGAAAAAGCAGAGAGAAGAAACCAAAATTAAATGAATGAGATGGAGGGCAAACAAGGACAAACATGGGGAGAAAATGGTATATAAAGAGGTTAATGGATACACAGAAATATCATTATGCCTATATATATATATATATATGTATACACATCTGTTACAGATCAATCTGTTCATCCTTTGCCTTATCAGCAGCTCATTCACTAAAAGCCTGAATGAATGAATGGAAGAATTAGATGGGCGGATGGACAGAGGAGAAAAAGAGGATAAAGGAATAAAAAAATGGGACAGATGTTGGGTTATAGACGCTTCCCCTGAGGGCATTAAGTACAGCGAGCACTCTGTCTCTGTAAGTGAGAGACAGATCAGATTTTTCATGACCTAATACCAACATAGTGTATATATTGTATTTGTTCAGATTTATATTTCCAATCTCCACCTTCTGTCTGTCAATCTATCAGATAATCTGTCATCTGTTTGCTTCAAACAATCGTTCTTTAGTTCCATCGTTCAGTTCATTTACTTTCCTTTCTTTATATAAAAAAGTAACCTACAGTTGAGCACTGGTCAATAATACGTGAGAAAATAAAATTACCAATGCCAATATTTGAAGCTCATTTAATTACAGTTTTTTTCTAGCTTCTCTTGAAGCATTTGCAACAAAAAAAAAAAAAATCAAGTCAAATTAGTGTTGTATTAATTATGAGCCACACTGAATCAGCTGCAAGCATGTGACAAACAGACAATTATGTTAGCTATTAGTTACCAGGGGCTAATTTGTTGCTGGATAGATTTGTCCAAAAAATGTATTTGTTCATACATCCGCGGTTTATTGTTGGTAGGATGATTTTTTTTTTAAATTTGGAAGGGATGACAGCAGATGTAGTGCCAGAGCTTCACTGGCTGAGGTAAAGAAGTTGAATATGTTGTATAATGATCAATATCATTATTGTCATAGTGTTCACCACTACAGGTCTGTTGCATGTTATGTTCCAATAGTCAGTCAATCAGCAATAAGAAAGGTACAGACACTCTGTTTTATTAATGAGAGCAGCTTCAGCATATAGGTTTTTACATGATTTCACAGTATTAATGGACAACACTTGCAGTCAGTTCCAGGTTATTAGTCACACCAAGCTAAAACTTCTGATGCGTAATACAAGAGGGTTTCCGGACCCTTTTAACTTGTCACCCCTTCATGAGACAACCTCTCTTTGTAACCACTCATCATAAGTTACAAGGCTATAAATAATGAGCAGTTCATATGAAGAGGGATTTTCCAGATAACTTTATATGATCATATCACAAAAATATTTTTTAGAAGTCTGACAAGATCAAACTACAGTGTAGAAATAGAGAAAAGTCAGTCGTGTGAACATAATTTCCTCAGATTGGGAACCACTGTAATACAATTCTGCAATAAAGAGAACCTTTATGATGGTATGATATTGTTGTGCTTTAGAACTGTGAATATAATAAAGTGTTTCTATTATTTTGTCCATACAGAAAACAAAAACTACAGCTCTCAAATTAACCACGAAGTTGAATTAACATGTGTTTTATTGCAGGGCTGCTGCATTAGGCTCCATCCGTTTAGCCTGGTGTCTCCAGTAAAATGGCAACTTCATGTTATTTGCTTGTTTTGTTTCAATTTTGAAGGATCTCACTAACTAATCATAAAGAAGCATGGCATCATCTGCGTTAAAATGGATTTTATATCGCCATGCCACTCTCCCTGATTGTTATTTATATGCCTGCATGCGTTTTACACAGTACACGTCTTGTCATCGCAGGAAAAGGGAAGATGTAACACAGACTGTTAATGATGCTCCATTCAATCACTCATCTGTGCAATGTGACTTACATGGCAGTATATCTTTATATCTGTTCTTCTTGACGTTCTCCTCTCGCTCTCCTACATTGGTGGGGTAGATCTTCTCCGTCCGGTATTTGGTTGATAACCGCCTTAACCGCTGTTAAAAAAAACAAAAGAAAATACATTTTAAATTTGTTTTCTCTTCATGCGATAGCGATAAACAATCGTACAACAGTTTCTGAAAGCAGCGATGAAAGTGAAAGTTTAGGTTTAGGTTCAGATTTAACATATTAGACACTTTCTGTTAATGGGAGGAGAACTAGTAGAACGTCTCCTCATACGGTGGACTGAGCTGTCGTTGGAGACTGTGACCCAGAATAAACAAAAAAATAAGGTAACAATAGTGATGTTTTCTCCATTATTCATTACCTATTTATAACACTGGTGTTTTAAATAGATGATGATAAATGAGATGATGGTTTTGTGGTTTCTACCAAAGTAGGTATTAGTTTAATGCTCCAAAACCTAGGCCTACATGATAGGAAGTAACGGTTCCAGCCATACAGTCACTGCTAAATCAGTACTATCTATAAATCTATATGTCACTATCCCATATTTTTAATACAGGGTCCGACAGCAGTGCCTCACCTACAAATCGAGTGAATTCTGTGTAACTTTAAAGAAACTTCAAAAAGAAACTTGTGTTCCAGAAAAAAAACAAAAAAAAACAACTCTTGCTGCTCCGCTCCAATAGCATTCACATGATATCGCTCTCAAGGGCCTTTTTTTGTAGATTCTCTGTTAGTTCATTCACTTTTGTCTCTCCTTTTCGAGACAGTGAGGAAATTAGGCATCACTCCATTTCTTCTGCTTCCCCCCCCCCACTCCCCCTCTCTCGTTCTCTATCTGAGAAAGTCGGCGTGGGCGTTCAGGCTTCTGGAGCCTCGTGTGAAAAATGGTCCCACCTCTTTTCTCTCTCTGGCGCTGCAGGCTGCAGGCTTTCCTC
This sequence comes from Lepturacanthus savala, assembly GCA_030544235.1. Taxonomy (NCBI): domain Eukaryota; kingdom Metazoa; phylum Chordata; class Actinopteri; order Scombriformes; family Trichiuridae; genus Lepturacanthus; species Lepturacanthus savala. The sequence continues at coordinate 13,966,888 of CM060474.1, forward strand.
CCGCTACTGTAACATGGACATATACTGTAAATCCTGATTTCCCGAGACGCTCAGACCTCAAGCTTCTTCTTCCTGTCCCTGTTTCGCCATCCAGTCTCGTCATTACATAACTTCCGTGCAACTGCGGAGACCGTCACAACATTAGCCGCGTGAATAGACCGACGGAGACCATTTGATATTGCAAACAGACCGGATCTTTCAAAACACGCCATGCTGACTTTCTCGCCATCTTCTGTGCGATATATGTGTCGTTTGTGTTGATGTACGGATCCTAGAAAAATTACAAAAACACTTCAAAAGAGAGAGAACAGTCAGATGAGATTCTGCCCCCCCCCCCCACACACACACACACAACTTTAAATTCCTGCTGTTTTTTTTTCTCCCCTCTTTGATATTGGACTCCAGTAGTTTCACAAGCCGATAAGCTGAGTGCTGTAGTCACTGAATACACTACAAACACACACACATAAACAGTTTAGACTAGCAGCGCAGAGATTCTCTAGAGAGACATAATGAGTCTTTCACCTTTCATTTTGAACCGCTCAAACAACTGACTACCAGAAACTGAGGGAGAGGAAGCAAAGGGAGAGTAAAGGAGTCTGAGAGAAAAAGAGGTGCACACACAGACTGTGGGCGGCAACATAGCTGTGCGTGTGTGTGTGTGGTAATAGCATTAGAGCTCTGGCCTCATGTGAATTACATTTCCAACAGAGGTCTGCTTCTGTGCTGGGCCAGAGCCCGGGAACACAGACACACACACACACACAGACACACACACACACAGACACACACACACACACACACACACACACACACACACACACACACACACACACACACACACACACACACACACACACACACACACACACACACACACACACACACACACACACACACACACACACACACACACACACACACACACACACACACACACACACACACACACACACACACACACACACACACACACACACACACACACACACACACACACACACACACACACACACACACACACACACACACACACACACACACACACACACACACACACACACACACACACACACACACACACACACACACACACACACACACACACACACACACACACACACACACACACACACACACACACACACACACACACACACACACACACACACAACACTATGAGCAGAAAAGGCAGGCAATGGTGATTTGTGACGGTGTGTGGTTCCCCCAACCCACAAATCGCATTATGTGGGGACAAACACGCACAGAATCGTGCCCTCTAATGCAGTAATGATGATTAGTATTTCTCTTTGTAGCCCATTTCACTTCATTTACAGCAAACCGGGAGCGCTCGCCGATTCTCACATTAAAGCCGGTGAATTGTGATGTTTTGCGGCACATCATCGCTGGCTTGGCTTGGCCCTGAATCACTATGTTTTTTTTCTCCATACAGGATAAACCGAGTCAGATGCCAGTCCATGAGAAGACGTCGGGTTTTCAAAGGGAGACAGTTTGTATCGAGATGTTGAAGTCTGTTATTTGCGCAAATAATAAACGACGACCTGCTCTGCTCTAAGGTTTTCCAGCGCATGTGATTCCAGCTTTATAACCACCCGCTCCCTCTCAATTCAGAGGATAAGGTCTGCCTGTCGGACCTGGCGAACCAACCCATCTGCATTTATGCTGCATGACAGCTTGTATGTGTCACCTGACTGTCGATGACATGTTCAAGCCTCGCTGACCTGCTTTCTGCTGCGTTTTAGTCATTCATTCAAGAGTTTCCGATCTAATGCCTTTTTTAAAAAATGTCCCCTATTTCTTTGAAGTTTTGACATTCCAAACGAGATGCATTTCTGGATTTAAGGACCAAAAGATCATCTCCATGTAGTTTTACTCCCCTCCTCTGATTGGGTGGGTAGTGACTGTATAGTTGTGGCACCATAACTTCACCGAATTCCTGAAAGCTTATTTTAAGGCACTGTTTTTTGATCACTGTGTGAATTCCCCTGTGGATTGAGTAGTCTAGTAACATCTAGACCTTCCTGATCAAAATCAATTCTCAAACAAACATGTTTGCTGCTACTGTTTGATGGTTATCACTGTCTTGTGACACGTTTAAGTATATAATGGTTGCTAAAGTCCATTAGTGCTCACTTGCAATAATTGAGCACCATATTTCTGTAGAGCAACAGTTTCATTCAGCACTAATACACTAATATACAACCATTTCCATCAAGGCAAGCTGTGTGCAAACAATTGAAGCCTTTCAATAAATAGGAATAATGATAGTTTCCATCAATGAGAAGAGAAAAACATGTAGTATAAAGAAATATTACTACATTGATCAGACAGCCTGTTAAATAGATATAAAAGCTATATAGCATTTTATAATTCGTTAAGTCTTCTCATAAGGAACGTTGATGGAGACCCAGCTACTGTCTTTTTCAACCTTTTTCTCTCCACTTTCCATTGTCCCACAGACAGACCCTGGTTCTAATTACTTTTACTTCCTCTGTTACATAAAACACACGCAAACACACACACACACACAATCCTGTGCGTGTGCTCTTACAAATAATAAAAAAAAAAGCCTGGAGGATGCAAAAGAAAGACAGAGAGAAAGCAGCAGGACAACGTCTTTGCTCGCTGCTTCATACCAACAGGAGAGCTGGAGTGGAAGGAGCAGAGGAAAAAATGAGGAGAGAAAAGGAGAGGAGTTGAAGAGAGGGAAATCTGGGCATTTCAGATGGAGGAGGAAGAGAAAAGGGGGAGCCCAGGCTTTTAAGAGGCTCTTGGTAACTAAGCTAATGGCTTCTTTTATTCCTTGTTTCTGTCGTTCATTCACATGCTTGCGTTACACTCTGTCGCTTTGCACTCGCTTCTGTTCTGAATGGAGGGGGGTGCAGAGAAAGTAAATATCCTTGTGTCAATCACGACTCGACTGTACTCTTCTTGTATTTGTTTCACAACAGACAGCAAGGCAGCACACTTTCTTCAGAATGATGCGAGATGTCAAATGAAAAGAAAGGAGAGGTGACAACACTGATGATACTAAGACTTTCAAAATAAGTCGTCTTGCAATAGACAAGTCTTTTCATTATCAAATAATTTACTCAATGGTCTTTTGGATTCGTCTGGAAAAATGTCTGAAATTTAAAAAAATAAAAACAACGTGACATCTTCAAGTTGCTTGTTTTTGTATGAGAAGGTCAAAAGAATTCAGTTGACTGCAATCATGTAAATACAGCGATTTACCATGTTAAAGAAAAGATAGGAGATTGACAGTTCCTGAGCAGGTTCACACAGGACCTAAAAGAAATTCAGATCAAATATTTTAACCCCATCGTTTTCAATTTTCTAACTACGTTATAAGACGCAGCATAGAAACGCCACAGGAAGCGCGCCTCTTCTCAGGAAAGGGGAGTTACTACAATTCTCATCAAAGTACTTTCTATGGTTTCACACATCCAAACAACAAGAAGGCACTAAAACCACCCACGCAGCTCGCTAATGGCTGTGTCAGCAAAACGTGTGAAGTAATCGACAGATCGCTTCTGTCAGAAGTCGAACATCGTCTTTGATAATCTCGCTATTCCCAGCTGTCTGTCACTTTCTGACTTTCTATTAGTCGGAGGAGTAAAATAGCATGACTGAGTCGGCCGGTTTCCTGTGAACGCTTGACTTCCACCGACACACACACAGGGCGTCGCCACCAAAAGCCTGGGGTCAGCTCCACAGACTTACACATTTCTTCACAATGACTTGACATGAGGATATTAGGGCAGAACGATTAAAAAAAAAAAAAACAGAAAAAGAACATGGTGGATATAGTACGTGAGCTGGAGAGGTGGCGGCAGGTAGAGCGATAGAGATGTAGTTGTTGTGGGATCTAACCTACTTTCCGTCTCCTGGCTGAATAAGTCGGCGTTGCTGTACTTCCCTGGTACACTAAATAATTCACGCACACACACATGCATACGCACAATCTTTCTTGAACTCGGCGGCAGCACTGAAAATATGCTCTTCCTGCAGAAGTGGTGGGAAATTTTTTTTTTTTCGTGTGTGTGGTCAGGAAGTGGGGGTGTCGAGAGCTAGTGGCAAAGAGGCTGCGCTGACGGTCACCTTCCATGCAGACACACACAGCCGAATTAGGTCACCCCCTTACAATGCTCTCAAATAAATCCATCTCTGTGCTGGGAGTATGTGGGGGGAAAAAAAGACGCGTCGCTAAAGCACAGACTAAAAGGGTCTGCGAAATCTGTACGATTGTCGATCCGATGAGCCCGATCGGTCTTTTTGTTAGCATCCCAGATCAAATTTGTTTATATCTTCTGAATATATGAAGCGAAATGAACAGAAAAGAATCGGCAAATTGTTGTTTTTATATGAATTTAACAAATAAGATATAACTGGTAATTAGACCAGCTGTTCACACCTGGCACAAACAGGACGAGGCAGGGGAAGAGCAATGCTGCCTCCCGGTCTGTGTCAGCTGTGTTCAACTAGTTTTATAGCTGGATAAATAAATAAAAATACAATCCATTATCCATAAAATCCAAGTACGCTTTTTTATTTTCATCTGCAAATCGGCAACTGGAATAGAAATTAAAACCAAAACCAGAAAACCACTTGTCGTTTTACCCGTACGTCTAAATAAATTGAATTCAGAAGCTAAAAGTTTAAATCCCTTTTCCCCCTGGAGGTTGTTCGGTTTATAGTTTTTGCCGCTTAAATGCCCCATGATATTTGCTGCGGTGAAATTACTGTTCACATGGAAACGTTTCCAATTGCTGAACACGGCCTCTCTAATCTTTAAAGTAAATGTTCAAAGAAAACACTCAAATACAGCAATAAAACACAGAATAAAGGAATCACCTTGAAAGCGTGTGCTGCTAATGGAGCTCTGATCAATAGGAAGGCTGCGATAATATAAAAACATCACTGTATGAACCATTTCTTTCTGGAGATTTAAATAATCACTAAGTTTACTGTCATTTCCTGATGTGAGTCGCACATGTGCAATCGGGTCAGCCGTTTCCACCATCTTGGATGGCAACACTGCTGGGGGAAAAAAAAAAACAACTATCTTCTCAGCAAGCAATTAAGCATGATAGTTACTTTTTAAGATGTAGCTACCCACAGAATGAATAATATTCCATCTATCTGCCTTTTTCCAGCTAGGAAGATAGTATCCTATCTGCATTTACACCTTTAGTTTCTGAAGAAATTCAAAATTGCTCATTCATAATGAGTAATGATACTCCTATAATTGTGAGCTTTCAAAATGATTTGCTCTTATACACATAGTCCAGGTTCAGAGTGAACAATGCGCCTGTTTTCCTCTGATTCCATGTTTTTTATGCTAAGCTAAGCTAAGCAGCAGCTAGCTCCAGCTACATATCCACTGTACAGACATGAAAGTGATATCAATCTTCTCATCTAAATGAAGAAAGCAAATTAGCAGGTCCACATTTTTCACAGAACAGGTCATCGTGGCAGGTGTCCGTCGGTTTTCTAATCAAACTCAATCACTAAGGAAATAATATGTAACCGCACCCTGACCACTGGTATGAGTCAGGGGTCCAGACCATGAGTGTGTGTGAGTCCTACTCATTAGCTGAAGATTCGTGGCCAAGATTATGTCCAAAAAAACAGCATCGGATGTAAAGCTGTACACGCACAGTTAAGTCATTTCCCCAGTTGACCACCAGCCAATATAGGTCAGTAGGCATTTAAACACACAGAAATACACGCCAGCTCATCGTTCCCTGCCACAAAGCACGGGATTCTTTCCTTTAATTTCTCTCCCTACATCACTCTTCTGAGTTTCCGATCCTAAACCGAATCACAGAACCGCAGCGTGTCTCCTGAGATGCAAAAAAACGTACGAAGCGGTTTGTCGCGCGATGACGACGCAAGAAGCGGAACGTAATGTTAAAAATGTTAAGAATGTTGAGAATGGCCGAAAGAACAGAGCTGATTTTTCCACTCGCTGGCGAATACATACATCCAAAAAAAAAAAATGCAAATACCGTGTGTGTGCATCTAGTCTCTAAACGATGGTGTGCTGCGGTTGACAACATGGTCACGCTGGTCGCAGGAACCACCTGGGCTCAACTCGCTTCAATCAGCTATTTAAAACCACTCTCACTTCCTATGAGACCTCAATTGTATAACATACTGTACAGTGCGAATGTCGCACACTCAAACACACAAAATACATGCACAGCTAGATTATATCATACATCGTATGTCTGTTTTTGACGAGAAAATAAAGTGGGCAGAGAAAATAAAAGCAGGGAGGAGGTTGTAATAGAGGAAAAGATGAAGGCACCATCACAGAATAAATCAACTGATAAGTAAATATAACAATAACTTCAAAATTGTTTAAGTGTAGCTTAGTATAATCATTTAACGACTTATTTTGCGCCCCCAAAAAGCCGGATACCTTATCTTATACATAGTTGGTCTGATTAGGTAAAGAGGATGTGGGTAAAGAAAAGCAGAAGATCTAGATGTGACAGAATGAAAGTAGATACAGAGTCTAATCAACCGTCTTTAGGTCCTTGATTAAGACCGAATAAGTGAAACCGCCGTCACTTTCAGCCGTGCGAGCCCACAGCTGACCACCATGTGACTTCCCCTGTGCAGATCAGAATGACATCATTTTCACAGCATGTCCTCTGTCTTGCTCTTCACCGTCATTTCTGAGATTAATCCACAAAACCCCCCTTTCCGCTGAAAAAGCACAGAAAGCCGTTTTATTTTTAGATCCTAAACACACGCAACCTGCAATGTCTGACGCGCTTAAATTTCAATTAAAAGAGAAAGAAAAAAAAAAATCACAGGCCTTTCTGTCAGCACAGTTTACCGGTTTTTGCCGGGTGGCCATTTCCCACCCTGGATCTAGGCATGCAGCAGGAAACAGATGTGGATGAACTGCATATAATCCCAATCATCTGGGATGGGATCTCATTGTGTGTTAGTGTGTGTGTGTATTAATCACTTCCCTGCTGAGATATTCACAGCCCTTATGGAGAGACAGGTGACCCTGCACTCATAAGCCTGAGTCACAAACTTCAACCTGCCTACGTGATTTTACACATCTGTCTCTATTTGTCAATCTGCATCCGCGTTCACCGTGTTTCTCTGCAGTAATTCAACATTTTTTTACTGACATTTTAACATGTACTGACTGATTCCTCCTTTCAGCAGAGCGGATGCTGAAAATTTCATTTCATTTCCTTTCACCTAATTCGCACCTCACACACACACCATAACCCATTTCCTGAGCGTGTGGTCTCATCATGATCAATAAGGTTCTTTGGCTACGATTGTGGGTAAGCAAGCGTACATCATGTGAAGCCCCCCACACACACACACATATTCCAGAGTGGAAATATCGCGTTGCTTCTCTGGTTGGGTGATTTTTCTGGGTTACGCTGTGGGTGAGAAACGAGGTTTGTGACACCCGAAAGAAATTGGAAAGTTTTGTTACAGTGACATGAGGTGGGCTCCCACACAAACACAACATGCGATCGAGTGATTGACCGGTTTATGCCGGTGCGTTTTCGTTTAATGTGAAAATCTTATTTCGCACCATTGCTTGCTGAAATCCTCTCTGAAAAGAGCAACGTGTTACTCTTTGCCATTTACTGTCCTTTTCAGCACGAGTGATCAAAGGCATAATGTAGCCACGTCCAAATATATCATTTTTACTTGGACAAAACCTCTCCCACCTCCCTGCTGTTTTCCTAATTATTATTATTAAGTCCGGGTTTACTTTCTCCACTTGTGCGATCATGCGCATCATTTACCTGAACTCCCCTTTGATCAGTGTGACAATTTGGTTGAGATCGTCTGGGACAGCTAATGATTGTCTATAAATTCCCAAAACTTAAAAATAAGTCCACTTTTGCCTTGAAGACATTCATTACGTGCTGATGGTAACGGAAACAAAGGAGGTATCGCAGAGATGCTGCACACAAATAGAGGGTCAAACATCACGGACCCATGTGTGTAATACATATGCATAAAGTCTTCCAGATCATGTGCTGGAGGCTCAGGTGTGTGTGTGTGTGTGTGCGTGTGCAGGCACTTAACTCACACCAAGCACACAAAAACTACACCACACCACACACACACGTTTGGCATGATCGTGTCTCATTTTCTTGCCTCCCTGAGTGTTTTACATCTGCCCTACAGGACACATGTTTAGAGGATAGTGTGTTTGCACATTTTTTGCTTTCTTTGATGTCCTACTTGGGAGTAGTCTGCTTGGAAAGGTGGGGCAGGAACACACACACACACACACACACACACACAAACACGGACTGATCTCCCATGTCTAAACCCTGTCTAGACCGCAACAGCGAGCCCTGAGTTCCCAAGGACAGCCATGTGTGTGTTAAGTGTTTTTAGAGACAATATCATAATTGGTGCGGTCACACATCACACAGATGTGATTTAATTTTTCACTCACTTTATTCCTTGTTCATCATCTGTCTTTACATGTTAAGCATCATTTCAAAACCTCAGTTCGATGCTACGTTTTTCTCGAACCTGCGAGGGTATTTTTTTTTTTTTACACCTCTATAAAAGCACGAGCGCCTCTCATACGTCTTCTCTCATACGTAGCCTGCGATATCCAGGCATCTGTTCATATGCAGATGCCTGTTCATGTGCCTCATGGGGGCATCTGGAACATGAACAGACGGCAAATCCCAGCGTACTTAAAGAAATTTAGCTCTAAGCTCCGTGTTTGACAACATGTCGGCGTTTGCGAACATGAAATTGCATGTCTTGTACGTGGCTAACGTCGCACCGCCGGAGGATTCGGGGATCCGACTGCGACTGGAGATATCCGTGTACGGCGACAAGGCGATTCGGACGAAAGTTTGGGGCTGCGTTACAGGAGGTTTCCCATAACACGGGAGGTCACGCGCTTGATCCCTGCAGCTTGTATGTCCATCAGCAGCTGTGTGTTCAATCAGCCTCGCCTTGACTTAACCTATACATCACTCACTGTCCTCTCTGGACAACGGGCGCCTAAATACTACGTGAAAACACGCTGCTGACAGCATTACGGTTTACAAACTCTAAATATTTTATTTTCCCTCTCCCTTAAAAAAAAATTGTTGTCACAAGTGTGATTCATTCATCTACTTGTACATCCTCTCCTCTATATGCATCCATAGTGTAGGGTCTGTAATGCTGTGCATTTAATTGAATTTTATTGGCAATTTCGATTTGTGTGTCAAACGATCTCCAAAATCATATAATCAAGTTGAAACAATATTTGGCATATTAATAATATAATATTTGACTCTAACAAAAGCATAAATGCATTGTGTAAGTAAAAAAAAATAATAGTTTTAATAATCATGATTTCAATATTGACCAAAATAATCGTGATAATGATAATAATGATAATTTGTAACTGGCCGTTTGCTTTTAAAATAAACTATTTTTGACATAAGCAGACTAAGAGCTGGTTGCTGAAAACTCACGATGTGGCGGAGCCAGTTGATAACCACCTCTTGTGAAACAGGTGAGATTGCTGTGTGTTTGGTTTCGTGGAAACGGCCAGAATTTCTCAGAAAATGGAAGTAATTCTTGGAGCCAACTCATTCCACGCTTTCACCTGTAGGCCCCCTCTGATCACTTTGAATTAAGCCATCAACATCGGGTCAACGCGATCACCGACTCGCCAGAAAAGGGCAGCGGGTCGATGAAGGAGTCAAAGGCACATACGGGGGGAAATCGCTGTGTTTGCGAGGGTATAGCAGCATGTGATCTCGCACTTCGATTACTAAAGCACTGCAGTTTTTTTTTTTTTTTTGCTCCGGGCTGACTTCCTGGGCGGCCCTGATGTCCTCGCACCATATGCGCCAGTATGTGCTGTGTAATTAGACAGCCCGACTAAAATAAACAGCACGTGGTAAACAAAGACACGCTAATTTCCGCCGGTTTAGTTCACAAGAATGTTCCTGAAGAAGATCGCCGCTGAATACCCGGGGTGTGAAGCTCTTTCACATTCGGGTGCGAGGCGGAAAAAAAAAATCTGACGTGTACAGCTGGAAAAAAGAAGGAGTTCTGAACAAAGTATGTAATCTCTGACTCTTTGCCCTACCAGAGTACTGTAATTATGTCTATAAAACACATTCTATATATAAACAACAATAGGCAGTTAAAGTGGGTGTTATGTCAGGGTGTTCTGGTGACTCAGTGGCAACGGAGCACACCCCATGCGCTTGTGGGATTGACTGCAGCAATTGAAAGCTTAAGCGAGTGTAAGGCTCGGAATTGGAGCTACAGGCCTGAGACCAGCTAAAGCGATGTCTTACCACGGCACTCAGAAAGTAGCCACTTACACTTTTTCATGTTTTGTTATGTTGTGCACAGATATCTCTCTATCCATCTATAGCTCTGGGGGAAAAAAAACAAAATTTTTCCAAAATCAGCATCTCTATATGTATTCCAGCCATTCCATTCCGTTGCTGTTGAATTCCAACACATGCACACCTCATTCTGCTTAAAGAGGAACCAGGAGTGGAATAAAGTCACCCAAGGACAATATGAATCACTTGCGGAGAGCATGCCAAGATGCATGAAAGCTGGGATTAAAAATACTGCACCAAATATTGATTTCTGAACTCTTCTTAAGTGTGATCATTAGTATTATGTTGATTTAAAAATGTTTGTCATTGTTTGAGGTCTGAAAACATTGCATCTTTGTCATTTCCTGCAAATAAATGTTCTCAACGATAATATTCTTAAGTGGAATTTGGGGAAAATGTCAGTAGTTTATAGACCCTTTTGCCCAAACACATACCTATAAGTAGTGATAGTAGTGATCAGTGATAATTTGCAGTGGTCTCTTATTCTTTTTCCAGAACTATATATACATATACTTTATTTGGTTCAGGTCCCCCTCAACCCTGGCCAGTCCCCAAGTCCCTGCCCCTGAAAAACACGCTGCCGCCACCATGCCTCACAGTCAGTCAGGATGGTGCAGGGCAGGTGATGAGTGGTGCCTGGTTTCCTCCAGACATGACACTTAGAATTGAGGCCAAACCGTATAATCTCAGTTTCATAAGACTAGAGAATCTTGTTTCTCGCAGTCTGCGAGTCCTTAAGGGGCTTTTCTTTTTTTGTAAACTCAAATCTCGCCGCTCTGCATTACAGACGGCTCAGGTGTGGCATTAAGAGTTGTGTTTTCTGGAGGTTTCTCCCATTCCCACACAGGGACCCTGGAGCTCCGAGCCATCGTGACGGTTTTTTTTTTTTGCATGGGCCTAATTCTCCTTTTTTACAAGTGGGATGGAGCATGTATGTTTGGAGGCAGAAACCTGATGGTTCCAAACGTCTTTCAATGCAGCAGCCGTCTTTTCACAGCCTTCACAAAGACCATCAAGAAAAATGGAAGCAAATTTCAAGTATCATAGCAAAGAGTCTGAACATGGCTAAAACGTGAATTAATACCATTTCTAATAAAATTGCAAACTGTTGAAAGCGATCTCTTTGCTATCATCACTGTGGGGTGAGTGTAGCCTAATGAGGGAATATTTTAATTTAAGCTACATTAGGCTACAACAAATCAAAATATAAAACCAGTAAAGCCAGGGTCTTAATGCTTCCTGAATGCAGTGTACAGACCCTTTCCAAAAAAATCAGAATATTATGGAAAAGTTCCATAACTCCTCCTAAGGTTAACATTTTTAATGGAATTATGGGAATGAATAAACTTTTTCATGATATTCTAGGTTTTTTGGAGGGGTCTGTACATGTTGTATATGGCTGATGATGAGTCTTAATTGTGCTTGGTGCTCTGGCTCGCAGCCCACCTGTGTTTAATCAGCACAAGTTTCCTTGTCTACAAGATGCTGTGTCTGCTGAATAATTTAAGAGAAAATCTACATTTACTAGCCAATGGTGCCAGCTGAGGGAAAATTTAGCCTGAAGCCCCAGTTATACGAACCCCATAAGGCTGACATCCAGCAAGCAAGCAAAAAAAAAAAAACTTTATTACCGTAAATAACGATGAAACTAAGAAAACAATAGAAATGACGGTACAGTCCCCCGGCTGCTATGAAAAGATGGTTCATATGTGATCTATTAAAGTTAAGCTACTGCTACCAGGAAATATGTTTCACTTTCAAACAAATTATTGTGTTTCATGTCAATAAAGCTCATTTGAAAGGAAACCGAACAGATGTCAAACAGAAAATCAAGCATGAACCCGACAAAGTGGCTTGCAATTAAACGGACTGGTTGGGTGGGACAGGGCTTCGCCTACAGCTGAAGACTGTGGTCGTATAGGCAGTTTAACAAGGTGTGTAAAGTTATGAATGACAAGAAGGGCGCTGCTAAAATAAGAAGCCGTACTTACCCAGCCAACTCCACGTGGAGTCGTTAAGGTTAAGAATAACAAGTAGCTAATAAAATGTGCACTTTTTAAAAAGTATTTTACAGAAAACAATGATTCCAGCTAAAACTATATAGCATGTATGCAATGCAATGTAAAAAAAAAATAGTTTTACGCTTGGTGGCATGCATTATGAAATGAACACAATTAATAAATAAGCCAAGAACAGACTAGTCTTTGCTCTCTCCCTCATCCATAAAGTACTTCCTCAATCTCACACACCCCACCACCCCCCGGTTGTCTTTGCGCAACATCCGCTAACTCTTGGTTTTCTGAAACACACGCTCGAAGGACAGGCCAAGTCATCAGCTCACAATCAGACACAAATACAAGATCACTCTCCTATTTCGCAGGGTATTTCTCTATATATTTGCTTTTCAAGAGAGGCACTAGCAAACTGTGTAGCTTGTATATTAAACTGTGCCTGAGAGTTGATAAAGCTCCAGTTTTAAAGCCAGGACAAAATGTTATGAAAGAAAGAATGTTGCAAGCTCCAGCAAGCAGCTTGCATGAAGTATGGGAAGTTGGGAGAAGGGTGTGTGTGTGTGTGTGTGTGTGTGTGTGTGTGTGTGTGTGTGTGTGTGTGTGTGTGTTGGCAACTGTAGGCTTAAAGAGAAAAGGTTCTTACACAGATTAGCTTCTTCCCTGAACAATCAACTTGCAATAAAACAAATCAAAACTCTTCGCTGTACCGAATCACCATTTTTATAGAACGCAAATGAAAAGTTAACATGCTGCTGCAACTGGTTAAAAATGTAAAGGAGGTCTGTTTAATCTGAATCCTGCTGCAGATTTAACTTATGTTCCTTTAAAATTTTTAAAAAATGTGCACAAAATATATTAACATCGGCTATTAAAAAAGGCCAGTTTGCACAACACTTCCTGACGTATTCTAATCAAAGCCACTTAGCTAAAAATGATTGCATGACACAAACTTAATGACAGCTCCTGTAGTGGCTATTTCACAAGCCTGGTAGAAATACTATTTTGAGTCCACAGCTGCAACACAATAACATCCAGTGATAGTCAGTGTGGGCTCATCATAAGGCAAATACAAATAAAATGTAGGTTACTTCTACAAATCAAATGTTATTTCCACTTGTGAAAAGGCTCAACGAGATACCTATAAACGTGACGTAAACCAATGATACATACTTGATGCCATCCCAGTAACATTTGCACCCAGTTAGTTAGTTTACTTGGTTCACCTAAGCAAAACTAACTCAATAACTGCCTAAATCAATGATATAACGTTCAGTTTGAGAGTTTTAACAGTTTCAGAGAGGTCAACCTTATAGTCATTTTAGAAGCTGTATACATGTTCCTGCTGAATACTATTGTATTACACTGTGTATGTAATATTCAGTCCACACTATTTATATCAATGAGGGCAGTGGTGGAGAAAGTACTCAGATCCTTTACTTGTGTAAAAATCTATAAATACTCAATAACAAGTAAAAGTCCTGAGCTAGAAATCATACTCAAATAAAAGCACAGAAGTATTATGAGCAAAATGTACTCAAGTATTAAAAACTAAAAGTACTCATTATGCATTTTATTCATTATAGTACATTATAGTACTTGTTTTAAATCACTAAACACGATTTTAATGGCCTACTTGATCAATATGGAGGCAAATGTAGATACTTTGGGTAGATTAACATTGGCAACTTTCACTTAAAATGGATAGTAAAATGTAAAATAATCGAGGTACAATATAATAGAATATAGATAATATATTAAGTATATTAATATTATGTAAAATATTCAAATCTAAAGCTGTCAACTAAATATAGTGGAGTGGAATGTAGCATCAGATGAAAATACTCAAGTACAAGCGCCTCAAAATTGTACTTAAGTACTTAAACAAATCATCTCGACCATTGATTAAGGGTTTACTTAAATTAGGGTATTGATTCTGAACAGGGAGTTAAGTGTATTTAGCATTTTTTTATTAGGTGGAAGTGTGTTGATCTGCACAGATATTCTACTAAATAAATCACTATATAAACATGTCAGGAGATTCCTAACCTTCCCATAGCGGGATTCCTACAGGTAACTCATGGGATATAACGCACACAAGTGAGCTAAATTTGGATATTCACTGCTTCTGGAGAATCAGAGAGGACAATGAGTCATTGCATTGTACCCCATCAACACAGACTGTAGCTTAAAACACAGGGAGAAATTAGCCACGATAACGCTGCACTTTAGCCCTCTTTACCTACAAGGTATGCTAGGAGAAAAAAAGAGCCCAGGACTACAAAGTGAGCGTGTCTTGTTCCGCTGTTTTTCCCTGTCTCTTTATTTTAAAGGAACAGGAGCCGGCGGTGTTTCTGTGGTTGTGGGAGACAATGCTAGGCCGCCATGTAAAGCCTGGAAATGGGAGGAAAAGGAAGAGGGCAGTGTGTGGGCCGCCCCTGCCTCACCTCCTGTGGGATACAGGGAACCAGGAGACGGGGAGGGGTGGGATAAGGAGGAAAAAGGGTTCCGAAAAAAAGGAGAAATATGGAGGTAAAAAGAGGTTAATTTTGGACCCACCATAAAGTCGCTGCCGAAGTTGTCCTCTCCCCTCTCCTCGTCCCCTTCTCTCATGGCCTTCACCCCGTTAATAAACTTTCTCAGGATGCCGGCTTGGTCCATCATTTCAGTCCTCTTGTTGTCTTTTCCTTTAAAAAAATTAAAAAAAAAAACTCCCTGGGTAGCAGTGGAGGATAAAATGTAAAAAAAAAAAGAAAGAAAATTAAACAAACAAAAAAAGACACGGGGGGGAAAGGGAAGAGGGGGAATAAATAAAAATAAATAAGCTTCACGGATCCTCCCAGGGAGTCATCGTCGGTTCACCTTCTTTCTGTCTTTTTTTTTTAATTATCGCCCCATGTTGTTTCTCCCTTTCCTTCTTTCTTCGGGCTGTTTTCACGGTAACTGGTAACGTTCGTCCCGGAGAAAAAGCAGCGGCGGTCGGTGTTTTTTTTATGCTCTACGAACAACTTCGGAACTGTGCTGTAACAAACGCTGTGAACATTTGTTTCTGTGAGAAAGGGAAAATAAAGAAAACAAGACAATAATCCTGGTCTGGTCAGTCCTTCTACCCCTCCCTGTCTACCTCGGCTGCCACATTCACACACTGCTGCTCGTTATTCGCTACTGGGGAACATCCGGACTGGGCGAAGCCGACGGAGGAATTGAGGATATAGCCGCCTGTGATTGGTCAAACGACACCGGGAATCGGAATCTCATTGGCTAACGTCAATGTAGCTCGACCAAAGAGCCGGCTCTGATTGGACAGAGTCGGTGTACGTCTGTCAAGAAGTATTCCTTTACTTACTGTAAGTAAAAGTATAATTACTGTCTAAAATACTCCCTTATAATAATACTTGAGTACTTATCCTAATAATACTTGAATACTTAATTTAATATGTTATTTAGTACTTGTGTGCAATAATTATTATGTATCTACATTGTATTATAGTGCATCCATTTTATAATATATTGTTTAATATTGTATTTATTTGTATATATGCTGTGTGCAATGTCTTTTTTTTATTTTTCTTGCTTGTCATTTGTACCGCTTCTACTGTTGCTGCAGTAATTTCCCCACTGTGGGATAAATAAATGTTTATCTCATCTTAAGTAAAAATGATCAAGTAAAATAGTAGAAATATGTATAGAAAGTATCAAAAGTAAAAGTACTCGTTCAGCAGACTGTGTTAGCCTATATTACTATCATATATTGTTTGTTTATTATTTTATATAACATTTTAATCTGAACAGAACTAGAAACTATAATTGGCAAGTAAATGTGGTATAAAAGATAGATAGATAGATAGATAGATAGATACATAGATAGATAGAATAGTGCAGCATTAAGATTATAGTAATAATACTGATGGCTGTAGTATTATATTAATAACAGTAATAGTATATAATAATAACACAGTATAATACAGTATACTATAGATAGATAGAGAGCAATTAGATGAAAACCAGTGTGAGGAAGCAGCTCACAGCCAACAGATTATGGGTCATACATATACTGTATATAATCTGGATTAATATATTGCCAGAAATAGAAGCAGAGAAATGTGTCAGGAAACATCCCCACTAATGCTCCCATAGATGCTGCAAATATCTACTGTACATACCAGTCCAGTGACAAATTGGACAAAAAACCTGAATAAACATAAAAAAAAAATGCAGATGCTTCCACATAGGTGCACTGACTGCATGGTACTTTGTAAGTAAATTGACATCTGCATTTAGTGCTATAGGAAAGACAAATAATAAACTGGAAATTGTATTGTATTGACGGCTCGCACATTAGTATGTATATGAGAAGCAGCAGAGCAGCTTCTCCTCAGGTGAATGAAGACTGTCATTGCAGGATGTGATCAGGCTGTGTCAGCAAGAGGAGTCTGTTGACAATTACATAAAGAGGGATATTACGGTAATGTGGCAGCGCTTAAACCCCTCATTACAAAGATTAAGGCACATTTGAGTTCAGTGGTGCAAAACCAAAGGCCCTGGTCTACGGAGATGTGGAAAAAAAAAAAAAAAGTGATACGGGCCTGATGAATCATCCGTCACCATATTCTCGACAAGTCAGCAAGTCCATGTGGGAATGATACAGGCCTGGATGCTTGACCCCTACAGAGAGGGGATCCGGTAGCTCCGTTATGCTGTGAGGGGGCATTTTGCTGGTCTGGTAGAGGGAACTGTTTCTGCAAATCAATACAGCGTCGTTCTGAGTAATCACCTCTATCCTATGATGGAACATTTCTGTCCTGATTGGAGTGGGTTCTTCCATGATGACGACGCCTGATCCGCGGGGGCCACGAGGGGTCACCGAACGCTTTGATGAGTATAGAAAATCATGTGAGTCATATGTTGGGGCTTCACAGTCACCACATCTCTACCCGGTTACTCACCTATGGGAGATTAAGGACAGACGGCGCTGTCCACCACCGTCAAGACACCAAATGAGGGAAGAATGTTCTCAAGCCAAGTCAATTTCATTTTATATAGCCCCAAATCACAAATCAATGGGTTTTTACAGTTAGACACTCACATCATATAAGGAAAAACTCCCTAAAAAGAAAACCTTAAATAGGAATAAATAAATAAATAGGGATCCCTCCAGTAGAGATTCAGACTTGTAACTGTTCTGGGGCCTGAAAAAAACAGTCCAATGTTTTTTCCCCTTTATTTTGTTACCTTTTTGTATGTTTTTTGTAAATAAAGCATATTTAAATTTTAATTTAAACTTAAATTAAGTGAATAGAAGAGTTTTTACTCTTTCGGTAGTGAAGTTAAATTTAAACGACAAAGAAATAGCATATCATCAATCATATTTTTTAGGGTTTGTAGTTTTTTTTTAAACTAATGAAACTAACAAACTGGAAAAAAGAGCGAGAGACAAAGATGGAGAGAAGGACAGTGAAAGAAAATGGTAAATTGGTATAAATTAGTATTCTGGATAGAGTTGTTGGGGGGACGGGAACTCAATAAACACTTATGCATGATTAACTGTCTTCCAATCACACACACACACACACACACACACACACACACACACACACACACACACACACACACACACACACACACACACACACACACACAGAAGGGAAATCAAGTCACTTTGTTTTCCTTTAGTTCAACCAGTGACAACAAACAAACCATCTATTCAGTCTGAGTAAGAGAGAGAAGGAGAAGGGACGCTGTCAGGGAGCCAACAAGCTTTCTAGACACACACACACACACACACACACACACACACACACACACACACACACACACACACACACACACACACACACACACACACACACAAGCAAACTGCTTTTATGTTGCTCTTGTCTTTAAGCTTATTTGCCTGTTATCCTCTGTAAATATTTAATGTTCTCTTTGCTTTCTTTCCCCGGTCTTTCTGTGTTTCTGCCCCGTCTTTATTTACCAGATATGAGAGACGCTGCCGGTTTTATTTGTTTCTATTCTTTCTCAATCAATTAAATGTGTTGCCGCTCCTCTCCGACAAAAAAGAAAGTGAATTTCGAATCAACAGCATAAAGATGAACATGGATGAAAAAGCAGATAAAGCACAAACATCACGGCTGTTGATCTTTGTTGCCTTTGTGTTTCTGTGAGTCCGTTCAAGACTCAGCCAACCAACTCCATCCACTATGATATGAGCATGTGTGTGTTAACCTTTGACCTTTTGTTCTATAGTCTACAAACACGCCCTTAGCTGTGTACTGAATGTAATGTATGTTTGTCTATGTACATCAGGGCTTAATGATTATTTCAATTATTGATTCATCTGCCTATTAGATTTGTTAGTTAGTTAGTATTAGAGTTGTTATATAAACTGTCAGAAAATTGCAAAAATTACATGAATGTATATGAATGATGAATGTCTCCTTTAGTCCAATCAAAGCCAAGATAATTAGTCACACATAGACAAAATATTTAGTTGAAATTAATCAATTTTATGATATTGAGTTGTTGCATGAAATTAATTTATTTAATTCTAGATATATTTTTAACTTGCAGAA
Source organism: Lepturacanthus savala (assembly GCA_030544235.1). Classification (NCBI taxonomy): domain Eukaryota; kingdom Metazoa; phylum Chordata; class Actinopteri; order Scombriformes; family Trichiuridae; genus Lepturacanthus; species Lepturacanthus savala. Next base: position 13,985,869 of record CM060474.1, read on the forward strand.
TAATTATTTTGAGTAGAAATACTTCTAAGAGACTTCTACTTAAATACATTAGGATGGAATTAGTTATATTTCTTATTTTTGGTACACTAAAATTAGTTATGTAGATGGAATCAATGTAATGGTTTAACTACATATTTAAGTTAAATCTAATCCAATTCAAACTTTTAGCTGTTTTCTGTATCTTATCCTTCAATAAATTCATCATTTAAACAATAAACCAAACGAAATATCTAATTATTGGCAGATGCGGAGAGAAGATGGAAATTAAACTGCATATAGGTTTTTCTAATTCATTTTAATTTCATTAAATTAGCTTGTTTTAAGGAAAAGCATGGAAAGAAATGAAGAAAAGGAGCGAAATCGACAAGTAAGTTGAATTTTTTCCTGGAGATTATTTGAGTCCTACATAGAAAACTATTGGGACCAAATGTTTTCATTTGATCATTCAAATCATTTGATCATGATATATTTCGTTGCTGTTCAAGACAAGCTCGCTCTTTATGTTTGTCTGCTGAGCCTCATGTGAATCACTTCATGTGTCTTTGTCTCGATTTGTTTCTCTCACTCCACAGTTCAGTGGAAACAGGTCAAGCAGACGAGAGGAGATGAACAGACACCAAAGAAGACTCTACTGTACTCAGCGTGTGTGTGTGTGTCTTATGGTTGCATGAGGAGTTACATTTTAAGAAAGACCTTATGGCCTCCTGAGTTCCTCTCTGTCACTTCCTCCTCTCGGCGCTGGCTCTGGTTGCTCTGACCTCAAAAGAGGACCTCAAGAATTTCACGACACGGATCAATTATCAATTACAGTGTCGCGTTAATATCATGCTGAAGAAATCCCTTCAGTCCATGCTGTCTCTATAGCACCGTTCCTGCCTTTCCCTTTCTCTCTCCTCCAAATGTTCCTCACCTTCTCTCTGTCTTTCTCTTTCTATCTCCCTCTATTTCAGGAATGTGCTGTTCAGAAGCAGCTGAGTGTAGGAATGTTGCTGTAACAAGCCCATACACAACCCCATAGGCAGGGAGGCTCCCGACACACACACACACACACACACACACACACACGGTCGATTGACTCCCTTTCTTGCCATGAAAAGATAAACTCAAATGTTCCATCTTTCACATGTGCACACTTGAGGGCAGAGCATGCATGGGGGCTGCGTGACCCTATAGCAGGATGAGCATATCTGGACTGGACACACACACACACACACACACACACTGATAGAGACAGAGAGAGAGAGCGTGAGCCTGCCTGTTGCAGTAATGAAGAAGGGTGAAAATGTCTACCCTTAGGCTTAAGCAATGACTCAGTGGTATCTTGCACAACCCCCTGTCTCTAACAATCCTGCAAAATGCTACCTTAAGACTAATCTTCTTTATTACATATCAAAACGAGAACAAAGCCCACTGGCTCAGGTGTGTGTCACTGAGTAAACATATTTGTTTGTCCCGCAGGGATGTGGCTAAACCTGGAGTTAGAGGAAATCTTTACCTCAGATATAATGCAACATCTATAGTAACCCAACACTGTGCACAGCATTTAACACAAAAGAATTGAAAATACCATAAAGAAATAAGCTAATGGGCGACAACTCGAAAAGGTATAATATCTAAAGCATAAAGGGATGTAATGAAGTATTTTTTCCATTCTAGTACAACATCTGAGTACTTCTTCCACCGCTGACCGGGTGTCACTGAATAGTTCGATAAGGATGAAAATTATGCAAATCAGATGCAAAACGTGTCCTCAAAACACAAATGAGAGTCTTTTTGCCTGTAAGAATGAAGTTCAACCCTCCAGTAGAGCTCCAGAGATTTGGAGAATGTGTGTCAAGGAGTGTTAGTTTTTTTTTTTTTTTTTTTTTACGATTAGTTGCATCATGCAAGGCTCAATATTGAGTATACAGCTTCAAAACACACAGCGGCAATAAATTTACACCAAACAGTGACAACAGTCGATTGGCTTTTACGCAAAAAAAGCATTCCTTGATGACAGCCTTTAAATTTCCTGAATTTATCCCCCCCTTAAACAAACAACTAAATCTCTGTGGACCTGCAGCCGTCCAAAAGACAAGAAAAAAAAAAAGAAATCAAAATAGAGCCCATTGAAACCTTTGCTGCTTCACTTCTGTGAATACTGTATGTCCTATGGTAGGGGTGTCAAACATGCGGCCCGAAGGCCGCAACCGGGACGCTAAAGGGCCCAATCCGGGCCCTGGATGACTCGGCAAATGTGAAAAAAAGTGGACAGAAAATGTGGAAACGTGAAGCCTCTGTGCTTACCGTGTTCGTTGTGCAGTTGTGTGTTTTCTAAAGAAAAGATTGTTTACCCGATATACACATTTATGACAAGTATCAACAATTTTTAAAACGACACATACACACTGATAAGCAACACTGTGTTGGTGAAGCCAACAGAAAACAAACACTAAAACTTGATTTGACTTTGGGCGCCTTTCTATTCTTTGAAGGCACAAAGTTAAAATGTTCACCCATAACCAATGTTATGTGTGATTCAGGGTCAGTGAATGTGGGCCTCGGTGAAGTGGCGTGTGTGTGTGTGTGAGGCGAGTGTAGAAACCTGTGTGAAGTGGACATGGTGGTGATGGTGGTGAGGTGGGTGATGTGGCACTGCTGTGTGCTTCACTGCAGCAACACCCTCAGTATAACCCTTCCTTCAACAGATTCCAGTCAGCCTGTCTCTGTCTTCACCAATGTCACACACACACACACACACTGGCAGGCGGCCAGACACTGGCGGTTGGACGCTCTGTCAGATTTAGACACATAATTACTGTCCTGGCGTTTGGGAGCTGTGTATATGTGTGTGTATACGTTTGTTTCGGTCTGTGTGTGTGCGACCTACTGTATGTGTGTATTACATGCAGTGTGTTATAATGACACTGGTGCAGAAAAAACAGGACCTGAAATACAGTCCAAACTAGACCTCCATTAGACTACACAGACAGCACATTCATTGATTGGTTAAAAGTAACAATTCATTTTGGTAAGATTTTGAGTGTCTTTTCCCAATCAGGACTTAAAAATACAGTTAGGGAGTCAATTCCTGTTCCTGCAGAGTGACTAGTATTATCCACTGGCTCCACCAAGTGGGCAACATTTGCAAGTGGCAGCACAGACATTGCTTTAGAGCACATTTTTGATATTAAGGAAGAGATAAAGGCATTTCTGTAAGAGGTTTTACAGTATTATAGAATGTATTGTATTTATCAAATATCTTTCCTGTATTTTACTATATTTTAACCACTGCATCTGGCTGAAGATACAGGAAGATCAGGTAGGAGGTGAGATTCATGCTTGCTTAGCTCAAATTATTTATGTTTTACCTGTAAATAATTTTTTTGACAATTTTTTTTTTATTTGAGCTTTGTCAATTGTTCTGTATGGTGGTCCTGAGGTGCAAAATGCAACTATAAGTAACAAATAAAATAAAATAAAACTCAGGAAACATGTTGACAAATCAGCATAAGGACTATTATTTCTTTACTTTATTAATTAATACTGATTAATACTGATTATTATTATTACTGATTATTACTGATTATTAATTATGATTAATACTCTAGGCCTGTGGTTCTCAAAGTGGGGTCCAGAGAATTCTAGGGGTCCTTGACAGGATTCCAGGGGGTCTCCAAGTAAAAAAGGTAATTTATTTAATAAATTTTATTAATTAATTGTAAATGATGGATGATAATCTACATTTGATAGGTTACTGATTGTGCAATAAACTGTGATTGTGCTTTAAATTCATCTTCTGCTGTTGTTTTTGTTATAATTCCTCTGTATAAAATCAGAAGTCAAACAATTTGTTTTTAAATAAACAACAATTCACAGAAACAAATCCTAAATCAGACATTTTAAGTTTCTTTTAATGAATATGACAAAAACCTCTACACAGTTGTGGACAAAGTATGCCTCGATAAAGTTAAAGGCAAAACAGTATTTAAAGTAAACTGTTAAAACTTTGGAAAACATATGGAAATAAATTAAATTATGAACAAGTTGAAAACAAAATAAGAAATTAAATCAAAAATTTTTTCTTCAGCTTTTCAGCAGCTTGGTTCCAAACATGACAAACCAAAGACGAGCGAGACCTGAACTAGGACCAAAAAGCGAATGGTTACAGTGCCGGAGGCCTTTGCGTGGATTTGTTTTTGCGTGAGCGTCACTTACTTCAAGTACAAAATAAATAGTATACGAGTAAAAACATGTTTTCCAGAGGAAGACAGCATCTTCTGTGCGTCCCACCAGGTCAGAATCAGAGATTCTTTCTTGTCCCTCGAGCCCTGAGAGTCCTGGATTTAGTGTCATGGCTCTGTCGTAAATAATCGGGAAAAAAAAAAAGACACTCTGGTGGAACACAAACACGCTGCCACACACACTCGTAGCGATCCAAGCTCAAGAAGGTCTGTTTGTCTGAAGAATGTAAAAGTATCTGACGTATATACAGAGGCAAATATAGACGTTACTGAGCCTGTACAGGCCCTTTTCTGTCATCTGTAAAACCACAGCACACAGCAGCTGTTCACAGTTTCCGCTTGAATGTCCTCGCTGGATGTTTTTCTTACGAAGGACGGACGGTTTCATGACTCTGGATCAGAGAGAGAGAGAGCAAACTTTAGACTTCGAATTGTGTTTTCCGAAGAGCGACTTTGCTGCAGTAGTGTTTTCATTGCCAGCTGGTGATCATTCCTGTCTGGATTTCAACTTGAATTCAGGAAAGAAAATCTTTGGAGTACTACTTTGGAGATATATGTTTTTTGCTTCCTTGCTGAGAGTAATATGGGCAGATTGGTAGACTCTCTATAAACAGATGCATCTTTACTGACGGAAAATCCCTGACATGGGAGACAATGAGACAATGTGGCTTCTTACCTACGACACTGTCTGTGTCCTCAGCCTGGGGGTCAGAGTTTGAATATTTGCTGCCAAATATCTGCACCAACTGCTCAAAGAACTTGCATTCCTGTTTCTCTCCTCTGGAAAAAAAAACATGAGGCAGAATTTCAGAATTTCTCCTTCTTGTTATAAGGAGACAATTGTGAGGAAATTAGGTCACAAATTACTCCAACAGCAGCAGACCAAATTTTATGATTTAAAACTGTATTTATTTGTGTACTTTGTACTTCCCGGTCACCCGCCACCATCAAAGGAAAAATATTGCTTACTTTCTGCCTTCTAGGAAGTGTCGGAAGTTGGCCTTCAGCCTCTTTATCCTGGTCTGACACTGCTCAGGAGTGCGCAGGTAGCCCTGGCTCACCATGACCTCAGAGATCTGGATGAAGATGTGTTTGTTCTTGGTGCAGCCCTTCAGGTTCTTCTGGATCTCCTCGCTCCCCCAAACATCCAGGAGGACCTGGGTCTCCCCGTCGCTCCAGGGCAGCTTAGAGCTGTCAGACATCCACTGGTTACCTGAAGCAGCCGATTAATGCACAAAAAGCATCAATTATTACTATTACAAAAGATACACATTGATTTTATTGATTATTATAATACAACTGCACTGTGAAACCTGCATTGCTCTGGTATTAGTATACTACATTATTATTTACTTATTGTTATTACAGTTAGTAATTAGTATACTGTTATGTTACTATATAACAGTATTATTACCATCATCTTACTGCTGCACCTTCCTATTCTATTTCTATTCAATTTTATCTATTTTAGGGCTTCATAGCATTCCGTTTTATTGTATATAAATATATCAGACTGCTGCTATGACAACCGAATTTCCCTTTGTGGAAGAATTAAATCATCCAACTATCTAATCTATCCATACATCTATCCATCTAGATACTACAACTAGAGAGTTGACTAACTGACCTAAAGATTTGACAAGGAATTTTTAATTTCAAACATTTCAATCCTTTGTTGTTAATGTTTATAGATGAAACCTTGCTCTTGTGAAGTTTGGTTTTACTTTTCTTTTGGCCCAGTTCAAACGTGTCGTCGTCCAGCTCGTCTGCGACCGACACGTCAGCGACCGACATGTCTGTGGCCGACGCGTCTGTGATGCAGTCGTCCGCTTTCAGTTCCTTCCTGAAGATGTTCTCCATCTCACTGAAGAACTTAAAGTCCTCCCTGTGGATATAGAAGACACAAGTTAGCGCCTATATGTAGCCTGGTGAGGAGCTGGCAAAGCTAATTCCATCACGAACATTCTCCATGATAAACAACACAGCAGAGCGGTCCTCGACTAAAGAAATTCTAATAGTCCTATGACATTCAAGTCATTCAAAATAGCCAGAAAATCCTAATTGACTAAGATATCCTTAGTCCAGACTAAGACTAAACATTTATCATCAAAAAACAAACAAACTTCAAAATACTTTTGCTCAGATGATGCTAAAAGATACTGATAAAATTGGGTATCCTCCCTATGGAAGATATTTAATGCAGCCCTTTCTGCAGCTGTGCCTAATGTTACTTTAAGTATCTTTCAATCTACAAAAGATTTTCCCTCAGATTTTGACATTTTATCAGATGTAAAACCGAAATATCCTCAGGACGCTGGCTATAATAAAATTAATAAATGTATTTAGAAGAAGAAACAATCCTGTCTTCACTGACTTTTCATGGAGGAAGCCATGCTTAAGGCGCTTGATGCGCGTGTAGCACTGCTCCGAGGTCCTTATATATCCTTGGTCGCCCATCTTCTCGGAGACATACTGGAACACGTGGCGGTTCTTCAGGCAGCCTTTCAGGGTGAGCTGGACGTTATCTTCTCCCCAGATCTGGAGCAGCTTGCGAGTCTCCTGGTCCGACCACGGCGTCTTCCTGCTCAGGTCGGACAGGAGGTGGCTGGTTGAGGGCTGCTCGACTAAGGAATGATGGCTTTGTAAGTGCATGAAAGCATGGCGAAACAAAACTGTATTTGATGAATTGAGCATACAGTATTTAAACCTACAAATGTTAGGATCATGGTCCATAAGGAGTTGCGAGGCGGCGTCAGCAGCGGCGATCTCCATGTCGGCAAACGCAGAGCTGTCCCCGAGCACTGGAGCGAGGAGGTGGAAGTATCGAAACGCTGCAGATCGGCTTCCACTTCTGGAAAACACAAATCAAAGGTTAGCTGGGAAACGCTGTTCCGCGATGTACTTGTCTTAAATGAGAGCTCAGACGGGTTTTCAATGATCAACTGTTACAAATATTTGGACTAAAAAGCCACTTGTCCATTTTAACTTACCTCCGGCTGTTGCAGAATCGCCTGTACGTCTTCTTCAACCGTTTGATTCTGTTTTGGCACTGCTCCGCCGTCCTCATGTACCCAGCGGCGGCCATCTTCTCCGATATGTCGATGAATATGTGCCCGTTGCGCACGCAGGTTTTCAGGCTGTGCTGCACGTCGTCTGCGGCCCACACCTCCACGAGCACCTCCGTCTCCTGCTCCGTCCACGCCGTGTTCGCACCGTCCACGCTGTCCGTGCCGATCACTGCCGGATGCAGCAGAAAACGTGTCGGCGGGGGGGGAGCTTTTCTTCTACGGTCATGTGAAAATGTGGGATGCTGTGACTGTACCTGGATCCTGGTCCGGCTGATCTTCTCCGTCTTCCTCGTCAACAGAAACTGTCTCCTGTCCGAGTATTTGCTCCAGCTGGTTGTAGAACCTATAATCTACTTTTCTTCCGCATCTAGAAGGAGTGATAAGATGTAAAGGGTCAATCACTTGGTCGTTATGTCAGATTATGTCTGCAGACAAGCAGAAGGAATGGCTGATCTCACTTCTTCTTGTCGTAGCACTGGCGAAAGTGGTTCCTCAGCGACTTGACTTTCCAGCGGCACTGCTCCGGTGTTCTTGTGTATCCGCGTTCATGCATCCGCTCTGAAATGTTGCTGTAAATGTGCCCATTGCGGACGGAACCCCTCAGCGTCCTCAGGACTTCTTCCTCTCCCCAGATGTCGATGAGCACCAGGGTCTCCTCATCGGACCACGAGCCGGGTGCTGGTTTCTCCGCCGACGTGTTGGTTTCTCCATCTTACAGTGGGGACAGCACACTGTCAGCACTGGTTTTGGTGGGAGTTCAATATTTCACAAACTAATGCAGCTTCAGCCAGGAAACGTGATGAGGCTGTAATATATTTACTAATCCACAGTTGGAAAAGTTAGTTGGGCACACATTAACACGCAAACACCAACATTTATAACTCACCATGTGAAGAGCTTCACACATTGCAGTTGCATTTATAATTAGATACAGCACAAACTCTTTACATGTCAAAATGTTCACTTCTGTTTCACTGAATGTAAGCTTCTTATGATTATGGATAATTTTTTTTGTAACTGTTCACTGCATATAACTAAAAGCATTTGGGGCCTACCAGTAATCACCTTGCAATAAATAACAGAAATCTTACAATAATGAATAGTAAAATAATATGACACAACTTGTAGCTTCCTTGCAAATTCTGAAACACTAGACTAATCTGAGCATGAATGAACGAGCATATTGTCATTATCAATAATATTTTCAATTCATCACTTAGTCTATAAAGAATCAGGAGATGATTAAAAACGTCTGTCATGATTTCCTGTACCAGTTTTTTTCCTGATAAACAATTTAAACCCCAAAGACACTTCCCTTACAGTGATCAAACACATATGTTGGAAGCAAGTCCTCAGCACTAGAACAAAAGAATGTCTTTTGTTTTTTGTGTTTACACTGTTTGAAAGAAAACACATTTCTGTACAATAAATCTTGAACATTGCTGCCATGCACTGAGTATACAGGAGATGTTTTACCTGTCTCAGACACCGATTCACTGTTGGAGTCTTCAGAGATTTCAATGGAATCCAACAGCACAGTGGAAGATGTCGATGGCTGTTTGTCCAGGATTTGCTCCAGCAGATCGTAGAACTTGAAATCGACGGTTCCGGATGAGCTTCGGATAGTAAAGACGGGGATTGGAAAGGAGTCACACACACACACACACCCTCAACAATCCAGCATATGAGATGGATAGTCTTGTGCAGCATTTACCTCATGTTTTCCTGACACTGGCGATAGTGGGATTTCAGCCGTTTGATTCTGGTGTGGCACTGCTCTGAACTGCGGGAGTAGCCGTTTGCGTTGAGCTTCTCCGATATTTCCGTAAACACGTGTCCGTTGTGTGGGTAAAGCCTCAGGTTCTGCTGGACCTAAAGAAGATAAAACTCATGTTAAAAGTGACAATGTTACAAAAGATACAGCTGGGGGAGAATAAAAAAAAAACAAGGTGAGGTTTCAGAACTCATGTGCCTGTATCTTTGATTTATTCTGTAGTCATATGAAATGTCAATCTGACCAATTTTGGTTTGTTTGCAGGTGTGAAAGCCGAACATGCTGCAGTCTATATGCTACATAGGAAAGATTTTTATGTCTGGTGTGGACCAAATAATCAAACTAGTGATGTAAAAGTGCACAAAATGGCTCTTCGGTTTGATTATCAGCCTGCTCTACCTGTGGATCTCCCCAAATCTCCAGAAGGATGATGGTCTCTTTGTCAGACCACGGGACCTTCTTCCTGTCCTCCTGAACACCCACAGCGGACTCTGAAGAAACAGATACAGATAAAAGAGAGGAAAAATTTGATGAAAACATGTCTGGTGGCTTTTTTGTGTCCATAGCGCCTCCTTATGTGTAAATTTGCCTTGTGTTCTGTGTAATCTGAAGCTTTGTTTTGCAGGATCTTAAACCCAATGAATGAATGAATTAAAAGTTTCTCATTAAAGGCTTCAGCCATAACTTGAGTCAGTCTGGACACTTAATCTAAATTCTCCCACATCTGCTGCACTCAGTAGAGAGTAGTTGAGTTTACCAATGTCCTGAAGGGAGAAGGCAGGGAAGTCGTTGTCGTCCTCTTCAGGTTCTCCTGCTATTTCTTCCAACTGTGGCACGGAAGGGAGGTCCTTTATTAAAATTAGCGCCAGTTCATCGTAAAACTTGCAATAAACTTGCTCCTGTCCCTTCATGCTGCAGTTTGGGGGAGGAGAGGATATATCAAGAAAAATCCAGAACTTTTACTTTTCATTACTTTACGCTCTAATCGCACGTACTTGTTTTCGTAGCATTGCCGGAAGCTCGATTTCAGCCTCTTCAGCCTCGTCTGGCACTGCTCCGGCGTTCGGGAGAAGCCCTGGGCGGCCATGTTGTTGGATACGATGGAAAAAATGTGGCCGGTTCTGTGCATTCCCCTCAGCTCCTGCTGCATCTTCTCTATGCCCCACGTGTTGATGAGGGCCAACGTCTCAAAGTCTGTCCAGGGAACACTTCTAGTTCCTTAAATAAAAAATAAAATAAAAAAAAAAAAACAGCAGGAAAAAAAGGTGAATTTAAAGTTGTAGTTAAAGTTATTAAACAGCTGACGCCACTGTTGAAGCTGCGGTTTGAGTCAATAGCAGAGATATGGTGTCATCATACCAGTTTCCTGTCGACTCGTGTGACCGAGGAACTGCAGTTCCTCCTCGCCGTCCTGGGACTCGTCTTCATCGGCGACTTCCTCGCCATCGTCGCCGACCTCCGGAGCGGCCGAGGAGCCGAGTACCCGCTCCAGCTGCTCGTAAAATTTATACTCCAACTTGGATTTCCCTCTGGTTTTAGATCAGGGGGAAATTCAACAGGTTTTTTTTTTCCCCCCACAGATACGAAGACTAGAATGAGTAATCTAAAAAATTTAATTTATTGTACAGGAAGAATAAATGGCTACAAAAACCGTGGTGCTTAACACCCACCTGTTGTTCTTTCGGAAACATTTCTTCAGTCGTTTGATCCTCGTTTGGCACTGTTGGACCGTCCTCATGTAGCCCCTCTCCCTCATCTTCTGTGCAATCTGAGTGAATATGTGACGGTTCTTCAAGCAGCCCTTCAAAGCTCGCTGCACGGAGTCCTTCCCCCAGATGTCCAGCAGGTTGAGCGTCTCCTCATCCGACCAGGGAACTTTAGAGTCACTTACAACGGGGAATGAACCTTCCTGAGAGTCTGAAAATGAGACGTGAAGAGTTAGTAAAAAAGCCTGAGGTTAGAGAGGCAGGCAGACACCGTATCAAAGTATCAATACTACTGACCTGTATAGTCGCCCCATATTGAGATCAGAGGAGATTCACCTGAATTCTCATCATCCAAAGGAGAATCTCTGCAGAGGTGAAACAATGTGAAATGGGTATGATGATTTCCCTTTTGAATTGCCCTACAGTCATTTGTAATCTGCTTTGGAAATAAACAGAATGATGAGATAATAGGATATATGAGGGATTTTAAAGAGATGGAATGAATGTGCACTTAACACAGCAGATACTAGAGGATTTTTCAGATGATTAAATGACAGGAACACACATCGGCTGCTACAAAAACCCACTGAAGCAATGGAAACTCCCACTCTATATAACAAATCAAACATTTCTGAAACTCTTACAGGAACGCTGGCACCTCCTTAGGCTGCTTTGTGGGCGCCTCCTTAGGCTTCTTTGTGGGTGCCTCCTTAGGCTTCTTTGTGGGTGCCTCCTTAGGCTGCTTTGTGTCCACACCTCCGCTAAGCTTCCTCTTCCTGAGAACCCGTCCTCCTCTGTAGCTGTGTCCGTTCTCTTCCGCCGCCTCGTTAGACGCGGTGAGGTCTATGGTTTCGTCGCATGGACCCGTGTTGGATTGCTGTGTTTTCCTCTCCTGAGAAACGCTACGGTTTCCTCCTTTAGCCCGTAGCTGCCGGCCGCCTGAGTCGCCCGCTTCCTTCGGCGTTTGCCTGATTGTCGCGGAGCTCCTCCTGGTTGCCCTCTCCGTGCCGCTGTTGGCCGCACCGGTGCGTCCTTTGCGCTCTGGAGGGGTGGAGTCTTTGGGAGCAGGCGAGGAGGAGGTAGTGTCCTTGACAGGTTTGGTCACAGGAGGGAGGGACAGGGAGGAGAGGATGCAGTCGTCCATCGGTAAAAATCTAGGGTCTAGAGGAAAGACAGGCTTCAGCTCGGTGCAATATGTAAATCCTGCAACCGTCAAATATGACAATACCTTGATCAAGAAAGAACTTAAAATCATTGCTTTACAGTAATTTATGGCCTTGGTGCCCTGGCTTTTGGCCTTTGTGCCCTCAAAAGAGCGACAACACAAAAGTCCAAGTTGCCTTGCCCCTAAAATGACGAAACTCCAGGCCTGCCAGGAAGGTCTTCTGCTGCTTGATTAACTTTACAACTAAGAAAAAAAAAACACACACAAAAAACCAAGCCAGTACCTTTCTTTTCGAAATGACCAAGGTTTCTGTGGTGTTCAATTACAGTCTTCATGTCCTCTTGGGGGAAAAAGGATCGTAAACAGTCGTCTAGGAATGACGGAGCGTCTCCGAGTAAAGCTGCCAACTGAGAAGAGAGAACACATCGCCAGATTTATGAATCCATTTATAGCGCATTTCCTTTTATTTAAATTGCCAAATGACCCACACTGATTTGTTTAGGGGTAATGTGTTTTTCTGGAGTGGAGTGAAAACATACAAAACAGTAGCTGCTTAAGGAAATAAAAAAAAAAATCTCCATTATTATATTTATTTTTTTTTTTTTTGCTTACTATGGTTTTTACTAAGGCTCTGCCTTTGTTGTATTGTTCTTGAGCATCAGCTTGGTTGGCAAAGATGGAGAGGAGGAGGTGGTCTGTTGGGACACTGTGTTGCACCTGCACCCAGTTAACCTCCCTCTATATTTGTCTCTTCTTTCTCTCAGATGTGTAAATTTGCATGTCTTGCATTTATTTTCTCAATTCTGTTGGCGACATTCAAACACTAAATTTGTGGATGGAAAAACGAGCGTGCCTTCAATCGCGTATATTTCTGTTTTTCGTAAGAACACACTGATAACGGGAGCTGGGACAGAGTTCAATATGAAATATGGCACCTGTGTGAAGTCTGGAACTGGCAGCAGCTCCTCCAGCCTTGATATAAACTCCCACACCAGCATTTCTAGCGCTGTGTTGTACTTTGAGCCAAAGTACTCAGGAAAGATGTCCTGTGAATATAGAAAAAAAAAGGAAAATAAGCAGCAGGGATAGACAGATTAAGAAAGAGATTGATGCGTTGTAGAAAACTGTCCTGACCCAGTGAGCTCATTGTAGCGTTTGTAGTTGTGTACTCTGCTTGGCGCAAATGCCGGTAAAATTTTAACATTCATAACACAGCACAACAGGCGTGTGATTATTCTTTTTTTTTATATAAGTCACACCTGCAGTTACCAATTTGATTCCCCACCATCTGTTGTGAATGTTAGAATGATTTATAATACGGAAAATCACTCTAAATTCTTAATGCTTTCTGATATTTAATCAGTCACTCCAGACCAAAATCAGAGCACAAAAACCAGCATGATGTTAATCTCTAACAGTGAAACTAAAGGCCCTTTCTGAGCAGCCGTCCTCAAACATGTTCTCATCTCAGACAAAAGAGAAGGAAACTCAGAAAAATATAAAGTACAATTACACATGTTATGCTTCGTTTTAACTCTGCAGATTAATCTATGCAGATTAGTATTGATAGTACATTGCTGGGTGGTTCCAAAGACAATATATTGAATGTTTTGCCCGTTAAGCAAAGGATCATTTAAAGGAGCGAGTGTTTCACCTGGAAAAAATATTTTCTGTCAGAGGGATCCTCCAGTAGTGAATGCACCAGTTCCACGAAGTTCACCTCTGATTCCTCCACCTGGTTGATGGTGACCTGACACACAATCAAGGCAATGAAACACAAACAACACTTGCTCAACCCTGCTGTAAGTTACATTTTCTATTTAAGAAATCAATAGTGCATTACATCAACATTGACAACAGGTTGTTTGACAGGATTGCGCAACCTGGACTCAAAGCAAAGTTAACGGTTATCCATTAACAGATTACATACATGGTGATCCTCGGCTGTGCTGGCAGGAGCTTTGATTCTGTCCAGATGTGTCTGGATTGTCTGCATGTCCACCGGGTTCTCGCCCCGACACATCTCCAGAACCAGCTGGTTGTGCACATAAAAAAAACCAACATAATACATTAAAAGAGCACTGACACGTGAACCAGCTGGTGCTACTAGGAAATGAATACAGACACAGAATGGGGTCCAAACATTCAAGCTCACGCTTAAAATCTCAAATATTGTTGAGTAGCCTGGAAATAATTGGTAAGTCTGAGAATTCAGAAGCATTTTGTAAAACCTTAGTAAAACGTAGAAGAGATATCAGAGATTCTATGTCAGCAGTCAAGTGTAAGCACCTGTTATAAATACGGCTGTGCCTCAGGATTGCAGCAGAAAATTGTTTAATAACTAGCAGTGGGATAGTAGAAAACATGGAATCAGAAGAAAAAAGAAAGTGTCAGATGTCAAATTGTTATTTTAAGCAAAGAGGGCAGAGCACAAAACACTAAAACGCTTTGCGGAAACTCAACAGTTGTACTGTCAATATAAGGCTGTTTTGTAGTTGTAAGAAGATGCGGGTACCAGCTTCTAAGGAGAAGAAACAAAGCCAAACACTCAGGGTGGACTCAAAAATACCAGCATCTCATAGCGGATGAGTGGAAAAAATGTCCTATTCACTCAGGAATCCAAGTTTAAGATTGACAACAGTAATAGATGAGTGTATGTAAGGAGAAGAACAGAAAAGAATAATACTGCAGTGAAACATGGTAGTAGGATTATTCAAGTCTAGGAATGTTTTGTGTACTGTGGAGTTGAACACGACTCCATTTTTCAGAGACTTGTGACACACTCTAGTTTTCATCTTCGTAGAGGATCCATGCTGGATAATGACCCAGACACACCTCAAATCTTTACAAGAGCCACTTAATGACCAAAGAAGACTGAGGAGTCTTCTAATAGACTCCTCCATAATCAGCTGCCCTTAACCCCACTGAACCTTTATGGGGGCACTTGCAGACTGAGAAAGCCAAGTTTACTGTGACATCACAAGAGGCTATTTGGCACATTGTTAAATCACATTGATATTACACTCATTACACAAACTTACACTGCCATTAAAAGCAAAAGGACACATCAAAAAACTAAGATATTCTGAAATGTATGCACATTTTTAAAAGATTCGCCTTTTTACTCAAATTGTTGAACTGATATTTTCTGTTATGGAAAAAAACAACAAGTAGGAGAGAGAACCAACAGTGTGATATTACTGGATATTACTGACCCTGGCCCGAAGTCCCAGAATGAGCTGAGCCCTCTGACTGTAGCTCATCAGCTCTGGGACCAGCTCCGTCACCATGGTAACAAACTCCTCCAGCATCCCGTAGTGATTCACAAGTCCCTGCTGCACAACTTGCCACATTGCAGCCGACAGAAGCTGCAGGGGCGGGGCCAGGAGGCGTAGATAATGGACTGGAAGATCATTACCTGGAGTGGAGGGGAGAGGTGTGTAAAAAAAAAAATGAAGCCGGAGGGAACAACACAACACAGCAGAGGCAGCAGTAACCAACGAGCAGAATGGCCGCCACCGTGAGGAGGGACCACTGACTGAAATTTGCTGAACTGACTAAGCAGAAAAAAAACAGGCTCATCTGCTTATTGGGTTGAAGTTTATCTGCTGAGGAAGAACAGGAATGCTCTGATGGTTTTACCTGAAAGCTGCAGAACTGCTACTAGACAGACCCTCCAGTGTGGTTATTTTGTCATCTAGCATCTCAATTGATTTTCCATGAAAACACTAAATATCAACATCTTGAATAAAACGCCATACTGCATACTACAGCTGCGACCATCAGTTGATTAGCCGTCAAATATTTTAGAAATCCAATAATAACTTTCATAACTGTTTTAGCAAAAATGCTGAAAATTTAGTTTTCAGCTCCTTAAGTGTGAAGATTTAACCCTTTTCTTTGTCACATATGACCTCAAAAATGTTTAAGATGATTAAATAATGTACAGATGAATCTAAAATGAAATAACTATTCCAACATGTGAAAGTTCGGGTCAATATTAAATACTGTGGATGTGCTGGCTATTCACTGTGTGTCTGACAGGACTCTTCATCACATTCTGACAGAGACAGTTTTTTTTTTTATATCCACTAACCAACATTTTGATATTTAGACAAAAAAAAGCAAAAGCGCTGAAGCCAACTTAAAAAGAAAGTGCAAAGCAACAGTGGCTACGAGCCTTTAACAAGCAATCTGAGCAACTTGAGTGGACAACACCACACCTGACACTTCATATAACGTTATATGCTGCGTGGCCGGAGATGCACAAATGGCCAACAGAAGTGACACTGACAGCAACAAAATCCATCAAACTCCCATCATGTTGGAGGCTGTGCAGCCCTGCAGCCTACAGCGTAGTGACAGCTGCTAAACATCATTGCTGCGGCTACAAATAAGGCTCTGATCGACGTGGAAAACAGCCTTCACTTCAGATGCTGATGTTAGGAGTCAAAATAAACACTGCGGGATTATAATGGAGCATGAACCCGAGTCATTTCCGCTACCAGGTCAACAACACGCACAGATGGGATCATTACATGACTTATACGGTGATTTTTCATTGTGAACGCACCTCCGCCGCTGCCACTTTCAGGTCCGCCTTTTATTTCCATTTAACAGCGAGACAGAGAAAAGAAAAAAAAAATACTAAAAACAGGATGGTCCCCCTCGGGTTGCACTGTAGCGATCACGGAAATAAAAAAAAAACTGATGGATAAATGCTGCTAGTTTCTGAGCAGTAAATCAGCCATCTGCGATCGCCATGAACCCCGGTTTCTGCAGGAACCGCTGAAGGGGTCCGCTTTTTTTTTTTTTTTTTTATTCTCGCACCAGGAGGAGAGGAAGGAGAGGACAGAACAAAGGTTTCTGGTCGCATCCGCCTCAGTCCAGATCACGGCAAGCCCTCTTTCCTGTGGTTGGCTGACGAAGACCGGATCAAGCAGGCAGTTCGCGCGATACACCGCGAGATGGCGCTGCGGGATTCACATGACCCCACGTATGACCTGTGGAAAAAACGACATTATAACATTTACCATCATCACGTGTTTATTAGTTTTAAAACAGGTTTATGTCCACGTATGATTGCATGTGTTTATTTCAAACGTTTATTTTGTCGTTTTTGATCTTGTTACTGTGAGCTGCTTGGTACTTTAATTTCCTCCAGGATCAATAAAGTGAATCTGATCTAATGTAATTGAGAAAACAATCAATGGGCTTTAGTTGCAGCACTATCTATCATGTTCTATGATCTGAGTGGATGTTTTTGTGTGAAAATGTAAATGTCAGATTCATGTAGTGGAGTAAAATGCATATTTTTAACTCAAAATGTTGTGAAAAGAGTTTTATATCATGGAAAATCAAAAGCTCAACTATCTCATGTGTGCAGTTTAGTACAGTATTTGAGGAAATTGCTGTTTTTAATTGAATTATTTAATAATTTATAAATGATTGACAAAGTATATAAATATAAACTTATTATCTCTTGAACCAATAGTACATTATCTAGGATCTAAGTGTGACAGAAAACCAGATTCTGCTAAAAAGCCATCTGCAGGATCAGCTTGTTCCTCTCTGTGGAGAACCTTATTTTCCTTTACAGCATTCCTGCATGTTTTTGGTTTTAATACTAAGGAACAAGCTACAAAATTACCTCCTGCAGAAATTCGCTTTAAGGCTCAGGAAATCAATTTATTGTAAAGTGAACAATTTATAGAAAATCTGTTTTGCATGTTTATTTCACTTTTGCATTTAATTTTGTTTAAATAAAGATAATAGTTACTAAAGTGCTAATACTGTATACAGCGGTTAATACATGATTTTAATGAATACAGTCTTCCCTGTTTCCAGATCTCAACTATGTTAAACAGACAGAAACAGATTATTATAATTAATTATTATTATTATAATTTTGACTGATGTGTGTAAAACGTCATCTGATATATATGATGCAGTACCATAGATTAAATATGTATAAGAAATAGTTAAACCTTTACCAGCTTTGTAAGAATAAAGATGATTATTTAACAACAATAAAGGGACAGCCCTATCCAATGAGCACGTGTACTTTTGATACTTTATCTGCTGTTACACTTTATTCTCGCAATATTAACTTCCTGTAATTTATTATTTCATTCTTGTCATTTAAAAGAATAAAATAATTAATTTGTTTATTCTTAGTACAGCCCTAATACGCCGTTGTGTAACAAATGTAAACTGGTCAAACAGCACATTGAAATCTACAAGGCTGTAAAATAGCGATGGTCTTATTGGCTAGCGCTCTTACTTTGAAAACTAAAAACCGGAAATGTTTAACTTTTTATTTTTTTAAAATAAACCTGCACCCTTTAGCTGTCTGCAGCATCTCTATTGTATAATATGTGCACCGGGAAGGGTTCATGTAGTTTTCTTTACAAAATGTAACGTTACGCGCCTTTAATTGCGCTATCGTAAGTTAACGTTATTGTTACTAATGTCTGCGACGGTTAGCCATTTCAGCAAATGGCTAAAAGTCCAGGTCCGTGTCTTACCGTGTACGCTGCTGACGGCTTAATGACAGAGTTTGTTCGTTAAACGGTTCTTGGTAGCACAGTTTAACTGAAATAAAGCTCAGTTTGGTCGAGGTTCAGCGTTATTGTACTGAGAGGCTGCTCTTTTTTAATCTGAACAGCGCCACGTAAAGGGCCACATGAGTAGAGAGGCTGGTAACGATGGTAACGGCCAGCAGTGCCATGCAGGAGTGAATGAGGGGCGTTGGCGCCACCTGCTGCCCTGGCGGGTGAAGCACATACAGAGACCACTGCAAAATGATCAGTTTTTTCTGATTTTACCACTTATAGGTATGTTTTTGGGCAAAAGGAATATTTTTGAATGGCAAATGGACAAAATAACAAAAAAGAATGTTTTCAGACCTCTAATTTTTATTATTATTTATTTATTTTTGTATATTATAATATTTGGTGCAATAACCCGTATTTTTAATCACAGCTTTAATGAGCAATCCACAATTCTTTTACATTGTTCTTGGATGATTCCACTCCTGGTAGCTCTTTAAGCAGAATAGAATGGCTGTAATACATGTAGAGACATGATTTCAAGCTCTATTATTGCTCTATTATTTTTTTCCAGAGCTGTAAAATACTACACATCTGTCCACTACTACATACATCTACTGTAAAATTATATTTGATTCATTGTCTTTATGTTAAAATGACTAAATCCCAGCAGTCATATTTAAATTATGAAAGCATTAAAGAATAAATGCTTTTGGATTCTGGGCAATGATAACAGACATATTTGTATACTTTGATGACATAATAATTTTGTCAAAATGATTAATCAAGAAAATATTCAGCAGATAGTCTTATAAAAAATAATGTCTAGACTCAATGATGAGTCAATTAATTAAGAAAATAAAAGCCCTACAACATACATTTTTTGCAGTTATTGTAATAAATTACCAGAACAGCCCAACCTTTCATACGATGCCTTTGAATGTTTAAGTAAATTACCTGCCAAAGACTTACCTTAATTGTGTATAGAGTTCATAGTTTTGACAGTGGTTATTTGTTTTACTGGTTGCACGAGGAGCAAAATGTGGGCCAATAAGAAAAAGTGGATGATTTCATTATACTGGAGATAGTTCCTGACACGTTGATCTACAGGATGAAGCCTCATTTAATCCTGGGGAGCTCGGGTGAAAAAATATAACATACATGCTTGTACTGTTGCCCTATATATATTTATCTATTTAAAACACACACACAAAATCTCATCACATTGCATTTTTCAGCTCATCTTTGAATTGTTGAAGTGGACAGAGATGGTTGACAGTAAAGATATCCAGGATCATCTTGAGAGGATCCAACAGAAGACAATAAACTACAAGCATGGATACATTCACAATATAATAAGTCTCAGGGCTTTATTAGCTTTAGACATCAGAACGACCTGCCAGTATAGTCTTATAGTCTGTATTTTTACCACCACATGTTGACACAGTATTTCCTAAATTGTTTATTTTTAGTGTAGTAGGAGGCATTCGAATAGAAACTGGTAACTTGTGCATGTTGGAAAAAAATAAATCTTGCGGTTGCACTGACAGGATGATGGAGCGGTGGAGATTTCAACGTCGCCTTTTGTGGAGCTGGGTCAGACTTTGCCTAGAAACCAATCAGAAAAGGGAATGGTGTGCTCCACATTTGAAGTTTTCCCATCTAGTTATGTATCCATTTGTTTATCCTCCTGTGTTTGACGTGTGCTCATGTCTTCCCGGTACAGTCCGGAGTTCGTTTTTGACACAACAATGCAGATCCTGGTGTGGGAGTTCTTCTACCGATTGGAAAACTTTCTCCTCGTAGCAAGTTTTTCCACAGGTAGGCAGCAAGATGAAAATGAAGAAAAAAAAAGTCTCCACATTTTTTTTAGCTTCACTCAGCAGCCCTGGAGGCTGCTGAGTGAAGCTAAAAACTTCAGCAAAGCAGCTAAAAACTTCAGCATCACATACAAGACTGGGGGGAAAAAATGTTAATCTATTTGGTAACGTCTGGACAAGTTGCATTTTATTCAACCCCAGTTTTATAATAAACAGTCTCCGCAGACACACAGTAGAACTGTAGATGATAGTGGAATCTTATACATTATATAGAAATAATAAATAGAATTTTAAAAGTTGATTATGAGTTGTTCACCCGCCTTAGATTAAGATTCTTTTAACATTTGCTATTATTTTTCTCCAAAGGTGCACAAATACTTGACTTTACTGATATATTTAGGCTTTTGCAAATCCCCAATTACCATCTAAGGAAATAATATGTTTAATTGTGATTGCACTGATAACTTTACTAGTCTCTATTACTAAGGTATTTCAATTAATTAGTGGATGAAAATGTAGTATCATCTCCTTCTTCGGCAGATAATTAAGTTGAATTGTTCCCTTAACAATTACGTTTCTGGTTTTGAGATGAATTCAGGTTCATGTCAGATTATCCTTTCCACCCTCACAGCTAATCAGATTTTAGATGGATCTGAGAATTCTTGTGACCCCAAAATAAACAGGGGTGGTGAAAGGCAGAAAACAAGACACTGAAAAGTCTCAGAAAAGAAATAAAACAGTGACATAGCATAGAAGACGTGGAGAGTTTGACGTCAGTTCCAGTGAAGTTGATCTTCTTCTGCGGCAAAGATGGTCCCTGAGATGAACAAAAAGCAGAAAGCTCAGCTGATCCCGGGATTAAGATCTCGGTAGGTGAAGTAGATGTGGGGTTTTTTTTGTTTTATTGTGGTGAAAACTGAATAAAAAATGAGCCAAAATCTAATAAAAGTGCGAAATAAGCCCTCACAACTGTCTTCTCCTGCCTACCGCCACTTTCACATTTTTCCTGACATTTTTCATGAATTTAATGGATGGAATAAATTCGCACTGATCTGCCTCCCAGCTTCTTCTTTCAGATTCCAAAGAATTATGTACAGTACTGAAGCCTGGTCAGCAAATGCAAATCTTGTTTGTTGGTGGGACTTTTTTGTTCTTTTTCTCTTGTGCTTGGGGTAAGAATGCTCTTAAAGTGCATCCGGAAAATATTCACAGAATACTTTCTCAAAAAAAACCCTTTTTCACGTTGTCATTATGGGATGTTGTGTGTAGAATATTGAGGAAAAATAATGAATTGAATCAATTGAATCAGTTTCAACTCATTTTTTTTCTATCTGTAGCTAAACATATTCTTCATCTACTTGTATTTTTTTCTTCTACATGAAAAGAGTTTCTCCTTATACCAAGTTTGACAGATGTAAGCAGCAGCGGAGGGGAAAAAAAAAGCATACAGCCATCAAATTATATCTTGCCACCTTGGTAAGTAGTTTTATTGTGATTCATCCTGTACCAGAAGACAGCTCTGTAGGTGTTCAATGTTCAAAGCAGGACTCCAGTAAAAAGAGAAGAGAAAATCCAGTCTTGGACATTGCTATTTAATATCTGTGCTCCTGAATACAGACCCAGAATGTTAAGAGGAATCTTTAAAATAGGTGCTGAACATTTCAAAACGTGAAAATTCATAGGAAGCATTTAACTGAACATGAATCTGCTCTTTTCCATGTGTCCAGGTATCCTCTATGTTGGATCTGTCTTCCTTTGGCTCCATTTTTACTGATGACTTTATTTTTTTTTTTAATTCTGTTTGAGGATTTTGTTAATACCTGATCTAACCAGTTACAATAATTGATGAATTTAGATTTTGTATCCATTACTGTCAATCAGTGCTATACTTTACATGCTATTCTGCCTCTAACCGCTACTAAAGGTTAATCCACGTCTTTTAGCTAACCTGAAAATCTGAATTCTCAGAGGCATTTTCCTGTATTATAAGTGGCTATTTAACCTGAAATGTTTAAAAATTGTGCTTAAAAAGACCAATCTTTACAGAAAAAGAAATGTTGGGTCAACTCAAAATGTCAAAGCAACAAAGGATAAAATATTAAGTTGAGCAATTAATTGAAATATTTGAAGTTTTGTTTCTAAGTTTGCCCACCTCTTTGCCCAGACGAGCTAATGTTAGTGGCTAACAGTTGCAGCCTTGCTAGCGTCAGTTAGCCGCTAACTGCTAAGGATGGAAAATCTTTGTGTTTAAAAGTTGAATATGTGTAGGTCGCTTTCTCCATTATGACACAACTAAAAATATAAATCCTGTGTCATTTAACTTTAAAATATTTAAAATTTCACTTAACTTTCCCGGATTTAACAACAAAGAAAAAAGAGTTAGCAGAACTGTTAACCCTTGTACTGTACTTAAGAATTTAATGATTATACTATTATTATAGTATTCAACAACAACTATATTATTTTGGAGCATACAATTGTCTTGCTAGTTCATGCTAACTTACATTAGCTTTAAATGTCAATCATTTATATGTTGAAGTTTTACCAACCTAAATTACTGTTTTAGGCCAAGAAATACAAGTTGGCTTTTCAGGGAAGTGGCTGTGTTGGAGAGTCACAGCTAAACTTGTGTTCCAGTGCAGAAGGAACTGAAATGACCACCTTTCCCTGTGTGTGGCAAAGGTTTGAGGAGAGCTGTCGGATTAAAGCGTCATCGAAAAAGCTGAACACCCAACACACAAGCAGCTGTATCGCTGTGACAAATGCGACAAGACTTTACAGACAAAGCGTCGTCTGGAGCAGCGTCTCCAAGCTCCCGCTCAAGTGAAGCTGTACATTTGCGGGAAAAGGGCTTCCATGTCCAAAAGTATTAAAAACCCATTTGTGTCTTCACCCCCTGGGAAGGACCATATGCCTGCAAGTTCTGCGATAAGAAATTCGAGCAGACGTACACGCTGATGCAGCACGTCAGAATGCACGGAGCGGAGAAGCCGTACCTGTGTAGTGAATGTGGAAGAGCCTTTTTCCCCCCAACTCCAGTGGGTTTATGGTCCATTCACCGGTGCAGACAGGTGAAAAACCGTATCATTGCAAGGACTGTGGGAAAGAATAGATCAAACTGTACAGGCTTAAAAGTCCATCAATGAATTCGTACGGGCGAGCGTCCGTTTCCCTGCACCGAGTGTGCTTTTTTGAGTTTTCAAACAACACTACCGTTATACACAATTTAATGTTTTCCCTGAAAAATCATGCTTTTCTTTACCACCATGAGTTGTAAAATGAATAGAACATTTTTATTAAATTAGCCATCTGATGCAATGAGCAAACACATTGTACCATTAGAACACTGGACTGATAGTTGCTGGAAATGGGCCCCTATACACCTATACTGTATATTGCACCAAAAACCAGACATTTACAGCTAGAATAGTCATTTACCACGTTAGCAATGCATAGAGTGTTCTCATTAGTTTAAAGTTATATTCATTAAAAAAACTATTTATTTTCTTTCAAAAACAAGGAGAATTCAGTAATCATTTCTGCTATGTGAGTGATATCACATTTTATTGTCTGGTTGTATATGGATGTTTCAATGTCAACTCTTTGAAATTTACCCTCTGGGCTCTGTAAGTGATTATTATTGAATAAAAAAATGTTTACATTTTTGTGGCTTATTTTGAGTCTAAGTTATGTTTTCTCGGTTATCCGTTTTCATTTATTTAAACTCAGAGATAACCTTGAATTATAATATTGAAAGCCCAATCTTTACATAAATTTGAAGTATAACACAATTATTCCACTGATGCTCCAATTGATCAGTATTTGGTAAAGAAGAAATCAATCAGCTTTATACTACAAGTGCTCATACATATGTTAGCATATTAGGTTCTTACTTTTACCATTTTTAGTGCTGGAAAATAATTCTCAGGAACAGGAACAGAAACATACTGGTCAGAATAAAGGTTGAAATCAACCACATGAATAAATGACACAATGCCAATACCCTTTGTCAAATGTCTCTTTGTATTAATATAATGATATTGTAAAATATCACTGTATTGTGGCTGGAAAAATGTCAGAACCAATACATTTTATGCTGCTGTTTTAATTTGTAAACAGAAAGTGACTGAATCGTCTGCTTGGCACATACGGAAGATGATGACTAACTCACTCGTTTCCTGTCGGCAGAAACAGCTGGAGAAGCTGCCTTACAGCAATCCAGATGCTCAGAAAACTCTGTGGTGTGAGTGAGGGAACATCTGGATCAGAGTAGAAACATGGAGCCATTGAGAGAAGAGTGGTCTAAAGGAAACAGAGCCAACGCGTCCAGGTCCATTCAGCAAGAACCCAAAACACCTCTCTCCAGTGACCAGCTAGGAATTTGGGAAGACATTCAAGTTTTTCTTTGAAAAGACCAACAATTGTGAGGAAAAAAAAACACAAATACGTACAAATTATCAATTTCCAAGAAATATACAGCCTTTGACTGTAACTTCAAATGTTCAATTTCTCCATTTTACCACCAGATGGAGACACATACCGTGTGATTTTCCCACTGAACATGCACGACAGACTCACTGATAAAGGAGCCCGTAAGAAATTCACTTTCCAAAACTTCCCTCGCGGTATTTCTCCCAGGAAACGGGACTCAATAATTCATAACAGGCACGCATAAATTTCAATGAGTTTCTAATTAAGAGGAGCCCAGAGTAATTGTCTCCGAGGCAGTTTTAACAGGAGGATCGCGCTGACAGATTGACAGAGTCCTTGTGGCAGATTGCTGCAAATCACCTAATTATAAGTAGAAGTCAGACTTTTGGCTTTCAATGGTAATTATTTTTGGCTTCATTGGATAATTTTGTGATTGGCAGAGAAAGGAAGGATGAGAGAAAGGATTACACGCGACGCATCCCACACCAGAATTTAACATACTCATTTTATTTGACCTCCATGATCTTTAATTTAAGTCTATCTTTATTTTAAGTATCACAGATGTTGCTATCCAGGTGTTTTCGTTTTGACAACCCATATAAAATCTTATATGGTGGTTAAAATGTTACAGAAAAACACAAAACCAGTGGAGGACTTGTAATATGTTAAATGATCCTTTCTTAATAATGCAATTATTTTTAAATATAATTCATTAAAATATTGTGAAATGTATATATACAGTATATACAGTATATATATATATATATATATATATATAAACCTGACAAGAGCCAGCTGTATACAACTTGAAGGATTCTAGCTCCATCTTCATAATAAATTCTAAATGAAAATTGCATTTAATCATCCCTTATACACTTATACTTAAATATATGAGTATATTATTGAATCAAAATAACAATTGTGATGTTTCATTACATTTTTTAAATCACCTCTATTTTTTGTGACCACTCCTAAAGGCAGGGTATACTCGGTTGGTTGCAATCTAAAACCTCACCACTAGATGCTGCTAGAAACTACAAACTGTACCTTTAATAGCTTTGTATTATTATGAATAATGTAAGAGGTATCAGTCCACTACAGGGACATTTCAGATGTTTTTTGATTGACATTAGATGGTTGTTGCTAAATGTTTGTTTGGTGGCTTGATGGACAATCAGATTCCCCAAAATGTCAAACTGTTCCTTTAATGATAATCGATGACTTAATCTTTGATTAATAATAATAATCAATAAGTCTTATTTTCACACAGACATCCTAAAAACTACTAATAATAGGCTTTTTTCCCTGATTGAATAAGCGATAACCCTGCGGGGAGATAAATAACATTCAAGTGCCTTAAAGTAGACAGTGTAATAACAAGCAATCACTTAGCGAAGACCATTTACAGCAGTAAAACAAAGGTCACTGACATCCTCATTCAGGATGTCTCATGGATATTAAGCACTATTTACTCAGTATAATTTAGTGAGATAACTCTTAAGAACAGTGGCTGGTGGTTGTGGAGGGACATCCAGAGGTAATTTGTAGCCTATGTGTGTGTGAGAGTATGAGCTTTGGCTTTGGCAGGAGAAACTGGACAGGTGGATGCTCAGCCAGCCAAAGTGCCATTACTTGCTCAGGGGGCAGTAAGTGTGTGTCTCGGAGTGTGTGTGTGTGTGTGTGTGCATGCATGTGGTAATTACTTTTTCTCTCCGTGTGTGCATGTTTGTGTGTGTGTGTGTGTGCAGACTGGGTGATTAGAGATGGGTGGCGGGCGGAGGGCTTGTCAGAAGTTATCTTCCCATCTCATCTCATCATAGGCAGTCTGGCGGATTCCCTCGATGGCTCAACAGCCCGACACCATGGGGCTGCTGTCAATCGGGCCGTCAACGCCTGCAGAAATCGATGCCAATCTCCCTCGGTTTCTATTTTTAACCGAGGCTCAGCACCCGGGCTTTTGATAAGGAAGCCGCCTTCTTTTGGCTCTCCTCTTTTCCCTCGGATGAGCAGCCCCCCTTCCAACCTCTTTCTCCTCCCCTGCTGATGAGAGGTGATAAGAGACAGACGAGATGGAGCTAAAAGCAGAGACCTGCCTGCCACTCGCCTCAAAGAGGCTTTCACGGCGGAGAAAATGATGATTGTTAGCGCTATTACAAGCTGTAATAGCCATAAGGGTTGTAATATTATTAGTCAACGACTAATAATAGTCAAAGCGGGAAGAACTTGCAGCGATTCAAAGGAACATGAAGGAGTTATATACCATCACAGGGAAACTGTCTGGGACATATCCACAAAGTAATAAACCAATTACAGACAAGAATGGCCAAATGCTTTCAACCCAGGAGGCGCAGCTCGACAGATGGGTTGAGCATTTCGAAGAGGTCCTAAACTGGCCACCCACGGCAGAGCAGCCACATACGAGGATAGAAATACAAATCAAATGTGAAAGAGCAACAAAAACAGAAATAGAGGCTAATAGAGGAGATTTAAACAGCTGAAAACCTGCGAGGCTGCTGACTGTGACAACATCCCCCCTTTAAAGTAGATATACACTCAATCAACAGACATGCATAGACAACATAGCAACACTATGCATCATCTAGTGTACCAGCTAAAGCTGCGTCTGAAACTGGCAACCACCTGCCTGTAGTAAGCAAAAATGAAGACTCCACTATCTAGAACGTCCAAATACCTTTGTAGGCTTTCAACAGGTAGACGAAGGGTACTCGGATGGTTTATTGCATCCAGGTATACTATACAGGGCCAAGTAGTACGTCTGAATTGTGCTTTCTACTGGCTAACTTCTGATATAGATGTGGCATTAGGTGGTGGTTAGTAGAGAGTGATACTAAGGTTTTGCCGCAGCCTAAGTCTTCTCCTGCCTCCAAGTGCTATGGTAATTATCGTAGATATCAAAAACCGACTGAGATCAAAATTGCACACGAGCACCCACACACGCTAATATCCACTTCACAAGTGGAAGGGATCATCTTTCCCATACCGCGTGAAGGCGTGGGGAATCCTGGTCCAGAAGGGCCGGTGTGGGTGCAGCATTTTGTTCCAACCAAGCGGTAACACACCTGATCCTGATGAAAGTCCATAGCAAGGGCTCCGGTAGTTGATTAGTAGAGACAAGTGTGTTCCTGCTTGGTCGGAACAAAAGCCTGCATCCTACAGCAGCCCGTCTGGACCAGGATTCCCCACCCCTGCTGTATATATCGCCTTTATTACCTTTGAGAAAGCTTAGACCAGGTGTGGGCAACCCTGGTCCTGGAGAGCCACTGTGGGTGCAGGAACACAACTCATTCTACTAATCAACTATTAGGGCCCTTCATTAGTAGAATTGGGTGTGTTGGAATGCTTGGTTGGAACAAAAACCTGCACTCACAGTGGCTCTCCGGGGCCAGGGTCGCACCTAATGGGCCGCTGTGGAATTCCTGCCAAGATCATAAGCATGATCAGGAACTTGCATGATGGAATCTCACGCAACGTCTGGTATGTTGGCTAGTTCTCTTAATGTCAAGCAGTCTGCTTTCACCGTTCCTGTTCCTCCTGGCAATGGACTGGATCATGACAATGTGGGAGCAGCTCGACGACCTTGACTTTGCAGATGACATAGCATACACTGGCACGAATGCAGGAGACAAACAAGCCGTGAGAAAACTCGGTCTTACACACAATTCAGCAAAGACGGAGGCGATGAAGATACACTCCTCTATCCTCATGCATGGATCATCACTGAGGAGTTAGAAATATTCACACACTGTACAGTCGGTGCTGTGGACTCCACCGGAGGGACATATGCTGACATTAAAAGCAGGATCAATAAGGCTTGGGTGATATTTAAACATGCTCAGGAAAAACCATCTTAATTAATAGCAATATATGCTTGTTTAATTCCAATGTGAAGCAGGTGATGCTGTATGGATAATACATAGAGAACAACAAAATGCACAGCAAGTAATGTGGATCTGTGGAAAAAGAACAAGCCAGGATCCATTAACTGAATCACAAAAAGGGGAAAGTGGAGGTGAATTGGTCACATGACTGCATTTGTTGAAAAATGTAATCAGTTACCCGTTCCATAACACTTATTGAAAAGGTAATTGCACTAGTTCACTAATTACCCGAAAGGATAAGTAATTAGTCACATTATTTAAACAACTTCAACGCAGCCACTCCCAAAGGTCACATCTTCGTCGCTTGACAGATGTAGGAGGAGAAAACGAGATTTAGAAAACGGGATTGTTAATTGTGGTCAAACTAGCAGCCAGCGGACATCTGGGGATATTTACTGACCATCACCATCAAGTTTAATATGGGACCTGCTGACGAAGCAGCAGCACACCGGAATCGGCCTTTAGCAGACTATGTGAGCACAGGTGTTACTAATAACATTAATGATCGCTTTGGTAAAGTGTCAGCAGGACCAAAGCAGCTTAATGGAACGCAGTCATTGTTAATTATATTATAGACAGCTGTGCATTTCCTGCTGGAACATGTCAAAACCTATGTGCCCATGAAGATGTCTATCTCATCCTCACGTTTCCAGCAGCAGGTCCGCTATGGTGCAGCAAGGGTAGCGCGATGATGGATAAGATACGCGAGGGAGTGACCGTGCGTGCAAGAATTCCTGGAGGTCATAGTGTCGCACATTTCACAGCTTTTTGGCTGCAACATTTCAGAATATTCAAGGCCACATTTGACCCGTTCTGCAACGCGATTGGTGCATTCGCGGGGGCCACGCCGAGCCCTGAATGACTAATGAAAAAACACATTACCATTGTAAAAGGGGAAAGGGGAAAGGAAGTCCAAAAGGGAAAAGGCAGGCAGGTCACAGACAGGTGGGAGGTTTATATGGTAACAGGAACAGTAAAAGGCCGGTGCTGCTACTGGGGATGATGAGGTAATGAGCAGTGGGAGAAGATTATTGGGGCAACAGGTGAGCAAGTGGGTGTGGGAACCAGGCAAGTATATCCGCTGGTATCCACCTCATCCTCCACATACACCACAATTCAATATGTTTCTGTTGTCTATTTATTGTCATACTCAACTTTTGCTGTTGGAATGTATCATTTCCATCCTATGGACGCTTCATCTAATGCACGCCTGTCCGTCCTGGAAGAGGGAGTTTTTCCCCTGTTAAAGGCTTTTTTAGGGAGTTTTTCCTTGTATGATATGAAGATCTAAGGACAGGGGATGTTGTGTTGTGCAAACTGTAAAGCCCTTTGGGGCGAATCAGTGATTTGTGATTTTAGGCCATACAAATGAAAGTGACTTGACTAGTCAGTTTGACTAGTTGTCAGTCAGTCATTTTCTATACCTGCTTATTCCTCATTAGGGTCACATGGTCTGCAGGAGCCAATCCCAGCGCGTTACGGCGAGAGGCAGGGATACACCCCAGATGGCCGCCAGCCAATCATGGGGCACACACACCATTCACTCACACACTCACACCTACAGGCAATTTAGAGTCTTTTTGGACTGTGGGAGGAAGCCGGAGTACCCGGTGAAAACCCACGCAGACACGGGGAGAACATGCAAACTCCACACAGAAAGGTCCCAGACCCAGGACCAAGGAGGTCTTGAACCTGCGACCTTCTTGCTGTGGGGCAACAGCGCTAACCCCTGCGCCACCATGTCGCCCTTGACTAGTTGTGTTTTATCAAATTAGAACAAAACGCATTATTCTTGTGAAGGTGAAACTCGAGGTTGAAATACATCCAACTTCAAATTCAACATTTCTATACACCGCAGTATAAAGTGAACTGTAAATCCCATAATTTGGCAACGAATAAGGTGCGATTCAAGACAAAACGCGCCTTTAACCGACCACTTTAGTTTCCCCTCTTTGTTCCACTACTTCGATGCTACTTGCCGTTGTGTGCGCGCGTGTTTTTGTACAGAAGGGATAGGATCTCCTCCTCGGCGCTGCTTTGTCACCGCTCTGCGTACGTTACAAAAGGACTCCTGGATAATGAATTCCACCCTCACGAGGTTGACTTCAGATGTTGCACATTAATAATCACTATCGCCCCCACGAGATCTTACGTCGACGGCAACCGCGCGCTTACAAGAGTGATGTTGTACTGGGAGTTGTCGGTAATGTGTCGCCGCTTAATCGCAGTTGGCACGGCGGTACAGCCGAGGAGCGGGACTGTGTGTTTGCGTTAGCGTCGTCGCTTTGATGATTCTCTCTCTCTTTTTTTTCTTCCCTCTAAAGTTTCCTCATCACCGCTGTCAGGAGTCGTCTGGCTAATCTGACGGTAAACTTTTCAAGGTGGTTTCATTTTGAAAACTCTTAATTAGTGCAAGTCATGTTGTGTGTTTTAACTCTTCGGGATCTCTGACTTTCTGCTGCAGACGAGGAGGAGGAGGAGGCGGCGGCGGGCTGGCTCGACAGAGCGTTATGTAACCGAGAGGTCACAAGTTTGACCCTCATGACACCCGGTGTTCAACAACAGCTGTGCATTCTGGCACAGTGCCCTTGAGCAACCCTAACTCTTCTGAAGTCATTCCGCATTAGAAATCATTAATCATATCTCAACAAATTAAGTGATCTCAAAGTTCCAAGTTATCTTCTCCATTACTCTCATGGAGAGTATGTCCAACAGCATTTCTTTCAGCGTCTTTTCTTATTTTGCTCAGAGTTGTTGGCAGAAGTAGATTCAAACATTTTCCCTTCTAATTGGGTGTTTTTATGAATGCCGGATTAATCAGCCGCAGGGTATTTAATGTTGTTTGGGCAGCTGAGAGGTAATACAGCCAAGCCATTAACATATCATTAAAGACGCCTAAGCACTGTAATTGCAGCCAGTAACGCTGATGCTACACTCTCATTAAGTGGACTCTGAGAGGGAGATGTCTCGTCGGGATGGGTTTTAGCGAGGCGGCGAGAAAAATCTGTTTAACTCAGCACGCCGCCGTCACGCCGGGACGGACAAAGATCACATTGTTAACACAGATCGATTCCAAAACGGGGGTTTTGGACTATAGTCCAGGCACCTGAACTTTAATTATTTGACAGCTGCACAACAAGGACTATTAGCGCTTTACGGTTTTCTAATTAGACGTGTGTTCTGTTTTGCAGGGGCACCGTTTGCATATGTGAAATTATTAGTTTGGAATAAAACTCAGTTAATGACACGCAGACACTCTAATGCAACACTTGCTCTTTTCCTGAAACAACCTGGTGAATCTGACTGTGAAGCTAAGCCTGCCGCATCGAGTAAAAACTGATAAATCCACTGTAAATGAACACACAGTGGATTCAAAGCGTTATTTTTTTTTCAAATCTAATTAATCAAAGGGATTATGCAAAAGGAATGTTCACGTTAAAATTTATTTGTGCAGTATTTTTATAAAAGGAGCTAAACTTCAGGACAGAAAGACCTCCTGCATCAAACTTCGGTTTTATCGGAACCATTTGTGGATTTTCGAAAAAAAAAAAACCCCTCCACAATGTTGACTCATCCCCTGTATCTACGTATGCTTTGCAGGACTCATCTGTGTCAATATTTGACAGACTCTCCGGTTTAATCACAGATTCCCTTTTGTGCGGTCGCCCAAATATCGGGGATTATCTAATTACCGTTTGCGTGCCGACAAACAAGGAGGCCTCTTTGCCTTTCACTAATTGGAATGAGGAGCCGTGCCAACACTCAAAGGAAAGGCCTATCACTGAGAATTATTGAATAGAGGAGTAAAAAAAAAAGAAGAAGAAGAAAAAAAAGAGGGATGTGTGGTCTGCCACGGGCGGTTGTGGATTTCCTCTGATTTCATCAGAAAAAAAAAAAAAAGATGGCTGAGGCGATTCCCCCAGACAACAGCCAGCTGGTGTGTGTAGGCGAGCTCTGCTGCCCGAAAAATCTCACAGAAAAGAAAGTGAAGGAATCACACTGTGTCTCTGCAATTCACCCGAGTTCCCCCTAAACAATCCCTCAGCCCGCCCGCTGTTAGGGCAACGGTGTAGAGGAACGTGGCGCAGGGAGTAATGACGTCTTTATTTTTTAATGAGTCAGTATGTAGTTGTGGCAATTTCACGGCTTACAGCTGATTTAACATGCAGTAAACACCAGAAGTTATGACACCGACAGGCACGTTGGGTTCTTACGCATATCCCTTCATCTATTATTGCCATCTGTGATGCTTATTTACAGTTAAAATTGACTATTACTTACATTTTACCATAGTTTTTACCCTTTCTGATGCTCCATCAGTGTTTGTAGCACCTCTTACTCACATGTCGTACTAGTTATCTAATGCAATGATAAAAAATCATATCTTATAAAGCCCCAAACTGGAGGCCTCATGTGTTTGTGTGTGGCATTTAAATAAAAAAATGTAAAAATAAAAGGACTTTGACAGACAAATGAAACAAGAGATATGTGGCAGGTTGAACAGGCGTGATTCATAATTTATTGAGCAGCACTGACGTTACAACAGGGAACAAATGAAGCACGGAACACAAAAGAGCATTATTTATTACAGGGAAATCAAAGTGTAGCCTGAAGGGGGTTAGATACAGTAGCACAACACTCACACATTTAATCCTACTGTACACAAAACGCAACGCATTTTTTTTTTTTTGCAGCTGTCAAGCGAAAATCCAATTCCTGCCCTTTTTGATGATTTTTTTGCACCTGAACTTGAGGATTTACGTGACCTTGCGTGGCTCGAGGAGCCACAGAAACCATTGCATATTTTATATATATATATAAATGCAAGGCTGACAAAGTGAAAATGAGGCTCTGCCGTTTCATCCCACTGAACGTTTTTGACATTTTTGGAAAATGTGACGTTCACAACGCCGCCGGATCGTAACCGGAAAAGTCGGCGGGAAAAAGGCTCACACGCCCTCGGGGGCGAAACGGAGGATGGCAGCGATCTATTCCGACACAACTTCCCCTTCATGCGCCGGCACTATTTTAGGCTAAATAATGCAGGCTCTTTCCCATAGACGCCACGGTGGTTGATTTCCCACCTTCTTTTCCACCTAGATTCCCATGGCCCCCCTGCTGGTCCACGAATCGAATCCCCTCTCAGCCTGTTCTAATGCGTCTCCTCTACTCTACTATTCTCTCAGACCTCCCCGTGCCTCTATATAGGAAAGAAGAAAAAAAAAAAAACGTAGGAGTGGGAACCTGAAAAATAAATTAAACTGAATTAAATGAAACTTCCCATCCCGCCCACTGAATATTAGATCATAACAACCTACAGCACTGAATAAATCATTAAACCTCAGCAGACCATATCTATTGCAATTTCATCTTGAGTAATTATCCATCTCATATTGGCGGCGAAGTAATGTCACACAATTGCGAGCACTCTTGTAATACCCAGGGATTAATAATTCAGTTTTTGGTTGCCATCAACAACCCATTAAGGCGATATTCAGATTCCGCTCGTGTGGAGAGCGAGCGGCTTCTTCCGCAGCGGATTCAAAACGGGAGGGTGACATTTCAACCCGGAGCCTCCCATAAGCGCCCAACCCGGACCCGACAGGGACGGGATCATTTGAATTTCCCTGCTTAATTGGTTGACACGGAGTTCAGCCCTGACATCGCGTCATCGTTGGTAAATACCATAGTAAATACCAGCCAAAAAAAATGACACGATTCGCACGTAGGCAGGAATTTAAAGGGTTGGCGGAGCGCCGAGAAACTAATTTATCAAAAAAAACCCCTAAATTTTAGATGGTTTTAAAAGCAAAACTCACATTCCCGTCTATGGGGGCATATAGGGTTTCCCATTTCTTTACTACCCAAGTTGTCAGATCCTTTATCGACTGCCGAGACCTACCTCTGCCCGTCGTTTCACTTCCAAGCGGTGGCGTCCGCTCCTCCCGATCTCTATTTTGAGAACTTCCCGGCTCCAGTTTTGACCCCGGGACAAAAGGGATGCAGGAATGAGTTTGAAATTCAGGGCGCATGCGGGCGGCATGCAGGTGAGAAATCGTTGCGAAAAAGGAGGTCCATTCACAACCGAAGATTTTTCCCAGCCCCTGAACTTAATAGAGCAGCATGTACAGCGTTCCTAAAAAACCAATTGATCAGTTTAATTAGGCCTAAACAGATATGTTAAAGCAGAAACCGCCCCGTGCAGCGATTACCTCGGACTGTTTTTTTTTTTCTTTTTTTTTTTTTTTACACCAGGTGCATACTCTTGATAATGGGCAGGGCGCTGATGTGAACGCAGCAGCTGTCATATCCGCAGGAAGCTCACTGCTTGCGTTGGCCAGCGCGTTGAGCACTCACCGCGTGTTTAGTGGCTTCTACTCCTACATGAACCCATCTACCATCACGTAGGAATAAAAAGCCATAAGACACAACAGCAATCTCACAGGAGGAAGGAGAAAGAAGGAAGGAGGAAAGGGCTATAAACAGAGGGGCTCTGCGTCGAAAAAAAAAAAATAAATAAAAAAAGGGAAAGGAGGGGTTGTGCTTTCAGCCAGGAGGTTGAGGAAATATAAGAAAAGAAGTGTGGTTGAGGAGGAAGGAGGAAAAAATAAAAGCTCATTCAGGTACAAGTAACTAATACTTACAAAAGCCTCTTGTTTTTGTCTTTCTCTTTGTTTGATTGCGAGCTTGATGCTGAATATTTATTGCAGGCATTACAAGACTCTGAAATTCCTCTGTGTGTAAACTACATTGGAGAAAATCCAAGCAAACTGCTCTGATGAACAAAACCAAACTCCATCTGCTCCGCTTCCAAACACACAAACACACACACACACACGTTATCTAAGCCTCGCAGACGGCCCTAGCATATTTAAATCTGGACTTTAAGGCGGATGCGAGCTCATGTTTCCTCAGATATTACACAAATAAATATCTCCCCCACCCCCCCGTTAAAACCGGACATACTCCACCAGTAATATCCATCCGCGGCGCCGTAACGCGGCGTCTTCCTGCAGCAGAAAGTCAGTCACGCCTGCGTGTGAAGGGGGATTACAGTACGAGTGCGTGCTCGCACGAGTCAGGCACAGTCGGGATAAATATGTATGACTTCGCCGCAGTAGGTTTTCTGCTTTGTATGCTAATGATCTTATACAAGTTTAATAATGCAACTGTGGCGCGCCGAGGGTGGGGGGGAGACAATGGCGGGGGCCGACCGTGGAGCGGACCCTCACCAATCCTCCGCCACGCCTCATGAGACGAGCTGTGAGGTAACGTTAGATCACATCTAGAGTCAGAAACCTCGGATTTATACGGAGGGCGGCTGCGGTTTATAGTATAGCGATATATAGGGATAGCACTGAGATACACACCGTCGGTCAAAGGTTATAGAACACCTTGATTTTTCAGCTTTTATTGAAATTTGTGTTTAATGTGTGACAGATGGTGATCTGACAGTCCAGAGGTTCGATGTGGATCATCCTGCTGTAGGATGAACTCCTGACTAACTAGGTCTAGATCATGGGGTTCTGCTTAGCTCTAGAGCTCTAGTCCTAGAAAAGACCCAGACATCAGGCTTCATCCATGCTGATATACAGACGGGGGGTTAATTAACCAGAGAAACTTGGTTGGATCAACTTTCCACACTTTATTTAAGTCCATTACTGCAGAAAAGCTGTATGTCTAAGTTGTTAACTAGTACTTGATTCCTAAAAATTGATATTTCCTAATTTTGGGTTGGGTAGCTGCTTATTTTTGTACCATTTAAATGTCCTATATTCTACATTTTCCTGTTTTTATATGGAATTCTGACATCCCTAAGATTTTAAGAGGCAAATATCATCTCAGTGTAGTTTTACACTTCTTTTCTCAAGCCTCTCCTCCTCCTCTTTAAATGGCTGTGAAAGGGGGGTGTTGGTGGTGACTGTATAGTAGTGACATCACAACTTCACGTAAGTCATGACTGCTTGTTTTAAGGCACAGTTTCTGAATACAGGTTGTGTATGTTTCTCTGTGGATTGAGCGGGACATGGGACAGCATTAATACACTCTCTCCTGTCATATATACAGTAAATATATATAGGGGTCTAATAAATCTATAGGGTATTCATTGGAATTATCTGCTTAAATTTCAATAAAACTGTAAAAATGTGTGTTCTAAAACTTTTGAACTGGAGTGCACATGGAAAGCGAGAATTTTGGTATTCAAAGAAAATTGAATCCCCAAATTAGTTAATAGTTAGATCAAAGTTAATCTAATTTCAGATGGAAAGACTACTTTTTTTTAATGTGCCTTATTTGACTGTTAATGCTCACAGTCACTTGAAAGATTAAAGATATTCTACACATACCATAATAAGCATATGAAGTTTAAATTGGCTCCATTGCAACCACCATGCTGCTCAACTATTCCTGATAATCCAGTGATATAACATATAGTTTATATAACACTCTTAAAAGGAGCCATTCTGGATTATTAGCGCTTTCACTCAAATAAATGAGTACGCCCGGGCGATATCAGGCAACTTATTTCAGGTAAATGTTGATTTAATGGCTACTTTTAGTTTTGCTTGGAATAAAGGCACTGTTAGGGCTTATAATGGTTCTCCACTTATGATCTAAACTTTAAATTGTCAGTTAAAAGTACTTTTATCGACTTGATAATGACTAAACCGAGGCCGAGGACTTTAGTTTGAAAAAAGCCAAGTGTGACGATCGGGAGACATCTTTGCTCTTTCGTTTCGTCTGCACACCGTGTTCTCTACAAGACGTCCTCCTCCCCCCTCCTCCTCCTCGTCGCCGGCGGCGACGGCGTCCGTGGCGTCGCAGGTCGCCGCGTCAAATCCCGAAGGAACCTGTGAAAGAAAAAAAAAAAAAAGAGCGGAGACATGAAGAGTCGTAATTCTACCCGAGGAGGAAAAACTGTTTGGTTGTTTAACTAATCAATCTTGTGGCTTCATTATTGAATTAAAGGTTATTATCCCCCCCCAAGACAGGCTGTCATTCTGAATAAAGTTGTTTTTTTCTTTTTTTCCTGAAAACATTTGAGTAACTAAGGAGCTCAAACTGTGACAGACACACCCACAACAGCTTAGAACAGCCATTAACCGCAAACCAATTACGTCCCTTGTTGAGCAGCAACTACTTCTTGATGACTTGTGCAATTTTACAGTGCCTAATGAAAAGTTAATAGTGAGCACACTCAGACATTCCTGCACCTGCTAACATCTCCACTGAGGTGAAAACAGTTTAGTATTAAAAAAAAAAAAAAAAAAAAAACGAAAGAGAAATATGGGTAAAACACCGCCTTTCACATTCGGGAGAAAGGGCTGAAAAAAAAGTTTAGCTCTTAATTTATCATCAAAAAAAGGGGTCTGAAAATTGTTTGGGATAACGGTCCACACAATGAGCTGTGACATCTTCATTGAAAAATGATTGATGGGGCTGCCAGGGAGAGAGGCCGTTTGAGAGACAGATCACTCAAACAGTCAAGCTGTAAAAGCCCAATAATATGATGAATGGTCTATTTACCCAACAGATGAGGAAAGACTTGCATAAATATTAAAAAACGTGTGGTTTTTGGACGTGTCCTGTTCACGTAATAGATAGAAATTTGAATAATACATCCGTGTTCTGTGTCAGGTAGAAAGGAGTTTAAGCCGCTGCTGATTTTCCGAATAAAAAAAAACGCAGCTCGGCTCATTTATCACCTCGGATTTCGCGGCGGCGGGGAGGACTTATCGATTATTAGGAACGCGGTACACACCTGTGCAGATTTCCACCTGCGCAAACTCCTGCAAACATATTGAAGTTATAGAAAAAACACGTTTTACTACGAATCACTCGATTAATCCCCCCCCCAACTTATTTGTGCACGGAGAAAGTTTGAGTCACATTATCATTACGGCAAAAACCATTATTAGTCGCTCATTATTCTCCTTCACTGGAGGCCATTGTGTCTATACACTCATGCATCATAAATGGACCATTTAACTCCTATAACATGCACAAACTGTATCTAAAGTCAAGTCACTAATCACTTAACTAAACAATGTCCCTGTGGATCGGGTGTGTGTGTTGGTTGCGTGACCCAATTCCTTACGCGCCGCATTTATAATTGATGCGCGATAGATGTAGGGGCCTCGGATCTGATAAGAGCTCGGCTCTGATGGATCTCCAGATAGGCGTTCGTGGGGGGAACAGATGTAGAGTCGTGCATCAGAGAGGGATGGGGTTGCCTGTGATCGTTTCCACCCTGCAGCGAACAAAATAGCCCTCATATATCCCTGTAATCTGCATTAGCGCCGGAGCACAAGCCAGGAGACAGCGCAGAGGGGGATGAGTAATGGGGCTACCGCTGATTTGGCAGGCCTATATTACACCTCAAAACTGAGGCATGCCCAACTGGCGAGAATATGAAATGAGAATGTCACAAATGAACCCGTATCATCCCTCCCAAACACATGATTTATCAGCCTATATTACGATACTCCCCTCCCCCCCCTCCAAAACATGTTTTTTTGCAAGCTAGAGGCACTTTTTTTTTTTTTTTTTTTTTTTTTACCATTTCCTCCCGCTTTTCGCAACTAATTTTCCTATACGGCGGCTTCTGGTGTTGGCTCGAGGAACATTTAGCTCCCCCTCCTTGACTGGCGCGTTTCCGGAAGCTTTCTATTTATGCCCAGAACTCAGCAGGTTGCGTGGGGATGAGTAATGGCCCCGGCGTCGGTTTGGCACCTTCTGTCTGTGTCACAACCAAAAAAGGGAAAAAAAAAAAAAAAAAAAAAGAGCCACGAGCAGTTCTCTGACTGGCAAGAACATCAGCCCAGAGCCAGGGTGAGAAACTAATGCATCAGTCTAAAGAATAAAATAAAAAATGACATCATACTCTCTACAACTTTTTGTCGGAATGAAGCAACGCTGGATACGTTAATTACATGAGTGAAATTTTGCAAAAGAAGAAAAGCAGCTGCGACTCTAATAGCGCAAATCTTTTCATCATCGTTAAATCCGAAGAAGTGAAGATAAAAAATAAAAAAAAAAGCAAGAGCATAGCAAACATCTTCCCCAACACAGCGTCTGGAATTAAACTCTTGTAATGGCTTGTAATAGGATATGCTTACTTGCTATCTGAAATTAAAGCGTAGATATCACATCCCTCGCGGCCAGTCAAGTAGTTAAGTGTATTCTTCTGGGACATTAATGTACCCCTGCTGCACCGTGTGTGTGTGTTTGTTGCTTTTCCACACGTGTGTGTGTGTGCAAGTAGTTTAATTCCCTCTCATAGTTCCCCACATTAATAGATTGATTCGGGTGAGCTCTTGTTTCTGTTTACAATTAAAAAAAAAAAAAAAAAAAAAAAAAGAAATCTCATAACCATAACACACAGCTCAGGGAAACGGCGCCATACACACACTGTGCTAATGTTGTTATTTTTGCGCCGCTTTGAATAGAAATTCGATTATCGGGAAGCGAGAGATGGCGCGCCCGCGCCACAACAAATGGCGCGAAACGTTGGCTTCTTCATTAGACGTAACCGAATCATTTCATCAAAGCCGGGGCCCCCGACGCATCAGTATGTGGCGACATTACATTCGCATCGT
The DNA here is from genome assembly GCA_030544235.1 of Lepturacanthus savala. Classification (NCBI taxonomy): domain Eukaryota; kingdom Metazoa; phylum Chordata; class Actinopteri; order Scombriformes; family Trichiuridae; genus Lepturacanthus; species Lepturacanthus savala. Next base: position 14,026,106 of record CM060474.1, read on the forward strand.
CGGGGAGTGATGCGCAGCTGCGCCGCCGCCATACTTCAACCACTCGGGCCTCTGCAGGGCCCCGTAACGCTGGCTTTTCATTATCTCAGAGACAAATCAGCAAAACGGGGGGGATAGAAAAAAAAAAAAAAAAAGCCGGAAATAAAGAGAATAAGTTTGACACGATGAGAACAGATGTGCTACCTGTGCTACCATAGAGATGAATGGAGGGGAGATTGTGTGTTAAAACACAATCCTTTGTTGTGCCTTTGATGCTTCAGGACTTTCATTAGAAAACCCTGCTCCTGTGGAAAAAGAGCAAGAGCAAATTCAGCCTTTCCCGAGGCTTCGTAAGAGGTTTATTTGCACGACACCGAGCGAGCCGATGTCATTAAGGGACCACAGGAGTTTCATTAGGTTATTGTTAAACATGCCTGATATTCTCTTCTCAGTAACCTTTACACTCCACTTGATAGCCTCTAAGTTCCTGCTGCCGCTGGTTTTTCCCACTGCAGGGGTGTTGAGAAGATTGCTTTTTCCATTTCACGTGTCGCCACGGCGAAAAGTGCTTGCGGAAGCATCTTGGAAGTTGGTAGAAGATTAACTCCAAGCTCACTGTTCAGGCGCAACATCGAACCCGTTCTACCTGAATGGATTTTTCTTTTTTTTTGTTCATTTGTTGGACGTCTGGGTGCAGAAAGAGGACGCGGGTTGGTAATGGTGAGAGCTGAACGCTGTTGTTGGCTATTGTGTTGCAGAAAATGAGCTATTGAACAAATAAAAGGAAATATCAAAATGTCATACAGATGTGCTAAAGAGATTAAGGGAGTATGGGAGATTTAATCCAGCTGTTTTGTGCGAGAGACAAATTCAACCAGAATATCATTGTTTCTTTTATTTCCTTTATGTCATATTTCTACACTGCTGCAAAAACTGAAGGTTTATCAGGTGCTTTTTGTACAATTAGTCCAATATTGAGTAGAAGTGGTTTATTCTGCTGGCAGATAATTAATATTATTTTTATGATTTTATGATTTGGGTAAATTTGGTCTTGTTTTCAGAAAACAAGACTAACATTTTCTTTAAAAAAAAAAAAAAGATAAAATAGACTAAAATCAAGAAAAAAATAACTTTAAATAAGCTAAATTCTCTGCCATTAGAATAAACTAACTCTACTCAGTATTGGATTAACTGTACCAAATACAAGATTAACCAGAATACAATTGTTTTATTTCCTTTATATCATGTTTCTACTCTGCAAAAACAGATTTTTTAAAATTTTTTTTGGTGAAAATATCTTGTTTTTTGTACAACTAATCCAATATTAATTAGAATTATCTTTCCATCTGGCAGATAAATGGAATTGTTTGTTCTTGATTTTAGTCAATACATTTTTTTTTCTTAAAATGAGACCAAATTAACCCAAAATATGAACAAAAAATGGAAATATGATAAATTATCTGCCAGTAGATGCAGATAATTCTACTCAATATTGAACTAATTGTACCAAAAGCTAGTTATTTTTACCTGATAATATTTTGTTATGTTTGCAGTGTGGTCGCGACTTTTGCATTTAAAGAACCATGTGTTTTGTCTTATATATATATATATATATCGTTCACTTTTCCATTTATATGCTCCTGTTGTAAAACAGGACGCTGTCGTCACATTGATGTCTAGATCTGGGAAAAATGATTTACGCGAAAGAGAATTCTGAGGCAAACGAGCCCATCGTGTCAAGTGAGGATTCACCTGGACGCCATCCCAGATAATGTGACCAACCCCCCTCCTGGCACTTGAAGCAGGTGCCTGTCGAGGGGTAAAATATGAAAAATGAGACCAACTGTTCTCGTCGAGCAGGATGTTCCAAAACTTGCACGGCCTGAGGAAGAAAGTCTCACTGCCGCTGAGTCTCCGAGAGCTTTGTGTAAAAGTACGTGTTTTAACAGTGATCAATAGGCTAATGTGATAAACTCAAGAATCTCATTTTATCAGAATAACACTATCTCCTAATACTAAATTACATCGCCTTCCTATTATCTAGATCATCAAAGGTGTTCTACCTCGACTGAGCTCTTGTCCGGGTCACTGAAGGAAGCCAACAGCTCACTTTCTCCGATATATGTATACCACCACAAAGAAAAAGGCAATGTTTATGTAGGGCAGCTTAATGAGGAAATTATTAACGGTCTAAAAAATCTAAATCATCCTCCCCAAGTTTGAGACAAATCACCCTTATCTGCCCTGTCCCCTTCTCCCTCTCCTCCTCCATCGCCGCTTTCATTACTCACTGAAGGTTTTCCTTCTCTCCCGTTGACTCCGAAAGTGAGAACGTTTTCATGAAGGCAATAAAAGGCTCATCAGCGAAGGCCCGAAATGATTTTTTAATATGACGACGTTTTAATGAGGACTGAAGGAGATGGCTGGTTTGGCTGATGGCAGCGAGTCTTTATCAGTGAGTGGCAGGGAAGAACTAATGGCACTAAAACAGACAGGCCCCGCGACTCTCTCACGTAGCGTTCGCCGTGTTCTTTATTTGTGAAATCAAAGAAATTCGGCCCCAGTGTTCCTTCTTCAAGCTACAGTAGCCGTGTTTGACCTTTCTCGGGCAGTAACACAGACTGTCCGCCTTTTTTTTCCCCGTCCGATGAAGTTCGGTGTTAGAAATAGACAAGTTGTTAGTGGTGATGCTTCATGGCCCCCAAAAAAGATATATTTTTAAAAAATTTTAGGATTATAAAGCAGCTTTTCATGTTTGGAAGGGAAATGACATGCCCTTTGTGATGGCGACCTATGCCTCCAAACTATAATAAAAGCTGAGACATGTTGCAAATTAATGTCACAAAAGGTGAATTTTATACATATATAGCTGCCGATATGTGCTAAATTACTCCCAGAAAGTGCTTCAGTGTGACTTTCATTCAAACCCTTGAACTGTATAAGATGTCACATGAAAAAAAAACACACACACACACACAACCAGAAGCTTTGAAATTGTCATAGAATTATGATAAGCAGCAAATTAATGTCAGAATAATGTCAGCCACTTACATGCTGTTATATAACACCGGGGCTGATGAGGAGGAGTGCTCGCCGCCTTCATTACACACTACGTTGCTTCATTTTTTTTTTTTAATGAGACTTCCGCTTTATGATCTCACTCCGGCGAGTGGCCATACTTGGCCGACTTTGCCGCCCAAGGTCAGGGACGGGAAGCGGTCCGCCGGAGGAGAGCCCCCTGCCTGGCCCCCGACGCTAAACAAAACCGCTTTCTCTGCCTCCTTCCCTCTCACCCGCGCAAGGTCATCTCACGCCGGCTATGCCTCTGCAATTAGCATGCAGCCTGTGGTGTGGCCTGTCTGGCGGTGAACACACGAGCCCGGCGCTCCGGCTCCCCTAATGAGATGCCAGTCAGCGAGGGTGCCTGTGGGACTGTGAAAATAAAAAAAAATAAATAAATAATAATAAAAAAAAAAACCTCCTGGGGTGTTTGTGCACCATCTCATTGGCGGCGGAGGAGACTGTTGAAGTGCACAGCCGGCGCTGACAGGGCAGGCGTCTAATTTCTCATAACGCACGGTGTTTGGCGGACGCTTCCGTCTAAAAATCGCGGTACTCCCCGACACGGATGCGTGCGTTTTTAGCACTGGTAGGCCCCATGGGGTATTGTGGACAAAAAACTGTTTCACTGAATGGTCAAAATGGCCGGTGGGTGTGATTCCAATAAAGCGCCTGGCAGAGCGGGCAAACTCATGAGATTTCAACCCCGGTTCTCGATTAGCTCTGTTTAAAATGACGAAGGGAGGGAACGCGGAGAGTGTTTATATACGCCCCGGACCCCCCGCGTCATCGGGGAACGTAATCCAGTCAGCAATTATAAGTCCTCACAAAACATAATTGGGTAAACAAATTAGCAGTATATCAACGTCAGAGCTGGAAACTTAGTCGGAGCACAATGCAATCACTGCCACCAAATGAGATCAGGATGACTCACTCGTCACAGACGAGACAAGGTCAAAAGGTCAAGTCAAAAGTAGGGGAATTTGTTTCTGCTCCTATATAGTTTGTCACATTTCTGCAGATACAAGTTGAGAAAGCCGGCTCTTTTTTATTTCCCCCCCCCCCCCCCCCCCCCCCCCTCCCTCCCGTTCATTCCGAGGACGCAGCGAAGCGCCAAAAAACCAGAGCGGAGCGACGGAAAAGGAACGGGGTTTCACTATTCCCCTCATGTCTTTCCCGTTTAAATTCACAGGACAAACAAAAAGGGGGGGAAAAAAAAAAAAAATCAGGTAAGTGCTTTCACTTTAGCGGCATGCTAATTGGCTGATTAGCAATTTTATTCACAGCCCCGCTATCTATGAATACCAGCTGCTAATTATTCCATTATCAAGAACAATTAGTTCAATTATAATAGAATACAAATACAGTAGAGGTGACGAGTTAAACTATGAGAGTGTGAAATCATTAGCCGCTGCGTCTAATAGCGTCTCTAATAGCGACGCAGGCCGGTCTATCGGCCCACTTGGTGAAAATGTGGATTTATTTTGGTGGTATCTGACATAGCGTTTCACCCTACATAAAAATAGGGAGCATCGAGGCACCCTAAGGTGAGAACATATTCACCCCAACATTGGTAAAGTTAGTGTTTTACTGAATATCATTGGCACTGCTGTGCATGTCTTACTTACATACAGTATGTACCATTCCTCAGCACCACATGGGGCACAGAACAAATCTCATTCTCCAACAGTGAGGAAGTCATTTTAATGCAGCTCCAGTCTGTACCGCTGCCTACAGCACACGTGCTATTTAGTATCATTTAAAAAACAGCTGCTATTAGCTGCTATTAAGCCATTATGTGGACAAGATTACCTCTCCATGACATGGAAAGAGCAGTCCGAGTTCCCTGCTCGTAAAAAGGCAAAAAAGAAAAGGCTTCAGATCTGGGTCTGATCCTCTGAGGCGATGTGTATACAGAGTGCCATGTTTTGACCCAAATTGCTTCTTTCTGCAAAGGGGATTGATGTAACTAGGCCTTTGGAGGGATCCGTACTGGATGTTTTACCTTGTTACATACATTTTTTTTTCCTTTCAGCGGCGGATTCGTGTTTTTTGAATGCCAGAAATCTTCAGTTTGTCGTCGGATGAAAACGCGGTTTGGAGCTTTAATTCCCCGGTTTAAAAAAAAAAAAAAAAAGGAAAAGAGCAGCTCAACACACACACACACACACACACACGGGATGAGCAGCATACAGCTGATCATACACATCTTAAAACAGCCCTGGGGGCTAAAGGCGTGAAGGAGCGACATGCCTCACAAAGCCTCTGTGCCTGCTAATAGCCCCCTGTTTGTAATGGCATCCGTATAGCACCGCTTGACGAGCTGCCAAAGGGGGTGTTCTGTTATTGCGGAGCCAATCACCCACTAAGTATTTGCTGGCTCCTATTTCCTTTCTGCTAATGTGCGAGCCTCCCCAATGCCGCAGCTAAATCGACTCTTTACGCCTGACTTGTCACCCTGCAGAGACGCGCGGAGAATCCCAAAGATGCATAGTCGGAGGGGCCAGTCCGACGTCCCTGTTGCCATGGTTACGTTTATCGGCAGGGATGTGGCTGGGCGGGTTATGATGCTTTTACTGCAACCCTAAATCACGGAAAGTGATGGCGTTCGATGATTAGGATGATGAAGCTGACGTGACCTTTGCAAGGGTGTTGTTAGCCGGTGATTGCTCACTTTAATGTGTCTTTGGATCCACTGTGTCAGACGGTGTGGAGGTGGAGGGCGTGTTTGTAAACCGCTTCAGTGAAAGCTTCATTCAGATCTTGGGGGGAGAAGAAGAAAAAAAAAAAAGCCAAAGGTGGAACTTGGACCAAAAATATTTCACTCGGGTAAAAATATTGCTACTTTATGTATCGCAGGAACATGTCAGAAGAAAAATCCGCCACTCCTATGAGGCAATAAATCATGGAAATAAGATTTTAAACAAGAATTATTCAAACAATCACAGTACCACCTCATGCAATGAGCAAATTTCCTTCTTGTTTTTGTTATATTATAATAAAGAGAATGTTTCTGGATGGTTGGGAATGAAGGAAGCAATCTGGGGTGACAATCTCGGAATTTTTACCCTCCATATACGCTGCAAACCCCCAAATAACAGTAAAACCGCGGCCATGTTTTTAAAAAGCCACAGTGAAAATATTGCCAATGACAGTAATTGTAGGTTGGGTTCCCTTTTCAGTTGTGGATTATTAAATTGCAAAAATGTATAATTCTAATGAAATCAGAAGCATTCCGGTCTTTTTAGATGTTTATTTGTGTGTGGCATAAACACCTTTATTATACAGTAGCCAAACAGGAAGTAACATGAGAGAGGGGGGTCATGCAGTGAGACTTGAACCAGGGTCTGCTGACAAGTGCTCTACCCCTACACCACCACAGCACAGCAACATTCCTGTTTGTACTTCTTTTTACAGTGCTGAGAAACCCAAGAGTCTCCCATTGAACTACTACATGACTGAAAATGACCAAAAAGAATGAAAGCCAATTAAAAGTGCTTCTGTAAAACATGTCTGTGCAAGTAAAGACGTGTTCTACAGACCCGGAGATAGTGACAGTGTTATACCTCTGTGATTGTTCAAATGGGTGATATCTCACACTAAAGGTAAAGCCTGTGTAGCGTTTTCTAGCCGAGGGGCGATGTCAGGCTCGAGAGTCCACCTACACGGCGAGCAGAAAGGTGTCTCGCCGATAAGGAGCGGCGAAAGCGAAGCTGTGAAAGTGAGAGGCGAATAAACCCGGAAAAGCCGTGTCCTCAAGAGGTCTGTGTGGGAATGAGTAATATGTGAACGCGACTTGATGGCTAGAGAGCCCAGACATACTTTGCCCCCCGTTATCGGCCCGCGCAGATGTGCCTCAGCCTCCGCTGCAGCGCTCCCATTCACCACATCCATCACAGAAGTGCACCTTGGGAGATTGAGAGGATGTTGCGAGGCGCCAAGCCCACCATCTGCCGTCGTTTAGAAATAAATGACAGGCCCAAACCTAGTGGGAGCCCGTCTCATTCCGCTGCCAACGTCGGCGCGCTGACGGGTCCCGCCAAACCTTCTCTTTTTTTTTTCCCACTGAAATAGATGTGCGAGACCCCTGCCAGTCATGGCGGATTGTGCCTTGAGAGACTTGGAGTGGATTTGGTCGGCGAAGCGCAGCCCTTTACTCAGGGGAGCGGGCAGGTGGAACAGCGCGGCGAAACCAGCTGTCTCCCCGCTGATTACGGCAGCCAACACGCGGAGTTTGAGAACTCAAAGCGGGCTCGAGGTGGATCCGACCGGATAGCAGCTGAAGCTCCACTTTATTCGATTAGAGCTTTATTGATGATCTACGGATAAAGAAACGATCAGCCCGGCGGCTTCGCGGGCGGCGGCGCGTCCCGACGCTAATTGATATTTCACACGCGCGGGCAAAGTAATGTGTCGAGCGTCCACTCCAGAAGGAAACAAAACTGTGCAATTTAGCCGTCCTCCCAAGGTGGAGATTAAGGAAAATTAAGTACGGAACCGAACGGACAATCCAGCCGCGTCGGTGATAAATGAAGCCGCAGGAATCATAAAGCTAACACAGAGACATAATCCTCATCAGGGTGAAAAACTAGCACCTAAACATAATTTGCTTAAAAGCACGAGAACGCTTCCCCCTTCTTTGTCTTTAATCTCCCCGGAGGACGACTTCCTGTAGCTCCCCCCCCCCCCCCTCTTTCCCGCCCGAACTGTAAAGAACAGACAAAGCACTTCTCCGGCGAATTTACCGCACGTGACAGCTCATATAAGTTTTGGCCCCAGAAGTGAGACGGGAGGTAGACTTTATTAATTTCATGGATTTGGAAATGAGCCGTGGTGATAAGGCTATCACTCTCTTATCTGGGGGATGGCGGGGGCGTAATTAAGCCGATAGCCGGCGATGATGAGGAAGTGGTGTGAAGGGAGAGGAAAAAAAAAAAAAAAAAAAGCCCCGGGGATATGAGGGCGGAATCTTCAGGGCTCGTTTACCAGAGGGATGATTAGATTGGCATTTAATTGCCACCTTTGCTATTTTTAGGGTGGGAGGTTTCCTCATGAGGCGCCCCTCCCCCGCTCCTTCGATTTATTTCATTCTTTTCCCGCGCGTGTGAAGTCAAGGTCAGTTTAAAAGAATGTTCGATTGTCAGGTGGGCTGAGGTTAAGTCAAAGGGGTTTGTGGCGAGTGAGATTGAGGGGGGGGGGGGTGTCGGCCCTCCCCTCCCCCGCCTGCCTATGTGGATATCTGGGAGATTGGGGTCAAGAGTAGGTGGATGGCAGTGTAATAGGACAAGGCAGAATGTTTGCTAGAAATAGCTAAGTTTCATCTCTTGAACTTTACCAAGAGCATCAAACTCTGGTAATTGTTTCGCAGCTACAAACCAGGATTACCAATAAGTTTTTATTGATCCCTCGTCTCACCGTCTCACTCGCAACCGTGGCGGCAAAAAAAAAAAAAAGGCCTCAACTTCCTTCTGAATCCTATTTCATGTCTGGTAATGACCAGCTCAAGCGTTTGCCACAGAAAGTGGTTTCAATATTCTCTCTGAAGCTCAGGTCTGATATAAAAAATACATCACTTCAACCCACTCCAGATCTGGGCGTTGGAGAGCCAGTGTTTAAGTTCTCTTTACTTACAATTACCGTCAGGCTAATCGCGAAAGAGGCAGACGAGCTGCCGGGCAGAAGTCTCATGAAAGTATTTAACTATTCAAGTGTTAAAAGTTGAAAAGTCCTGAACGGCCCGGAAATCAATGCGAGCCAAAGAAAATCATCAAAAAGTAAATACTTGAATCCCTGCTGTAGAAAAAACCCTGATGTTAAATTACTAATTAATAGAGATCAGTCACCACCAGCAATTTGCACTTTAGCTGAATTCAAGCCAAGTTTGGCTTGATTAGTGGATATAGACTTTTTTAAAACTCAACAAAACCTAAAAAAAAAGAAAAAAGAAAAATCACATTTGGTGCTCTAGTGAGTATCACGGCACATAATGTAGGATTGATTTAAAATAAACTACAACGGCTTGATGGTTCATTCACCTCTGATGAAGTGATATTGAGTTTTAGATTTTCAAGAAATTTAGATGGGCCAGCTTTGTCTTCTTAAAGGTACAGTGCATAGTTTCACCCGGTGAAAGGTCGTCTTTAGAGCCAGCGTTTGGTTTGTCTGTCCTGGGCTACCGTAGAAACATTGGGGGTCTCCACTGAGGGAGACCCCTTATAAATTATATACCAATTAAAACCTAATTACGCCACTAAATCCTACATAAGTTTTACAGCGGTGCCATTATTGTGTTGTATTTTGACGATTAGAATGATTATTTCTGGCTGTGATGCGGTTCTTTGATACCGCCGTTTATTATGGCTGTAATTATAACGGCTACAGCCTTGAATAAAGTGGCGTTTCTTCTCCGGCGAGTGCAGTAAACTCCCATTTGTCGACTTCAAATTGCCTGTCCACTAAGATTGCACAACACGGAGCGTCGGCGAAAAAAAAAAGAAACTAAATGAAGACCTTTTGTTCGAGACAGATGTGAGAATATTTGTCTGGTGCCCCATGACACCCGTAATACCTTCCAGTGTAAACATCCCGGGCCCGGCAGAAACGGGGCTGCAAATCGGCAAAGCCTGTCTGTAAAACTATAATCCCCCGCTCCTCCGACAGACACGCCGAAGAATAGAGTGTTATCGCCCCGGTTGACACACTCCTGTGTTTTCTCCCGACATCCTCGGGGGGTTTATCACTCCGGCATTTCATTCCATTATCCCGAGCACACCGGGGCTGTCCTCGGAGCAGGGGAACGAGACAACTTGTCAGGGTCGCGGAACAAAGAGGGAGCATGTCGAGCAGCGGATTAGACTGGGAGAGGAAGTGTTGGGTTTGCAGTGGTGTTGGGAGGGAGGGGGGGGGGAAAAAAGGAATGGAATAAATGAATTGAAGGGAAAGAAAGGACAAAAAGAGCTTTTTGGTTGTCCCTTTGCTACCTTTTTTATTTATCCTTCACTCTTTTGCGTCTATAAAATCCCCTCTGCTCCGCAAACGCTGGCAAAACCACATGAGGAAAACTGGGATTTATGTTGTGTGCAGCTGCCACAAGAGGAATGTCCAGAATTATAGAAACTGCTTAATATAAATTAAATAAAGAATATATTCACTGTGGTGTCTTTAAGGTGCCATTAACTACAAATCCTTGTAATATTTTCGACCTATAACATCACTAGAGTGTTCTAAAATTCTTAAACTTGAGCATATTCAATTCCTTCACTGACTATAAGCTGCCAGAAAGCTGATGTAATCCAGTTAAAGGCCGATATATAACCATTACGCATTCAGGAATTCCTTTTAATGTTAAACCTGACTATGGGATCAGGGTGTTTCTTGTGGTTAATATACAACCGGATGCTCTAAATTTAAATGAGCGAGCCTGCTGTTAGGAGTATCCCATCTGAATTTAAAGTAGTTTTTTTTGCCTTTTTTATCATCCGCATCATTGAAAAATAAATGAATAAATGCTCTTTGAAGTTCAGACACAAGACCGGGATACTAAACTATCAGGAAAACTTTACGGCGGCTTTCCGATAATGCCGGTTGCATCTTCACGTTGGGTTTTATTAGTCCAAAAGATCAGGAGGTTGCTGCTTACGTAGCCGATTGATGACTCACTGGAGCTGAAACATCCTGCGGACAAAGGCCTGATTTTGTGTTTATGCAGATAAGACCTTAGCATCTGCACGCACACACACACACACACACACAAGCCGGTGACACATCATCCCACGATATATCCAAAAAGCTATAAGACGCAGACAAGTGCACGCTGCAACCCCTAGATCCCACACTTCATTACACGTCCAGCCATCCCTGACTGGAGTAAATCGATGCAGGATAATAGCCAGCGCCCTCACCCCCCCCCCCCCTCCATCACTCCATCTCTCCCTCCTCCACCCCCCGCTTTCCCCTTCATCCCTCCTTCGTTTGCGTCTGCGTCCACTCTTTCTTCCGTCTTCTCCTTCACCCCAACCCGCTATCCTCACGTCACCTTCTTCTCCCCCCCCCCTCCTCTATCTCACCTGTCTGTTTTCATTCCTCCTATCGGATCCCCCACGCCCGTAATACCTTGGCCGCATAAAACACTGTCTGTTGTGATCACTGACAGCTCGGCCGTGCTGCATTGACAGTAACGGGGATAATAAGCTCATTTTGCATGCGGCTCCCGTGTCACTCGCGTCCGTCTGAGCCGTTTCCTATAATTCAGGTCTGCTCCCTCTCTTCGGGGGGAGGGGGACGCCATTAGTGCGTCCAGGATCGGCCCGGTGTGTTTAAAAATTCCATTTCATTAAAGGTGTCGTTTTACACGCGGGCGAGAGAACTTAGCCGCGGTTACACTTTGTAACGGCCGCATTACTTTCACCTAACGAGGTAAATTGATAACGTCTGCCCGCGGAGGGAGGGAGGGAAGGGGGGGGGGGCAGAAAGTTTTCTCGCCGCTCTTCAAACTCGCAGCGGATATAATTTATCGCGGGTAATGACCCACCGCGGGCTTGTTGCATGCAATTAAAGGCGTGATCCATTTTCGCTAAAAACAACAACGCGGCCTGTCATGCTTGCTTTATTCAGTCATGAGGTCAAGAAACATTTCAAGTTAAGACTATAATCTACAAAACGGTCTCGCGAGGGGTGTATATTTAGCCAGGATTTCAACTCCAGTTTTTAATTGTTCGCACTTTTTTGCTAATAACTAGAAAGTTTGGACCAAGTTTAAGTGCGGTTATGTTATAATAAACTTTAATAAAAGCACAGATTTTTTTTCCCCCCACTGCGACAGCACTATCATATATGCATGGGAAAGTATTACAAAATATGAAAGTGCTAAGTTGATGTCTATATAATTCACAGCAGGCAAGGCAGCAGTCCTCGTCCCTATCAGTCAAACCGAGCACTCAGAAATACTGAATTATTCATAATTAGGCTTTGAACAACAACTTGATTTTTTGATTTGCGGGATTTTCTGGTGACTAAACAATGACAGTGGCTTGAAAGGAGAAAAGGGGGGGAGAAGGTGCATGAAATATTCAAGGGAAGTGCGATGAAGTGAGGCTCGAGCAACAGTAGGAAGACAGCTCCCTGAGATGAAAGAAGCTCCTCTTGAAGTATTTTACACATACACTTGCACTCAGAGTGCAAAACATTCCTGTGGCCCGAATCAAAATCACTGTTCACCTAGTGTAATACGTTTGCAGAAATTGGCCACAGCCGGTACAGCACATATGATGGAAAACTAATGGAATACTGCATCTCCCATTAAACAGAAAGGGATAGATACAGTGTTTGAAATCATGAAAGTAAATGTCAGTTTTGAGGTATGAATAGCCTTTGATTACTAATAATTATATGTATGTATATATATATATATAATTTGTCTATTTTTAACTTAACATTAAAAATGTGTTTGTTCGTCTAGAAGAAGAAAAGTGGATTTGTTCATTGTCACTGTTGAAAACTGTGAAAAGTCTGAGTTGGCTGCTGAAAAGCCTGAGAAATTAGGAGGGGGAAAAAGGCCTTTTCACAAAATAAACTTTTTCAGCATTTCTTGATCGAGGCAATGACCGACGTGTCGATGGAAGTTCTAAAAAAAAAAAAAAAAAAAAAAAAAAAGGTTTGGTATCGCACCCACAAACAGATTTGCCAGAGCAGGGCCTGAACAAGTTCATTTTCATCCTGCGGTAAAATATTTACTTGGTTTCTCCCTCAGGACGTGGACGCCTGAACTTAAACCATCTGCTCAAACTGCAAACAGCTCATGATTCTCTCTGGCTCCACGCGCTGTAGCCAACTCCACGGTGTCACTTTCAGACGCCAAGTGTTTCTGTACGATGCTGCGGGGTTTTTTTTTTTTTTTTTTGGAAGTCCATTCGTTTTCTTAATCACGGATTAGTTCTTTGGAGAGGAAAATTTGTCTGCAGCTGCAACATTTCCCATCAGTCCATCATGTGATGAGCAGCGAACACGTATCAACGCCCGGCGGCCGCTGCAGCTGGTTGCTATCGGCTACCTCAAATCAGCCAGCACCTTATATAACAACGAGCTGTCGAGCTTATGGTCTGTAAAAGAAATAGTACAGGGAACAAACAAACATAACCTATATTTTGAGATTCGTTTGTTATCTTTTGTCGGCTGCGAAGCCTGTTAGTCAAAGCAAACAGACTGCAGGATGACACGAGCGTCGTCTTTTCCCCGAAATTTATAGATCTCGAGTTGTCTCGAGGTCTGAATGCATCCACTTACTTGTCAAGAGCGAGGCGGACATCATCGATAAACAGAACGTTTGCTCTGCTTTTTTTTTTTCCCCTTCTTGGAGATTTCATCTGAATGAGTGATGCAGTCAGCCCGTGGACCGGTTACTTAGAAAAACGTCGATAAATCTCCACCTATCGGTCCTTCATATATAAACATCCCAAAACTTAAAAAATGAAATGCTGAGCAGTCGATCTGCAGAACTGATCAAATATTCATTATGTCACCCATAAGACAGTGAGGGACTATTCACATCATTTACTTGAGTAAAAGATCTTCGCAATACAGTTGTGTTAAAACACATCAAGCCCTGCATGAAAGATTCTACTTAAAAGTACATAATCATTAGCAGCAAAATAAAGTATCGCAATTGCTTGATTCATCCCATTGATTGAGATATAGAGAACGTGTGAGCAGCATGTTGCTCTCGTAGCTGCTGCTGGTGGGGCAACATCGATTTCTTTGTCCAGTGGTTCTCAACCTAGGGATCGTGGCCCTTATAAATGGTCACCAGATAGATCTGAGGGGTCCTGGGAGATGAGAGAAGACAAATCTAGCTTCTGATACCCAATCTGATTTCACGTTTTGGTCTTTTTCTTTAATCTTTTGGTAAAACACTGGAACATTTATTGAAATAAAACTGTGAGAGGTTTATAGGAGAAATTAATCATAGGAGTGAAGGTATAAAGTAGCATCAAATGAAAATACTCAAGAAAAGAACCTTTTTGTATTTAAAAAGGTCCGATATGCATGTTTTGGGGTTTTATTTGTAGCTTTGATACCCTAACGTGCCTCGCAGGTCAGTTAAAAATGCATTAGCCTTGTTCTGATTGGCTGATTTTCATTTGAAAGACTGAAAAAAGTGGGTGTAACAGTGGGGGCAGGTGGGCTGTGCTTAGAGGAAGCTACTGCATGACATCACATAGTCAAGGAAGTACAAACAAGCTATGAAACGTTTCTAATCCAGGCTGTGTGCATCTCTGGAGTGTTTTAATGCGTGAAACAGTTTTTATACAAGTCCCTGACTTTATCTAGAGTTAAAAAAAACAAGCAGATATTTTCATGAAAAGGGACCTTTAATCACAGCCTTGGAATTAATGTACTTAGTTACTTTCCACCGCTTAGTTACTGTCGTAAGAGCCACCTATGGATGAGTCACACCGACGCTAACAAGCGGGAGACTGAAGCCGGAGTAACAGACGGAGGGTGAGGCACAGCAAACACTGCGGCAGCAGCTGCTCTCTGCAGTACAACCATTAAGACGGGAGGAGGCGACGCTCCTAGGAGGAGGCGCATAATGAATGTGCATCGGGTGTCGCGCCTCAACATCTGCGCACCCCAAAGCTCTGCCATATCTTCACCTTATCCCTCATCCCACAACCCCACTGCCGATATGCCATCTCCTTCCATTTTGTGTGTGTATGCGTAAAGAGATACGGAAGAGGTGGAGGTGGTGGAAAGTTAACACTCAGGAGATGGAGCGACAAGGGGGGAAACAAGAGGAGGAGGAGGAAGAGGAAGAGCATCCCCATCCTCCCATCCTCCCATCCCCCCCACCCGCCCCCCCTTACAACTTTTCTTTGGGGGTTTCTTATATACCAACCATCTATCTCCATTATGCCCCCGAAATTGCTATTTGTCGCTTTGCGGGGAAGAAATAATCAATATGTCTTGTGGGGGCAGCGAGCGCATTAGAGGAAGCAAATTGATGTCTCTCGCCCCAGCGCTCCTCACCCAGCACACTGCACCACAGCTAATGGGAAGCCTGGCTGGCTGGCTGGCAGACAAGGAGCCAGCGTGTGTGTGTGTGTGTGTGTGTGTGTGTGTGTGTCAGTGCACATGAGTGAATGAATGAGCGAGTGGTCAGGCAATAGGGTATTTGTTAATGCAAAGTGAATACCAGTGTTTGGCTATGTGAGTTTGTGTGTACGCGGATGAGTATTCCTGCAACCGGAGAGAGTGTGTGTGTGTGTGTGTGTGTGTGTGTGTGTATGTGTGTGTCCTGTCCTATTTGTGCGTGTCCAGTGCCGACAGAGCCTTATCTCTCGCAGCCATCCGGTTTTAGGTCTTCGGGCTGCCAGAGGCAGATAGCCCTGTCACTACCCCAGCATCCCCACCCCACCCCCGAGAGCCTTGAAGGCCTCGTATACCGACTGACACTTCCAGAAAATCCCCACCTGATAAGTGCATCGCAGACGGACGTGACCTGTATAGTCTGTCTCCTCTCCCTGGATTTTATTTCATTACGCTACGACTACTATCTCTATCCTCCGCAATCACAATTGTTGATTGAATTGTTAAAGCGTTTGTCTTTTGTGTTATTTTGCTTTGACCGGGCACTATTGCATTTGAGGCTTTCTCCTCGCATCTGAAGGACAAATGTTTCTTATTTTGTAAAAAAAAAAAAGAAAAAAAAAAAGGGGGGGGGCTCAAAAACTGATTTGCAGATTATCCTGGATCTGTAGAAATCAATGTATTTTGTCCACGTTACTGGGCGGAACTGCGTCACTGTCATTTGTCTGGAGATAACTTGTTGTTTTCACAAAAGGTATTGACAGGAAGTCCCGTCGCTTTCATTAACTACATTCTATTCATGTTGGTATTCTTATTTTAAACATATTATCTTTGCTCCTTTTTTGAATTTGATGCATTTTCCCCTCCTGTTATGCCAAAAAGACTTTGGATTTAGTTGAATTACCAGTCAATAATCAAGCAAAAACGACCGACATTTCCCTTTTTTTTTCCAGTTTCTTATACGTTTGTAAGAGTAGAGACGAAGTGTGAAAGGTTTAAACTGGATTCACATCCCACACACGCGCCTGTTGAGTTGTGTGATAATTCTGTTCTGTAGGAGGGCCACAGGAAACGTGAAGCTGACGCTGTGGAGGCAGCGACAGTGTCACCGCGCTACAACATGAGAAATTAATATGTAAATACTGTGACTGATGCTATGAAAGTCAGAGAATAAATTCATATTCCTGTCATTCTCTCACACTGCGTGTCACACACACACACACACACACCGAATCAATCTGTGGCTGTGTCGGAGTGCTCAGATGGCTCCGTGCCTCCTCTCAGACACAGGACGGGGGGCGTCACAACAGGATTCTCGATTATCCATTTATTCGCTGCAGAGGGCATTAGGGGCCTGTCAATCCTAATTTACCCAGACTGCAGATGCACAAAACTCGACTAAACATGACCACACACGCACGCACGTGTGCACGTGCACGCGCACCTTGCGTTGGCTGCTTTTAAGCACAAAAACATGAAATCTGGAAGTTTTCTTCATCCAAAGCCAAATGTAAGTGTTCCCCGGTGATTATATTCAAAACTAACCATTAAACAATGGATTTAACTATTGAAAACAGTTGCTATGATGAGTTAAGAATGTATTTGGAGACCGTTACCTTGACTTCTTCAAACTTTCTTCTTTGTTTCCACGTCTTTGGTGCTACCTCTGTGCTTGCTGTGGCCTTTTCTTTTTTTTTTTTCCCCTCCTTCACCACACTTGTCAATCACACCGTGCCTCCGCTACCTTGCTGTCGTTCTTTTTCTGGATTTATCTTTGATGAACTCTCAGAGTGGAGTTGGTGTGTCCTCCAGCGATGCGCCACAGTCCAAAGATACGCAGGCCGGGCCGAATAGGGAGACTTTAAATTGAGTGAATCGGAGTGTGAATTGTCTGGGGTTTTTTTTACAGCGGACATTTTGAGTTGTTCTACACAGAGAAGCACAGGTTTTACAAAAAAAACATTTTCTATTCAGGGAGCCAGGACAATATGAACAATAAAGTGGCTTAATGGAATTCAGACCTCAGTAATCTTTGTTTTTTTTTAAACGGCGACTTGTCCAAGGCGTTCCTCTCTTCACATAATTAACTGTATAAGGTGTAGATAATGGATGGATGGGTGAAACTTGGATTAGTTTCTGTGGGTGTTGCTCTTTTCTTTCTGTATTTAATTCTTATCCCAGCCAATTCAAATCTCACCGCTATCTATTTAATAAAAGCATAAAAATCCCTGAAAAACAGACCAAACTGAAATCACCTTTGTTCTCGCTTTCACTATTGACTACATAGTAGTATTTTATAGTAAACTGTCTTAATAGTGAGCAACATGAGCGGAATTACCTTATTCCAGTGGCAGATACTTGTATTTTTAAATTTCATTTTTCCTGATTTAGGTCAATTTGGTCTTCTTTTAAGAAAACAAGACTAACATTTTCTTAAAATAAAAAAAAGATTAAAGAATAAATAAGATAATTCTACCCAATATTGGACCTAATTGGACCAAAAAACAAGATATTTTCACCCTTTTTTCTGTTTTTTTGCAGTGCAACAATGTGTTGTGGGATTTCTGGCAAAAAACACATTTTTTTTTATTTTTGATCACTTTTATATTAATTTTATGCAATGGAGCAGTGGTTGTCAACCTTTTTTGGCTTGTGACCCCACGTTTTTTTGGTTTAAAATGTCATTTGGGCTATTTCATGCATGTTATTGTGGACAGAGGCAGAATTACTGGAATGAAATTAGTGCATGTTTTATATTCTTTTCAGGCGACCCTGTTTAATTTCCATGCGAACCCACTCGTGGTCGCGACCCTGCAGTTGAGAAACCTGCAGTGGATTCAGACAAAGACAAATGAACGACTGTAACTGCTGCCTGTGCAGCATCTCTTCATGTACAAATGTACCCATGTTGTAAGAAACAGTATAACATGAATCACTATATGACTTGGCATAGCAAGTCATTTATTTCAATATAAAAAGCAGAGAAACGTCCTTTCAAACGGCTCACTCTGAAGAATGTTTGTAAGTTTGTTCCGGGTACAATAAAATGTGACCTTCAGCATTTCAGGAGCAAACTTTTTTTTTTTTTTTTTTTTTAATTATTTCATGCTGCGTTCGGATCTGCAGGTGATGGAAACCCACTCGCAGGAACTCCCCATCCCACCGAAAAACTCTCTGCGGCGTCTCTCACGGTGCAACACGACGGCGTTGGAGAAATAATTTCACCACCAGCCGCATGTGACAAACAGAGCAATTGTGCGTCGCCGCAGGTTAATTCATGGCTTTTGACGGATGCTGAATCAAGGCTGCGAGCACAGAAGAAACCATGGCAATTATAAAAGCTCTGTGTGTGTGTGTGTGTGAGAGAGAGAGAGTTGGCTGCTGCATGCACCGCTGGGCATAAATGAGTCTAGCAGCCCAGGCAACGTAGGCAGGGCTTTAACACAACACCGCAGACACGCCTAAGACTCCCATTGTGCCTCGCGCTAATCCATTTCCACCCTAACAAGCTGCAGCCTTCGAACCAAGCCATCCAACCGCAAGCCTGTCCACCGTCTGCTGGGCTTGGTTCAGCTCCAGTATTCTGACTTTCAGCAGCCATTTTAAGCTCTCACTGGCAACACTCGCCCTCCTCTGTGATGAAACAAAGCTGTAGCGTTTTAACATCGAAGCAGAGCTACCGTTTAAACACGTGTGTATTAATCCTGTGTATCAAAATCAAAGGGGAATTTGCTGTCAATGTATTACTGTACTTTTTTTTGAGGCGGGGAGAGAGGATCTAATGTTTAACAGACAAGCTAAGACAACATTATTCGACTTCATTGTCCAACGAGAGGAGGAAAAACCGTCGCCAAGAAGTTTTATCATTGTACTCGCGCACTGATTACTTGTTGTAACCTCCAGATATTTGTGTGGAGTGCTTTTCGCCAACACGGGGGGGGGGGGGGAACATGCCCTCTTTGGTTCTGTTGCTAATACAGGAGCCGAGACGCCGCAGAGAAATCAACAGTGCATTTTCTCTATTGAGCCGGAAATTGTCGAGGCACTCGAAACGGCGCTATTTATTCTCCTTGAGAACATCGCCTCGTGTGAAAAGAGCTGAGAAGCCGACAAATAAACACTATTAATATGGTTGTCAGGACGCATTCTGCGCGTGGGTTTTAAATAACATTTTCATTGAAGCCTCAGAAGAAATTAAAGTGCTTATTTTTTCTATTTTGGAGAGGGGGCTTTTTTTTTTTTAATAACGTAAATTTTTTTTACCCAAAATCCGTTCAACTGCACCTCTCTCCCACCTGTTATCAAAAGCGACAAACTCCCGCGGGCTCAAGTGCCTGCACACACCCACATAGAGACAATGAGATCAAATGAGATAGGAGAGATGACAATATGAGGTTTGCAGGGGGGGGGGGGGGGGGGGGGGGCAGCTTCAGGTGACTCAGCTGGCTGCACAACTTTCTTTTTGTTATTCCATCTTTTATCTTTTCAGTCTTTTTTTTGCACTGTGACCTACCTAATAAAGCATCAAAGTCAATTCTAAAAGTGCCACCATCAAAGACTTTGGGGTAAAAGGTTTAGCTATTTCAATAGCTAGAGGCAGGAAATCAGAGATAATTGCTTCCTTGTTGGAAACCAGGGATTTTAAACCCTTGGGATACCATGGGCATTCTGTGTTTAACATATATTATTATTTATTTAGATTGCTGACCATATAAAATGTGATGGGGAAATAATGGAAGAAAGGATGATGAAGTGATAACATGGGCAGTCACACTGAGCCTGACAGCTGCCTGCTACGCAAGAGCCGCACATTACCAACAACAAGCCACATTAACTAACCTGCTAATGACTCCTCCTCATCTAACTCTAAACTCCTGCAACTTGCGACTTGTTGAACAAACCACCGCACAAACATTCACTTCTAATGTCAGCTAGCAGCTAATTAGCTGCTCAGCTGCATAAGATTAAACAGCATGTAAACACAGCTGAAAATGTCACTTCGGTCGCCTTGCTTTTCAAAATCCCCATTAGCGACACTTTGCCTACGTTGTGTTACGCCTGTCAGCTAATGTCAATCAAACAAGAGACTTTTTTTTCCTTCATTCCAATTACAGCTACAAATTTATTAACAATGGAAAAAGAATATATTTTAACCCTACTGTTGTGTTCTTCTGTCAGGAACAGCATTGGTGTTCCGGATGCATGTTTAATTATCTGAAAGATGTGTGAAATCAAAAAAATCCTAATAAGCACTGTTAATATTTCATTACTAACTATTCTATCAATATTTAGTACAATAGCACCGTTTACCATTACCATTACATTTTTAGTACCATTACCACCAACAGTTAATGGTTTATTTAGGATAATTCACTAATTTTTCTAAAAAAAAAATATATGTTTATACCTTTTCTTAAAAAAGAGATGATCAAGTGAGATTTGAAACCAGTGTTGTGCCTTAAACCAACACATTCTCATCCAATGGTGTCAAATAACACTGATTCAAAGGTGTCAAATAGCACCCAAAGTGTCTAATACTGACAGACAAGGCACCCTTTAATAATGTGTATAAGACACACCAGACACAACTCATCCGAGCCACTATTAGATGTTTTTTTTTCCCTGTGGTGTCCGATACAATACACAAGGATGCATTTTCCAACTGTTAAAAATCACCGCTAATAAGGCATATCATGATGTGATGTCTTATGATGGGAAAGAATGGTCTAGCGTTATAATCACAAAAGAGTCGAATGTATACATTTAATGATTCAAGCTTCAATGTCATTCCCAAAAGATAAAACTGAGTACTTCTATTAAAACAAATTGAAAAATTGGACGTTTAAAATGGAAGCAGGCCGTTTTTCTATTTGTTTTGAATTATATTTCCAATGCAAGTAGAAGCAATTCAGGCTCTTTTCATTTAAATGAGCAGCACACCTCATTCCCTGCAGCTGATGGTGAAGAGGGCTGAGGCGTTTGCTGGGGTTTGGATGTATGCTCGTGTCAGACGATCGGCGTAGAAAGCATCCCGGCGTGCTAAACAGCCATCGGGGCGTTAACACGTTTCCTGCAACATATTTTCTGCTACAGATTCCACAGCTGCTCTTGTGGCTCTGAGCCCCTCAGTGTCAGTCTGTTTGCTTCTTGGCACAAAGGCAGATGCAGTGAATATGAACAGAATAAACTCTAGATAATAAAAAGGCAGCACATCAATAACTGCTAGGCTGGGCTTAGCAGGGGGGCTTATTGGTTTAATTCTCAGAATACAGCGAAATGGGAGACTGCATGAGAACAAACAACTAAAGGGGGTGTTTGTACGCCTTGTATGTGTGTGAGCGTGTGTTGGAAATCCAATCTACCATCTTTTTCAACACGCACAGAAGGCCTAGTGCAAATATTAGCGCTGCATCTATTGGGAGACAATCTGGCTGTCACCATATTGTTGGTCTTTTTTTTTTTTTTTTTCTCTGCAGAAACATAAGTAAACAGAGCTGAACAGACACCGAATGTGTTGTTTTAGCTCTAGGAGAGGCTGCGCTGGTAATGAGCAGTAAGTTCAATGGCTGCTCCGCTCGCTGCTGCTGTGCCTCAAACCCGCCTTGTGCAGCGTGCTGGAACAATAGCGTCGTTTGCGTGTTGTTTGGGCTGAATGTCATTTGGTGGAGCGTTAGCGGGATGAGCGCGGAGGGAGGTTGAAGTAATCCCATTACTTCTGTGTGACAGCAAAACGCCTGTCGTGTTTTGTTTTTTTCCCCCCCACTCCTGTGATCTGTTTTTAATCACACTTTTTAAATTGCTCATTCTTTCAGTTCTTGCATTTATGAAACAAATGGTATTTTCTTATATATATTTAATAAAGAATGCGTCTGGAATAAAGGAAAAACCCTGCGGTGTGTCACGCAAACAAAACACTTCATAATTTACACTGAATTACATCCCTGATTGCATTTTAAAGGAGCCATCCTGCGCTGCTGTTCATCTGGAAATATACATTTGACAATTACAACTGTAATTTGGAGAGATTTTCATTTTCAGAAATTAGAATTTAGTAATTTAGTGCATGAAGGAAACATATGTAATTATCAGATTTTTGGTTGATGGCTGTTGAATAATATCACCATGGATGGGATCCTCTTCTGGGTGAAATTGTTAATTTCTAAAGATATTAAGTTAGAAATAGAGGTGGGTGATAATTACCTGTGGCCTCATCACGACCAGCACTCAGACATTGATGCTTTTGCTGGGAATGGGCTGATCTCTGGCCAAACATTACAGGGTCAAATACTATAGAGTTTACTCTGAGTCAGGAGATAGATTCACTTATCATCACACCACCAGTTACCGGCATTGCAGTCAGGTCTCAATGCTGCGTTCAGCTATGTTTCAGTGCACAAATGTTTGCTCTGCTCCATGTGCTCCACTTCACATTCACACTACCCAACAGGAAGTGGGAGGCTCCAAAGGCTTTAATAGGAGGGGGGAGTCTCCACCAGGTGGTTTGGAGAAGGTACACGAGGGAATATAGTCAAACTATTTTGTCAATGTATCGCAAACTTTGAATAATAGACATTGTCCATCTTGTTTCTGATGAGTAACATTAATTATCCCTGTTTTCAAAGAGTCCATGCATATAATTACATCAGTAATGTTTAGTTTTTTCTTTGCAGAAAATAGCATTTTTAATGGCTCTTATAGTTGTCGCTTGCACAAATATGCCCATGAACAAAAAACCTATTTATCCCATGTACATAATTCTTTTTTAGGGGATTATTCTAAAGACATGAATGATTAAATAGATACATACATGTCAGGGTTCAAATAATAATAATCTAAATAAAATGACCTCATTGTGGGAGGGTTTGTTGATGACGTATATGAGAGGAAACACTTGGAAACTTTTTTTTTTTTAGCTTAAAACGTGAAAAAGTTGTCTACTATTAAGTTATTTTAAAAAAAAAAGCTGTGATGAGCAACATTTCGATTTTTTTATTTTAAGTATAAAATGAATGTCATAGACTTAAAGGCTGAATGGGTTAAAGGTGGGTGGATTATTTTTTCCTGAAGCATTTTTTTTTTTTATCATATTGCTTAAAATCCCTGTCCCTTCACACCCAGATTGCAACCAAAAAAACCTGTAGGATGGACAGGGCTGAATAAACTCCATCCAAATCATTGGGATGTTGATTTTTCTATCTATCATTCTATCTATCTTTCTACTGGTTTCCTTGTGTTTTTTTATTTTTGTAATATATATATATATATATATATATATATATAATATTATATATGTTTAACCCCAACATCAGCTTGAACTGTTTTTGTTTCCCCGGTGCCTCCCATAAATAAAACGCATTAGGTCACACCTGCCGCCACGTGTCCTTCCTCCTGGATCTGCGACGCCAACCCAAACACAGATGTTTCCCGCGGCGGTGTGGGCGACGCTGCTTTCAGGCGCGGGGACCACGCACGCGGAAGCGGGGGCCCGTATCTACAGAGTTCTCTCTGTACTTTTGCCCTGTTGAATGGATGACTTTAGCTCGGTGATAATGTGAAGCCTCTGTCCTCGGCCGGAGAGCTGACGTCTATTAGATCTATAAATCATGTTTGGGGGGGGGGGGGGGGGGGTGGAGGGTGTAGACGTGGAAGGGGAGGGGGGGGGTGCAGTGAGAGCTCAGGGTCGTAAATCTCATTACCTGAGACTGCTGCCGACCCCCCCCGCCGCCTCACCCTGTCCTCTCTCTCCCATTATCAGCTGACCTTGACCGCCAATGCAGACACTTACACTCAATCAGGGCTGCAGTGTGTGTGTGTGTGCGTGTGGTGTGTGTGTGTGGTGCGCATGTGTGTGTGTGTTTACCTGTCATATTTGTGTCCTGATATTTGGAGCCCCATCCCCCTCCCTCTCCTTCTCCTCCCTATCTTAAATGAAAATATCAGTTTATTCTTGCTCCTGTCATCTTGTCATTGGCTTGTTTCCTCCTAGCTTGTCGCTTAAAGGAGAACACGCGCGCCTCTCTGTCAGATATTTGCATATTATTTTTTTTCTCATCCTCCATACATTTGTTAAACTAAAAAAAAAAAAATCTTTTAATATAGAATTAGTGAGACTAAATAAATGAGAGCACCTTCAAAGGCCAGGAGTCCTTGATTGATAAAATGGTAATTTTTAAACAGATATGACCTATATGGTGAACTTCAGGTAATGAGTTTTTTCGCTTTTGTTGTATAGATTAAATCTCTGACAAAACCTGAAAGAAGGCGTGATGTCTGAAGTTACACATTTTTCCGTTTTGCTTTGGTTCTGGTTAGCAGAGTCGTTTTGAAGCAGCTAATAAGCGCTACACCTGTAAGTAGTTCACATTTCTTATAAAAAGCGTGTTTCCAAGCAGTAAAACTACCAGCTCGACTGTTTAGAAGTAGTCACACAAAGTAAAAATAGTCTTATCATACAGTGTTTAGTATCTGTATTCTCTATAAATGTCATTTAAAGTATGATAAAAACATGTTTTATTGCATTTTTTAATAAAATCGAATGTGGAAATATACTGAATCTTAATTTTCCTTTGTCCAAGGAGACTTTTTCATTAATATATTCATTTTATTTGCCAAATCCCAGCATGCATTGTACAATGAACCATGTTCATTCAAATCCTAATGATCTAATGCTTGAACCGCTGCAGCGGTTGTGCCTGTTTAAAACATAGACCAACATTTATTGTTTGGCGCTGGTGACTGATGCCCTTCAAGCCTCCAAAGCCACAGGAATTATTTCCAGAATTATTTTTAGCCACGGTAGCCGCCTGTCTGTCGATTAATCGGTCGACCTCTTCGGTTCAGACTGAAATATCTGCCGCGGATCCTTCGAGTGACATCATCAGATCCGGACTTCCGTCCTGTTAAACGCCGAGGAGACTCTGACTAGATTTGCAGGTATTTTAGATTTATAACCCAAAGTATTGGACGGTGCTTGAGGCTAATCACTAAGGTCAGTAGACATCTCTGGCTTTTTTTTTACTCTCTGATTTATTAAATCCAGTCAGATCAATCGTGACATCTGAAATAGTCAATAAAAAAAAAGTCAATTTCTTTTAAAAAGTGTGCCTGAGCAGGGTCGTAAAACTGCCAGCTTGACTGTTTTTTTCTTGAAAGCGTTTCATGAATATTAAAATTTTAAACGATCTTTTCATCACGGTTGTGTCAATGGGTTACGAAGCCTAAATTGGATAATAGCGGGCTATGTGGCATAATGACAGCGTAGTTGCATAATTGTTCAGCTCAAAAAACAACCAGATTTAATTTGAGACAGAATGAGAAAAAGAGGCCACATTCCAGCCAGGAACATTATAATTACAGTAAGTGTGCTTTGTCAACCGCTGTTTTTTTCCCCTCTATAACCAAATTATATTGCGCCGTTGTTTACAAAAGCAATTATTCAGCTGAATTTGCAGTCGGTTCCTTCTTGGCTTTTCTTAAAAAAAAAAAAAAAAACACACCAGCCCTCAGCTGCTGCTGCAACTTTCACAGAGCTCATAACTTTCACCTCTGTTGACATAAGTCAGATCTGAAATCGCAACAGCCGTAGATCGATGGCGAGGGAGCACGGCGGCCAACAGCAGCAGCAGCAGCAGCAGCGGCGGCGGCAACAACATCGCCCCGTGCTGAAGGAATATATCCTTTTTGGCAGACGAGCTGTGTAAACTTGGCAAAACTTTGAGAGACAAAAAAATCGATCGCAGGTCACATGAGGTGAAATCTCTTTTTGTTGTGTAAATCAAGCCTCCGTCTGGCAGTGCCCTTGGTTCCTCTGTTGCCTGGCTGCGATCTCCTACCGCGCTCTGACTGCCGGCACCACTGAAACAGACATAATGAATGTTACACGTCCGGAGTCTGGCGCCGCTCGCCGTCTCCATATTTCTCCGACTTCCCCGTCCGTTTCGCCCCTTTTCCCTGTTTCATCGGTGTTTTCTCGCTCCGATTTTCGCCGTCGACGTTTTTTGTGCCGTTGGGAAACCGTTTCATCCGTCACGTCGAGCCGCGGCGTTTTAAGGAAACAGACGTGCCGATGCGAAGATCTCTTAATTAGAATTAATCGCGTTAAAAAAGTCTGTGGAAGTGGTGATAATTCTCTCTGCAGCTACTCCTTTTCCCTACGCCGTTTCTTCACACTCCTTTTTCCTTCCTCCGATGCATCTTAATGGCTTTTTACGCCTGGAGCGGATTCAAGGCCAGAGCGGGGGAATCTGCTGCATTGTGGTCTATCTGGTCGGTTCAATAATAAATCATATGGCAACACTCTTAGCCCACAGTTCCCCCCCCCTCCCCTCTGAAACCGCCACTGTTCCATCACCGTGTCCGTATCGGAAGACAAGTTCACCCTGAATAATTTAGCCGCTGTAGTCAGTTAGCAGGTTTGCCCAAAGGAAGTTCCTGAAAAGTACATCATGTCTTGCCGCGGGGCACGATTCATTGGAAGGTGACAGCCTCCGTCATGTTTGATAGCTGAGGATGCTGCACGGCGCTAATCACTGGTAAACCCAGGTAGATCGCACCGTAATAGAGGACATGACCCGCGGCAGGAGCCTCTGTGCATTTACCAACACTAACAAGGAGGTTCATGTCTCTACCTGGAGAATAACATCCAGATACAGCTGCTGGAGACATATAGGGGACCAGTAAAGAATGCTTTGTTGTTTATATTCTCACAAAAACACACAAAAATGATCTCTGTGGGTAGAAGAGCCAACTCAAAATGTCAACGATGCACGAATCTGGGTGTCAAACAGGCTTGTTTGATACAACTCTTGTTGTGATGCTGGTTCAAAATGGATAATGACTCAATATTATACTTCTATATCTATATAAAACTTGCAAACATTTTTTGTTAATACATTTTTTGAACTGATTAATTGCATATAGAAGCTTAAAATCTGCTTCTCCTTCTGTTAGCATTTTAGCACTTTTGGTTTGGTTGAATGGGTATTTTGGCTAAATACCTGAAATAAAGTCAGTCATTTTCTATACCTGCTTATTCCTCATTTGGGTCACATGGTCTGCTGGAGCCAATCCCAGCACGTTACAGTGAGAGGCAGGGATACACCCCAGATGGTCGCCAGCCAATCCTGAGGCACACACACCATTCACTCACACACTCACACCTACGAGCAATTTAGAGTCTCCAATTGGTTGTTAAGGTCGCTAAATGGGACTACAAAGGTTGTTGGGGACATGCCGGAAATATTGAAATCAGGCAGCCATGTTTGTAGTTCATTCAAACCTAACATTAGCTTGTTTTTGCGTCCAGCGATTATATTTTCGCATAGAAAATTAAAGGTTATGTTCATTGATGGAGATTACCATGCTGATACAAATAGGTCTCATAATTTTTTTTTATCAATAATCCATAATCCAATGGAAAAATCCCATAAATCCAAAACTTTTATGTTGCATCCATATGAGTCAAATGCAACACTAGTAAAAATGTGATGTAAATATTAATACATTATAAGGAAAAAGTCATTTAGAAGTAGTTTTACTTTTATCATTCAGTGTTTGGTATTGTGCCTGTGTTCTCCGTAAATGTCATTTAAAGTCTGATAAAAGCAAGTTTTGTTGCATTTTTTCAATAAAATCTAAGGTGAGAATATACAGATTTTTCATTCTAAGGAGACTTCTCAATCATCAATTCATACATTATATAAATCTGTTGCCCAATCACAGCATGCAATGGGCAATAGGCGGGATCCACCTAATCACTAACAAGTTCCTTCTTGTCTCTTCTCGTTATTGACGAGTTTGACACCGCCCACTCCACCAGCGTCCTGTTCTGCTCTGACATGCTCCCGGCACCACCTGAGGGTCCCACATCACAAGTTTGTTTTTACTGTATCTGCTCCATCAGACAGGAGAAGGCCTCATTAGTGCCAGGCCCCCACCCCCCCACCCCGTAGGGTCCCGGGGCCCCTCGACCCGCTCAGCCGACCTCCAGTGGCCCCTCGGGCCCCCGGAGCCCCGAACACAACAAATCGCTAAAACAAAACAAAACAAAAAAAGAAAACTGGCGCTAGCATCCCTAATGCCCGAATCTTTACACTTCAAAAACACAATTATGCTAATGCCAGGAATCATTTGCCATTCCATCTCTGATTTAATGCGGCCTTTTAGTGGGGGGAAGCTAATTAGAGGCTTTAATTAACATGTGCGACACAAACTGAGGAGAAGCGCAAAGGAGCCTGTCGATCACGGAGGAGCACAGCGAGAGCGGTGGAAGAGGGAGAGCGAGGGAAAGGGGAGAAAGTCTGAAAGCTATGCAAATGAGGCGAGGGAGCGCCACGGGGAGGCGTGGATCTCTGCCGCTACAACGGTTTCTGTAAATATTACCGTGACCCGTAGACAGAGTGGAGGCATCTCATTAACACAGATTGAAGGTGTCACCGGCAGAATTCAGCCCACGAGTGTCAGCGCGTGACATGATGCAACCTGAGCTAAAGCGAGGGGACTATCATTAAAACTGTGACAAAACACAGGATATAAGCCCATGTTCTGGAATGCTAATAACACCCCCCCCCCCCCCCTTCACATCCTTTCTTCTCATTAGAACAGATTGGTAGGCGAACAAACAGAGACTGAAAGTAATCACCTTGGGTTTGTTTTTTTTTTTTTCTTTTTGCAGTGCTGCAGAAAATAAAGTGGGCCACGGGAAAAAAACATAAATTGAAGATGGGAGCTGAAAATAGGGAAAGTCAAGGAAACGCACCTATTAGCGTCTCCAGCTCCACTAACAGATGGCCTTTATTCTGTTTTTACTAACACTCGCATTTTCGCACCTTGCTGCAACGGGGAATGCACTTGATATCCAATCGAAATGTATTTCAGGCTTTTAATTCACTCCTGCTTTGTGTTGCTTTAAGTATTATTCATGCCGACAATTTAAAGAGGTTCTTTTTTGGAGGATGTCATTCAGACACAATATGCAGCTGGACCCCGAAGGTAATTTCCATACTTTATCTCGGTGACAATCGTTCTGTTTGAACTATTACCTTCTGGTTAGTACTGTTCGTTCTATATCACTTGGCAATGGCGTTGGCAGTTTTTAACAATTTTATATGTCATCTTTTTTTTTTATCATTGTAAAGGTATTAAACATATATCACAGTTATGGAATTTTATGGATTTGCTTTTCAGTCCCCCTCTACTTATTGCTTCAGTTGGATGCTGGAGCTTCACCGTGCAGAATGATGATTGTGTAGAAGCTATTTTCACAGTCTGATGTACATAGGACCATAATTTGCGACATTAACATAACGCTAAATGATGATGATAAATCCATTATCTCCCTACATACAGATAACGCATGTTTTCATTCCTGTATTCCGTATCGAGTCAAAACCCGGGATCGTGATGTAATGATGGGACGTTTCGGCTCGAAAACTTCAAATGGCCGGTCTAAATTTCGGGGCGGCCATCCGTCATTTCGAGGATCTCGGTTATTAATCTCTGGGAGAAGAGAGTAAGAGCAGTGAGGCTCACCTGCGCGTTGAGGACAATCGGTCTTCTGACGAGTTTTGGGGTCAGCCTTCGCAGCACGGCGTCCTCTTGACCTGATGATGAGATAAACAGAAATTTGCGAGAAGATTCAGTAACAACTGAAGCGTCTTCTGAGTCCCAGAGGTCCCAGAAACATGTGATGAAGACTCAGTTTGATGATATTATAACACATATCCATATCCTGCAGGCAGATACAGCACACACCATATCTAACAAGGTGCTCTTGCTTAGTGAATAAACAATGCAGCGGGGCAACACTCCCAAGGTCAGTGACTATTAAGTGGTTATGAATTATATTCTTCACTAATATGATACAGCAGGATCTTATTTCCCTGTCAGGAATAGACAGAAGTGCATAAAGGAAGCTCATAGTGTGCTGCTGGGCTTACAAAAAAAACTACAAATCCCACCTGTCTTTAAAAGAACTACAGGTATTTACTTCATACTTCTACTCCACTATCAAATATTGTACCTTTGTTTCCATTTACATGACAATTAAACTTTTTTTTTTTACCATTAAAGACGTGTTTGCTCCACACTAGATGCAGATATTTGAAAAACGAGGCCTCGACTTAAGAGTGCACCTATATTCGTATCTGTCCTGAAAGAGCAATAAACTACAAGAGAATTCTCATTATGTCAGTAAACAGTATTTCATACCCCTCATGAAGAAATCAATATAATTTAGAGGGAGCCGGGGCTGAAAAAAACTAAACAAAATGGTAGTGTTGCTGAGGCTGGCATCAGTGGGGCCTTTATAGTGACTTGATTAAAAGAAAATTGCTTTCAAGTGCTCTCAGCAGGCTGGGAGGTTGAGTGGGAGTGTTCTTGTGTGCGGCGCTGGTTTGAGTTTTACAAAGTAGACGTTCAGGGTTAGGAAACGAGATGAAGAAATGCTTTGAAACCGCCGGAGGACAAAGAACGTGGCGGCACATCGGTGACGTGGCGGCGCAATATCGCTGCGATCCTCACTCGAAATACATTTTCATTTACGTGACCTTTCTTAGACTGAGATGAAATTGCTGTCTGTCTCATAAACGCTCAAAGAGAGGACTATAGGTTGCCATGAAAAGTATTTCTTTTGAAACAGCTTTTTTTTATTTATTGCCTATTAATAATGTAAAATAATATAAAAATCATTGCTGCTTCTTACTGGAACTGCATGACAATGAAACAGAAGTGTATGCATGTGCTTGTGTCGAACCCAGAGATTGAAGAATTTAAAAATAAAACCTCATAATTGTGGATTTTTATCTTGTTAAGTATTCACCTGACAGGAGCATCGGATGGATGTGGTCTTTAATTTCGGAACTGTCAAATTTGTGTAATTTATTCGCTCTTGAATTCAAAATGACATCAGGAGATCAAATACCGTTCCTGATTTCCATGAAACGTCCACCTAATTGGCTTTTAAAGGGTGGAGTGAGCCCTGGTGAATAATTTAACTGCTTGGTTTTAAAGTAGTCTGACTTTGCTCAGAATACTATCGGAAATCCATTACTGCGCAGGGTTAAACTGTTTTTTTTTTTTAGTGCCACTATCAAGCTAAAATTTGCATTTGATTTGATTTAATTTTAGTTTCTCATTAAAACGTATTGTCAGTCTAGTCATGCACAAACAGCGGCAACGTGCTCACCCAGAAACTAAAAGCATCTGAAACACATAGCGGCCTCCATGATGTCGTGGCAACGAGGTGTGTGAAATACATCGCCCCGTCTTTGTTGTTCTTCATCTCTGTTGTTTCACTTCATTGGTCAAACGGATTGAAGAATCCGCAAATAATGAGGTTTATTCAAATTTCCGTCGCTCTCCGTTGGATTTCCTTTCATCGATGCTAATGGTATCACATACAGTCGGGATACAACACAACAGAAAAGTTGATGCAGGTTCATTCGCTATTCCACTTGCAGCCAATCATAGCCACGGTTGAGTCCATTTAAACATAGTGTTTCCCATCCATGCATCACACTCATTGTCATACTTAGCCATAGTCAGAAAAGTTCAAGAATTTGAAATGTTGATCGTAAATCCTCTTCTCTTTTCTCTGTGATATTCCATACACTCTGTCTTTGCATGAGAAAACTTGAATCTTGAATGAATAAATCGCCAGAATTACAGAGAAAAAGTTGTTCTTTGCATGTTTTGGTGTGAAAACGCACAAGGAGCCGGTTAAACAGTTAAACTCTGATCTACTGGCCAAGTGGACCAGTGGGGAAAAAGAAATGTACCGTCGCACACGGCCTGTGTAAACATATTCTGGTTCATATCTGAACATCATCTGAGATGCATTATTCATGGTATCAAACTAAACGCTGGACGCAGAGAGATTAACCTACAAATTTCTTCTTAATGAATAATTTACAATGATTAATGAGCTCCCTCAAAACACGCTGTAGGTGTGCTTTTTAAAAGATGTGTTTTTCCCTGTTTGTCCTTGAGATTATTTTGATCTTTGGTCCAAATAATCAGATACTGTCATAAATATTCACCTTTGAATAAACTGCATTTTTTCTTTAATTACAACTTTCTAATCGATAGTTAGGTCAGAAGATACCACTCTCATGTCTGTCGTCAATATGAAGCTACAGGAAATAGCTGGTTAGCTTCCCTTAGCTTAGCATAAGGACTAGAAAGAAGGGAATACAGCTATCTTAAGTTCAACATGAACATCTGCTGTTGCTGGTTGTCTAACGGTGTTCCTGCCTAAAAGTCGTCTGAAACACATGACCCCCTCCGTAACGTGTCATTTTTACACCGTTTTCTTCTGATTAAGGATATAAAATGTTAATTAATGAGCTTTGGGAGTGATGAATGCTGGAGTTTGTTATCTTTGGACAGAGCCAGGCTAGCTGTTTCTCACAAATGCTAGTCTTTATGGTTAGCTTAACTTGGCGATAGCCAACTAGCATATCTGTAAAGAGCCGGGCTAGCTATTTCTCCCTGATGCCAGTCATCATGGCTTGCTTAACTCGGCTGTAGCCAAAGGTGGTTAGCTTCATGGTTAGCTTATCTCAACAAAAGCCAACAAGCACATTTCCTAAAACGTCAGTGTTCAACATCCCAACGCTAACGGCGCTAAGTGCTGAATGAAAACCCTGGGAAACACCCTGGCTGCGTCGCCAGGACTAACAGACACAAGTCATTAAATTTAAGAGCCGGCCTATAGCCTGCAGCCTCCTTCTTAGATTGAAAATCACTTATTTCAAACCACAAAGGTCCCGTTTTTTTTGGACTGAAACTACAGTATGTGGCGACAGCAGCGCTGGCTCGGTATCACACCCAGCGCGCGGACGGAGACGGGACGGGACACTTCGGCGACCACGGTCAGACGGGTGAAATCCCCCGGTCCGACAAACTCATCCCGCACGATCGATAGCCGCTGTGACAAAAGCTCTTCTCGTCACAGGCCGGAGAACAAGCTGTTGTGAAGGTCTGAGAGTGGAAGATAGGCCCCGGAGGGGAGGCTTGATTTACGAGCCAGAGTCAAGATGGAGGCACAGTCGCCCACGTACACGACGGCCTTCCTGCCGCATCAGTCTCCCCCTCCCTGTCTCCCTGACTGCCGCTGCGCTTGTCCTCCTTCCTCTGCACGCCTGTTGACAGCAGCAATGGACTGAAATGACTTACCACTTTAGGATCTGTCGGACAGTGAAATCCTAAATGACACCTTTTGCTTGTTTTTTTTTTTTTTTTTAAATATCTAATTTTCTTTACAAACTAGCGCTATGGGGGGACATAGATTGATAATGCGACATAAAAATGTCAGTGGCAACGACTGAGAGAAACAAACTAGTGACATTTATTTCATTTAAACAGTATCACCTTCAGTCAGTAGCTGTCACATCATAAATTATGCAAAGAAGACAAATATTGCACCGACTTCACTCTGATGGTACAGAATTATCACATTTTGTGAGTCACCATTAGAGAAAACATGTTTGCATGGTTGGATTTTGTCCTCATAGGTCAAGTAAAAACAGGAACATTGCATCAGGTGGAATAAAAAAAAAAAAAATCCTTATTTGATCATGATTATTGTCATTATAGGTCAATCAATTCAATTCTACACTTTATTGTCATTATAAAACCACAGTTACCAATAACAATGAGATATCGTTTGAACATCTCAGTTATTTTTGATAATTCAATCGAGGTTTTGTCTATAAAGTCTGAGAAAATCAGTTGTACAGCAGGAATGCAGCACAATTTCCCAGAGCCCTGATGTCACTGAGTGCCTTTGCTTTGTCTGAACAGCAGTCCAAGGATGTCCTTGTTACAGCCAGAGAAAAGAAGAATATCTGTCAGCTGATTAATCCTTTAATCGATTAAATTGTTTATTTAAAAAAAAAAACCTTCAAAAAAACCTTCCACTTTTTGCAGTGGAGGACCATATTGCAGAGCAATCGCTGTGCGCTGTGAGGTGATGTAAGTAATTTTGGCGGCTACAGTATTTACAATATATTTAAGGCGATCAATGAGAGACAAATTGACATTTTAAACACCTTTAAGAAGCCTAAATGAAATCTGTCTTGTGCTGACCACAAATCCTGGCAATGCTTTTAAACCCCAAGGTCCTTCCAACATATAGCCCCCCCCCCTCCCTCCCTCCCTCCCTCCCCCCCCTCTTTTAATTCATCGGGCTGCTGTTGAGCGAGCGAAGACACCCTGCCTCCATCCATCCCCTGAGCCGTATCAATATTCATGGGTCTGCCGGGTGCGTTTGTGCGATGGCTGTCTCATTAGCCTTTGATCCCCTTGCGCGAGGCCTGTCGGAGCATCGCCGCGCCAACAACAGAGCGGCGTTTGAAGTGCAGAGAGAACAGCTGCTCGCATTGATCTCCATATACTTTCTTTGCCATCCACGCATACACAGATGCTGCCCACAGGCACATGAATACATGCATCTACTGTAGGCCGACACTTATTACAGCCTGACCTCAACGCTGCAACAACTGCAGGAGATGCTCACAACACAACTCACAGGGCTCTATGTATTAATCCTCAATCACATCGATCATTACGCGATATACGCGTCATATATTTTCCAAAATTAGGAGCTTATCAATGCAATTATGTGCCGCGTGCAGCGTACTTCGCCGCTTTATCAACAGGTTTTATGCAGAACACATATCACAGAGGAAATAAGCAAAGAGCAAATAGCAGTTTGAGCTTGTGATTACGGCGGGTATATTATGACACGCGCTGAAAATGAATAATGAGGTGCTTTCTCTAAAATGATAGGGGTGCTAAGCCGCTTTGTTGCCATGAGGTCATTGAAATTATGGAAATGGAACCGCTATCATGGGTTTTATCCAACAAACAGTCAACAGAGTCAGGTGTAGTCTATACAGATAATCTACCCTCATTCTGTGATTTATTAATAACGGTTGGTATAAATGACATTATATAGTGAAATAAGACAACAATCTTCTTGAATTTGACATAAAACGCCACATATAAAGCAAACAGACTCTAGATTCTGCCTGGCACACGCATAACAAGCCAAAGTGCTTTTAAATGGACTCCAATTATCTTACGGAATCACCAATTTACGACCACTTCTCGGCCCTTTAATGCGTTCCTTGTTGTTACATTGCAGTCCACTTCCTCTCCGTGGTTTAAGACATTTTTTTCTTTTTTCTACCGCGCAGCTGGGAAAGCGAGAGGGTTCTAGTTAGTATGACATCATGACATCTGCACACAGTCCCGGCACAAAGACGGTTCCTGCCCTAGTCCGCTCGATAAACCTCCGCTCTGTGCTCTTTATACAGCAGATGCCGTTTCAGAACAGCGGGAATTAAGACTGGGAGCATGTCTGGACTATTGCCCCCCTGAGAACAGGTTTGCAGATCAATACCGGCAATGTGCCTGATAACATTAGCTCGCCCTCACTCGCACTAATGAAGAGAGCGGTTGACAGATACTCAGGGAGACTCGGGTCAGAGGCACAGTCTGTTACAGTAGCTGCAGTGTCACTTCATAAAGCGGGGGTTGGATATATTATCTTATATTGTCCTTTTTACTATATGCATTAACACGCATGACATTTACAGCGAAAGATCCAATTTACTTTAAGTTCACAAGAATGGAAATACATTCTAACTGTACCTATCAAATCTCTGAAGAAATTCCATCTTAAAACATGCATGCAGAGAATATACAAATGTGTTTTCAACAATCGAGCGATACAAGTTCATTGTTACAGCTCTTAGTGATGTTTTCTATTCACTCATGTCTGTTTTGCTGTGAGTGAAAGGATGAAAGAGTGAAAAAGCGGCAAGTTTCAGAGGCGATCAACTCTTTTCTGTGCTTTGTGTGTGTCCATTGTAACATCAGGTCACACTGAGCCCAGAATGAGCCTGATTGTGGGAAAACGTTATCGGTTCTTAATGTCAAAGAAACTGCATCGCAGCAGAATCTGCTGACATTTTGACAAATCAGAGCCTGTTTTGTTCCTTCTACTCACACACACACACACACACATAGTGCAACCTGCTGCTGAAAAGCCTTGTAGTTCACACTACACAAACACACACACGCAACTTAACAGCCCCTGATTGCTGCTGGACCACGGTGCTGATAACGCCGAGGGGAGATGAAAGGATGAGCGGCACAAAGGAGACAGTGAGAGGTAACGTACCTCACAGCGGGACGTCTTGGACTTCAGGAGGTGCCGGGATGCGACGGATGAGGAGAGGCTGGTGGACTCGTGGCCGCTGCTCCTCTCCTCTCCTCCAGCTCCGGGATGGAGACTCAGGAGGAGAGAGCTGCTCCTTCGCTGCCTCCCCGCCTCTGGCTCGCTCTGCTACTGTCTCAGCCCCTCTCACTATCATTACCACCCTCCCAGGCTGCTCCCCCCCTCCTTTCTTTCCCCTCCTCTTTTTTTTTTTTATTTTTACTCCTCCCCTTCCCTAACCTGCTCCTCTCCTCCTACTCCTCAAACTCCAGGGTGACAAAGGAAATCGGTGCTTTCAGAACTATTTTTGTTCGCTGCGTCGCATACGCAGGATGAAAAACTGATGAGTTTTCAGTATTACGTTGTTGAAATAATGGTCCGATATTTATTTGATGACAATGCAAATGCACAACTGCACAGATGCAAAGCTGTGACTTTGCATACTGAAATATAGCACCTAGACTCAGGCTTGTGACTCAGAATTATTTTTATCACCTTTTGCCTTTAAAATATCAGAAAAAGGAGAAAAAATATTCCCAAAAGTCCATCATAACACATTCTACAACAAATATATTCAACTTACTGTTATATATCTCAAAGAAGAGCATCAATCTCTCACATTTCAGAAGCTGTAACCTGCAAATGCTCTGCAATTTTGCATGAAAAATGAAACGATTTGTAGTTTTTGTCGATCAAACTCAATTCATGTCTAGGGTCTCTGCTTAGATTCGAGTGCACCTTCGAAATTGTTGATGCTGGGGTCGTAACTGAGGTGAACCGAGGCAAAAGCTTATTTCAGTTTCACAGGATGAAGAGGAAGCAGAGAAACAGAGGGGTCACTGAAGGATTTTTAAGATTTGAGGTCATTCTTACAAGTATGTAGATACGTGCAAAAGAAAAAGGAAAAATTCAATATCAAGAGATTGTTGCTCTTGTTTGGTACATTCAGTGATCGTATCTCATCACAGCTGGATTGTTATCTTAGCTTTCCCAGCAGTCTTAATGAAAAGAAACTGCAAAGAGAGTGGACTGGTGATTACTGAAAGAGAAGAGGCAGCCACTCATGACTCAGTGAAAGGGGGGAAAAAAAACAACACAGCTGTTTGTTTCCACCTCTGATTTGGTGAATAAAACTCATTCGTTACCTGCAATTTTCTATTCTCATCTGTGTGAGATGACCGCTCGTGGATTCCACAGCACTGGCCGGTTCTCAGTCTTTTCCTCTCCCCCTCAAACATCCCCCCCCACACACACACTCCCACAGAGAGCCCTCCACTGCCTCTGCCCCTGTTTCCATAGTGACACTTTCCCCGACTCTGGCTCGACATAATCAAGTGAACGGGATGTGGCGGGTGGGGGTTGGGGGCGAGAGAGAGAGGGAAACCGGGAGCGGGGTGTGTGGGTTGAAGGAATGGCCAAGATGAGAAAGATTTTTTTTTATTATTTATTTATTTATTTTTTTTTAAAGAGGGCAAACAGCGAGAGATAAAGCTGCAAATAACGAACAAAGAGAATGTCAATAAAGGAGGCTTTGCCTGCAAACAGTGTCTCCGGCTTGAGTCCATCTCGCCGCCTGGTGCTGGTCTCAGATCAGGCGCGTTTAGAAGCCTCGGCATATGGCGGAAATAATTGTCGTTGCTCGTCAAACAACTGGATGGCCACTTGCGATTTGGTGACAATCCTCCCACCAGAGCAGGGATGAAACCCCGGGATCATTAATCAATCCGAATTTCAATGCGAACGGTACCCAGCATGGGTTTTTACCGCATGATGCCGCGTGTATGTTAGGGTTAATGCTGCTGTCGGCGCCCTTGAGCAAGGCGCTGGCAGAGGAACAGTCGGTTTCCCCGCATGCTGCACTGCAGCTGCCAACTGCCAGTGGTGGAAAGTACTTTTACTCAGATACTGGACTTCTGAACAGTTTTCAGGTGTTTGATGCCTCTTTGCACATCCACTCCAATGCATTCGAAAAGCTTTGGTTAGTTCCCGGATGAGGATTTGACACATTGGATAATATAACGAGCTGTTGCAACGCAATTGTTCAAGATGAAACTCACTCTTTGTAAAAAACAGAGCGTAGCCAGGGTCACATTTCAGCTGCTAACAGCTCCACCGAATATTGATTTTTCCCTCTGAACTTCTCACATGGTTTCATTTTAATAAATGTTCAAATGATCCAATAATTCACCTAAAAGTCAGGTAAAAAAACAAAAAAAAACAAAATTAAAGAGATTTATGTATTTCTGTTGGTTTACAACCTCACAGATTTATCTTGTGACTCTTTGCAGGGGCCTGCACCCTAGGTTGGAAACCATTGCTATAACCATAACGTCCTACGAATACAAATATGCCTCAGTATTAACAATCTAATATCATCATATATAAGAACATATCATTCAGAGTGACTAAGCTATGATTTTTACTTTCATACTTTCACTACGCTATGTACTTTTATTTAAGTAGGAGTTTTACTTATATTGGAATATTTTTAGTTATGTTACAATGCTGTATTGCTACATTTAATTAAGTAAAGGATCTAAATACTCTTCCACCTCTGATTACTCAGTGTGTGCGCCTATCAGTCATATTTAGCAACAGAATTTGGTAAAAAATAAAAATATACATTGGTGTATGATCAAAACATGCACAAAACTAACTATATGATAATTAGCAAATGCTAGAATGCTTCACCAGATAGTGAACATTAAACCTATTTAAATAATTTAATTTACTATTAGTGTAATTGAGTGGCCAAATTCTGAATCTGAGAATCGATCAACTGTATTTCCCTCAGAAATTCAACGCTGCTTATTTTAAACTAATAAACACGTCTTCATGCTGATTATTTTCTAGAAGAGCAGCTGCTCTGACGCATCACTGTGAGGTTTTTAAAACACTCAATCGGATAAATAAAGGTGAATGTTGCTGCTATACAGTAGCTTCCTTTGCTCACTTTAAAAATAGCACTTAAGAGGGGTAAGATTGATCACGCTGGTGCGGATCATTATTTTCCAGAATGAATGGGATTACTGTAGAGGGCTGTCCTTCCCGCGTGATCAACGAGCAGCAGCAATATGGCTTGTGAACTTTCTAATTCTCTATTGATCCTCGAGCTGTTGTGTTACCGCCCGCCTCCCCACAGGGAAGGTCAGATGGCAGCGTCAGCCGCTCGTGGACCCCGGTGCAGATTTAGAGTCGTGATTAAAGGGTCACTTCTGCGGTCTGGACGGCCGGGGTTATGAGGATCGAATGTGGGACTTTTATGGCTGTGGGATGGTTCCTCCGGCCGTGAAGCTACTCTGCTGTTGTTGTCCCCAAGGAAACACAAGATAAATTCACACCTTGACCACGGAAAGCCAATAAATAGCTCTTTATTAGCGCTCTTAGAAGCAGGGGTGGATATTGTGCTGCCACTTTGGAGAATACTTCAGCCCCTTTAATGGTACCACTGAGAAAAAAAAGTAGCTAACAACAAAAAAATCCCCCCTTTTTCCCCCTCAGTAGACGTGACACTTCTTACATTATAAACCTTTACCAAATTTACCAAAAAGACCACTAATAATCTGCAAAACGTTTTTCTCCATTAACTATTTAAACACCAAAGACGCCATATTCTGTCTTTTGAGGGTGCTGTTATGGGTCGTCTGACCAAAACTGGTCAACAGAAGAAGCAGAAGAAGCTGTGTTAGCCGTGCACCTGCCCAGGAATGTAACTAGCATGATTTCTCTACTATAGGCCAGCATTCCATTAGCGGTCCGGTAGCTAACATTAGCCAGTCTCGCTGCTGGCAGGGACAAATAAAGGCCGGTACCTAATACAGGCTGAGGCACCTCCACTTTCCCTAAATAAATCTCTAATGACTGTTGAACTGTGTTAGCGTCTCTTTGTACATGTCCTGCCTGTCGTTCCGTAACATTATTATTAGAATAAATGTTTTTTAAATGTCATTAGAAAGACACCAGAGCACTGGCACACAGGTGACACGTATGGGGCAAAAGCACCGCTAGGCTAACGTTGTTTAGCATGGTAGCAATGGAGCTTGTTTTAGAGTCATGAGGAGATTATTAGAGAATTTACGGTACATGTTGCACAGATGCAGACCATGCTGAGACTGTAACAGCTGTGATTGATCCACTTATACTGTCTCTTAGCTGCAGAAACACAGAAAGTTCAACTTCTGTCTACCTTAACCTAATAGTTGTTCACACAGGTCTTTTCTATTTTCGGTTTTCCAGTTAATTTCAGCAAAAAGTACTGTTGTTCAACAGCTACTAGCTCCAACTCCACTCAATTTCTGTCCCCATTGTTTGTAGCAAAAGAAGAATATGAGAGGAACTCAAAGAAATGCCACAGTAGCAGTTTGG
The DNA here is from genome assembly GCA_030544235.1 of Lepturacanthus savala. Lineage (NCBI taxonomy): Eukaryota > Metazoa > Chordata > Actinopteri > Scombriformes > Trichiuridae > Lepturacanthus > Lepturacanthus savala. The sequence goes on from CM060474.1 coordinate 14,066,817, forward strand.
TGGTGTAATTGCAGAGCAACACAAACACAGAGCTGCAAAGCTATAAGCGCTCAACTGAACACAGAACTACAAGGGCCTTAATGCTACATGATGCCATGGCACGATGCCTGGAGAGCACCATGACCCAACTGTAGAAAAATGCTGGTGAAAAAAGAAACAGTCGAACAAGCCTTGGTACTTTCGCTGGACTCAGACCATAGTTATTAATTTTTCGATCAAGAAACAGGACACAGAAAGGCAGCGCGACCGGGAGAGGCCGGGTCAGAGGGGTCCGCCGCAACCGGCCAGAAGCCGGGACACCCAGAGACAGAGTGAGAAGCAGAGACCATGACTCAGATCATGCTATTACAAACAGTCAAGCGTCTCAAGGTCCAGGTCATGTTCTCCATCACCACTTGCCAGGGATGATAGAAAACATTCTTCTTCTTTTTTTTTTTTACATCGTTATATGGAAGTATGAAATGTCTGCCTTTCTCGGCTGAAAAGTTGTCTATTTTTTTTTTCAATGAAAATGACCTACATTCAAGTGATTGCAAACAAAAAGAAGTGGTTGAGCGATTCTGGAAATGAATCTCGCTTCTTTCCGTTGACGTATATTCCCCGTTGAAAGATAAGTAAAAATTTGTCAACAAAGAGTTAAGGCGTTTTTATGGCTCTATCTCGACTCGGCTACGTGCTCAATCAAAAAGTTGACGGAGACAATCAAACGGTAAAATATGTGTCTGTGTGCATTTTTAAGGGGAAAAACGCTGTCATCATTGTCATCTGAATTTATATGAGCCAGACCTAAACATCTATTCAGCATCTCATGTTGTCACTTTTACATATTTGGAAGAAAATTGCACATCCTCCCTCTCTGCGCGAGCCAAATTGGATGTTGGGCTTCCCTCTAACCACCATGTTGGCAACATCCATATCATCCAATTTAGTGTATCATCCCTGCCTAGAAGAGTACTACCTGGCCAAGCACAAACTTGTCAGAAAGATTTATGTCTCTCTAACTCTAAATTCCAATCTCAGCCTGTTAGTTATACCTGGCTTTAGTTTAGTTGGCAGAATGACTGACAGCCGGCTGATTGGGGAGCCAGGGGTTTCAGTGCCCTCAAGTCAGATTCTGGAGGGATTCAACCAATTACCGCTCAAGGGCATCAAGACAAGGTGCAAGGGGCTAACGCCGGTGCAGGTTGTACTGTAATCCCATCGTGGCGTTTGTGCGCCCCAGAGGGTACAGTAGGATGCAGAGGAAAGGAACAGCAGAGATTATGGGAACACAATCAGAGCTGGCAGGTTATGTCTCTCGTAATTGGGTGAAAAAGACTGTTTCAAAGTTTCACTCTCGAGCGGTGGAAACAAAGAGAGGAGGAGGAGGTGGACGTGGAGCCCGGTGTGTCATTGTCGACTGTGTATCTATAAGCATATAACACGGATTTACCTCACAGGAATCCAGGTTCAACAGAAGCATTTGGATATCACCCCCCATCATTGACGATAACTGCAAACAGGACAAATTACAGTATTCAGTGCAAACTATTGTATATAAGAAATAACAACAAATCAGGAGGGTTTTACATATAACCAATATATCAGTTAATATGGTAAATATCTGCTGCTAAATGCTCTCTGCAGCTCTCTTTGTCTTTTTGCCGTTTAATGTTGGGCAGGTAGCGTACAGTGGGTTTTTAGAGCTTTTATATTTAGTAACTCTTTGTATAAAAGGCAGCTCTGTTCAACACCGTGTGACCCATTTAATGTCAGCATGGGCCATTGCAATAAAAGGTAAATCAACATGTGCTTTTCCTGATTTATTAACCGTTCACATCCATTTAGAGCAATCGCCGGTGCTGGTATTGCACATTTACATTACATTACAATTCATGCATTTAACTGGAGCTCCAATCCGGTATAATTTAAAATCAATTATAGTTGACAGCTATAAATTGTAGTAATTTTAAAAATGAAGTATTGAATTTTGGTTTTAAGTGTTTTTAATGAAACAAATGTTGTTCTCCACATAATATTCAACTTTTACATAAAAGAAACTTTGTTTTTTATTGCTGTGTGGTGGATGCTGCTGTTATAGTGTGTGTGTGTGTGTGTGTGTGTGTGCATGAATGCATGTATGTGTATGAATGCATGAGAAAGACACACAGAGGGGGACCAGGCACCTACTTGTAAATGATGTCTTTCATCTCTTGACTTCAGAGGTGGCTGTCACCCACCTCCATTATACAGCAGAATGAAGTGTGACACACAAGACAGACTGTAAGATGGGAATATGAGAACAAAGGAAGTCGAGAAACGTGCGTGTGCACATGCACGAACACACACACACGCACACACACAGGTTTCACGGACGTAGTGGACTGAATAATAATCATGGAAAACCAAGTGAGGAATTATGCTTTTTTTTTTTTTTGCTTGAACTCTGCAAGATTTCGTGACCGATAAAGTTCAGATGACTACAGGTATGGAAAATGAATGAGCAACACTTAGCTCCTTCAATAAACACTGCTGCGGTGCCCTTAAGGAAGCCACTTAAACCCCCAAATCGCTCCAGTGGAGCTGCTCAGAGAACGACAGCATCTGACTGTAGCTCTGCTGAGTGAATGTCTGCATGAATTTGAAGCACAAGGCTGAAAAAGCTTCTAGCAAAAAAAAAAAACCCTCCCAGGATATATACTTTAAAGAAATCTAAAGGCATCTAGGGAGTGTACAGGGGAATTGCAATTAATATGAGCCAACACGGCGTAGAATAAAAGTCCCTTTGGGAATTGGCCAGATTCCGATTCCGAAATTAAAATATGATTAAAAAAAATATTTCATTCGTATATATCCGGCCGTGTTCACCTTGGATGTAGCTCAGACCTTGGTGTAATTCTGTTCGATGTCTCCTGTCACAATCAGTTCTTATGTTTTCGGCGACGGCTCGGACAGTAGTCAGCAGCGACGGGAAATTGAAATTGCTTTTTGGTGCCTGCAAACTCCCATTTACAGGTAGATTTACTTTTAAGTGAGTAATCTTGGGTGAATTTTAGGAGTAATTCTCCTGTCATATACTGTAATATCCAGCCAGTGTTATATTGGCTCGTTCATTCAATGAGTTATAATTACTCACTCATCAAGTAGACAGTATTTAAGCACATCAGGAGCTCCTATGACGGCAGAATCTTTGCTGTGTCCTTCATGAAGTTGGTGGTGAACTCCTATAAGGTCCAAATATGTAACTGTGTGCTTCAGCCTCACCTTTGAACCCCTATTTTGTTTTTTCATAAGGTCTGTCAGTTCACAAATAAAGAGGAAAGACATTTAAAAAAATAACATATACACATATAAGAAGGAAATAATATAAAAATAAATAACAAACAGGTTTGGTAAAGTAAATGGATGAAAAACTATATCGATTGATGCGTCTTTAAGGTTCAGTTTTCAAACACTGTGCTTTGTTTTAGAGTTAAATGAGTGTAGCTGTTGCATTTGAATGATCAAAAGGGATCTCATTAAACCACCTTAAAAAAAATAAGATGAGATTCAGGAGATTTCTTTGCTGTGACTATGCCTCTCATTAGTGCTAACTGGCGGCTGTGCGAAAAAACTCATCATCTCGAAATGACCAACGATTTCCAAGAAGGGATATGGTTTTAAGTACCTTGAAAAAAAACATGAGTGACCGATTTTATTTAATGATGATACTGGTGGATAGATTTTTACTGAGTTTCGTTTTGGAATATTGGTTACCATGGTTGACTTTAAATTGTTAATTTGTATCTACATTATAATCTGCCCATGTGATCTAAATAGTAGCTCATGCATTTAGGAGATTATTTCCACTGGATATATTTTTAAAGGACTCAAAGAAAAAGCATAAAAATGCAGTTTGTTTTACTTTGCTTTATCAAGGGCCCTGATAGATAATTGTAGAGGTAAGTGCTTCTACTCCTCAATGTGAGATCAGCTGAAAATACAATTGGATAAATCTATAGCACAGTGACAATAATGATAGTAATAATAATAATAATACCAGCATTTATTTTTTTGTATTTGTATCACGCCATAAATACATAAAATACAGCTCAATGTGCTTTACATTATGGCATAAAAAAAACATTAGAACAATATAAAACAATGAGAACAGGTTAAAATAAAATCAGTTGCTAGCAGGAGGTTACAGAATATAAAATAAATCATAAAAAATAAGTGCAAAAAATAAATTAGTTTGGAAAAAACAGAATAAAAGTGCCAATAAAATGCAGAGAAATAAAAGCATATCTGAATAAGTAGGTCCATAATGTTACTGGGCAGGAAGTTCCACTGTCTTGGGTCACAGCTAAAAGAAGTTTCCCCGTTCCTTTTATGGTGTATACTTTAAAAGACCAACATCGGAGGACCCACAGGTAAAGGCTCTGGTTGGTTGATAAGGAATTAAAAAGTCTGAAATGTAAGATGGTGATCCAAGAGCTTTGTATGTGAGTAAAGAACCTTAAGTGAAATTCGTATAGGAATATAGAACCAGTGCAAGGTAGTGATGTGATGTGATGTAATGAAGGAAGAACTGAATTTCTCTGCATCCTGCAGAGACCAAGACCGAGTCTAGACCATGACCAGACCAGTGCGATTTGCACACTGCATGACCCACTTATGACAAAGTAATGTTTTATTTTCCTGCAGCTGTGATCTCAACCGGTCTAGAAATAAAAAATCCTGAGACCGAGATGAGACCAAGTAAAAATGCAATCGATTCCGAGATGAGATCGAGACCTTCAAAAAAAGGTTGAAAACCAAGATCGATCGATCGTGTTACAACACTAGGTGGAAGAATGCTGCCTTGGTTACTTTGCTTGTATCGGCTTCAAAGCTTAAATCAGAGTCCAAAACGATACAGACACTTTTGGTAGTTTGAGCAAGGTTCCTAAACCTTTTTAAAAGTGTCTCTTACATTTGGTCCTGGCAGCAGTATCTCAGTGTTATCTTCATTAAGTTTTAAAAGATTCCCACTCATTAATTGTTCATCAAGGCCGAACAGGCAGTCAGGGATGATTTGGGTAACTTGGCTCAACATAAATGTATAATTAAGTGTCTTCTGCATATCTATGGAAATTTGTATTGAACTTGTTGTTGATGTAAGCTAATTTTAAGCATATATAAAAGAAAAGTTGCAGGGGATGAAGACTTCAAACTTTCTCGTGCCAAAGGGTGTTTTCACAGATCCACCATCACCCAGACATAGAATTTTCAATCAGTTATGTAGGATCGAAAACAGTTTAAAGCGCTGCCAGAGAGAGGCGATTCACATCACATTAGGGCAGCAGTGGTAAATAAGTTCAACAGACATTTGGTTGAGGATGGAGACAGGAGAGAAGTGGGGGGAGGAGGGGGGGGCTGCTGCGATTCCCCAGTAAAACTGATCTTAATGAGCGCCGCATGCAGAAAAGGATAATCAGCACTCTTCACCTTACATACCAGGACCCTGGCTGCTGAGATGGCTTCATTAAGCCCAGCAGACTATGGGCTGTCACTCCAGAAAATGGGCAAGGCGACATTTACAATAGGCGCCGGATATCATATCCAATTTCTCCCTGCACACCCGTAATTCCTTTTTAATTGCTTTTCCGTGTTGGTTCCAGAATAAGACTGTCTCTCTTCATTTATGAAAGTGGAGAGATGGGGACAGTGGTTTGTGTGTGGGGGGACAGCTGATGGTTTATGTGACTGTGCGTGTGTGTGTGTGTGTTAAGGGGGGAGGAGGTGGTGTTGGTTGCCGGGGATTGCAAGGCCAACACTGAGATAATTGGTAGCTGTTTCAAATAAATCAAATACTTAAAAAAAAAAGAGCTTTGATTAAACACTTTAGAAATCTGAATTCATTTGATGAAAATAACTTTAAAAAGAACTTCATAAAGAATTAAGTGATTACGATGCACATGATTAATTATCCTGCAACTGGACGATTATGCTCAGCGTTTCAAACGCTCGTCCAATGAATGGTGGATTATGTCACAAAAAGAGAAGCAAGAATCTAAATCCTTCTTCAAAGTATATTTTCAGATGTGAACATATAGGAGCATAAATAATCAGCATGAGTGAGGACTAAATTTAAAGTGTTCCACAAGATAACAGTTCCAAAGATAACAAAATTATACATGAATAAAATCATAATTTTTTTCTTTTTGATAGATATCAAACAAAAAAAGCACTTAACATGTTAGTAAGTGTTTTTTTTTGCATTTGGACAAAGTCAGGCTGCAACCTTCTTCAGCTAACTCTCAGAAAAAGGGGGAACAGGCATATTTCCCAAAAGTCTGAACTAGTCCAGTAATGCAGCTACAATTTCTCCTGAGCCAAACTCAGCAGTTTAAAAAAAACACAGGTTTGTTCTATGTTTTTTTTTCTTTTTTTTTTTTAAGATTGAGCTGTAAACAACATCAATCAAGCATCAGGTCCATCACGCTGCTGAGTGACTGACGGCACAGCCCAGTGCTCCACATAACTTGGCAACCCCGGAGTTACTTTTATCCAACAGAGTGTGTGGTGGTTAATCAAAGCCCATAATTTCCATAATTCATGGATGCCCATCTGTTTGCCACCTACTCCCATGCCCAGTGCAGAATAAACAAATTCAGGAAAGGGGCCAAGGGGCTATTTAATGACAGCATCAGCCATGGCTTGTGCAAACACACACACACACATGCACACACACACACACACGGGCATACGCGCACACACAACATAGTGTAATCAATCATCCAGCTCAACTATAATTCATTCTAAACACAATTGTTTAATCCATCCGAGGTGCAATATTTGCATTATAATTCAGAAATTGAGGTTAGCTAATTAGGCTGCGCGACTATTACTCATTCCGATCACGCTTAAAAGCTGCAGACTTTCACATAAACTCAGCGTAAAAATAAAATCTCTGATCTTCATCCAGCGTCTCACAAAAGTCTTGTCACACTGTGAGATTACAGATTTTCTTCAGATAAAATCTAACTACTCTGATATTATTGCAGGCCTGGGGACAGCTGCATGATTGTATCAGCAAAGCTGAGGAAAGAGAAAGAAGCCGATATAGCTTAGAGGGAAGTGGATTTGTTGTATGAATCAGGGATAAATTCTCACCTGATAAACATTTAAGTAGTCAGGCAATAAAAAACAAATTAGAAGTGTGCTTTACATTACCGCTGTGTATAGTGGAGTTATTTAGTACATATAGGCATCAATTAACTGTGTGTACTGGGAGACACATATGGAAATTCAAGGGAAAAAGACAATTAGAGGGAAAAAAAAGGACTAAGAAATAACCTGTAGTAGTATTTTTAACTCACTGAGTCCCTGTTATTACAATTATATTATATTAGTAATATTATGGGTAACAAGACAGGACAAAATAATGGAGTAAACATGGCAATAATGTTACTATTTTAATTAAATGAGCAGTATCATGATATTAAAATCATATTGGATCTAATATTGGATCCATCTAATGATGTTAGAGAACAACTTTAATGTCTTTGCATATCATCGCCATCCGAGGTGATGACTTAGGTCCTAAGTATTTAGTAGTTCATTAAATAAGTACCACAATTGAAAGATGTTCACACTGTACTTTCCAATTAAAAAAAAAAAATCCCAACCCGATTTCCCCATAAACCCTTCATTTAAAAGAAATAACAAATCAAGCTCCAGAGATTGTGGAAAAAATATAATGATTTAAAGTGAATATACTGTAGTGTGTTAATGGAGGGAGTCTTGGCTGGTGCCTGCAATGTGGAGAGCTGCTGTCACTTACTTTTGAGTTTTATTCTCTAATGAGATATACTGCATAACACATTACCAAGAGTGATGCCTATTCAAAATGTCTGTTCTATATCTATTCAATTGAATGATGTCACCTTAAAAAACACGAGACGGTTATGGATAAAAGCAAGAAAATACAAGGCGGATGGGATCTTAGTATCGTTTGGTGTGGGAGGGTCACAGATTTAATCAGAAGTATTAAAGCTGGAATAAAAGGGGGCCTGAGGTGTGATGATCAAAGTTCTCTAAATCTGTTAAGAATCAAAACTGTTCCTCCAAAGAAGAAAGTAATCTGAAATTGGGTTTTATTTGGAGAAACATTTATCCCAGATGAACTTGTCGCACACGTGATTCTGACAGTGACTTGACTTTAGAAGAGAAGGTAAAGAACCAGAGCGGCTACGCTTACTGCAATTCAAAAAACATATTCAAAATGACGTTTTTTATCCATTGTAGATTTAAAGGAGGTCGCGCATGCTTTTACCGTATTTCATCTATTTTAGTTTAGACAACCGCATAAATCACCCCGGTGGAATAAATCTAACCCTCACTGGTGGGTGTCACAGCTGACATTACAAGCGCTTGAAATAGTAAAACTGTATTTTGATTATGGGAACAAAAAACTGAAAGACAGTCGGCCTCCATACATTATTCATTTCTCTCTCATTTCTTTTCTGTTTACGCAAACCTGGAAAACCACCTGGGCGACGTAGACAACCAGCTCGAGGCAGTTTACTGCACGTCGCTTAGCTTTGGTTGCTAATCGTTCCCTGAACACCCACAGTCCAATCATTTTAGCATCTGTAAGGCAGAGTGGGGTCAAGGATTTTGAGTAGTGAGCAATGTACTTTAATAAAAAAAAGTGCCACAGGTGGATTCTTTTTTCCCCAAAAAGGAAAGAAAAGGAAGGAATGGATAAAAAGTGTTTATCTGCTCCGACGTTAGCTGCTAATCTTCCAGTCATCTGTCCAGATATCTAGCTTACAATCTACATGCTAACCTAATGCTAATGCACTGGGACGTCCCAGTCCAGCAGCAAACATTAAAACATAAATATATAGCTTCTTGCATGTCTAAGTATTATAGACAAAAAGGATTATGGTATAAAAACAGGTTCAGCTGTCATTTTTCTTATTGTATTTATAATACCGGGAGTAATTTCAACCAAAACTGAAAAAAGGAGCTAAATGTAAGGAATGGATAAAAAGTGTTTATCTGCTCTGAAGTTAGCTGCTAATCTTCCAGTTATCTGCTACAATTAGCTTACAACCTACATGCTAACCTAATGCTAACACGCTGGTACGTCTAAGGCCAGAAGCTTTTATATTTAAGTGCATTATTTTGTGGTGGAAATACAAGTGAAATGTAACTTTATTCTCCTGGCAAAACACCAAAAAAAGGACCTGCCAAAGCTTCTTAGCATCAATTCATAGAAATCATTTGACAGGGCTGATTGGTCATATCTGTAACATTGAAGTGTATTTATGGTGTTTATCAACACAATTATTGATTAGATAGAAAATCTATATAAAAATCCTAAATGTAAAGTCAGTTTCAATGGCCACTGCTCTCAATGATATACAGAGACATCAAGGTGACATTTTGACTCCATCAATATTTGTGATTAGCATAGAGCCGCTAGCTGAGATGATTAAATCAAACCCTCCAATACAGGGAATAGATCAACAAAAGGGTATTACGCACAAGATTTCATTATATGCAGATGACATCTCATTCTGCATCACAACCCCCTTTGACTCAGTCATAATGAATGGTTTAAGAAATTACAGAGTCGTCAGGCTGTAAGACAAATGAGACTTAATCAGAAGATAGGATGATAATGGGAAGTTAGCCACCTCATTTGAACAGTATAGCATCAGTCCACTGGGTTAGAGAGGGACTCCCAGGATCAATCTGTTATATCAAGCAAACCTGATTTAACAGATTAAAAAGCTGATTTCACAAATCAAATATTATTAGATGGGATGTGTTAGCGCTCTCTTTATTGGGAAAATAGAATCAATTCAAATGAAGTGCCCAGCCCCCCCCCCCCCCAAGTCTTTACCCATACACGTACCTGCTGCTACCGTCAAGATGTTAGATGCTTTTATTAAAATATATGTGGCAGAAGAAAAGTTCCAAAGTTAGGCTTTGTTCTTTTATTTGTTAGCTCAACTATGGATATTTGTATATTGGATTAAAAAAAGATGACATGATACAGGATGGGTACAGAAAAAAAAAATCAATTCCAGAGCCTCCTCTCTTATAAATAATACTCATAAAAAATATTATTTACACTTAATTTGTGGGGAAATGTAAGGAAAACTTATTCAAGTTCAATATTAGGGGCCATGCCAATAGCAGATAATACAGATTTCCATTCATCTTTGTGTGATGTAGCTTTAACTGAGATTTCCTGGGTTGCCTTTGATCAACGACCTTAGATACTTTCATGCATTATGTAATGACTCATTACAGCAAGCGGAACGATTCTTCAACAGTACCTTTTATGACATAATAGAAAATAATTTGATGGAAAGAATGCATATATCCAATATTTATAAAACGTTAAAATTAGATGACCTCTTATATTATGGAAACATGGGAGCTAATGTGATAATAGATGGATGAAGAATGGGAGGAAAGTCACTTGAGTAGCCATTAAGTCACAAAACCTAACACATAGAGAGAGTTTGACTCCATCAGGAATAATTGGGGCTCATACACATTTTTTTGGGATTGTCCAAAACTGCAGATGTTGATTTACCTTTGAGTCCATTCTATTCTATGTTGGAACTCTTAACATATGTTGTATTATTGTTATTCGCAAAGGAAATGATAACTACTTCTTGGTTGCAAAATCAACCCCCCACAGTGGAACAATGGACTAAGAGACTGAGGCAGCTGTATATAATGGATAGAAATTACTGCACACTTTGCAAATTAATCATTTTGTGCGGAGGTGGACACCTAGAGTTCTGCATCTGACTAAAGAGAAGAATACTTAGAAATGATTTCTTTTTTTTTTTCCCTTTTTGTTGCTTGTGCTATTCTTATAAAATGTCTTTTTTTCCCTCCTAGGAACTTCAGTTGGTAATTGGAGATATGAAGGAACATTAAAGATGTATGCGATTAATGTATTATTTTAAACACTAAATAAAACGAGTTTAAAGAAAAAAAAAATGTCAAATTGACTCAAGACATCATGAACACTTATCCATAATTACTTCCCCTCTCTCGTCGAGGGTAATTCTGTGTCTTGAAATATCTCCGAGCCGCAGCGTTTCTAAATAAGCTTTCAAAACTCTTGATGGCTTTTTTCATAAAGGCTCAATCATTTCATTGTATATACATTTTTATTGAAAAGCACCATTGATGGCACGATACAAACCGATTACTGACAACATATATACACAACAAAAGGGGAAAGGATATACCAGCGATGATTTGTAAACTTACTGTAATCTTTCAATGCAATATGGATATTTTTCACATCCATATATGTTGGTTCAGAACAAATGAAACGGGAAGATAGATCTTTTTCTTTTCTTTTTTTTTTTTGCAAATCTCTACCTTTGAAAAACTTCAACAAGGCAAAAAGGACCGAAACAGAAGCGACAGGACTTGCATCCTCGATTGCCAACACTTGGGGTCAAAATAAACCAGTCACACGTTATTGCATGCACACGGAGCTGCCTAATAAATGGCAGAATTAAAGTCTAACCTGTTTAGCGCTGCATTATACTGTATGACTTCAAGTTACTTTGAAAATAGTTCATAGAATGCTGTGATATGTAGACATTTACAGGTTTTGTTTTGTTTTTTTTCCTCTCAGTAAGGCATGCCGTTATTAAAAGTCAACGAGAGCTTTTATTAGTGGGTTACATTCTCCCAGTCACAACTGAAGTCGTTGCCATGACAATTATACCGCAAATCATATGGCGGGGGGGGGGGGGGGGTGGTTTTATTACAGAACAATTTCTGGGAAGAATTTGCCACGTTATGATGTGGATTCCTCTGATTACCTTTGCACTGCAAACAAAGATCCCCCCACACACCGGAGGGAGGGATTCTCTCTGTTATCATACATTCACAGCACAAATATGAGCTTTCCATCTAATCCCAGAAAGCAGACACGAGTATGTACAGTAAGAACCAGACCTCTGTTGAATTACAGACGCTCTCATTTTACGCTGTTTGTTTTAGTTTGCACGGATAACAAAGGCGTCTGAACACAAAGTTTCAAATACTTTTCTTTCCTGTGAAACTTTCTGACAATTACTGTGTGTGACGTGGGTGCAGCTATCTGGCGCCTAACAACAAACCATGAAAAATATACCGTGTGCAACTGCAATTATACTCAAGTGGATACTTCTCATAGGCATTAATTGCATACATACTGTGTAAAAAAAAAACAAAAGTCCACTCGTCTAACTATTAATGTTTTGTCACACTAGCTTTGGTTCATATGAGACATCTTTTGTTTGTTAAAATGTTAGAAATCGGGAGGAACAAAAGAACGCAGGACAGCGTGAGTGGCACCTCAGATAATACACTGAAAGCTAAAGTGCTGAGGCTTTGTTATAAAACACTGTAAAGTCGTACAAAACAGTGCATGATGCATGGAAATTAATAAAGACAGACAGTGGAGCCACTTCCACAGTTCACCTGCCTGAATAATATAGGTTTTGTCGCCACCCAGTGGCCGACCTGGGTATGACGTCACTCTTTGCCATCACTCCTTGCTCTATTCGCACCAGCAGAAGCAAAGAGGAGATTAATGGCTCTTGCACGATGCTTAAAACCAAACTATTTCACCATCGATGTCATAGTGGATGTTACAATTAAAAGTGTCCTCGCTGCTATTTCTTTCATGTTAAACGCTGGGTTTTTCCACAGGAAATATGAGGCGAACGTCTTCCCTCTGAAATCAATGCAAATGAATGTGGAAAATGAAGGAACGAGCTAACATTGAGTTTTACTGACATCAGTCACCACGCATAGGAATCACCTGAATTGGTGCTAAGCCTAGTCTAAGCTAAAAAAAAAAAAAAAAGTTACTTTATATGCCGCATAGTGTTCAGTAGCTACCTTGAGTTCTGTTGCAATATTATTGTCTGGCTTTAAAACACCAGAGTAAGGCAATCTGATATGGCTATGCTCATAGCACAGGTATGGTGGTTTGTGCATGCTCGTGCATGGATTAGTTTGTGTATGCATATGTGTACAAACTTTATATCCTGATATATTCTCTACTGGTTTTACAGCATACACACGAAAGAAATCTGCACCGTTTGCCTCCTCAAGCTGACAAAAATACATCTGCTGGCTTGTAGTTGTCTTAACTCATAGAAAATTAAGCTTTCCGATTGTAGGAGGAATCTTCAGTCGATTAAATGCATGTGCACGGATGTAGGTTCAGTCTCATGAAGATGGAAGAAGAGGGAAAGATGCAAAACGGGCGAGTGTCCGTCTTTCGTGACGCCCCGTGGATCCTTCAGTAACGTTCTCCCTCCGCGCTTTTTTCAGCAAGTTCGTGGAGCAAAAGTGGAGACGCAGTCCAGGAAGCGTCGGGTCGCAGTGCTGCACGAATAAAACCTCCTTAGAAAACGTCTCCTGAACAGTTTCGGAGGGGAGGGGGTCAAACATAGATACCTTCGGGGTTCAGGCTGGAGGAGACGGTGTTCTGAAGAGTGCGGAGGTCGCTGGGTAAGAGACGCGATGAGCCCAGACGTTTCAGAGAGCCCGAATCCACTTCTGCAGGAAAAAAAAGAGGAACGACAGAGCAGACAGCACACAATTTAAGAATTTCGTGAATAAATCCAGTAATTCAATTTAACACTTTGGTGAAACTGAGCAGGTAGAGTATCAAGGATTAAAAACAACAAAAAAGAACATTCTAGGAGGGATTTTCCTTTTGATTTACGATGACAGACTAGTAGCATTTCATGACTGGTCCATTTAATTAGGTTACAGACTTAAGCTGATATGGCACAACAATCCTGATTCAGTCCAAGTTATCATTCCCTAGAAGACCACAAGGTGGCACCGTGTGCATACACATGTGACAATGTGCACTTCACCTTTACAGTACCTGCTTTTTTTACCTTTTATCAAGCTGATGCTCGAGTGACAAATCTCTGCTGGTGTGTACATGCATGTCTACTGTATGTACTGTATGTGTGTGTGTGTGTGTGTGTGTGTGTGCGTGTGTGTGTACGTGCCGTTGCTGTTTTCTCCTGTCGGCTGAGCAGGCAGCACAGTGACCTTGGTCCCAGTCTGCTGAATGAACTGCTGCAGGTTGACCTGTCGTAGCTCTTTAGTCAGCTGCTCCAGCTCCTGCTCCTTCTCCTATGACAGAAAAAAAGACCTCATATAACATATAAATGAGGTTCATGCCAAAGAGTGATTGAGATCACAAATAGAATTTGTGGAGTAAATCCATATGAAGCAATGATTTAAATCGCTGTGCCCTCATTTCCATATATATATATATATATATATTTTTCCATTTAATAGGCGGAAATTTATCGCGGATCATAGCTTGTTCAGGATCTCCCCAGGAGTCGTACAACAGTTGAGACAGCTAACAAGAGAAGAGCTCCCACACGGTTACGCAACTGCAGGCAAGGGATTGTGTACTTATGCAGGCCCCTCTCTAATGAGGTGAAGAATGCTGTAATACCCCTTCTCATTACCTCACGCTTCCCACACCCCGCTGGACCTGGACATAGAGCGTTTCAGTTCATACTAGGATGCACAGCCCTGCGAGCCACATGTTCAAACATTGCTTCACTGCCCACAACTTTAGGATTTGAAGAGAACTGGATTTTCACACCCCGCGAAAGCAAACTTATCCAACTTTTTAATGAGCGCCCCCCCCCCATAAGAAAGTGGAAATGCCAGGCAACGTTCAGTTTTGAGGCTACAGTGTTGGGAAAAGCTAACAATAATACACTGGCTGTGGATTCTGAGCTGACCTGTAATCTCTTGCTGGATTGCCCAAGCGAGCGTTCCAACGCCCTGCAGCTGCTCTCCAGCCGCGCCGTGTGCTGGCTCTGCGTTTCCAGCTCTGCTTTCACTTTCTCCAGCTGGGCCTGCACCTGAAATCCAGAGCGGAAAACAATTTCGCAGAGGAGAAAGAAATTCAGGGTTTAAAAAAATCAAACCTTGTTATTTATTTTTTTTTTTTGAGGAGTTGCATTCATCTTTGGTAACTACTATGCTTTGAAAATTCACACTCAGACCACTTGTGTTACACGCGGGAAAACACGCTGTTCCCAATGTCTTGTTCAAAAAGAGTTTTGCTCTTACATAAGGTTTAAAGAGCTGCATTAAAGTCCCCCTCCGCTCACAAATGTGTTTCTCCTTCTTGTTCCTACAGATGTTTGAGCTTCACTGTGCACAACGATGTTTTCACATTCATCTGCTGGAGGAGGAAAGTCGCTCTGTGCTCATTAGGAACCCGGCCGTACCCTCGAGCATGATTTGTGACATCACACCTACTTTGGAAGCTAATTCCGGCCCAATATTTTAAGTTTGATGTCGAAACTTGAAGCCCTTTCAGTGAAGCAGAACAAATTTAGTTAAACCTTTAAAAAGAAAATGATTTGCATGTTTATAGATTCAGGAGTTTTTAATGAGGGAGAAGGAATACATGACTTTTTTTTTGTGGATGAAACATTTCAGATATACATTATTATTATTCCAAGCAGATTTCTAAGGATTTATGTATCTCTTAACCTAAACTGTTGTTTTATACTTAAAATTAAAAAAAAAAATGAAATGTTTCTAGTACAGCTTTACCCCTGACATGACATGAGTAGACAACTTTTTACGTTTTAAGCAAAAACAAAAAAAGTTTCCTAGTGCTTCCTGTCACATGACATCAACTACCCACACCTTCCTCCTGAGAACATGGAGAAGACAAACCCTCCCAGAAAGAGGTCATTTTATTTCATTCTTATGATTTTCAACCCTGACATGTATATATCTATTAAATAATTCAAGTCTCTAGAATAATCCCCCAAAAAAGAATGTTGTACATGGGATGAATAGATTTTTGCTTATGGGCAGATTTGTGCACGCAGCAACTATAATAGTCGTTAAAATGCTATTTTCTGCAAAGAAAGTACAAAACGGAACAAAATAGGTACATAACATGATTGTTAGTGACTCAAGTGATATAATTATAGGCATGAAATCTTAGAATAAAAAACATCTGGTCTTAAAAGGGTTAAACTACATAGGGAGGGAACCTTTATGTGTTTATACTGCAGCTGGACAGATGGCAACCAAACTGTGTATAGGAGTGAGGATTAAGCAGCTCTCTGAGGTAGCGCTTTACATTTAGCTCAATGTACTGCTGGGCAGAATAAGTGAAGCCACGTTAGTTTGACAGAGAGGGCAGATAACTGGTTGTGATCTGTGCGAAATCGACAGCGCTACGTTGCCGTTTTCCTGCATGCTGCCGCGTGTCTCGTTGAGCGAGATGGAGCGGTTTGTACCTCGTCCTCGTTGACCTTCTGGCTGAGCTCAGCCTCCTGCTGCAGCCTCTCCTGCTCCAGGCCGGCCTCCATGACCTGCACGACACAACGGATAATAAATAACGTGTCAAAACTGGCGTCTAATCCTATAAATAACGGTAATTCCGCTTTTTATTCAGTAGGAAGGATTAGTTTCCACCCCCGTCCACTTTAGCGGGAGGCGGGGGGGGTCGATTCGCGCACAGATTGCATGGGAACGTTTTCATGAATAAACTGAATAAAACATCACCCAGAGGGATCGGGGATCGGCTCGATAAGGCCAAGCCCACCTGTATGCGGGACTGGTACTCGGAGAGCTTGGCCTCAGAGTCGTGCACGCGGCCCTGCAGCTCGGCGAGCTGCTGCCGGAGGTGCCGCTCGCTCTCCTGCTCGATCTGGAGCTCGTTCTGCCAGAACTCCTCCTCCTCCATCTCCGTGTCGTTCCTCCTCACCTGCTGCTCCAGAAGCAGCAGCTCCTCCTCCAGGTTCCCTTCCTGCGAACGGAAAACTCGTCGGCAACAAACTTTCTCACTTTCTCCGAAGGGAGTACAGAAACACAACGGCGCCGGATCAGCAACTCTCCTTCCCCGCGAGTGGCGGCACGGAGGCAGCTGTGGTTTTTTACTCACCTCACTGGCTTCGCCGGTGGCCTCGTCCCAGTCTCGCAGCTCGGCCTCGCAGCCCAGCAGACGGCTCTCCAGGGCCTGGAGCTTGTCTCTCTGCAGCTGCACCAGCCGGCTCAGCTCCGTGGTGGGACTCCCGGGTACGGACGCTACCCCGCCACCTCCGAATCTGCTCAGGTTCAGGCTCACGCCGCGCTGCTGGGGCTGTTTGGCTGAGTGGACGCATGAATGGAGAAAAGGAGGGGGGGGGGGGGGGTAAAGCCATGGAGATCGGATTGTTGGAAAGTAGGAGCACAGCAGGAGGAAGGAAGGAAACAGAAGGAGGCAGAAACTTTTCACAGTGTGCAACCAGTAACACAACAATCCCTGCTAACAATAAGGTAACACTGTATTTGAATGGGGGGGCGGCGTCATAACACTGTTATAATCATGACATGACACCTGTCATGACCATTATCATGAGGTTATAACATGTCAATCAGACAATTTAGTTTTTTCATGAAAAGTCACACTTTTATTTACCACCACGAGTAAAATGAATAGAAAAGAATGAATGTATTACATTAACCTTCTGATGCAATGAGCAAACACATTGTTCCATTAGAACACTCGACTGATAGTTGCTGGAAATGCGCCTCTATACACCTATGTAGATATTGCACCAAAAACCAGACATTTGCAGCTAGAATAGTCATTTATCTTCATTGAAAATTCATTCAAAAATAAGGACATTTCGAACTCACCCCAAACTTTATGCTTTTCATTATGACGGCATAAGCTCAGTAGTTTTATTTTCCGCTATGTCGTGTTTATGACATGGTTATTTTGTCTTTGTTTAACAAAGACATGTCAAACAATGTCAACTCACATGACTGACTTAAAGCCACTACCTTCAGCATCTCTGCTCTTCCCGAATATGTCCCGCAGACCCTTGGCTCCTCCTGTGAAGGTCAGGGATTTGCGTTTGGGCTCCCGTCGTTTGAGCGAGCGGTCGCCCGCCGAGGGGCGGAGCTTGGCCAGAGGCGGGAGGCTCTGGCGGTAGAAGCCGAGCTCCGGCACGCGGGGCTGCCGGTCGGACTTGGGCCGCTCGCTGATGGACGGGCCGGTCCGCTGGAGGATGAGCTGGACATCGCTGGCGTACTGACCCCACTTGTTGAGGGAAACCACCGGGTTCTCATGAGGCGCCAAGTGGCGCTCCGTGTCCCGCCATTTCTCGATCAGAGTGTATCTGCCGGTGCGTCCTGCGGGGAAAAAAAAAAAAAATCATGTGTTGTTTTAACACATTTCTTAACAACTTACCAGAAAAAATAATATTATCAGGCCCTATTTTTAGCAAATTCTAAATAAAACTGATCAAGCCACATCTACACAGTCCCAATGAATCACAGCAGTTCAGGTTTTCTACTACTATGACTATGTTTTAAATAAGAAGGAGGCTTCAACTTGCACTGTTGCTTATTTAGACATGAACATCTATTAATACAGTGACAAAAAAGAGAGTTTGAAAAGTTGTCAGGGCTGGTCCTTCACAGCCAGAGCACATGACGTTGTCCAGATCTGTCCTGGGTCCAGACATGTTCCTGTACAACATCTCATGTCATCTACATTGCCAACTGATTTTATTTAAGAAGAATTTAGAGACCGCTTTTGGCTTCTTGCTCTGCCCTTTGATATCATCTGTTTGAGACCAGAAGGAAGCTTTTGAGACTGTTGTTCCTAAATGTCTACATACTGCATGTTTCATGTTATTTAAAAATATATAATATTTTCAATTGTTAGATAAATATAAACCTTCCTATTTGGATTAACAGGGAGGGTCCAAGCTGGCAAATCATCTACAGATGGGGATTTGCTTCCATAAATAAGAACTTTTGAAAGTAAATTTCAAGGATACTTTTTTGGGGGGCATTTAAGGTCTCCATTAAACAGCTCTGTCACAGCTCTCATCAAAGATTCATGCTGGAGCCTGTTGTGACATAATCGATATTTGGTGACGTTTCCCTCCTGGAGGTCTGGCTGACCTGCGGCGTTCCCCAAGGGTCTAAACTCGGTTCCCTTGGACACGTCAGACACAAACACAACATTCACTTTCACATCCTCATGCAGACGACGCCCAGATTTCTGGCCTGTAAAGTAACTCGAATCATTTATTGGCTTAGTTGGTACCATCTGTGAATATCAAGCCCGCGGCCAGGAACCTTTTTAACTTAGCGGCCTCTTCTCGGACGAGGTTGCTCAACCGAGGAGTAGGAGCGATGCGCGCTCTTCGAAAAAAAAAAATCCTGCTGATAACGAGTTGCAGTGAAAAGAGAGAAAACACCTTATTCGTCACATCCTTTCACAACTGCTCGTGTAGCATTGGCAAATCCAAAGAACTTTGTCAATGCGTTTAATGAAAAGACTATTACTGTACAGTGGGAAAATTCCCCTCAGCGAACAGTAATTGTGTTGGGGAAAACGGAGCCGATTCAATAGATCACAGCTGTGTCTGTGTGCGCACCAGCATTCTTGTCTGTACACATGTAGATAAGAGCAAAACACAGCCCTCACCCCCCACCCCACAGCAAGAGTCCCTGTAAAAGAGGCGCATTCATCACCGCAGCCATTCACATCAAAGTGGCCTGGCCTGGACAAAAGCCACGGGCGACACAAAGGACAGTGAACGCCATAACTCCTGCCGCACTGTCACCGCGAAAGACGCACGCGTTCCCCACCATCTACACAGGGAACCGTCGCTGTAGAGAAATCCGGTGATAAATCCGCTCATTGTAAAACGTTTAGCGATCCGCAGAAATATTTTGCTCGTGAATTCACAAACACTTATAAACAAGCCGGCCTGTGCGATGACTAACGAAAAGGCAGAGTGACAACGTGTCAATAAAGCAAAAGTCTGCAGCGTGACTCACCCCCTCGCTTTGTGCAGCCCGTTTATGGTGAAAATCTCCTCGTGCCCTCCTTTTCATTTTAATGCAATTTATCATCTCCAAGCATGTCTGACAAACCTGCCTGGCCAATGCTGGACACTGCTCACATCCCAGAATATCCCCATGAGTATGTATCTAGGACATCATATCACTTACGCCGCTTCAGTTTGAATTTTTCATGATGTTAAAACAACTTTTTGAGGATTTTTTTTTAAAAATGTGTGTGTTGAGCTGTGAATTCTACATCGTACCAATTACATACACTATATACACAATTATTTAAAAGTTTGGGGTCACCCAGACAATTTTGTGTTTTCCAGTGAAAAGTCACACTTTTCTATCACCATGAGTTGTAAAATGAATAGAAAATATAGTCAGGACATTGACAATGTTAGAAATAATAATTTGTATATGAAATAATAATTTTTTTCCTACAAACTTTGCTTTTGCCAAAGGAATGGCAGTTTTAAAGCTTGTTTTCAGCTGTGCTAACATGATTGCACGAGGGTTCTGTAATCATCCATTAGCCTTCTGATGCAATGAACAAACACATTGTACCATTAGAACATTATGAAGATGAAGCTACTCAATATATACTACCGTACAAGAGTTTGGGGACACCCAGACAATTTTGTGTTTTCCATGAAAAGTCACAATTTATTTCCTTCAAACTTTGCTTTCGTCAAAGGAAGGTCAGTTTTCCAGCTTCTCTAATCAGCTAAACTGATTTCAGCTGTGCTAGCATGATTACACAAGGGTTTTCTAATCATCCATTAACCTTCTGACACAATGAGCAAACACATTGTTCCATTAGAACACTGGACTGATAGTTGCTGGAAATGCGCCTCTATACACCTATGTAGATATTGCACTAAAAAACAGACATTTGCAGCTAGATAAGTCATTTACCACATTAGTAATGTATCGAGTGCATTTCTGAACTGGGTTTTTCCTTTCAAAAATAAGGATGTTTCTAAGTGACTCCAAACCTTTAAACCTTTTCTGAGCCTCTACTGCTGGTGACAGGTGAGCTGAGCAGTTTTTCAGAAGTTTACAGCCTTACCGATGGCTTGCGCCAGAGCGATGACCACTTCCTGGCATGTAGTGAACTCGGTGACCCCGCACACGATGCGCTGCACCCCGTCCACCCACACTTTGAGTTCCATGGCCTTCATCCAGAGGCCCTGCTCATTCCTCCTCACCACAGGGGGGAGCCGCAACAGCTTCCTTGCCCATCCTAACAAACGAGAAAGAAAGCCACGCTCAGTGCAGCGAAGACGCGTTTTCAGACACAGCTGTTAAAATGACACCAATATTTTTTATATTAACAAGTGGTTAGGGTCGAAAAATTCCAGGTATTTTTAGAGTTGAAAATTTTCCATGAGAATTTAGGGGAATATATGGGAATAAATCCATAATTTATAACACTGACGTTTAACACAGAACTTAGAAATAGTTATTGATAGTTATAGATATTGTAGCATAATGTTGGCTAAAACAAACCCAATCACATAAATGTAAGCTGTTTTTTATTTCATTATCTTTTTGTCCTGTAACCATACAAGAATTTATACATCATCATCAAAGTATTCTGAAGATCATTCCAGTTGTTTAGCTATATTAACTATATTTCTGTTCATGCCATTGCTATTTTACAGAAAAAAAGCCACGTCCACCATCTGACGTGTCAGCATTTCTCACAAGATGTTGAAGGAAAGTCTTCGTATTTGTGTGAATATTGTGGAAAAACATGAAGAATGCTACAAAAATGCAGCAGAATATGGCAACAGTGCCAAAAATGTCATCAAGGCTCAAAACATTCAGCAAACACGATTTCCCAGTTGGGAATATTTCCAAAATTCTTCATCTTAACTTCCTAGTTTCTGGGAAATTTCCAGCCCTTTGCAGCCCTACGAGTGATGACTTCATGGAATGTGGAATGTGAAAGGAATCACACATAATGATCAACCCATAGTTTACGGTTTTTCTTCAACTCTATGGAGCGTTTTAGCATCTTTCAGCTCATTGTTTTGGTTTTGTTAAATATTTCCAGTGAAATTTCGCGGGTTGGTGGGAATAAAATGGAGTTTAAAGGAGAGTGAATGCAGGGGAATGAACGGCTTCAGGATGCTGGATGTGTAAATAGGGGCTAGTTTGAATTTTTATTTGTAGATTCATACGGTTGCATTTATGACTTGTTGCGCTGCCCCCAAAAGGTCCAACAAAAAAAAGGTTTAATGCAGTTTTAATGACATTTAGTTGCTGTACAATTTTGCTATGTCAACCTGTGGTATTGACCTGAACCTTTCTATCCTCTTTCTAAATTTTTGTCCAACTCTTCCTCAATGACTTGACAAATACAGAAAAAAAATGAGCTACCAAGCGGAAGGGAAACAGCTCAGACCTGATTTAGCCGTCCAACAAACCATGTGTTTGTGCAGAGTGACGCCGGCTTCCTAGTACAACCGGGACAACTTGCAGCGCTTGTTGTTCCGAAGCCGTTTCCCTTAAACGCTGCTGATGAATTGCTGCAAGGACACGCTCGTGCTGCAGCGATTGTGACCGTCTAACAGGCCTCAACCAATATATTTTTCATTTGCCGGCGTTAGCCCCGGGAAAAAAAAAAAAAAAAAAAAAAAAGCTTACAGCGGTCACGAAAACGCCATCTCGAACTGCTGACACAAGCACCTCGGCAGCGCGGCGGGTCATTAGGAACCTGCCGCCGCCATGACAGCAGCAGCAAGCCATCAGAGCGCTGAAGGAGCAGCTGCCTAATGTTCAGGCTTCTGAAGCACCTGCTGGGCAGCGGTTCTCCTTTTCTTTTTCCCCTGACTGGGTCGTTATCCGAGCTCTGCTCCTTGACTCCCAGGTCGCCGGGGGGCCTCCGGTAACAATTCCGTCGGTAACCTTCCATCTTCATCGCAGCTGGAACGGGACTCCCCAACACTCCACTGCAATTTACTGTAACTACCAGTCCCCGGTAGGCGATTTGGAACTTTTAACAGGAATGACCGCGATGATCACAGAGGTTGAATTCTTTGATAGTGTATAACTACGATTATAATTTTTGATTTAATCAAATTTAGGTCAAACATATTTTTTTATAGGCCTATTATTTTACTTTATGTGAACGTTGAGCATTTTAATAAATTTATTTTTTCCTGAATACAGCATATTTATGATGGCATAAACTTCACTTAAAATTCTGTAGCTGTAGCAGCTGAGCAGTCAGCGCAGGATAATTTACTCAGTCACATTACCCGCTCCACTCACCACGCCAAACATCTATATCTGTAGTCATGGTCTATGTTTCACTGCAATTACACACCGATCATATGTGATGGGAAAAAAAAATGATTGATTGACGTCTCTACGGTATATTAAGTGACGGAGGTGATCTGATGGTGTATTTTCAGCAGCACAGACACTACTGAACTATCTTAGAAATATGCTAATGATGATTTGCTAACTGTCACTTTGATCATGAAGGTCAAACTACTCAATATACATTACTATTCAAATGTTTGTGGTGACAATTGACAATTTTACCATTATTTACCACCATGAGTTGTAAAATGAATAAAAAATGTAAGTTTTTTCCTTTAAACTTTGTTTGGTCAGTTTTCTAGCTTCTCTAGCTAAACAGTTTTCAGCTGTGCTAACATGATAGCATCAAGGGTTTTCTAATCATCCATTAACCTTCTGATGCAATGAGCAAACACATTGTGCCATTAGAACACTGGACTGATAGTTGCTGGATATGTGCCTCTATACACATATGTAGATATTACACCAGTAACCAGACATTTGCATCTAGAATAGTAATTTACCACATTAGCAATGTATAGAGTGTATTTCTGATTAGTTTAAAATTATCTTCATTGGAAAAAACTGGGCTTTACTTTAAAAAAAATACGGACATTTCGAAGTGACCCCAAACTTTTGAACAGTAGTGTAGTATGGAATGGAGTATTTATAGTATAAAAGATGCAAATTACAAATCTGTCGGCTACTTCAGCACCACGGACAGCGGCGTGGGTTCATCAATGTAGGGCAAAGTTAGGCTACTGATATTTCAGGGCCGGTGCACAGATCTCAGTCAGATAAAGGATCAATAAGTCAGGCGGACTAAATTAACAGTCAACTAAAACAGCACCTCTGCTCCTGCACGTTCTCTGTCTGCTGGATGGAGAAGTGGGATGGCAGGGGGGTGCAATACTAAGAAGGAGAATGCCCCCCCCCCCCCCCCCCCCCATATATATATATAAATATATATCGCTTATTGCCGTTCCCCCTCGAGGCCTTTTCCTACTGAGTCTGCATTACATTGCACAGTCCTCTGCACTGAGGCCAAGGCCTGCGTTTGGCGGGGGAACGGGATGATTTGTAACTGCAGACAGATACCGCAGGAAGCATCCGAACCCAGACGCCTGTTACAGCCCAGTAAATGAGACTGTTCCCATGAATACAACTCAGCAGGACAGGGAGTCGAGGGGAGGCGGCAAAACGGAAGCACCGGAGGA
The DNA here is from genome assembly GCA_030544235.1 of Lepturacanthus savala. Lineage (NCBI taxonomy): Eukaryota > Metazoa > Chordata > Actinopteri > Scombriformes > Trichiuridae > Lepturacanthus > Lepturacanthus savala. The sequence continues at coordinate 14,091,206 of CM060474.1, forward strand.
ACAGATGGATAAACAAAAGCAAATGAGGTGAAAGAAAAGGAGATTGGGGTGGCTTAGGGAAAGAGTGCCAACACGTTCGGGATGGAAAAAACACACACACACACACACAAAAACACTGTTAATCTACCTGGGAACAGCAGACGCATTTAAAAGCGCGACAAGGGACTTGCTGCCAAATCCTTTCTGGTGGCTGGTGCAGAAATGTCAGGGTGTCACACATCAAGGCCGTGCAATTAAATGAATTTTAATCACGATTTCGATTTGCGCGTCAAACGAATTCCAAAATCGTATAATCAAGTTGAGGTGATATTTGACATTTTTCAATACATCATTTTATATATATATATATATATATATATCAACAAATCAACTCAACTCAACAAATAATAATAGATTTCAGGTTTTCATTATTGACCAAAATATTCATGATAATGATTTTTTCCATAATTGAGCAGTCCTAGAACAAATTAATACAATTTCTTATAAGAGTTATTAATTAACAAACAAAAATTACCTAATTCACAGTCATCAGTTGGAGTCTTCTGCATCATCAGGTGATATATTTCTCATTTAATTCATTAACATGCGATTAATCATTGGTATCACCCTTTACTCATTTAGTAGAAATGTTAAATGATCAGTTTAAGAACAGGTTTCGTTTTAATAATCGTGATTCCGATATTGACCAAAATAATCGCGATAATTTTTCCCCATAATGGAGCAGCCCCATCGCACATGTAGTATTCCTTCATTAATAACAAGGTCAACAGGTTCACATTTAGAGTCTGAAAGTTGTGTTCGCTGGAAACATTCGTCTTGAAGACTATTTCTCAACTTGTCATCACACATCGGCAAAAAGCTCCGGGCCGTAGTTTCATAGCATTCGGAGCGGATGATGCGATGACGCCTTTGGGTTTTCACAGCTGCGGTCGACATGTTGTAACCGAGTGTTTATTCAGTGACGAGTAATATCCAAATCACACCGGGAGGGAAGAGTACATTGACACACGCTCGCCAAGCCGATTCTCTCTCGGACGTGCACGCACACACTTGTTATACGCACATCTGCACATCTGTGAGAAATGGTGCTGAAGTCATTGGCTCCTCTGTGACACGATTAACAAAACACAGAAAAATACAGGTTTTTGGTCTTCATTCAAGTCAAAAGTAAAAAAAAAACTTGCCAATGGCAAACTTTAATATCCAAATGCCTATTACAGATCTATATCTATATTAATTTGTGGGCTTCTACTAATTGTCTTCTTTAAAAAGAAATAATTATACCAGCTCTTTATGCAGCCCCTCGGTTCACCCTCTGTCTGAAACAGCCGCTTCAGCTCCTGTCCTTTTGAACAATTCCAACATGATTCCTCCACCGCTGCTTATAGGACGCCTCCGTGACCAGATGTGATCTCCTCCGCTGACGGTCGACATAGTTACAAGATGATTCGACTCCTGGGAGACGGCCTCGGCTATATTTGGAGCCGCAGGTTTACAGTCTGCGGCCGCGCGGACGTCAAATATAGTAACCATAGCGACTATTAGGTCACGTTTCTCGCGCAGTTATTTTCGTGTCGAAATCGTAGGCTGCAATTATTTTCATTCCTCGACCGGGGGATCACAGGCTGCCCGACGCGCATCGCACGCATATGCTGGAAGAGGTTTTCCTTTCATAAGCAGCGGCGCTCGGTGCCATAGGACGCAGGCAGCTGTGCAGGAGCAGATGTTCAGACCTCTATAGGTTCTTATCTCATCCTTTGATCCAATTAAGGACAACTCCATTGCTCTTGATAGGCGAGTGAACGGCAATCCACGGCGGCCGCTGCACGGGATGAAGAAGGTCAGAGTGGAACGCGGCAGCGACTTCAATGTCAAACTAATCGAATCCTTGGCGCAGCAGATTCTAACAACACGACCGGTGAAGTGTGTTTCCTTGCGGAAACGAGCTTCGATTTTCTCCTGCCTGCTAATAAACTCCCAACACTTAACCGGCTAGGCTGCAGACGCACTTTCACCACCATGGCCCGCATTGTTCTTTGATCGAACCCGCAGGTACTTTGAAGCTCCCGCCGCCAGGGCGTTAATAAATAAATCACACAGCACGACACAGTGAGTAAACACAAATTAGCGAGACGAGACCGGCTTCTATTTTGGTCGTAAACGTATACGTCCATATTTAGAGCCGGCCCGCTGAGCCGCGCGGCTCGGGGACGGTCGGGAAAGGTGCTGTAGCTGCTGGAATTTCCTTTTCCATTAGTCACGGTTTAATAAACAGCCGGATTCATCGCGCCACATTCCAGCCGCATGCTGAATCTTTTAAGCGGTAATCCATTCAGGGAGAATCCATGACTGGAGGATCTCCTTTTTATTTCAAAAAAAAAAAAAAAGAGAGAAGCACCGGTTGTTTAGCAGAACAGAGAGATGGGGTCAAACATGTCATGTGGTGCGACCCTTAAAAACTCTACCAGATAGTTGAAGTCTTAAGTTTTAATTGATTAAAAAACATATGCTATCAACTAGTTTTATATTCTAGGTGGATTAAATATTTAAAGTACAGTGACATTCCTTGTCAAAAAAAAAAAAAAACTCACATTATGTCATTATTGATGCATGATTTGAATGAAGCGATTGAAAAGAAATGATGAATGAAACTGTATTGTAAAAGGTTTTGGACTTTCTTGTCTTGCCAATGATAATTTGTCACTGACCCAGATACAAATGCTGTTTCTTGCCTGGAATTTCGTTCTTATCAGTGATTCACAAAATGTCTATTATTGGATGGATCGCCACGAAACTTTACAAACAGAGTCAGACGACGTTGATCGCTCACATGTCCTGAATTTTACGATCCTCCACGTGACGGAGCTGCTACCGTAGGCGTCTCGTTATCTGCTAGAACTTTAATTTGCCTCAATTATATGAGAAAACTGAAGTTACACTACGCACATTACGGGTGTCACGATTTTGAGTTTAAAGTTGTTAAAAGTTGTTGAAGTTGATCGAATTGAGAGTTTTAAATATAGACATTCTGGGAAAAAAAAAAAACAGGATTGCTTTTTTTTCCCCAAAAAAAGCAGGATTTAAATACCTTATTTTTTAGACATTAGCCTTTAAAGTGAAGGTGAAACACTAATGTTAATGGTACCTAAAACTGTGAAACGGTGAAGTCTTTGCACTGCAACACTACTGTTTGGAAAAAAAAAACACAAAAAACCTTTCAGTCCTTAAATTGTAAGCTACAAGACAGACGTGTTTATACTGTGTTGTCCACAGACAGCTCAGCTGTGTCTGTTTAAACGTTCCTCTCTGTCTCTCCAGGCTCACTGGAGCTGTACATGTAGAGTATTTCAACTGAAAATTGATTGGATCTTGACTTAAAAATTCTAAAGTTAATTCGAATGATGGGTTTGAAGAATTACTGCACAATATGTGACATCTTAAAATGCTGTAATATCACGTCTTGTTGTGTTTGCATCTACACTTTGAAGAGAAACTGAGACACAGAATGTTTTTTCCACCCCCCAAGGGTAGAGGAGATTCAGTCGTGTTCATTATGGTCGTGGCGATAAGGGGGGAAATTGAACGGATTGAGTCTGCCGCGGGGAGGGAAGGTTGAGGAGGTTTCGACGCGTCCCTCTGGTTTCAGACACGAGGAATACCGTGTCGTCTGGCCAGTGAAACGCTGGGCTAAACTTAGCCGTGACTTCAGCCCGTCTCCCCCTGAAGTATCATTCTCAGGATGCCACAGGAAGGCGGGGTTAGGGAGGGGACGCCGGGCGACATGACGACCCTTTATTATTGGTAATGCATGAAAACGGATCGGTGCAGAAATGCCACTAAAAGCTCCTTTAATATCCCTGGGATGAGTTAACAGGTAGAAATAAAAGCTTTTAATTTCACACCGGCAGCCAATCAGGGAGAAGAACTCATTTCCTGCTGCCTTAATTAAACTTCAACCAAGTCATCGAACAGGTTTGAGCCAATGAAACTCGCCTGTTTTCGTCAACTCCACACTGCAAAAAATGAGATCTAAAAGGCCAAAACACCTTGTTTTTTGTGCAATTAGTCCAATACCGAGTATAATATTGACCATAATTGAGAAAAAGAAACTTGAAATTAGCTAAAATATTATAATATTGTGTTGTTGTTTTTTGCTTCTAGATATTTGTTAATTAAAATAAACTTTTGCCTGATAAGATCTCATTTTTTGCAGTGTGGATATGAGTTGAGATAGGAGATAGAAGTATAAGTAGAACATATCTTGTTTTTAGTCTAATTAGGCCATTTTAATCTTTTTTTTTTTTTTTAAAGAACATGTTAGTCTTGTTATTTTAAAACAAAACCAGATTGACCCAAAGCAGGGGAAACAAATGAAAAAGGATAAATCATCTGTCAGTGGAATAAGATAATTCTACTTAATATTGGACTAATTCCACCAAAAACAAGATATCTTCACCTGGCAAGATTTTCATATCAGACTTTCTATTACAGGAACAATAATTATTGTTTTCCAATTTGTCTAAGAAATATAATTACCTGTGAAAACTTAGTGTTGAGGTGATATTGTAAAGTGGCAGCAGCAGTGAGCAGCTCGACAACAGATGATGAAATCAGAGGTAAAGGAACGAGGAGGCTGTGGCAGCAGAAGGGGGTCCTCTGAAACACACAGACAAAAGGGCATGCTGCAGTGTGTGTGTGTGTGTGTGTGTGTGTGTGTGTGTGTGTGTGTGTGTGTGTGTGTGTGTGGGTCCACATGGGTAGTGGCATGACTGGATGCAAACAATCCCTCACCATGGCGACGCGGCCCCGGCTTTGTCTGAACCTTACACAGATGACTGGATTGATTGGAGGGAAACGGTCTGGGAAAGCGGACCAAACAATCGCCGACAATTAAGAAGCAACCAGCGCTTTCCTGTCACTTCCTCCTTTGTTGTTGTTTTTTTTTCTTTTTTCTTCTTCTTTGCCCGAACGCGGCCTGGGAGGAAAAACGGAGGTGTGCGGCCGCCGCCGCCGCGGGGGGACGCCTCAAACCCTCCGGATTAGTGTGGTTGGTCTGGTTTACAGGATCAGTTGACCTCCCGAAGGAGAAACTCATCAGGCTAATTGGCATTAAACACACTTAAAGAGTTCACATCGGTGCTGCACTGATTAATTGATTAATATAGTCCATCAATAGAAGGTTAACAATCATCCCGGCTTTTTTAAATGTGAGATTTGATGCTTTCGTCATATACAGCTCAAGAACAACGGTAAAGACTTGAGGAGAACATGCAAAGACACATGAAACTGGGATGAGAAATAAGGGTTATTGAGCCAAATATTGATTTCTGAACTTTTCTGAAGTGTAAAGTTTAGTAAAATTAATGAATCTTGTTTATATGAGGTCTGAAAACATCGCATTTTTTTCTTATTTTGACCATTTGTCATTTTCTGCAAATAAATTCTCCAAACGATACTATTTGTATTTGTAATTTTAGGGGGAAACAAAATAAAATGTTACCTGAAAAGCTGATAATTTTGCAGTGGTCACACTAAATATTTGGAATGACGGAAAAAGATGAATAAAAGTCTCCTGAAGAACGGATCAAACGGCTCCTTTTTTTGTTCCTGAACAACAATTTGAGCAGAAAGTTCACGCAGTTCACCCTCTGCTTTGAATGTGTGAAACAATCGTCTTGGCAACACGTCCAACGGGCCCAAAGTGACCGATGCAGGAAACGCTTGTATCAGCGGGTGTTTTAACACAAAAAGCTCATTTAATTGGATTTTGACCTTTATCCCTCAGACCAGACGTCACTTTCTTTGATGGAGTATCGCACTGCCTCTCCCGGCTTCCTCTCACCCTTCACAACCGAACAATTTGAGACGAGGGGAAAAAAAAACAACAACTAAAAAAATCATTTTAAAACCTTTCAACCTCCTGTTTTCCTTTTCAATTTCCTGCCTCGGCTTCGATCTGGTGTTTCATTCTCGACGGAGACGCCTTTAAGGGATTAGCTCCTCATCAACGTTGTCAGCCGGGGAGAGAGCGAGGCGGCTGCATGTTTAAAAGCGTGGAATGAGCGTGAGTGGGGGGGGGGGGGGAAGCTTCAGGGGGGGTGTTAATAAGAACAGAACGGCCTTCCGTTCAGGTGTCGTCCACCATCGGGTCATGTCGAGGTTCTCCCGTGACAGAACGCGTCGCCGTTTCCGCCGCCATCGCATGGAAATGAGATTTAAACGCTGATGTCAAACAGTGAATCAAAGTCCCATCTGGTTCCACGTTGCTGTAGAAGGTGGTCGACCGCTCAACGACACCTCGCGGTCTCAAAAGTTACAACTAAACAGCTTGGTGGAGACAATAATAAGCCTCTAACCCTGTAAGACTCAGAGCTTAGCTGACCACGAGGTGCTGGGAGAGAGGGGAGAGGTGTGTGTGTGTGTGTGGGGGGGGGGGGGGGGTGAAGTCTGAAATCCGCGGCCGTCCCCTCCTCTGCACGGAATCACACGTTTACTCCTTTCTGAAACGAATGGACGACCAACAGAGAAGAAAAAGGATCACCGCATCATTGTGTAATCAACAAATTAGATTATGAGATGAACGGAGGAGGGGGGAGGGGGGGTTTTGTAAATGGAGACTTAGACGTTTGGAGAGGTCGGCTCCAAAAGAAACTGCTCAACTTTACTTCGGGGCAGAAATAAGTTGATTCAAGATGAAAAACACTGGCTCACGGGCAAAAAGAGCTTTAAACGAGTCAGTATGGGGAATTATCAGGTCATTTAAAATGAGAAGGACAGGTTTATGTAAAGAAAATGGGATATTTGCTTCAGTAATCTGGGCACAGTCTTGTCTGTGTGTGTGATCTGACACAAAAACTAGGAGAGATCTAATGTTTTTTACAGTAGAAAACACACAGCAGCTCCCCTGCCCTTGCTCTCCCATCACACATGTGCTTCAAGGACTCCTTTTTATGACTCAGTTGAAGGAACTCTGATTAAAAAGCAGTGCTGAGTGAGCGCTTATAGCCCAACTCTATTAGGAGATTCATCATCGCGGGGCTCAGCGGATCCACTCACACACTGATCACTCACTCACTTCCTGCTGCCTCACTGATCAGGTATGTGTGTGTGTGTGAGGGGGGAGACACACACATCAGTATCACTCCATTTTGTGGATGTAATCTGGTGTGAAATATGGAGTAAAAGTAGATTATTACATTAAAGAAGACATGCAAAAAGGCACATAAGCGAAATAAAGTTATGGAACTCATCGGTTTGTCTGTTTTACCCTTTTTTTTGTCTGACAGGAGCAAATCTACTATATATAAAAAAAAAGACTATTATTTTTAAACGGATTTTTAAATGTTTCCTTGACTGACGCATTCACGGATCCGCCGCATTCGGGCCTGCGTAAAAGCCAAAACATCACCATACCTCAGTCCGGACGCGGATCGTGCGTGTGTCAGCGCGCGTGAAACTCTCCTCTCCGTCCGGCGGCTTCGCTTGTTTTCTCTTCACTGGGAAAATCCGATAGTTTCCCGCCGCACGTTATGCGGGAGAGGAAAAAAAAAAAAAAACATGCGGGGCGGCTGGTGCGTGTGGGGTGGGTAAGGGGGAGGAGGAGGGAGGAGGGAGGGGGAAGGGGGGGGGGAGGGGGGGTGGATCCTGTTTATCCCGTGCGGCTACGCGCCCCGCATCAGACGCCAAGCCTCGCCGGTCGCCTGCGATCGAGCGCGTGGGCGGAAACGCGCGTCCGTGCGGGTCATAGCGGATCCGACGCGGGAGACGCCCCGACGTCCGCAGCCGCTTATTCCGCCGCGCTGGCCGTCACCGGAGTGAGCAGGCAGCCCCGGAGAGAGCCTGTAAATTACATGGGAACAGAACTGGGACACCGCAAGGCATGATGGACCGGTTAAAGCTGCAATGACGCAAACGGACCCCGAGATCAGCGCCTGAGGGCTGGAGGCGTTCGATCCGAGGGGCAAAGCGCTTATGTTCGCATCAAGCACAGTTTGTGCAGGGTCACAAGTGTCGCACTCAGGACCTCACACATACATGAGCTATGGCACTGATATGATGATACCATGTAAAAGACTATTTTAAGTTTTTTGTTTGTTTTATTATTACTCTTTAGCTTTGATTCTGTTCTGCAACATGTATCTGTGAAATAAAATAATAATAATAATAATATATAGGATCCTATAATAAAAAAGCAACAGGCTGAAGTAGCTATAAAAACATTCTATGAATCTATGAATCTGAAAATAATATTCATTTCAAACTCCTTTTCACTTTTGTGCATGGGAGGTTTTAGGGTTTCCCTTCACTCTAGTGTCAGTTGCATATTGAAACACGATTGGCTCCAAACTGTAGTTGTGATGTCACAGATCCTGCTTGTATTTACACGCCAGATTTAGGCTCAGAGAAAAGAATTTTAATTCAAGTTTGAGTCTAAAAGTACAAACCTTCCCTTCCCTCGGTCAAACGTATATGGTGTTTTACTTCAGGAAACTTCCTGAACTTTGACTTTTCATTTAAAAAAAATGTTTAAATCCTTCGAGTTTTTCAAGGCAGCACAGTCCCATCAGATGGGAATAATCTTCATGTCTTGTGCATCGTTTTACACATAGCTTCCAAAAAACACAGCTTGACAACTGCTATTTCTATTTCTGTGGCTTTGAGGCTGCACGACGTGAGTTTGTAAAGAGGAAACACTCTGACATCTCTGCCCACTCCTGGAAACGTTTGCAAGATCTAAAGAGGGTTTGATTTACTTCCGGGGAACCGTGAGATTAAAACAAGACACCTGATGCTTCACAATAAAATGCACCCTAACGATGTGAAGTTCCAGACGTGTCAAACAAGCGTCAGACGCACCGGGGTTGTCGAGTGGAGCAGGGCAGGTACATGCAGGATGCAGAGGGAAGCTGATAATGAAATATAATGCTTTAATCCGCATCCAGCGCAGGCAAAACACAAGCAAACAAGTAACACGGGACTAAAGTGTACTAACGAGGAGATTAAAGGTGCAGGTAGGGAAATGGGTGGAGATGCATAGGTGAGGAGAACAGGAGCTGATTGGCTGGGGAAAAAAAGAGTAAAAATGATATTCGCCTTATCAGAGCAGCGTCGTGTTTTCGAGAAAAAGCAAGCGAGAGCCTCCAAGAAAAAATAAAAGGCGTGCGCATGTGTTTGTTCTTCCCAGTCAATACTTGTGTCTTCATGTCTGACAGCATTAATCATGACAGCCGCCCGTTGTGCTGACCAGGCGGAATCACCGATGACCTTCCGCCTTTTCAGGATAATGTAATTTATCTGCACGGTTCTGTCCAGCAGAGTCTATTTGCTTTTTAATCTGCTCAGTTTAGCAGACTCTCTCGAAGCCATTTCATAACTTTACTCATAAATTTAATTAAAAGGAGAAAGAAAAAAACAGGATAAGGCTGTTTTTCTCAGCATATCCTTGCCGTTTATTCCAGCGTCGTAGGCCGGCCCATCGCTTTACAACTAAAAGTCTGCGATAAATCCGCAGCATATGGTTTGTGTGACAATCAACCGTGAGTGATTGACGGCTCCTCGTCGGCGGCAGTGACAAGGGCTGACATGCTGTAAGGATTTAAAGCCCGTCTTTAAACTTAATGCCTGCTATAGTCAGGCTTCTGCTTACAGTACGAAGGCCATTATTTTAAGAGGATACGAAACAGGTTGATTACGCAACAGGAAATTGAAAAGATGGGATTAGGCCTTGAAATTTTGTTGTTTTGGTGTAACTTTGACTAGAAAAGTGCCAATAATGCGCGTTTCCAATTGGAAGATAAAAATAAAATAAATAGCAATTTATAAGAATACATTTTCACATTTTTACATTCTCGTTGCAGGTGTGCAGAAGAGCATGAAGTTAGCGTTAGTTGACAGTCACAGAAGAAAAAAGTAAAGTTAATAGACTTGCTCTCAAAGGAAAGTGGAAATAAATGATCTACCTTTGCTTAAAGGGGCTTTATTTTGCCATTTCCCAAGTTTAATGCCACAGTGGTGACCCCTGGTTAGCGCTGTTGCCTCACAGCAAGAAGGTCACAGGTTCAAGACCTCCTTGGTCCTGGGTCTGGGACCTTTCTGTGTGGAGTTTGCATGTTCTCCCCGTGTCTGCGTGGGTTTTCACCGGGTACTCCGGCTTCCTCCCACAGTCCAAAAACATGCTGAGGTTAATTGGAGACTCTAAACTGCCCGTAGGTGTAAATGGTGTGTGTGCCCTGTGATTGGCTGGTGACCATCTGGGGTGTATCCCTGTCTCTCGCCGTAACGTGTTGGGATTGGCTCCAGCAGACCCCTGTGACCCTAATGAGGAATAAGCAGGTATAGAAGATAAGATGAGATAAATTAGCATGCTTCTATGGTCCAAAGGTACAGAGTTAGACCTGTAGCAGCAATGTAGCTACTGGAAGAGACATTGGAAGGATCCCTTTTCCTGGATGGACAGACATGTGATGGATGTGTGTAAAGAAGAGACTAAAGCAGCCAAATGGTAACATAGAAGATGAGGATAGTAAAACTAATAGATCAGGAGGGCGTCTAACACTGCTCTTTGTATAATAATGTAGGCTGAACCTCCCTTGTGCAGAGGCGAGATAAAACACTTTTATATTTTTATTCACAAAGCCCTTACTGGACACCTACCATTGCATATGTCATCCATGCTGAACTCGAATTACCAGACTTGATAAACTGCTGTTAGTCACATGGAACATTCTGCAGAACACACTCATGGTTGACTCTTTCATTCACCCCGGACATTTTAAGCCATCGCCCACAAACCACCTTGCTGCTATATGCATCTGTTTTATCACTGTATTGTATATATCTTTTTATGTTGCATTGTATTTTTTATGTTGTATTGTATTTTTTGACATTATTGCAAACGAGGGAAACCTCCGTGACTTTCGAGGCTTAACTAAAAGTTTAAATGAATTCATAGATGCTTAAAATGTGTCAAGAACAGACGAGTCAACGAGCAGACTCTCACCCCATCTGTTGTCTACGGGCCAGTTTGACCCTCTTCATTTCTCTTTCTAAATTCTTAAGCACGCAGGAACATCTCTAACTCGCTTTTTTTTTCCCCATCACAAAAGAGCCTCGTTGACCCCAATAAGTCACGAGTGGAGTCAGCAGCCAGGACTGAACTACCCAGAGGTTTAAAAAAGCTGCACACACCTCCCCGTTCAGGGTCCTCAGCCCACTTGTTCAGTCGTCCATCTGGAGAATTTAACTGTATATGTCCTCCTTTTACCAGACTGACTTCTGCAGTCAGATTTCATATATGAAAACCTTCAGGCTGCAGGTTCTAGTTCTCCCTCAAAGCCACAGATCTGGACTAAAAGCTGATTCTCTACATGTGAACCAAAGTTTGCAAGCGAGATACTTCAAACAGGAGATGTGAATCTAGAAGATCAAATAAAATAGTAATAGTAATCGAAAAAGTAGTACTTCATCTCTATACCTTATTGCCATATTTCACCATGCTTCTACCAAATAATCTACTAGATATTTCAAGTATCCGACCACTTTCGCTCTTCATCCTTGAAAAGTATCAACAAGCACGTGTCGTTTTTTTTATTTTTTTAGTTCAGAACCGATGTGGCGTCTTCATTTTGGGCTCCAGCTAAGGAGGTCATCTGTATATTATCAGGGGAGGGCCTGAGGACGCTCTTAAACCTTTGTCCCACTTTCCTGAGATCTCTCCGTGTCCTGCCTCCGACTTCTCTCAAGGAGAAATCTGTTCAAGCGAGGCTTCCTCTAATGAACTCCATAATAGGATCTTTGTTACCGCCAGCTAATGAGCGAATATCGCACTGCCGGTTATCAGTATTGTTAATTAACTGCGCTTTGGCCGAGTCTTCCGCTGCTCACCGCGGAAAAGGGAGTATCTCCAATAAGAAAACTTCTGGCGCTCATGGGAAACGCGGGCGCCAACATGCACTGGGTGTGTTATAAAGCCTCTGAAAGCTTTAAGACCAGAAATTTAAAAAAAAGGTGGGGAAAACAAAAAGATTAAAACGCACATCACGCCCTCTCGGCAGCAGTGTGAGACGAGTGACCACGTTTTCAACACGTTTAAGAACTCGGCGCAGCCGCGGGCGGCGATGGCTCCTAACAAGCAGACACCCCCTGCAGCTGAGCTCAGGAACAAAGGGGAATTAGGAAACTAAAATGAATCACATTTGAATCCTTTTAATCACATTTTAATCTAGTTTATTTAAAAAAAAAAACAAAAAAAAGGCACAATAGCTCATCTATTATTCGTATCTTTCAGGAGGTTGAGACAAGACTGAGCGTGTGCTGATGTTTCTAACTTTGTGCCGGCTTTTTTTTCCACAGCAGCCATTTTGACGTGAAATAGTAGGTAACAAAATCACATTATTCAAGGTTTTATTTAGCGTAACAGGGGCTTTACAGTGAGCCGACGTGCACAAAAGCAGCTGGAATCAGTTTGACCTGAATGGAACGAAGGCTAAAATACATATAAATCATATATAAAAGCTGCGTTTAGCTACTAGTTCATGTCAAAAAAGGCCTATTAATGACTGTTTTTTTTATAGCATGAACACATTTCTGCTCATTTTATTCATTATGTTGACCTTCCTTCAAACCAGCCTGTGTTAGCTCATACTTCTCTGTAGTCACATTTATGTTAAATAAAGGGACATTGACTCAATTATTTTAGTGTCAGATTCACTTTAAAGCCGTGTGTTGCAGGTATTTAAGATATAATTCAAAATGTTGCTTATGTTGTACATAATTAACTGTAATGGACCAGTCCAGCAATTAAACTTCACATATCTGAGTCTGAAATTTTTAATGAGGGAGAGTGAGGAGTTGAAGATTTTAACATGATAATTACAATTAAAAACATCATTATATATAGATGTTAAAACTGGTCTGGAGGGGATCTTTAATACTTGGAAGGAAAGAAAGGGAACGAGCAGCTATCCCAAAATGGAAATGAAAATGAAATCCACCTTTAAACCGCCGACTATACTGGGTTTCCCCTGTAGCAGTGTCTGGTGGAGGTAGTGATATTACGGGGTGGTACTTCATTCCAGACATTCTTAAGAGATCAGAGGGGTAAAACACACATGGAAGCCCCGCAGAATGAAATGTTAAGGCGAGTTCTGCAAGAAATTACTTTTTTTTTTTTTTAAGATCCCAAATGTTGTGGAGTGATGATGTCAGTGGACAGTTATTTGCCCCGAGTGCTGACACTGGTGACAATGGTCTCCAGTGTGAAGTTAAAAAAAAAAAATAAAAAAAAGTCAGACCAGCTTCTGTTTGAGCCGGTTTTCCACTGCTGTGAAAGAATCCTTTCTTGTATCAGACATGTCCAGTGTGACCCTGCAACACTCCACTCCTCCAGCAGCAAACACCTGTTAGCTATTTTTGTATTTTGGACACATATATTATTTTTATGTCCGTCTGTAAATATCATTCTCGAAGCCTTAGAGCAATAAATCTTGGGCACTTTTAGAAGAGAATTTACATGTGTGTACACTGATTTTCTTTTTTTTTCCCCTCTAAAAGTCTGGTCACCGAAATTCATTTCATCACAAGAGGATGAGGCTCTCCTTCAGAGCAGCCTAAGCCGCAAAAAAAGACAAATAGGCTATTGTTAAAAGGATTTGGCTTCTTTAGAGCTTTCCTCTCTTTTGCATGAAAACCAAAGCATGAAATCACAGACTTTGTCACCAAAATAGTTTCTAAAAGTGAGCGAGTTAGAGATTATTATTGAAACGGGGAAAAGTGCAGAGTTTGGTTCCTCAAATAGAACGGCTTAGGGTTTAATCTGAGCACTGAACCACTTTAAAACACGTGGAACGGAGAATTCCTGAAAAAAAAAAAATAAACGTTATTTGGGGACAAAGCAGCAACATGGGGACAGTTTAATAGATCAAAACTGAGTCTTGAGAGATGAGAAGTTCCATTAATGTTTCACTACTGCCCTCTGCAGGATAAAATCATACCTGGACTGTTTTATCTTTATTTACGGAGCTGAAAAAAACCATCACATCACATCTTTAAAAGAATCATATTTACGCCGTGATCGATTAATTCAACCACTGCACATCCTTCCTGAACTGTGCTGCATCAGACTACAGTTCAACACATCGGCTTCCTGCAGCAGCTTGAACACGAGGCCAGAAACCAAGAGGAGGGAAATCTTATCAGTGCTCAAAAGCAATTTTATGTCACGTCATGCTACATTATGTCTCTTCATAGCTGCACATGTTCCTGGCTTCCTCCGAGCACATGCCCTCGCTCTGTGTGTGTGTGTGTGTGTGTCTGGAGAGTCTCTGATACAATGCTGGAAATAGCTTTGTGGGATACAGTTAATTTGGTTTTGCAAATTTAAACACCGCCTGAAATCAAATGAGGCCTTTGTAGATTTCCCAGTTGGGATCGGCTTCATTAAACAAAGTGGATCTCTCTGGGGTTTCGCGTTTCTTAACTAAAAACCGTCTGAGCGAGACCTCCGACGCTCTGGTGATGAGCTTCCTATTGTGCAGCGCGGTGGAATTCTTGTTCTTTTCCCTTTCTACGCGAAACGCATGTTCCTCGACATCAGTCCCCCTCGCTGTCCTGGCTTTAGAACGTCTTGTCCGTTGTTTGGCAGCGAGCCTGCTGACTCCGCCCCCCATTCCCCCCCCCCCCCCCCCCCCCCCTCAGCTGCACTGCAGCTACTCTCAAGGCCCCGCAAGGTTAACGTCACTTCAGGGCCTCAAAGTCACTTAGAGGCCTGACGAATGAACGTGCAAGCAAAACATCGGAATGTATCTGATGATCTTACACGCTCGATTTGTGAATAATTTCATGTAAAAATCACAGAAAGGATGATGGATCTCAACGATCTTGCTTTTTTCCCCTCAGATTTGAATAGGAATTCACAGCTGATAGACTATGGTGGAGGGGATGGGGTCCAGGTTGAAGAACAATTTCTGTTCAATAACATTTCTACAAAACTGAAATGTGGTTTCAAAATTTAAAACATGCACTTTTTGCCCACAGTCAGCAGTTAGCAACCAAGGAAGCTCTATTCCAGTTCAATCAAGTTTAAACCATGAGCCATGAGCAGTGCAAATTTGATTATAAGATGAATTTCATTTGCAAATGTACTGAAACAATTATACAGTAACAGTAAAAATCCTTGATTTTCTTTTAGTGTGCAGTCACAGTTAAACTGAACACTGTCAGAAATTATGGAACAATGCGTTTTCACAGCACCACAGGTTTTAGAAAGGAAGACCTTTCAATGTGCAAATGTGTGGTTTTAACTTTGAAATTCTTTAAAATTATGAGTGGTGGTTTGAAAATATCAGCAGCAGCAGCAGCAGCAGGAGCGTGTTCAAACACAGAAAAAAAAGAGATTGACAAATATAACAAACAATATTCTTGATTTGTTACTTTTAATATGACCTTTGTGCACATGGTTTTGTGTTAATTTGTGGAAGTTCCGTCTTCCTGTCGCTGGTTAGAAAACATCGTGAGAAGTGGTGAGAAGCTGCGACCTGCTAACCACAAACCTGCCTGTTTGTTCCTGCAAATGTCACGTAAAAGTCTTTCTGTACTCAGTTCGAAACCTGTGATTCAACGTTGCTTTTTCAGTTCTACTTGTTTCCATGTTTCACTACAAAGGATCAACTCACTCATAATTTGCTGCTCACTCCTTTAGAAAAGCCTTTGTGCTGTGTAAACGTTCTGGGTCTCTGTAGAATACGGACGCTTTTTCGGTCTTTCATTTTCTAATCAAATTTCATTTTATTTTCAATTGGACTAACAAGAAGTTTCCACAACAAATAGGAAGTACCTCCTTTTGTAGTTTCTAATTTTTCAGACAGACATAAGGAGAACGGGGATAACAGACGCAGATCTCTGTTCTCTGCATCAGGACCAAACTCAGAATGAATATCCATCATGTTCTGTTCTTCTGCTTCTTATCAGGTGAGGAATGATGACCTGACTGAGTGTAAAGCTGCAGCATGAACTTAAAAAAAACAAGGGCAAGGGAAAAGAGCAGATGTGTATTTGTCAAAGGAGAATGATTGTGCTTGGAATTAAAAATGTGCACTAAAGTTTAGAAAAACAAGGTGACAAACAAATATAAAACTCATATGATCAGTCAAAAATACTTCTATTTGTTCAAGCATGGGCTACTTAAAGTTGAGCTTCTTATGTGATGTGTAAAACAGGTCGCTAACTTCCTGTATATTCTATATTCTATATATAACTTCTTGTCATATGTTGCAACATCTCTATAATCTAATCTACTATCTATCAAACTATCAACCATCAAACAAAATGAAATCTATTTGTGTTGTGTTACGGGTCAAATTGAAAGTTTAAAGAACTAGGAAAAACAGGAAAAAGTAGTATTTAAGAAGTATTAGTATTTAATATTGTTTATTTTAATTCATTTATTTTTCACCTTTTAAACAACTGACTACATTTTATCCTGATGCTTTTAAATGTTTTATATAAAGCACTTTGAATTACCTTGTTGAAATGTTTTATACAAATAAATTTGCAATGCCTAATCGACACATAATATTAAAATGTATTATTTCTGCTTCATAAACATTTACGTTAAACAAAATGTAAATGTTAAGTTTCAATGTTATGTAAAACTATTGTGTTTTATATGCTGGTATTACACAAGTAATCAAGTGATGAAGCATTAAGAAAAACATGTTTTTTGTTAATGGAAAACAAGTGAATTATCCAAATTAAATATTGATAGAATCTTAGTGGAGTTAATAATGAAATATTAACAATGATTGGTATGATTTTGGGGGTTTTGGACATCTTTTGGATAAATAAATATGCAGCGGGTCAAATTGACTCAGGATGGCGACTCTAACATAACTTTAAAAAACAAAGAAACATTACATTGCTGTACAGTCAGTGAAAACTTTACCGACATCTCTGCTTTTCTGTTAAGTGATGGATTCGTTCTCATTGAGCCGCAGTCAGGCCACAATGCACAGAGTCTTAATCGTCACTGTTCTTTTTCCCCCCACAGCACTGCAGGATGGAAACAACGGGCTTGTCAGTGATAAGAACCTTTTTGCTGGAGCTGAGGGAGGAAGTGGTTCGGTACAAATGCACTTTGATTTGTCTCGAAAAGTCCTGTCTAAAAGCACCATATTCTGCTATAAAGGAGAGAATATTCTCATTGAGACAGACAGTCTCTATACTCAGAAAGATAGATACATCATCTCATATGCAAAGGAATCCTCTGGAGTAGGGATCGTGACTATAGCCTTCACCCAGCTGACCAAGTCAGACTCAGGATACTACAGATGTGGTTTGGGTGAATTCCACCACGACTTTGACCTCGTAGTTATAGATGGTGAGTTTGAAGCACAAGAATAAAGAAAGTAGAACGGAATCTAAAGTACAGGCGGTAACTGTCGGTTGTTTTATCTTTTCAGACGCAGCGTTGGGTGCCAACAACGTCTTTATCCGAGCAGGAATTGAGGGAGGGAACATCGGACAAACGTGCATCGCTAAGGTCCCCACAGGCAGGAGGTTCTTCTGTAAGGATGAATGTAAAAATAAAGACGACGTCCTGGTTGAAACAGAAGCGAGCACAGCTCAGAGTGGCAGATACGGCATTGAACATGCATTTGTATATGGGCTGAAAGTGACCATCACACAACTGAAGAAGTCAGACACAGGAGTGTACAAGTGTGGTTACGGCAAGCCTTTGTCTCCAACTTCACACTTCAGCTTCCCCATTATCGTTCTAGATGGTGAGTTTCATATTTATGTCCACATTCCCTTTCATCTATTAGTAAATGGTTAAAATCATGGAAACTTCTTAAAAAATAAAAAAAATCATCTTACTAATCAAAAAAAACAAACAAACAATATTTCTTTGTGATTATTAAAATATGTATCTTTTACTTCAGGAACATTTAATGCTGCTTTTTTCTTGTGTATGTGACTGATGCTGCTGTCTCCATCTTTCTGTATCTGATTGTTTTATTTCATTGTGTTTCCATTGTTCACTTGTTGCTTCAGAAACCTTCAGACCTTCATCAGAGAAGAATACAGGTAGAGAACGCTACACATCTTCCCATCAATGCCTCTCTGCAACTAAACCTCCTCAAATTCAGCATAACAACATTGTTTAAAAAGCATAGTAATAGAAGAGGCTCCAGGATGGAGTCTTGGGGAACTCCACAGATTATATTTGTCCATTCAAATGTGTAATTATCTATAGACACAAAGTAATCTCTGGGAACCTTTAAGCTGTCAACATAAGACAAAATATCCCAAACATTCAAACTATACACTACATCTCACTCTCTTCTCCCCTGTGTCCATCATCCAGGCTCCATCTCACCTCTGGCTGTATTTGTGATAATTATTATGCTGGTGGCTGTTCTGCTGCTCATCTGGAAAATAAGGATGAAGAACCCATGTCTCTGAATCTTGTACCTGACCTCCTTCAGACAGATATACATGTAGTAGAACATCATCCTGGCAGAAAGTACATTTGTCATCACAAAACCTCTGTGAAACCGGTCAGTTGAATCTGAAGGAGATTTCAGGCAGAGTTCTGTGTGATGTAACCAAAGTCTCCTAATATAGGGAATTTTATATACAGAATTAAAAGACGCTTCTGATAGTTAGATTTGATTATTTTATGGAATTTTGCAGATTGGAATCTACTGTAATCTATGGTTTTGCTTTGCAATGTGATTATTAATAATGTAAAATGCTGCAGTGAAAGAAGAAGTAATGAAAGTGTTTGTATGTTAAAAGAAAATACAAAAAAAAAATGTTCCTATTTAAACAACCTTTGCAACCATTTAAGCATAAATTTAGAGTATACAATACACAATGAACTCACACACTTTGATGTACAAAGTAGATTTCACAGTTCATGAGGTGCAACCATAAACTCTCTTGTTTTTGTTTGTTTTTGAAGACACACTGACATTTAAACGGTTAATATTCTGAAAATGAATAAATATTTACTTCAGGACTTAAACTGACTGTACATGTGCAACATCATTTATGTCATCAATGTATGCATCATTTATGTAATCAATCAATTATCAATTAATGTGAATATAAATGAACTGCTTAGAGATGCAATTTCTGAATGTTTTTCGAGGCTTAAGGTTTTTTTTTTGTTTTTTTTTTTAGAAAACTAAATAATTTTGGGAAACAATTTACTGCAGTTAATAGCTACCAAACACATGAGGATCAATTCTTTGTAATAATTTTCAAAACATAATGAACAATAAAGTTTATTTGTATCTGGAAACAACTCGAAGAAGAAAAGCTTGTTGTTGAGTTTGCGTAGAAAATCATTCTTAAGTCTTTAAAAACATTTCTATACATTCATTTAACAGTTTAAAAAATAATGCTCATCATTGTTCATAATATCTTTCTGTTTTCATCGTGGTTCTCTGTAATTACTCTTCTGTGTCAAGTGCTAATAAACTGCCACTGAATAAAAAATGAAAAAAACTACACAAATAAAAAGGATAACTTTACATTTCATTCACTATCATTGCTAAAGAGAAACCTTCATCTGTCAGTTTTCTGTCAGTGGCCAGAAATATCAGATGTACAGTATCTGATAAGGAATGTCAACAAAACTAAAAAGTGCTTAAAGGTCCCAGGAAATGTACGATTTTAAAGCCATTTCGTCAGATGTTTAAGGGAAATGTCGGCTGAGTTCACAAACTTCTGTGACTTTTGTAACAGTTATTATCCTGATGCTGACACTCCGGTACATTACAGGACAAACAGTGCATTGAGTAATTTGTGTCCGTAAGTGGTGTCATTGTGAACTAGTGCACCTCGAGTTTGGTGAAAATGCATCTTCGGCTCAGTCTCGGCTGGAGTTCACAGCCTTTGTCGTCCTTGCATTGATGAAATCTGATTTCCTGTATCCACACTGTTGGGAACAAAAGAAAGTGTTTATTATAGACGCATTTAAAGGCACTAATGGTGGGATAGGACTTGAAAAATGAAAATGTCACACTCTGGTGACCCCTAATGGTAGTAACATGAAGGATATAACAGCCAGATACATGGCTAGTTTAATAGGAATATTTAATACAAATCAAGATACTGCATCACATTTATGCAAAAAACAAAACCTGTGACCTGTGAACAAACCTGTGAATCCAATATTGCAATATTTTGATAAAGCAGTACTGCTGTCACATTTTCCAATTCTTAACACACACAATCAATAAAAAAGTGCAAAAATCATTAAGATATTGTTTCTTAGAACTATCTAAATAATGCAACCTGCATCAATCCTGTCACCACAATCTATTAGTTTATTTTCTTGCTGCAGAGAAATAAATAGCACTGTCTGATAAAGAAACAAGAATAAGTTACTTTCCTGCACTAAATGCTTATCAAAGATGATAAAACTGTTAGGGCTGTATGCACGCACCCCATTCAAATCAGCCAATCAGATGAAAGGATCATTCCTATTAATGAGACAGATACAAGTTGACCTGTTGTTTCTACAGCTGCAGAGAGAAGCTTGAGGGAGGAGATGCAAAACTATGTTGAGATGAGTTCCGGTTCTTAAAACTAATAATATATATCGTATAATGATATCACAACTTCAAATAAAACCCAGGAAAAAATGTAAAATATGTAAACGTCAGGAATACCTGGATGGCAAAATGTTTCACACAGCATCTAAATTACAGAACTGCTGCCTCCAGCTATGCTCACTACATGACATATGATGACATTAGAGCCGAGTTTTAGACTGTAGGTTCAATAAAATTAGCAAGTTGAAGATGTAACCTTGGGATGTTTGAAATCATAATGTCCCTCTTTCTTTATTTTATGATATTTATAAGGGGTTGATTATTTACTAAAATAATTGCTCGACTAATCGATAATGAATAATCCTTATCTGCAGCCATAAATGAATTCGAGGAAATCATGACAGAGAAATGCTTAAGGAAGAAGAAACGGACCTTCTTGTAAGCCTTGTGGAGATCACTGTGTTTCCAAATCGTGTGCAGCAGGACACAAGCAGCCTGACCCGCTCTGGTTGGCCCATATCTAACAAACAGAAAGATTAAATTATTCCTATACAATCAAGAGGTTAAAGATGTTTGATTCCATCTCCGATTCCACAAACTAACCCGTTGTCCCTGCTGCTGATGTTGATGATCTTGGGGAGCGCCCGCTGGTTGACGATGTCCCTGACGTGCTGCGTGTCGTTCTGGCTCAGGTTCACCAGGATGTAGCACAGAGAGGCCGTGACCTCAGTGGGCAGGTCGGTGCCGGTGTCGTCGTTGGGCAGCATCTCCACCACCTCCGGCAACACCTGCTTGACTTCGGGAGGACGTGAACGCGTGACTGAAAGTGCGGTTTCAGCAACATTTCTTTGTAAAAACGTTTCCGAATCAGTAGCGTGAAGAGGCATCTTTACCCTTTTTTATGTGTGTTCATCAAACTTGTGACGGTGGCGTCAAAATAAAATAACGGACCGAACAATTACCGATTTCAGGGTGCAGCTCCCGGTAGCGAGAGAGGTTTTTTATTAGAGACACAGCCTTCCTCTTTACGTCATTCTCTCCCTCCTGCAGCATCTTCTTCACGTGTTGAAGGCCATTTTCCCGTTGAACAATAGTAAAGGCAATGGCTTCAGTCACCTGTCAGTCAACAGATAATTACTTTATTAGTAATTAATAGCTGGATTTTAATACATGATGAAAAACTTGTTTTCTGGCAGAGGTTTGTTTCACATTCGACACATTTCCTAATAAAATCAGCTGAGAAACCCTTCCATACATACAATTAAATACTTAAATATTTTTTTAGACTGCCAGAATGAATAATTACCACTTCCATCACCTGTCAGTCAACAGATAATTACTTAAATAGTAATTAATAGCTGGATTTTAATACATGATGACAAAAACATGTTTTCTAGCAGAGGTTTGTTTCCCATCAGTATGTTTTAAACACATGAGTAAAATATTTGCTAATAAGATTAAGTGAAAAACACTTCTTTCTGTATGAATCCAGTACTTCTGGATTACATAATATTTTTTGCATGCAGGACTGCAGCATCTCTCCCTCTCTCCATTTTGAACTGTAAATAGAAAAAAAACAGGTTAAATGAAGTTCACATCTGTGCCGTCGTACCGCTCCGTTTCCAGCTGTGATGTTCTGCAGGGCTCCGATGGCGGCCTCCTGGGTGTAGTGGCGGACGCTGCGGGCCATCAGCGACAGGTACATCCGGATGGTGATGGCGCTCCACAGCCACTCGCTGCCCCGGGGGTTGGCCTTCTCCTCCAGCAGGGGGCCCTGTTGCTCCAGACGCTGAGGGGAAGAGGCAGCAGTCAATTTCAGATCAGTTCACTGGGTTCACATCGACATGGAGGGCAGGGTTGTTGTTGTTTTTTATATGCAGCGGATTAACAGCGAATGACATGCGTTATCTTCTGGGTCATATTATGTGTGTTTTGGTAATTTTAACTTGACCATGGGGGATATTCTGGGGGCCGTTCTGCAGCGTCATCATACTTGACACAATTATTAGAATTCACCCTGTCTGACGCAGTAACTGAGAAGCTGCAATGCAGTTGGATGGTTTTAGGAGTCTAATGGGAACAGGGAAGCCTTAAAAATCTAATATTAACCAGTAGTATAATATATTCAAAAGCCTTGCACAATAAATTACGTACAAAATCTGGTTCCAAAATCCGATGGAAAGCGTCCCAAAAGCTCGAGCTTATAATAGGGCACAGTCTCAATGCACAGTCGCCCTTTATTTCCTTTCTTTTCAAATCATGACTGTGGATCTTTGAGTCGTCGTTTAATTTAAAATGTCCCATTTGTTACATTTTTCTCTCGTGCACAAAATAAGAGCGAGACAGATAAGACGCTGTACTAGGAAGCTGTTTTGCAGCAGTTTTCACTGAATATCATCATCAAACGCTGTACCACGGGGACATCTTTTGTGATGTCAAGGTGGATTATTGTCCGGGGGGGATTACCTCTGTGATCCTGGCGCTGCGATAAGCAAAACAGCCCACAGCCACGGTCTTTGGTTTGGGAGCCAAGTTTTGCAGAGATTCATGGAGATCTCTCATGTACTTTTTTGGGAGCTCTGCCTCGATTTGATAGGACAAGTTGTGCAGGATGCAGACGCAGTTCTCTGTGGACTTCAGAGCAGATATTAACATAAGTGAATATTAAATTATACATAACACAGCAAGAGGCTCAAGCACAAATGTTATAGGTACAGGAATGAGTGTCACAGTGGCTCATATAACATGAATGACATGGTTTAGTCAATAAATCATGACAAACACGAGCAAAAATAACATTAATGATGCAGAAGTTTGGGGACCGAACTGCTTAGCATAAACACGTGAAGATCAACAGTTTCTCATTTCCTTTTCACCTTGTCGTTTGTCTTGTAGTCGGCGATGGTTCCACGGATGTAGTAGACCAGAGAGTCGATAAGATTCTCACACTCCCTCAATACCTTCCTGCTATCTGGACCAGCAGAGCTCAGATTTCTGGAGATTAAAAAAAAAAAACAGTCGAAACCATTGAGGTAACGTGACATTCATGCGTGTGTTATTCAGATAATTTCAGTTTCCAGTTCCATAACCTTAAAAGAAAAAAAAAACAGCAATGCTAAAGTACTCCCATATCATTTTTAGCTGAATGGAAAGAAGACCCGAACCGTGTGATTGCACAAGTTAAAGGATGAATTGTTTCACAGACTAAACTAAACATTTTTATGTAATCCAACTTCCCCCCTGGATAATAAATGCAACGGTTAACATCCTGGATTTATATAACATCTTCTTTGTGCAGCGATGAAATATAAATCGGAGAGGACCTCATCATTTTTTCCTCATCCGCGGGAGGCGGGAATGTGGGCTCGGAAAGTTTTCAGAACATGATAAGGAGAACTTGATAACATTGGGCCGGCGAGGATCGAGTGATTTCAGTTCAGCAGAGCGGAGAGAAGAGAGAGCTCCATGAATAATTCAGTCGCTCACTCATTTCATTCGGCTGTACTGTAGTTGCCAGGGGAGCAGTGCTGCTGAGATGTGCTTTGTAAACAGGCGGGTGATATATATATGTCCAAATAAGGACAAGCCGACAATATGATACATAATGTTTGTGGCTGTTTAACTGAGCATTTGCTGCTGATATAAGATGAGGACAGGGATAATATCTGTGGGGGCCAACAGAATGTTTGACAGCCTGTAACATATGTACTGTAACTAATGATTACTACTAAAAACATAGCACTACTGATTAACAAATAAAATAATCAACAGATTCATTAATAGTTATAATAATCTGTGCTTGCGATGAGAAAGTGCAGCAACATTTTTCTGCCTGTCAAACAGTTTTATTTAACATATCACACGACTGAGCCTGCTGCTGTTTTTGCCCTTTGGCCTGAGTAAAGATCAGTGGTTCTCAAACTTTTTCATCTCAAGGACCCTTAAAACTCCCAAACTAAACCACAGACCTCATCTGATACGATTTTTGCTTTTGATGTTTCCTAACAGAAAGAGTAGGAAATACATGGTTAAAGTTATGAAGAAATAAACAGAAATAAATAGACAAATGACTCGGTTCATAATGTATTTGTGTATGTTTTCCTTTTGCCTATAAGTGCTGCATTTATTATTATTATTATATATTATTATTATTTGATTTTCTATTTTTTTTAAAAATGTGTTTATTTATTTATTCCTCCCTGTTTATTTCTCTCTGAATTTCCAAGTTATAAAACGGGGAAAATAATATTTGGAATTAAATGTTTGTGTGCAAAGTGAAAATAACACACATATTGGGAAATAAATGTGTTAATGGGATATTAAATAAAGGATTTTTTTTTTATTATGGCAGTCCTCTATACATTCTGTCATTGTTTTACTTATTTAAGGAATTATAGTGAAAATAAATGATTTGGCTTTATTCTGGGAACCCCTTGATCCCCTCTCCAAGGACCCCAGGGGGTCTCTGTGTAGGTCAAAACAATCTAAAGAAGCTCAATCTAAAGAATCAAGTTAGTGGTAGTTAGTTAAATATTAATTCATTCATACTATTAATTAAATCATAACATTATATTCCATTTCAGCCACTAAATGCTGCCAAATCTTACACACTGCACCTTTAAATGGATCTGAAGAAACTGGATATTTAGTTGACGTGTTTGTTTTTAGCAACAAGATTCAACAGAAAACGATGGACAGTAAAAAACAAAACAGAAAAACAGTTATTGCTTCCTGCTTCATATTACAGCAGGATTCAGATGAGTCACTTATTTAATAAATGTAGATGGTTTACCCAAAACTAGACTGGACAGAGACTGATACTCTCATTATTGCAGCTCAGCCATCTGTTAAATATTGACCTTTATGATATCATAAACTCATTTCCTTATCTGTTGTCTCCGTTTTGTCTGCTGTATAATCACGCTACAGAAGCTCAGAGTATCTTGTTTTGAGGCTCACAAAAGGAGCCTACCTCAGGCAGCCAGTAGCATTGTGGAAAGCCTCGGCGTCTGCCAGGAGATCGTCTTTTGGGTTCTCGCCCTCAGAAATACCAGAGCTGGGCACCAGGACTGACTGGGTGAGGACAGATACGGCCTCCCTGCAGAGACGTTCCTTCAGGAGGTCATGAGAGGAGAGGTTCCACAAAAGACCTGAGAGGAAGATGGAGAAAAGCTCCATTATTCCCAAAGAGGTCATTTCATCTGCTGGTTTGATGCAGGAATTGGAAAAATATCCACTAAAAACTGACCGGTGAGTTGTCGGCTGGTCTCCACGTCGCGGCTGCTCTTCAGCGCGCTCAGGATGGCGGCCGAGCCGTCGTTTTCCTTCACCTCCATCTTGTTTTCGCTGCTCTGGTAAACGACGTTGCGCAGCGCCCCGGCGGCGGCACGCTGCACCTCCTCGTTGTCGATGTGGAGGAGCTGCAGGAGCTTCCCGATCCCGCGGAGATAGAACACCTGGAGACAAGATTCATCGATGAACATACACTAACCGTTCGAAAGTTTGGGGTCGCCCAGACGGATTCTGTGTTTTCCATGAAAAGTCACACTTTTATTTACCGCTAGTTATAAAATGAATAGAAAATATCGTCAAGACATTAACAAGGTTAGAAATAATGATTTGTCTTTAAAAATATTTTTTTTCCCCTTCAAACTTTGCTTTTGTCAAAGGAAGGTCAGTTTATAGCTTCTCTAACCAGTTAAACTGTTTCCAGCTCTACTAACATGATTGCACAAGAGTTTTCTAATCATCCATTAACCTTCTGACACAATGAGCAAACACATTGTTCCATTAGAACACTGGACTGATAGTTGCTGGAAATGGGCCTTTATACATCTATGTAGATATTGCACCAAAAACCAGACATTTGCAGCTAGAATAGTCATTTACCACATTAGCAATGTATAGAGTGTATTTATGATTAGTTTTAAGTTATCTTCATTTAAAAAAACAGTGCTTTTCTTTCAAAAATATTTCTAAGTGATCCCAAACTTTTGAACAGTAGTGTAATTTCTATGCATTTCTTGGCCAGGAGCAGTAACTTCCTGGAGCTGGTTGCCTGGCAACCTCACAGGTACGGCAAGAATCAAATAAAAGTTAACTAGAAACTAATTTATTCCACCACATTTTAAACCATAAACAAAGCTAATTTGAGAATATTTATATCTCCTGGAACGTTATCACCAACCAAGGGGTGTTGAAGGATTATTTTAAAGTGTTGCCAACTCTGGATCCATATATCTAATAATTTTAACTTGACATTTCAGCCGGTTTGGTAACGCAGCCTCGGCCACGCCCGAGTAACATTATCTGTTGGTGGTTACATAATCCAGGGCATGGGGTGAGAGTGGCCTCGGCCCAATCAACACTCTTCAAGTATCTGGTTATACGGTCGGCGAAGATGTGGTGACCGAATTAGCAGCCAGAAAATTCTAATTTGGAATCTCGGCGTGTGTTTTCGTAACATTAGACTTTAGCCTTTGACCTGAAAAGCGATCCCAGGCGTACCATCTTTTTAGCGTCGGCGCTCTTTAAACTCTGGATCTGTATGTAATTGGCCGCGGAGACCAGCGTGTCCTCGTCGTCCTGACTCAGCAGGTTCACGGCCCTCTCCAGCGTCATCTCCGGAGGCTTGTTCCCAGACATCCTGTTTGAGAAGACAGGGCGATGTATGAGAAAATACGTAACTTGAGACGATAATTTAAGACATTCAAAAATACATCCGATCTTACAGAGTCATGGTGTTTTGCGCCTGCGCTTGCTCCACCTCCACCATCTTCCCCGTGTCTACCTCCATGCTGAAGACTGAGGGCGCGTACGAATTTACTCTACGGAGGCCTTGACCCTCCCTGCTGTCCTGAGCCGTCCCAAGCGGCCCTTCATTAGGCAGCAGGGTGCTGAGCATCCCGACATCTCTCTGCACACTGCGCCTGTCCGATTTAAAGAGAGTCTGAACGGGACTCCACCTGGACCCGGCGTCCCCGCTTTGCTGAAACACTGCATCTGCAAACACGGGTTGACGTCCTGCAGAGCGTCGGAGAGACCTCTGGCGGAAGCTGGCCTGTGCAGGCATGGACGTGTTCATCCACAGGCCCCGATGAGCCTCCGAGGCAGCGTAGCGGCGGAATAAATCAGAGCCGAGAGAGTGGCCCAGCATGGTGGACATCCTGTGCGGCTGGCTGGGGCCCGGGTGGGTGAACGTGGTAAAACGGTGGGGGTTATAGGCAACATGAATGCGGGAAAACGACGGACTGACAGGAGGAGACACTTCCACCCTCCGGGACGGTTTACGTACGTCCTTGTTGCTTGGAAGCGAGTGGTTGGTGAAACCCGATCCATTTACCTGTAGGGAAAAAAAACACACAATCTATACTTTAATACACTGTGACCTGGTTATTTAAAATTTTTGCCATCTGCATGCACTGCAAAACATGAGATCTTAACACGTGAAAATACCTAGTTTTTTTGGTACAAATAATCCAATATTGAGTGGAATTGTCTTATTTCAATGGAAGATATTTTATCATTTTTTAAGTTTTTCCTTATTTGGGTCAATTTGGTCAATTTTGAGAAAACAAGACTAGCATTTGCTTATAAAAAGATTAAATGGACTCAAAATCAAACAAATTGAAATAAGCTAAATTATCTGCCAGTGGGCAATTACTATTTACTATTTTTATTTACTATTGTTTTCAAAAGCATATGTCTTGTTTTTGTTTTCATTTAAAAATTTTAAATTTTAATTCTTTATTTTAATCAACTGTTTTAAACTGTATCTTGATGCTTTTAATGTTTTATGTAAAGCACTTTGAATAACCTTGTTTTTGAAATGTGCTATACAAATAAACTTGCCTTGCCTATTAACATTACTATTAATATTCTTATTATTGGCTGGTTGATTAATCTGAAAACATTAAAAGAAAGACATTTGTAAATTGCAGCCCTACACAGCATTAAATAAATAGAGCTGCATTTATAATAACTAATAAATAATATAATAATACTTTTGCGATTAGTTTCCATTAGCAACATATTATTTTATGATATGTGAAGCACCACCTTTGGCTTCTCCTAAAGCAAACACTGTTAAAGTATCAGAAATGATTCAAGCTCAGTGTTTACTCTGATGCTGCTATTTGACTACACTCAAATGATGGTGTACAATATTTAAAGTGCAACGTGATATCAATCTAGAGACAAGGAGGTTCTTTATAATGAACAGATACATGGTTTTTCTTCACTTATTCAAGAGTGTGAATATTACATGAGATTCAATCGGGATAAGTTGATGTGAAGGACTGAATTGGCTGCATTAAGATAGCTGTGGAGTACTATGGAGTACTTTAAGCACTTATGCCATCAATTGAGAGATTAAATAGAGTTTCTCACCTTCATGTGTGGCAGCAATCCATCTGTAGCATCCAAGCTCTTCGCTGAGTTCTTCTGTAAATGGATACTGCCTGAAACATGTTGAAGAGGCTTAGTCAGAGTAGACAGTTTCACACTAAACGCATTAGCGGAGGGTGGGACTTCCACTGAACTCCTAAAAACGTGCCGTCACACTCAGCTTATATACTGTATTTTGCAAACATCCTGAGAAACGTGACATTCACCTGCATGAGCAGGGATTGACGGGAGGAATGCAGAGAGAGAAGCAGATGTGAGATGAGGAAGCAATCAATCAGACACTTTAAAGGCCTTTTTTTTTTAATCTTTCAAGTTCTGTCAGATGTCACTATCAGCCTTAAGGCGCGCGGATGAAACTGCAGGAACCTGTTGGGCAGGAGGAATCCTACAGAGCATTCTGGTCACGAAAACGCTTTTATCTGGTCTAAATCAATCAGGGCTCACGAGATAATTAATGGCACAGGAAAAAAAAGATGAGTGTTACTGATTGTATGTGGAACTGTCTAAAACAGCTTCTCAAACTAAGAATTTATTATTATAATTTAGTATTAAGTATTTTCCGTTTTGGGATTTATCATCAAATAAAGCTTGTTTGTCACGATTCTTCCTCCAAGGCTGATTCTTTTAAAACAGAAAGATACATCTCCCCCCGGTTTTAATGGGTTCATTGTTTTTCATTACAGTGGACAAAACCTAATTTTACCCGAGAGGGAAGAACAACGAACAACAAATTTGATAAAACATGGAACCATTGTTCAGTTCATATTAAAGAAAACCTTCGGGTGCCGACTGCCGCTTAAACTATTTGTCATCTTCTACATGTAATGACCCGTAGCTACTGGTTCCATCTATTTATTTAGATTTGCTCATACAAACTATATAACTTCACCCCATTGCACTACTGCATATACCATTAATTACATCTTATTACAATCACCCATCACAGTTGCATTTGTAAATACTTATATAGTCTGTAAATAGCCTATTTATATTCTGTATCATAATTCTGTCTGTATATACTGTATATACTGTAAAATACACTGCACCATAATCATTCATTCATAGTTTTGATGCCTTCAGTGAGAATCTACAATGTAAATAGTCATGGAAACACATTGAATGAGAAGGTGTGTCCAAACACCTATACTGTGTGTGTGTGTGTGTGTGTGTGTGTGTGTGTGTGTGTGTGTGTGTGTGTGTGTGTGTGTATAAAACATACCATAGGTGTTTTAATTGCTACTGAAGCACTTCTAGTTAGATGCTATCTGCATGTCGTTGCTTTGTGCTTGCTTGTCTACATGTGCAATGACAATAAAGTTAAATCTAATTGAATCTAATCTAAAACTAGTGTTTTTTATGCTTAAAACGTATTTAATACACAATAATACAATATCTTAAATAAGTAAACTCAGATTTTGTGAAATAATGACATGTTTCCCCCTTTTCTTACATTTTATAGACCAAAAGATGAATTTAAATCCCCACCAGTAGCCTCATAGTTCATTTACTCTTTGTTATTAGGATTAGTGGGAGGAAGTTTTATGAATGGCTTCTCTCCTGGTGGGGTTATACCGTAATTACCATAAAACGCACAACCTGGTGACTTCCTCTGTTGAGTGGAAACCGAGCAGCGCACTTGTATTGGAGGCTAAAGTGGATTTTACCGTTCGACGCCGTCCTCCTCGCCCTCCTCGCCAGCGTGAGCTGAACCTGTTGCTGGACTCTCAGGCTGCTGCGGTCGTTTGAATAAACTTCCGCCGAGGATCTGAGGCTGCGCTCGGCCGGCAGCGCCAGGCTGGAGTCCTCCAGCGTGGGTACAGCTTTAAAAGGCTCCACCATTCTGATAAATAAATAAAAAAAAAAAACTGGGACCCTTCAGATGCTGCCGCTCCGTCGCTTCATTTAGCCAGAGACGGTGCTACTTTTTCTTCCCCCAAAGCTTCGGTCGCTTTGTCCCTCCGCGCTCAGGTGAGTCCGCTGTCGCTGGGAGGGCGGGGCTGCACGAGACACACCTGGTGTCAGGTGTCGCTGCAGCTCGGTTTCATTCACTTGGTACACAGAAAGACACAGTCATTCAGTGATGGGTCAAGTAGATCATTTACTTCATTAAAAGGAGAAATTATCTATTCTGAAAATACTCAGTTAAAAGTAAAAGTTTCGAACCAAACATAACAAAACTCATATGGTATGACTGTCCAGAACAGAAAAAAACAACTATGAAAACTAAATGCAAAGTTTCTCCAATAAATATAGAAAAATTCTAATCTTCTCTTTTATCTTCTCTTTTAGAAGTCTGAGTATAATGTTGTGAGAGACATTTCTGATCAAATACATATTTTTTTTTCTCATGTTACACCATGTAATGATTTTAGGCACCGGTCCGAGAAATTAATTATCTGATTACAAGTGAAAATCTAAAAACAAATGCAGTCATTTGAAGATTTTGAAAAAATAAATGCTTTTTCTAGTGCATATGACCCACATATATAGCAGCTTTTACACAAAAGTGCTTAACATACACAAAAGGACAAATAAAATAACTTTAATTTAAATAGTACGCTGTCATGTATAATTTTTCCCTCTGTAAAATAGTCTGAAAACCTTAAGAGTAATAATTGAGAAAGTTACGATCATCTTACTCCACTATTTAATTTTATGGGATTTTTTCTTGCAAAACATTTCAGTTTATAAAAGTTTATAAAGTTGCTTATACACTAATACTAATATTCCAGTAAAATAATAAATAATTCATACATTATAACCCTTAAAGAGGCCACTCGGCTGTTTTTAGTAAACTGTGGAGACTTTCAGCACATTTTGCTGAGGTTTTTAAAAGAAGACTTGATTATAGTTTGAATGCTATGAGATAATAATATATATTATTAGACGGCGGTGTATTACTAGCTGCCTTTTTAAACACAGTTGGTTATTTCACTTCCTTTTATGTGTTAATATTAAATCTTGATCTCACCAAACAGTAAGTGCGACGGCGCCTCCCTCTCTGGCACGAGTTGTAAGAGGAAAGAAACAAAAGGCAGCTCCAGGCAGGTCTTTCCAGAGGAAGGCGCCACCATCGCTCTGCACAGTCTCTGAAAGGTAATTTGACCAAGTTAAACAACCAAACATTTATATTTGAGAAGAAAGCTCCTACATCTTTGGTTGTGATGCTGCTGCAGGTGCCTGTGTGATACCCAGACGAGAACAGAGATCAATGCATCTTATTCTGATTTAGCCCTTTTCAACTAAGATGTTATGATATTCTGAATCGCGTTGGTTCCAACGAGGTAAAGCTGTCCCGCGGCCCTGGAACTTTATTACCTGGTCCTGGTGTCAAAATGTCGTTTTAGGGTATTTGTCATCCGATACTGTGCAAACTGCCGAACCCAAAAAAAGCCAGCCAGTAAAAAGCCAAACATTATAGATGCTAATCCCTGCAGAGAATGGGAGGGGGCAGGAGTTGGCCCGCGTTCAGGTCATGACTTAAGCTATTAATACGCTAAAAAAAACAGGTCCAACCACAGGTCAAAACACCTTGATTTTTCAGTTTTTATTCAACTTGTCATAGTTTAATGTGTCATGTGACAGATGATGATGTGACAGCCCAGAGGTAGGATGTGGATTATGTTGCTGTAGGATGAACTCTAGAGCTCTAGTCCTAGAAAAGACCCAGACATCAGGCTTCATCCATGCTGATATACAGACGGGGGTTAATTAACCAGAGAAACTTGTTGCACTTGTAGGAAATGTTTTTATCAACTTCCCACACTTTATTTAAGTCCATTACTGCAGAAAAACTGTATGTCTAAGTTGTTAACTATTACTTGATTCCTGAAATTTGATATCTCTCTTTATTTGATAGGGAAGTTAAGTAGCAAATATCATCTCAGTGTAGTTTTACACTTCTTTTCTCAAGCCTCTCCTCCTCCTCTTTAAATGGCTGTGAAAGGGGGGTGTTGGTGGTGACTGTATAGTAGTGACATCACAACTTCACGTAAGTCATGACTGCTTGTTTTAAGGCACAGTTTCTGAATACAGGCTGTGTATGTTTCTCTGTGGATTGATATATATATATAGGGGTCTAATAAAATCTGTAAGGTATTCATTGGAATTAAACTGCTTAAATTTCACTAAAAATGTAAAAATGTGTGTTCTAAAACTTTTGAATGGTAGCGCATATCTTAAATCATTTTTTCATCATCATCAAGCAGCAAACAGATTCAAAGAAAAGAGCATCCAACAAGTTTCCGTAAGAGTTTTTCCCCGTTTAATGCATTCTTTTGTCAAACACAATCTTTCAAGTCCGGCTCTTGAAATCACTTCGACTGTAAACTTCACTGTGCATATTATTCATGGCAAAAATGTAACCTTTAGTTTGCTTTAATTAAAACGCTCCACACAAAATAAAATAAAAAAAAAAAAACATGTGACATGATAAAGCGTTCAGTGAACATTCCAGCTGTTTAAATCCACTTGACAGTCATTTAGTGGAGGCTTGTGTTCTGGTATTTGAACATGTACGTTTAGTTTGAGGGATTCTTACATGTTGGAGGAGGATATTAACAGGGAGTTGAATTCAGATAAATCAACAATGTTGGATTGTAGTTGGACACAGGCTCAGTTTTATGACTGTGGAGTGGATTTCAAAAAACAAACAGTAGGGGTTAAAAGAGTAAATGTCTGTTCGTTAACGACCATTTTAACCATTTAGGATGTATTCAATCCCCCAAAACACACGTCTTCACATTATTAATGATCACACTCTGAAATCACATTAAACGTATCATCAGTTTTCCATCTAAATACCAACAGTCTTTTTTTTCCGTTTTTTTAAAATTTGGCACAAGTCATATTTCACTTTAGTCGAAAAACCCCACTACACACACATTTTCTTACACACGTTAAGAGGTTCGAGACGTCCCCATTTAAACTTCTCAAACAAGGCTTGGCTGAGCAGGTGGATCAGAGTAATGGCAGAGAACATACCGTCACTCTGGGATTATGGCATCCGTAAAGGAGTTTTTACTGGACATTCATCGGTTTGACAGATTGAAGCAAATTGTCATTTTCTTCTACATTCCTCGGATTATTACAATCCTTTCCGAAAGAAAAAAAAAAAATATGTCTTTGTTGTAAAAACACCAATTTCCTCATTTTTATGTATATTCCTTACTAGGCCATAACAAACGCAGGTTAATTAGGAAAATGCTATATATGTATATATTTTGTTAAAAAAAACAAAAACCATCATTTTCTATCATTTTCTCTATAAAAAAAAAAATAAATGTGAAGCTCCAGTCTGTGAATTCTTTCGTCAGTGTTCACTTTCAGATTCCCTGCCGTCCTATTTTCAGCCCGTGCGGTCGAGCGAGACGACGCGTCTCGCTAAACTCCCCAAAATCGAAAGCATCGGTTAGGCCCTCGACGTTTCACGGCCTTCACATCGTTAAAGTTGTGGCACGTCGTCGTCGATACAAACATCCTGTACATACTCGTGGGGGGGTGTGGGTGGTGGGAGGGGGGTGGTTTCTACATTTCTTTTTTTTTTTCCCCTCTTTTGCCCCCCCCCCTCCCTCTCTTGTTATTTGTACATTGTTAAAAAATATATAAAATATTAAGAGAAAATTTACAGGTTCATTCAGGTTAAAAACACGGTTCTCTTCAAAGCTATTTACAAATCTCTGCGTATTTACTCGTCATTCGGCGGTCAGCACAGGAGTGAGCGGTTCTGAGCGATGGTTCGATCCGACGCGGTTTAACCGATGATAGGAGCCGTTTGTGTTTCGGCCTTCAGATTCGGAATTTATGGAAATGAAGGCTTTTTTTTCCTGATAACAGAAAGCATCGGTTATTCAAAGTGTCCTGGGAGACGAATAATTCCGCCGCAGATGATGGGGAGAGGGGGGGGAAACTGTCGGGTACATTGCAAACATGTCATCTGGTGGGACAGTTGGAGCCAAATCGCCTTCAGCAGCACGAGTGCATAGTTGTAACATGAGCAGTCCCAGTGAGAGAAGGAGGAAACCGCCGGGTAAAAGTTAAATATTCAAATGGTTTGTAGAAAATCCACTTTTTTTTTCCCCCCCGCAGTTCAAGGCAGCACAACGATACCTACGTCCGCCCCGTTAAATGCTTTTACTCTGAAAACATGGGAACCAGAGGGCCTTGATGTGAGGTGTTGGATCAGTGGAGGTTTATTGACACGACTCCGCTGCTTTGGCTGAAGATTAACTGGAAACGCTGCGGTGTCGCGTTAAAAAGGACACCGGACAGCATCGGGACTCGTCCAGTCTTCGGTTTACTGAGGTAGCATCTCACCGACAGCTGGTAACAGACCGCTGTACGACCTTTGACCCAAGAAAAGCCACAACTTTTTTTTTCTTTTTTTTTTTTATTTCCTTTTGTTCTGCGTTAAGTGAATAAAAGTTATTAATGTAAGGTGTGTCACTTTCACTATTTTAATGCCGCTATTTAAAGTTTAAATAAGACGCTGATGGGTGGATACGCCGTTTCAAACCAATTCAAAAAGCTTGTTAATCATTTGTTGTGTCGTTAATAGATACTAGTGTAAAGAAAACTCCACTTTACATTAAAAGTCATTCAAACAAATCAGTGCTGTGGTGTTTTTTTATGTTAGATCCATGTAGCCGTATGATATCTGCTGTTATCATCATGCGCTGATGACCGAGACATCATTAGGTCTGAAAACATTCCCCCCTTCCCCCAACATGGACGTGCTTTGGGGTCAATTACCCTTTTATTGACTAGAAAGCATATCCGTTCTGCTTAAAAAGGAAATTAAAAAATAAACCATTAGTGAAATAAAACAACCCGAACACGACATTCAATACAAAGGTTTCTGTAAGGCATTCTTTCACCAGGTCTTCCACGCGTCACCAGCAGATCTGCAGCTTCCTCCTCCTCAGACTCCGGCTCATCGGTCTGGTGTTTGCCAGCAAATCAAAAGCGTTCTTTAGTTCGCCATGTCCTCGGGTTTTTCCTCCTTTTTTTTTTTTTCCCTGTCCGAGATTCGACAGTCTCGCGAGTCTTTAACACGGTTTCCGGTAATGGCTTTGGTCTGTCCTGCAGCTAAGACTAGAAATGATACATACACAGGAGCCGCAGCTCCCGAGAAGTCAGGGATTCATGCAAGGCTGTACAGACGTCCGTCACTGGGGGCGATGGACAAGGGGGTGGGTGGGGGGGGTTTAGGTGCAGTCCTATCTGCAGGAGGGGCCCAGCACGCCGCCCGTCGAGGGCGTGGTTGCCGTGGCGCTGTAGTGGGGGTAGTTGTCGTTGGCCGGCGGGCTCGGGAGGATGGAGTTGCCGTTGGTCGGGGAGCAGCTGAGCTGGAGCCGCCGCAGGTACTCGGCGTGGACCGGTTTGTGGCTCTGCAGGACTTTGATGGCCTCGTCCACGGTGAACCACTCCCGCTTACGGCCTGCAGAGGGAGACACACCACAATGAAAGAGTTAAACGGCACTCTCACTATGCGGCTTTGTAAATATGCATAAACAGGACGTTATTAAAGAAATGCAATATGCCAAATTGTGTTATTATAAAGAAAATGTCTACAATAAAAGAGACAAGACACTGTTTTTCCCTTTTTATAGTGTAGTATAGTTTTCTAGAGTTTCCTAGATCATCTAGAGATGAAGAATGAAGTCTGCACACTGTTAAACGCCCAATAAATTATTTCACTCCCTTTTTTTTTTTTAAATATTTTTTCGTCATGCACTTGAATGACTGAATGACTCACCTAGATGTGCGCACACATGGTTCTTCTTGTGGTGGCAAGTACCCTTTATATTATATTACTCATATCTTCTTAACAGTTCTTTAACTGACAGAAGATACTTAGTTTGTATTAGTGTTGTCATGTTATTGTCAATACACATTACGCAAGACTCCTAAACTTTCACCTCTTGTACCACATTGCATCATCCTTTGTGTAAAATAACGGCCGCAAATTACTCTCTCTCATAAAGCTCTTTGAAAACACTAAATGATCCCATTCCACAGGCTCTGGTTTGCACTTTAACAGGTAGAAGCTGCTCCTCACTGACCGTATATCAAAAGAAAAGCTGGATACTGGCATCCAGGCTACAGGACAGCTGTAATATACTGCAGCCGAGAGCTGCTGCAGCTAAGACGGGTGGACCGTGATTTATAGGCACCTGTTTGCGCTGCATGCCCCTATAGAATCCACATAAATAACAAGATATAGTGCATTGTCCAAAAAAAAAAAAAAGGTGGAGGACTCCTACCTATGTTGACGGAGTCTTCCCAGGCCTCCAGCGTCTCTGTGACGGTCAGCACATACACGTACGTCCGGTGCTTCCGATCCTGGTTTTGCTTTAGGGATCAGACAGAAATGGAACTTGGAATATTTGAGGATAAAACAAAACCAGGAAGACCAGAAAGGTCGTCTTTGTTGCCAATGTTCGATCAAAGTTATCAGAGGGGTTGCAGTTTCTATAAAAACATGCTCATTTACTAAATGTAACATTTATGTGGATGTATGAGCATTACTTATATAGGTATAATACACTTTCTGAGTAGGATTCAGTCATTAAAGCTCACCTCAAAAACACCAAGCAGACGACCTAGTTTGCCCTTCACACCAGCCTGAGGAATAAAAAAAATAAAATAAATAAATAGAAAATATATTTATTCTTAAAAATCACAAGTTCTACAGCACAATACGTTCTCCTTCGAGTAGCTGTGGACTGGAAAAAGAAATCACAACAAGGAACGGGGAGGGAAAACAAGAGAAAAGTGGTTTCCAAACCACACACTATATTCTGTGTCAAAACAATGACTCACCAGATTTTTGTTTTGACGTAGACATGCCTGACAAACAATTACCCCGAAACACAAAAGGTCCCGTTTTTTGCCTCCTGCGGCCTCACAGCTTATCTGCACTTCTGTAGGAAACTCTTTTAAACTGTCAGACAAACTATAATTGTTTTTTTTTTTCCTCCCCCTTCCCCTACTGTTAAAAGCTGCCCTGATTTCTTTATGGGAGCTCTTTTAAAAGGCCGGTCGGACGAGATAACGTCGCGTTATTTGAATGTAATTACGAAAACGGGGATCGTCGTCGATCGCCGCGGCGCTGTCCTTGTGGCTGTAAAAACAAAAACCTGTCCTTTTTTTTTAATCCGTTTGTTAACCTTTATTTATTCAGGGGAGGGTTTACTGGGAGCCGGCTTCTCTTTCGCTGGAACGTCCTGATCACATTCACACGCTTTCACACCTAGAAGCTGCCCCCACGCAACCAGTCTGACCTGCTGGTCAACTGGAAGGGGGGGGAGGGAGGAGGAGGGGTGGTTGATTGAGGTTAAAGGTCAAGGGTCGGTTAAGGGTCTTGCTCAAGGGCACCCGAGCGCCGTTAACGACTTCTTCTCCGCTTCTTTTTCCCCCCTTTCCTCTCCTCCACAACCCAGAATTCATTTATCTCCCGTTTATTAACTCCGATGTACTTCACAGGAGTCGGATGACTGTCAAGACGTGACATCTGTCTTTTCCCCGCTGCTCCCCTGCTCGGCATACTTCACAAGTGTCACCCTGCCCACCCCCCCACCCCCCACCTCCGCCGATGTGTGCAGCGGACGGGGGTCCGGGAGGCCCGCGACAGCACAGGAATCCAGCGAGGAGCCAAGTTTAGACGGCTGACGTAGCCGAGAGCCGCGATGTTCCCGACTAGCGGGACCTGCGGAACACCACCCGACTCCTCAGTCACCCCGGACACCCCACAAAAAAAAATTCTCGCCCTCGGCCCGCACACGGCCGGCAGCTGGCGGAAAAGCGCACGACTCCAATTCGGCTCGTTTCAGCCTCGTGCGTGTGTGTGTTTTTTTTAAACTGGAATTGGGGTCAACTGATAAGGCTCGAGAGAGCCACGTGTAACTAAGGATGACAAGGTGAGAAAGATCCAAAACATCACAAGCGCCCTCAGCAGCCAGATTTTCCCCAGAGTCCTCCTCTGTAGTCCACGTTGGATCTTTTTTGTTGATTTTTCCCTCCCTCTGTCAACGTGACAGCTTTGGGAATTAAAATACTCCAAAAATAAATGAAGGATCTTTGTCAAAATGACTTGAAATTGTTTTCGGGTCTGTCATGTGGCGTTTTAAAAAGGTTTTTAAAAAGTTAAAAACAGGTTTTATATTATAGGTGGGTTATATATTTGAAATTGATCACTTTCAAATAAAAACTGAGCTATTTTTACACATTTTACACTGTATTTCATTAATCCATGTCATCTCCAAAGATATAAACCGCAAAATTAAATAACGTCAAGAGCTTTCACCTGGTTATTTTTATGTTCAAGGTTGTTGTTCTGTCATCGTTTTAAAAGAAAATTACAGTAATTAACTCAAACAATAGAGTTATAAACTGTATTTTTAAAAGGTTACTAAAACACTACTAGTGATGATGATGTTAATGGTCATGACGGGGTTGGGGGGTTAAAAAAATGAATAAATTTGACCCATCACCTCCTCGAACACCTCCCGCACCGCGGCGCCACACGGCTCCTCCTCCGGCTCCATCCCCCCTCCGGGGACGATCCACTGGTCCGGGTGCCGGCTGCTGCTGACCAGCAGCACCTGTCAAAGAGAGCACAAATTCAGGAAATGTAGGACATCTCACTCCTCTTTTGTTTTACTGTAACGCAATAAGGGCGTGTGTGTCATTTGCGCGTCCCTTGGAGACACAAAACACACACACACCTTGCGTATTCTCCCATTTCCTGTCACTTTTATTTGCTGCCGTTCCGAGGAGGGACTCCACAGGGACATTTGATATCCCAACAGTCACCTTTGACTCAGTGACTTAATGATTTTTTTTCTCCCCCCCCCCTTCCTCCCAGAAGCCCGGGCCGATGATTTATCGGTTGCGTTTTCATCTTCTCGGACGCTTGGAGCATTTCTCAGCGTGGCAAATGACATTTTAGGGATGTTCAATCAAAGCCAACGCTGAAGCCTCTCCGACACGAGCGAAAACAATGCGCGTAAAGCACGGCCGACTCAAATTCTGCCGGCGCTCGGGGGCCTCCAATTACACTACGGTTGCAGGGTGCATGATATGCACAGATCAGATGTGCCTGTATCCGCGGTTTCGGGCGGTATCCGTATAGCGGCCGCAAACCGACAAGCACACCTGCTGTAAAACATATGCACAGAGGTAATCAATCATCGTTTTTTTTTTTTTTTTTTTAAAAACACCACGACGGGCCAGGACACACTTCCGAACAACATCAACAGGCGGGGAAGGAAAGCCAATAAAACGATGGGGTGAAGGCGGATGATCCCTTTTCCAGCTTTTGTAGGGTCAGGAATTATTCTGTGATACATAAAGCGGTGAACGCGACATACGTGCATTAAAAGAGAGAAACGTATGAAGAGGCTTGTGCAACAGATGGTGACATCCACCTCCAACGACCCATCGGATCATCGATCTACACAGTCGGTCTGGCAGTTAATCCCAACTCATCTTTTCACTCATCTTACTTTCTCTAATGGGATGAGGCTGATGCTGGCGGCAGGAGGCCTTCTACAGGCCGGGCCATGTGTGTGTGTGTGTGTGTGTAGAAACACTGGCTTCCCTCACATGCCGAAACTCACCCACCTGCTTCTTCCCAGTTAATATACTGTACTTGTATGTAAGGAAGGCGGGTGGGTGGGTAGTGTGTGTGTGTGTGTGGGGGGGGGGTTTGCAGCTCTACAATGCGAATGCCGAGCATTAATGTGGATTAAGTACATGCACGCTCAGTAAACATTTCCTACGGATGAAAAGGTTCTGGAGGGGCCGGCGAAAGGTGTCGAAAAACGGCGCTGATCCGCCCGACAGGTGCGGGTCCTACGTGGCGTACAGTAAGTGACGCGTGTTGAAGGAAAGGGCATTTACAGGCACGCCTCGTGACCTCTTCTCAGCAGAGAGCGAGCCGTAAAGCGTTCAGTAAAGCCGGACCCCGTAAAAACCTGCTTGAGGACAGAATGGCCTTTTGCAAAAACAAAAACAGGTCGGAGTAACAAGGACGCAGGGTATTTCTTTGCGTTATGGGTGTGTTGAGGGATTTCACAGAGCTGCCCCTCTACTGGCTGATTTCTGCTGTGTGTGTGTGTGTGTGTTGAGCTGCAGCCGGCGAGCCGGGCTTAGAGGGAGATCACTGGTGTCAACGTGTCCTAAGCCGGCAGTGTGGGATGTATACAAAACAAAAGCTATAGAGCTTCCGGAGCGGCGGGGACAAAGCACGTTTCTGCTCCGCTCGGTCCATTTTTTATGGTTGGGGTTGCCGCCCCCGCAGGAATCGCTTTTATTTTAGTTTTAATGAATTTAGGAATGTAGAGTGCTGAATCGACATATTACAAAGTGTATATAATTAGTAATAAGATTCTTCACGTCTGTCTGAGATGAATATCGGAGCTGCATTTCAGAAGAGGGAGCAGCAGGGGCTTCCCGCTGCCTTTACAGGGTCTTGCAGTTACAGCTAAAAAACTATGCCATGCATCTATGCATGTGTGAGAAACCAAGCGAAATGACACACACGCAAGTGTTTGAGGTCTACTTCATGCTCAGCAAAGCAACTCGACAGACCAACGCATAATTAATACGGAGGGCTTGGTCTTTCTGATCTTTCCTGTACATTTTAACCTAAAATTAGAGTCTGCAGCCGGTTGCATGGCAACAAAAAGAAAACAGACCGAGTTGAAAACATGTCGATAAAAACAAAATAACTCACACTGTCATGATAGATTGGTCGACGGTCAGCTGACTGGAAAGGGGAGAAACCTCAGAGGGAAGACTGTAGTGTTTCAGGGTGATATTTCAATTTCTTTTTACGCATGGAGTCTGATCTACAGACCAATCCTGGGCCCATTTGTGTTATCAGACTGCTAGATTTTCCCTAAAATCGGTGCAAAGCCAGACAAGAAAAAGCAAGACCTGGGAATACCCGACTTCTTGAGTCGAGGTAGTAGCACTAACATTGCTAGTAAAACACGGTGGATGACAGCGAGTCCTCTGGCGGGGCCTCAGCGGAGACAGCGGGCAGGAATATTCTGGGGGACATAAACACCTCCTCCTCTTCCCCGGCGAGGAATGGCTGTACACGTCAAATAAAGAAGCCTCTAAATGCCACGCCGGGTCGGGTGCCGGAGGGGAAGGGAACGCCGGCGAGTCTGAAAACACTCCAGCACACGAGAGCAGGGGCGGAATCAATAGCGCTAAGTAATATAGTCGCTGCATTATCCTGGTATCAACAAATAGAAGGAAACAAACGGCAGGAGAGGCCACGGCTGAGAAAGACGGAGCACCTCCGTTCTCCCCCCCACCTCTCCACCACTGATAACCTCCCCTTCCCACAGCCAGGGTGACGTTATTTACAGTCTGCTGCAACCCTATCAATATCTGGCCTCTGACTTTGAATCTGATAAAACATAAACAGGTTACGGCTGGAACTCAACTTCATTTCTCATCTTTGAGATGTTTCTACTCCATGGCTGTGTCCAAAATTGCTCCCTACTCACTATATAGTGAGTTCCCCATTTTGTAGGGTCCCTATATATTGAAGTCATGGCATCCCACAATGCATTGTGAAAAGCAATGTACAACCAATGGTCACCAATCAAGCAATATACATCATCATCCATTGTATAATGGGGTATACGTCGCTTAATTTGCACCAAGAAAATGAACAGTGGAGTCTCTGTAAGACCGTTTTAATTTTGATTGAGTGATTCTGGACACAGCCCTTGATTGGAGACCAAATGTGGTCAATTCAACTGATTGGACATATTAGGACACAGCAGACAATTTCAGAGCAAAAAACAAGTAATAGGGTGGGAGGAACTGGCTGCAGAGCTCAGAGACCAGATTGTGTCGAGGAGCAGATCTGGGGAAGGCTACAAAAAAAAATGCCGCTTTGAAAGTTCCCAAGAGCAAAGCCGCCTCTGTAATTCCTAAATTGAAGAAAATTGGAACGACCGGGACTCCTTCCTAGAGCTGAGTAAGGACGGAAAAGGGCCTTGTTAAGAGGGCACCAAAAACCTGGCTGAGCTCCAGAGATCCTGTGTGGAGATGGGACCAACCTCCAGAAGGACAACCATCGTTGCGACACTCCTCATCTGGGCTTTGTGGCAGAGTGGCTCGACGGAAACCTCTTTATTGAAAGACAAAAGGAAAGCCTGCTTGGTGTTTGCAAAAAAAAAAAAAAAAAAGCACCTAAGGGACTCTCAGACTGTGAGAAACAAGATTATCTGGTCTGTTGCAACAAAGATTGAACTGTTTGGCCTCATTTCTAAGCCTCTTGCCTGGAGAAAACCAGGCACAGCTCATCACCTGACCAATACCATCCCAACACTGAAGCACGGTGGTGGCTGCATCATGCTGTGGCGCTGTTTTGCAGCAGCAGGGACTGGAGGGAAGCTGAAGGGAGCAAAGTACAGAGATATCCTTAACGAAAACCTGGTGTAGAATGCTCAGGACCTCAGAGTCACCTTCCAACAGGACAACGACCCCGAGCACACCACCAATACAACACAGAAGTGGCCTAGGGACAACTCGCTGAATGTCCTTGAGCGGCCCAAACAGGGCCCTGACTTGAACCCAATGGAACATCTCTAGAGGCCTGATAATGGTTGTCCCCGTCCAACCTCACGGGCCCCATGCAACCTCACTGACCTGGACAGGACCTGCAGAGAAGAATGGACAACTCCCCAAATCAAGAGGGCAAAACTTGTTGCGTCAAACCCAAGAAAATGCTGTAATCACTGCCAAAAGGTGCTTCAACCAAGTACTGAAAAAAGGGTCTTAATATCTGTTTTTTTTCTCTTTAATTCAAACACATTGACCATTCTGTGGCACTGCACCACAGACTGTTGACTCAGGAAAGACTGGAACCTTAATTAATATCATTGGTAACACCTGTGTTTACTGTGCCATTTCATTTCAATATGGCTGCAGTCAAAAAAAGGTCTAAAAGGAATCAAACAGTCAACCAGTTTGGTTCTGGACAGCTCCAGGAAAAAAAAAACACTTGACAACCTGTTATAAAGATGATGTAGCCAATATTTACACATTGGCAGATATGGACAATCATTCAATTGGAGTCCCGATTTGTACTCTACCGAAACCAAAACCCTAGTGTTACGGCCGCTGAAACCAAAGCGGAAAGAAAACTTTGGAGAAGGGAGGTAGGTG
Organism: Lepturacanthus savala; assembly: GCA_030544235.1. NCBI lineage: Eukaryota > Metazoa > Chordata > Actinopteri > Scombriformes > Trichiuridae > Lepturacanthus > Lepturacanthus savala. The sequence continues at coordinate 14,135,371 of CM060474.1, forward strand.
AGGATTCTCTGTGGGTTTGTCACTACAAGTAACACCTCTTCCATTACCCAGAATAACCATAAAGCTGTAGACACTTACCCTTTAAACGCACTGTGGTTTCTGCAAAGCAGCCACGTGCGAAATTTCTGCTAGAAAGTCATTTAATAGAAGCTATTAATCAGCTACACCCCCACAAACTTGTGGCTTTGACACGTGTGCTTCACTGAAAATCCTGTAGAAGTTTTTTTCCCCTCCAATTTGAATTCGATTTTAAGTTTTAGACTCTTTAATTATGAGTTTGTCACTGCTTTAAGGCGGCATAAAAAATAATTAAAGCAGCTCTCTGGGCACACAAGCGCCAAGTAGCTCACATGCTGTTTAACTCGGGTGCTCATGCGCTGCCAGGTTCCTAGTTCCCCTGGTTGGGAGTGAAATTTCTGTTATGGAATATCTTGCCTCCTTCCCTCTCCAAAAACAAAGCAATCCAGCAGCATTTATGGCTCTCGTTTCACCACATTTGGGTCTCCGGTGTCTAAAAAACTTGTGTGTGCCTTAATGGAAAGCATTGATTGATAGCACAAAGCCCAACATCTCCGGCCTCCTTGAAAAGACAATAGCTATTGTTAGCAAACACGGCTCCAGACCGGTTCCCTATACTTTGAGGAGTGCCATCTCCGTGATGGCATGAGCGGCCATCACCAGTCACACCTACGCTTCTGTTGTCACAATATTCTCTCCTGTAATTGCGAGTTGCACAAAAAGAATCACAGTGTTGGCAAAATTACTGTTGCCTAAGTTTCCCTCAGAACTTGTCATTGTGACTTTCAGGAAAAAAAAAAGAATAAATATTTCTCTCCGTTATGGCCCTCAGGCTTAAAGCCCATACATCATAATGACATAGCGCCTGCACATGAGTAAGTGAGCGGATATGTTTTGTGTGTAAATCTTTAGATCTGCGTGTTGTCCAACCAAACACCGGAGGGATCAGGGGAAGCTTTTTGTGCCGGTCTAGTGATACCAGACCGGGATGTTTTCACTGTATGTTGTGTAACAGTTTGTTCATGCCATGCACAGAGAGGGGGGCGAATGTAGACTTACAATGATATGACACAATAAAACGAGATGAGCCTTTGTTTTAGGACACAAAAAAGGGGGATTTCATGCTGCCTGATCCACTATATAGCCAGTGCTTTGATATGGCTTTTACTAAAAGTCTGTAAATGAATGTAAGATTGCCCTAAGAGATATTTATAAGATAAATGTTCTGTTTTTGGATAATAAAAATATTGTTTTATTAAATATTGTCTTGTTGATTTTAATATTGTAACTATTGTTTCAGATTTAAAACTGTGTTTTAAGACTGTGTTTGGCTGTTTTTATTCAACACGTTTGCCCCCTCCCTGATCTTGTACTACTTTAAAAAGACTTTTTTTGCTCAAATTTTAGTTAAGACATAGATGGCTCTTTTAGTTCTTCAGTTGTAATAACTGCTGTTGCTCAAGCACTCAATGTAGCCTATGTATAGTACGTATCTTGTTAATAAATAGGACTACATTTAAAATCAATTCTTGATTTCATTATTGCATTAGTTGTGGCACTTATTGTTTTAATGCCATGATGCAAGTTCCTGTGTAAAGGTTGTTGTGCAGTGAAACTTAATTTGAAAAAAATCATATATATATAAAAATCATATCTATTTATTTTTAGATGTCAGAAAAAGCACAATCCAACTTTTTCTTAAAATTGTTAAACTCTAGGATGGGATATTAATTGATTGTGCTTGTCGTGTGTAATAATATAAAGGACAATCACAGTGAAAATTAATAGTTCCTTTAATCTATATATATATATATATATATATATATATATATATATATATATATATATATATATATATATATATATATATATGTGTGTGTGTGTGTATATATGTTAGTGCTTTACTGCTGCAGAATGAAGGATATGCAAAGATTGACACTCGATGGATGCAACTGTTTAAAGTGGAAGTTTTCTACGAGCTTGTTGAAAAATCTAATTGCATGCCTACAGGCATGATTTGTGACATCACAAACAGTGTCAAAGTCAATAATCCAATGTTCAAACTACAAAATTATGGCTTGGAAACTTGAAGACTCCAGTCTCCAGTGCACAAACACTGACATTAGACTTCACAGTTAATTAAAAACCTTCACAACTTTCAACTTCTTCATATTTAGAAGATGCAGATGTAATTTCAAGGATCTTAACAAGATGAGGAGCCTATGGATACATCTTATCAGACACAAATTATTCAAAGTAGAGCATTTTTTACATCTTCATACTTGTCTGGAAGGGTTCTTTAACTCTCATGCACCCTTCATTTTACTGCATATTAGAACCCTTAAGGATAAAAATGCCCCAAAGCTGCCTCGTTTTTGTGCAGTGTCAGATGTAAAAAAAAAAATATGAATATGTATATTTTCAGAATTTTAAATCTTTAAATGTCAATGTGATTAATCCTAAAACACAGTGACCTCATTGAATGTAGAAGTTCTAATGTGAGGTTCACAAATAACCTCGAATTTTACTTAACATCTGTGAAAAAAGTCTACGACACAACAGCAATGTGTGTCGGTCACCTCATATCCATTATTTACATGGTAAAGGCCCCTTTAAATCACCATCCACATTGCTACGCAGCTGAAGGCCGGCGGGATGCAGCGCGCTCATGAATGACCACCGCCTGGTTGTGGATGCTCACAATGGAAAATGTGGTGAAGTGGCGCTGCGTTTGATAGATATAATTAGAAACACACTGTATTCTTATCTTCTCGCTAAACACAAGCCGACGTTAAACCCGGTATTAAAGGAAACGTGCAGCAGAGCGCCTCGCCCCCTCCTGTCCGCCAGCTACAAGCTAGCAAGAAGCTACGCGGAAGCACAGCCCGTTCACCTTCGCAATAAGAGCCCCCGGCTGGCGCAAACCGTTGTAGCCGACGGCGCCCTTCGACGGCGGGGTTTTATTTTGAAAGTCACAGCCAAGTAGCTTGTTGCTAACGGGCGCTCGCTTGACAGCGGTCCTTTTTTCTCTTTTCTCTACGTGCTCCTCAAACTAGCCTGAACTGGATGGCCCGGAGCCTCATCAGCGGCGGCGGCGGGCACGGAAACACAAAACAGTCGTACTTAGAATGATATACAAAGCCGCGCCTTAAGGAAGACGCTACGAAGCAAAAAAAACATTAAAGATTATTGATTATGTGATTCTCAAATCCCCCCCCCCTCTGTGCCGGACTCGCTGAATGACTAGGTGCAGACAGGGGGGGGATGACTAGGCCACAAAGTCACATCAGCCCCCTGCGTGTCGCTCATATGATCACGCAAACGTCACATTGCGGGATCTCTCACCTCTTCCTCGCGCTCGTTCTTGAAGCACAGACACGCCGCTCGTTTCTTGAAGCCCTCGCCGTCGTACGTCCTGGTTTGGTTCGGTTTGAGCTTCATCCTTTTTGTTAATTTATTCTGCCTTCCTCCCGAGATAAGAAAACCGGCACAACAACAAAAAAAGAAAAAAAAACAGAAAAAAAGGGGGACGAGTCCAGCGAGTTAACAGCAGAGCCGCCGCATCGCCGCTGTTCTCTGCATCCGCGGCGCGCGCTGGTCAGTCATGAGAGGAGGAGGCAGGAGACGACAAGGTGCCCGTCAGGCTGACGCGGATTGATGGTTTTCCTCATTAAAAAGGAGGTGCGCGTGAAAGGTTTTTTTTTTTTTTTTTACTCGAGCCTCCGGCTGCCGTCTGTGATCCCCGCTTCACCCAGTGCGTGCAGTCCCGCAGGCTGCGATCTTATAGGCTACAACCTACACAGCACAGCCCTCCTCTGGATCCATTTGCGCATGGCCGCTGACTCAGTACAATGAACAAGCAGAGCCGGAGTTTACATATACAGATCACTCCTCTAGGGCAGCGGGCAGCTCATTGGCTGAGCCGGGATCGGTGGGCGGAGCCAAAATCTCTGGTCAAAACAGTTAGAATAAACAAATGCGTAATTTCTGCGGATTTCCACCGGTTTGGCACAGGACGTGGAACATTAATGCGCAATTTTTAGTGCAGGGGTCTCCAGCAGGGGGTCCGAGACCCACGGAGAGTTCCTACAGGGCAGTGGGGTAAAGAGGGAAAGTAATAACACTTTGGGAGCATTTGTATTTCAGTTTTTATATTTCAACTTTCACTACTTTACTTTCTTAGATTTCCTTTTCACTTGCTAGAAAATAATATAGGGAATTTGGTGGAAACAGATTTATTCTGTTTAATCATCCTGTTATCTGGAAATACTAACTAGCTTGATTAGATTTTTGTTAATTTGCTTTGTTTCAAACATAAAATTATATTAAAAACATAAAATTTGTTCCTCACTTCTCTATAAACTCATATTTCATTTAAACAAAGTCACAAATTCATTACAAATAGGAATATAAAGCCCAATTGTTGCATATTAATCAAATGTCTTATAATCACCCATCACTCTAGTTTTGAATATTTTTTTAAATCTCTGAATATCACAAATGTTTCATTAATCTTTAAAATTCTTCCATAAATGAACTCCTGTCCTCTAGTGTTTGTTGGTGTAGTTTTTTTTCCTGCTGAAAATATATAAAATGTAAACTTTCAAAATAAAACATAGTTAATGGCAACATTTCTGTCACCAGCACAGATTTATATCCAAAAAAGAAATGTTGTATATTATATCCTTATAAATGTCAACCCTTCGAAAATTACTTACGGTAATATAAAGCCTGTTAATTGCAATTATTTTAAAAATCATTAAAATAGTTTTTGAAAAAAAAAACAGTTTTAAATGAACTATAATGATGTTTTTTTAGTTTAAACCTCAGGCTCCATTCAGTTTTAATACCATTCAGCAAATAAAATCAGCCCTATTATCATATCATGTATTTGTCATGATTTAGTCAACTATTACATTTTACTGCTCTATTAAGGGAGTTTTCATCAGTTCCACCTGTTATTCAAACACATGTACATTCCTTTTCCTTGGATATTGTGAAAGAATGATTCACAGAGGGGTTATATACTGTATTACACACATTCCAGGATCTATAATTGTACTAAACATTCAATACAACCTGAATATATTTGGTCTTCTGGAGATAAATTGTCAAAATCATGCAGCAGAAATAGTGAGTAAACTTAATTTAAGCACATCTTTAATGGTATGTTTGATTACGTCATTTGACGTGTATGAAAGCTGAGGGTCAGAGGTCTCAGTGTTGCAACTCTCTGTTAAAGGGGGAGTTGTCAATGTGAAGAGGCACCACTCCTAACCGCTAACTCCCCCTGACTAAACACACACTAGATCTCTGATTGTATCCATGGCACTCCCGTGCTATAGCTGGTTGCAGGATAACGTCGTATAATAAACGATGACTGATACCGTCCCGTATTCCCTAACCCGTGTCACTACTTATTCCTGGGTTCACCTTTGACCTGCATGCTGAGGAGGATCCGCACGCCGTAAACAGCCGCAGTAAAATCAACGATCAAATGACCTGCGGGAAACAAAGGACGATCGAACAATGAAACTCGTCAAAGAGGGAGATAATCCACTTTGTCTGTGAAGATAATCAGGCAACGTTGCCACGGTGATTCTTATTTTATCTGATCGCCTTCTTTCAGGATAGAGTAGACAACATGTGACAACGTAATGCATGTAGTATGGTATTGACTTTCAATAGTTGTAAGTAAGACATGTGTAGGCTCTGCACATGTATTTAGGAGGCTTCCGAATAATCATAAAATAATAATTTAGTCTGATTAAATAAAAAAATTGCCATTTTATATATATATATATATATATATAGAAATATATATATAAAATCTCTAGATGCCCTCTAGGATGAATTGTAGTGTAACTTTTAATCTAAAACCACCATCAAGACAAAATCCGAATGTAACCGATATGTTATTTAATCTCATTAATACCTATTAATACGCACAAATCTAATGACATTTCAGTGAACCCCAGCTGCACTTTGTGCTGTTTGTGCTGATTAGCAAATGTCAAAGCACCAGCAGAGCCGCTGTGGCTGCTGCGACTCTTCCTAGTTTGGTCACTGATGATGAAATCTCTTGCTCATTTATTGGTAATATTAGGTGTGGTTTTCATATTGCAACGATGAGCTCAGACTCACATCATGGGACTAATGCAACATCCTATAAACAGTCCTCAACATGCTCTGCTTTCACCTTTATGTGACCATTTATCTTTGGTGAAAAATAATTGGAGATCTACACCACCCGTCAAAAGTTTTAGAACGCCTTGATTTTTCAGTTTTTATTGGAATTGTCATAGTTTAATGTGTCATCTGACAGTCCAGATGTAGGATGTGGATTATCCTGCTGTAGGATGAACTCCTGACTAACTAGGTCTAGATCATGGGGTTCTGCTTAGCTCTAGAGCTCTAGTTCTAGAAAAGACCGAGACATCAGGCTTCATCCATGCTGATATACAGACGGGGGGTTAATTAACCAGCAAAACTTGGTTGGATCAAGTTTCCACACTTTATTTAAGTCCAGATCATCTCAGTAGAGCTTTACACTTCTTTTTTCAAGCTTATTTCTAAGCCTCTCCTCCTCCTCTTTAAATAGCTGTCATATATACAGTTAAATATATATAGGGGTCTAATACATCTATAAGGTATTAATTGGAATTAAACTGCTTAAATTTCAATAAACATGTACAAATGTGTGTTTTAAAACTTTTGAACTGTAGTGTAGATAATCTAGGAAATCGTAAATATTGGTGAAGTAAATCACCACAAACAGTGGTCATCACCTGACGCCGACATACAATAAGTCCACAGGTCATGTTGCTTGAGATCAGGAGGTTTGTACTTATTACGAAACACGAGAAATGGACTCAAATACACAACACTAGGACCAGTATTTATTACTCAAAGGATCCACAAAAAAGTCTTCACAAGCAAGGAATCTAAAATGAAAGACAGTCTGGCAACAGACAAGAGGGAAGGAGAGTATATAAAAGGAAGGGAGGTGATGAGTCCCAGGTGCAGGTGATCAAGGAAATCAAGGAGAGCGCTGACAAGACAGACAGCGGCATAAAAGAAACAAGAAGGACAAACCCATCACCAAAATAAAACAGGACGTGGACAGGACCTAAAACAGTCTGCTGAGGCCGGTGTGTCGCACTCATAATCTGATTACATGAATGATCATTTCAGCTCATTACAAATACATGCAATGACTTAGTAATCATGTTAAAAATGACTTACACATCATTTATTTAGTAGCTCATATCCATGGGGTTCCTGCAAAGAAAAGATGGCAAAAACCTTAGAATATATACATATTCTAAGGTTTTTGTACAAAAGTTTGAGGTCATCCAGACAATTTAGTGTTTTCCATGAAAGGTCACACTACTTATTTACCACCATGAGTTGTAAAACAATTAGAACATTTTATTACTTTAGCCTTCTGATGCAAATTCAAACACATTAGCACACTGGCCTGATAGTTGCTGGAAATGCGCCTTTATACATCTATGTAGATATTGCGCCAAAAACCAGACATTTGCAGCTAGAATAGTCAATCACCACATTAGCAATGTATAGAGTGTATTTCTGATTAGTTTAAAGTTATCTTCATGGAAAAAAAACAGCATCTTTCAAAAATAAGGAAATTTCTAAGTGACCCCAAACTTTTTGAACGGTAGTGTATATACCTGCATATATACATAGGATACAGCAACACCATATTTAACTATATATTGTTTTTGTTGTGATTAAGTCCAAAGGTGACTGAAAAAAAATTGATTATGTAAAACAGTGGGAACCTTTTAGAGGATTACTTCAGGACTAGAACAATTGTAGAGGATCATAGATTTTATCAATGGTATCTGGGTTGAGGAGGCATTTTTTTTTAAATGTATGTATTTTTAGAATTACAATCCCCTTTCGAATTTGATATATGCTATTTAGTAACTTATAATGCACTAAAATAGAAAGTATCCCATCTAATCAAGTTTTGCCCCCTAATGTAACAACAGAAGCTCCGTCGTGCCGTTTAATGGCATCGGCCACCTCACATGAAAATAAATCTCTCTGTCATCGCGCTGCTCGAGCGGTTCATCATCGTCTCCTTGCATAGCAAAGGAAGTCAATTTAGAGGTCCCCGTTTTTAGCCCAAGTGTGAAGGGAATAGAGGGATCCGGTTTCACGTCCAGACAGATGGAGGAGCGAAGGAGCCAAAAAACCAAGTCTGCCGAGCGCTGTCCTCACTTTATCAGAGGGAGGGCGAGGACATCTGCTTTATGACGGCAGCGTGAGCTCAGACTACACATGGTAACACGGAGGAACACACAAACACGTCTATAAATACATCCCGGTGTACATGTGCGCTAACATCCACGGCGGACACATTCGGGGCAGAAACGCTCCCGTTCACACCCACACGGGTGGGGTGTGTGTGTGTGGGGGGGGGGGGGGGGTGGGGGGGGGTCTAATCTGCCTCCTCGTTTGCCCCGAGATCCGCTCAGTGTTTGCAGCCAACTCGGATTACGGGTATAAAATCCCGAGCTGATTAGCTCACCCGTAAATCTCCCCTTTGACCTCAAGCGCCGGGCCTTGGGCGCGGAGCGCGCCAGGGAACGGCGACTTGCCAGACGGGGGGAAAAAAAAAACGAGATTCCCCCGAAAAGCTGAGACGCTTCTTAACGGAGGGTCAGAAGGATATAAATATCCCGATCGATGAGGAACCGTTTATTCGCTTAAATTTAGATCATGATAATCATTCAGTGGCCAGCTCTAATTTTAGATCAGACCATCTGTTTTCCTGTTAAGTCCCCATTATCGGAGGGAATCTGGTTTCACTTGGGGATGAAATTAAGCTTTAATAAACTCATCCTTCCTTTTTTTCCCCCTTATGATCAGTAATATTCGCCATGACAAAGCGAGGTAGGAGGAGCGTTCGCAGGGGACGTTTTATTCCCGTTGAGGTGAATGTTTTCATGGGATGGAGGTTATCCAATGATGAAGTGAGCTCCTGACAGCTGGCCAAGGCTGTCAAGATGGATGTGAGCTGCTGTCAGTGTTGAATATAGAGCTGGTGACGCTCTGCAAGTGGATCTATGCCCTCCATAAAGGTATTTCTCCACCAAGGTAGCAACAGGGAGTGAGAAGAATTCCACTTGGCTTGAGGTTACTTCCACTGAGCCACAGTTTTCTTAGGTATGTTATCATCATTCTAAGGCCACTATTCAGAGAGATCTTCATTGCCTTTGTCTATTATAACTAGTACCTGGAGCGGGGAGTTGTTTCTTGCCTTGCAAACCATTTACAAATCAAATTACAAGTCAAAATATTCTATCCCTTCTCACTGATTTCACATTTCTGTGAAGAAAAACAGTTACAGTTATCATCCAGGGGGCCTGGATTGGACACTCAAGCGGGCCGGTTATGGGCCGCGGGCCACATGTTTGACACCCCTGACCTAGACCTTTAACTGACCTTTGACTTCCTGTTCACTACACTGTAGAAAAAGTAAATAAAAAGTAAATCAATCACAGAAAATATTCGACTCAATGTAAATATTTCATTCAGTTCCGCCTGTATTTTTTTTTTTTTTAACTCCAGCTCATCTATTTTCTGAAGCGAGACAATTATTTAAAGTTATCATACATTCAAATAGATAAGCCGAGACTCTAAATTGCCCATAGGTGAAAATGAGATAGAAGATGACTGTTTGTATTGATTCATGTAAATTGTCCATTCGGTTTCACCTGAAATGTTGAACTCCAAACCTTTTTTTGGGAAAGTTGGAGCAAAGTAAAAAAAAAATGCCCTGTCCTCATATTTTGAAATATACATCAAATGGAATTTGTTTTAAAATGCTTTAACTATAAACATCAATTAGAAAGTTTAGCAAAAGTTTAGCAAACTAATCATTTTCAGCTATTGGGTGACTTTTTTTTCCCAGTGCAGCCACGTGGATAAACCTAAACAGCAGGTTTACATTAACGTTAAGCCAAATTGCTTTGACCCTATAGTAAACACAAACAAAATCACCCATAATTAGTATTTTTGGGTAATTCCACTATTCCTTAACTCCCATTTACACCTAAATTACTGCGTATATCGCAATTCTCTTAAGCGTTGTTAAATCTAAGATGCTAAATGAATGAATCACCCATTCAGCCTTATGGGTTCATCATGACACCTTCCACATGACACGTGGTCATTTGACACATCGTTAATAAGCTATAACAGCGATAAATGCGGCTTTAATTTAATCGCACGGTGCTGCTCGGGTTATGGCCTCCGTGAACGGTAGCGTTATAGCCGCTAAAGCCATTGTAAGGAAGTCTGAAGGACACCAGCCGTTTTCCACTCAGGGCCCTGTGAGATCAAGTCGGAAAACATCCACACGTCTCTTAACAGTTTATATAACAGAATAAACAGAGGTCTCAAGGCTATGGATGGTGGAATGACAATAACTCGGTTGTGAGGGTTTGTTGCTGCATATTAAAGCCTGTTATTATGCGATAGCTGCGCATAAAATAGACTCAACACGGGTAAACATCACTTAAGGATGAGTTAACGCAATCAGGGACGACAGGGAGAGATACGGAGGAGTCAGATTACGGCTTTTTATCTGCGGATTAATATTTAAATGAACGCGTGTTTGTCTCGGTTTTCGATGCTCCGGGAGATTGCTGATGATTCCGAGCTCGTCGACGGCCGCCGTTAACGCGGCGTTGGAAGGCGAGCCGCGCTCACAATGGTGTCTCTGTCTCCTTGAGGTGGAACAAAAACACAGACACTCTATAATCACGCGAAGATTAGGCTTTAAGGGGCATAAACAAAGACAGACGGTGACAGTGTGCTCGCCAGAATGTGGGAAAGTTCTCTGAAACGAAACCCCACAGCGATGACACACACACACACACACTCACACACACACACATAAAAGTAAGATGTCATTCACCCAAACAAGTGGGTATAAATGCAGAACGATGATGAGGGAGGAAGAGGAAGTCAAACCACTCGTGCACACCTGAGAGCTGTGAGCTGTCGTCCCTGCTGGAGTTAAGTGCCTTGCTCAAAGGCAGGGAATGAAGCCAAGAAGTCTTTTTTTTTTTTTAAATATTTTTAACAGGTCATCGCAGTTATCCAGGGAGATATTTTGAGATCTGAGCTCAGCCTTGGAAAGAAAAACACCAGCGCTGCTTTGAGGAAGAAAAACGAAACGACTCATTCGTCTAACTAATGACGAGACCTGTGTTAAATATTTGAGTTCTGCGATTATATAATCCGACATGTTTCCGAGAAGGTTCAAACCTAAAGAAATGGATTTTAATGATATTTTAATCTAAGCAATGAAGCTTACAGAGCGTCTCTCTGTATAATACCATTTAAATGTCTGGGGTCACTTAGAAATTTCTGTATTTTGTGAAAGAAAAGCACCGTTTTTTTCAATGAAGACAACTTTAAACTAATCAGAAATGACTATTGTAGCTGGGTTTTGGTGCAATATCAACATAACGTGACTTTTCATGATAAACACTAAATTGTCTGAGTGATCCCAAACTTTTGAACAATAGTGAACGCGCCTCGGTCTCGGTTTACATGCAACTCGGAAAATCCACTAAGTGACGGGGTCCGCCCCCTCATGTTGCCTCACCAGTTGTTTCAGCAGGTTAATATGAGCATAGATACACACACACACACACACACACACACACACATATATATATATATCTGACACCTTAATAAGCCTGTCTAGACCGGTTCTGTATATACTGAGAATAGGATATGGGTTTCCTTTGGTCTCTCTCTCTCTCTTTATTGAAAATTCTATTCCAATCACATTATCTATGTGTCTTAATCAGAGTTGGACATCTCTGGTTTACATGCACTATAGTTAAAGTCCAGTTATAGTCGGATTAAGGTAATCATTATTTTTTGTGTCATGTAAACGAGTGTCTGGAAACTGTCATTAACTGACATTTTATTAAGCTTAAACCCACATTTTTTACAATACACTTTTTTAGATATTGCTTGTTTTTTTTTGTTTTTATCTATCTCGACCAGACGGAGGGTTTTAGTCGTCTGATCTGATCAATCACACCTGCGTAGGAGAGGATATCTGTCCCTTAAAAGAGTCTAAAGTCCACAGACATCACATGACCGCACCTATAGAGACGGAGCTCATAAACAGAGGAGAACTGGGACGAAAGCAGAGGTCATTAACGTGTGTTTTGTTTTTCCCAGGGAACGAGGATGACACCGGACGATCTGAACCGAAACTAGAAATGACCTAATGAACGACGTAAACGAGGTCATGTCTCCTCCGTTCCTTTCATTATTTACTCCACGCGGGCAAAACATTAAATGCATGACTGAGCATTTTAGCACCATCAGATAGGGAAAGATGTCACAAAGCGTTTGAAGATGAAGCAACGCAACAAGCTGACGACACAGACTGATGACTCATGCTTAGAGCATGTCGCACGTAGACGGATATTCAGTCTGGAATCTTTACCTCCGGCACAAAAAAAAGCTGTAATTAACGCTCGTTTAAAGGTTAGAGAAGGGGATTATGTGTTAATACATTGTACCTGCGTACAGTAGCTTCCTTTATTAATTAATCTCTATCCTTCCCTTTAGTCACTTACTCTAATTATCATATATTTCCCGGTGTTGTTACAGAACCGAATAGAATCTCCCGGGTGAAATGTCTTCTCCCACTTCGTCTAGTTATATTTTTGTATTCAGCCTCTTTTATATTCCTTCCTCTGTTTCCTGGTTCCTCTGCCTTCAGGCAAACCAACAGATTGCTTATAGATGTGTAGATGCATCCAGGTAAATTATTAATCCCAGTGGTAATTTAGGCAGAGGGTTATAAAACACCCATATCCTAAAGCATCTTGTCTAGTGATCAATCCAGTCAGTGGATAATGGCCCAAACAAACAAGCCTCACTCAATAAACAAATGCTATTTGCTCACCTCTGTTTTTTTTTTTGTCCCTGGAGGTTAATGTTTTATTTCATAAAAGTGCAATTAATTTAAACATAAGTTATTCTAACGTATATATATAAAAAAATTGTATAAATAGTTTTTTTTTTTTTCAGATTCTGCTGAATCTGAAAAAATTGACCTTCTGGGAAATCCATGCTTTTCCATGTAAAAGCCACGATAATGAGGCCATTACTGGACATATATTGCACCACGGCATCATGTGACTTTACACACTGCAGCAAAATCCTCCCCGTGTGGACCTCCTCTATTTATCTCCACAGCCGTCTCAAGTCTTTTCCCTCATCTCTTCCCTGAGGTGTGGTGTTGATTTATGAATGAGCCGTTATGCAAGAAAAAGTGACCTGAATACAGACAGGCAGGCAGAGGGAGAGGGAGGGAAGAAGAGAGCCCCGCTGCTGTTTAGATGACGTCATCTTGTTGTCACATCAGGTGTTGCTTTTGCCGGGTAATCGCGCCAAAGCTGCAGATCTACCGGTGTTTATCAAGACGCTCAAGGTATAATCACGGTAATGACCTGATAACGACCGGCACCGATGCTGCGGTTGTCACAGCAGCTCTGCCAGGTGGTGTGACACTGAGCCAAGGAAACAGGGTTTTCATGTCATCACCTCGCAGGCCAACGCTGCAAAAAGTTAATCCCAAAAGGTGAGCTTTTTAAAGTTTGTTTTAGTTTTGCTCAACTGAATCCTAAGTATGAGAAAAAACTGAGATGAAAAGCCAAACATGTGAGATTAAAAGCCAGTATTATAAAAAAAAGTCAAATAATTTAAAATTCTTAAAGCCCCAAATCAACTTCTACTCAATATTAGACTTATTGTATCTAATATCAGATATTTCAGCTATTTAAATGGGAATATTTGTGTTACTTTCCTATGATTTTGTACTCTTGTTTGGACAAAATTACTAATTTTAATCATTTTGGTCTCTGATAAAATGCAGTGGAGTATTTCTCACATTCTAAGATTAATCATTGGATCCATTAAAAATAATCTACATATAATTTCCTCTGGGCCAAAGCACAACAATTCACAAATTCACCTGATATTTATCTCTAGAGGATCAACAGGGAGGTCAAAGGTCACCGATTATTACCTCAACCTACTGATTGATATCTGCCCTTCCTGCTCATAGTTTTGAACAACACTGGACTCGTTTGTTTCACACGTAGAAACCCACGATGTCTTATACACAGGGGGAATCATGGTTACTGATTCTGTGGAGTGGAAACACGTTCTAATTATTGGCCGGCGTGCTAATAATCCATCAATCGCTGTTAATCTCATCTCTCCGAGAGAAAACCCAACTCGCTCAAACAGAAATATTGAACCCTGCATACTGAAAATCTCACTATCAGCACCACTGTTTGACAGATTATCGATCAGCATTGTCGGCAGCAGCAGCAGCAGCAGCAGCAGCAGCTCGACTCCCTCCGATACACAAACACGCCACAGTCGCCGCTTCATTTGCAGACGTGGGTGGCGTGGCCCTGCTCAGGCCCCGCGAACACACTCACTGGACACAGTTAATTATTTACACTCAACCCTGCTGGGCCAGACTTCTGTGTCTTTTCCGAACATCCGATGAAATCGGCTCCCAGGCGTAATTATTTCCAGGATTTTGACCGCTGGTCCAGACAAAAACAAAGCGGGCGGGATGTCAAGCGCTGATTTATTTACCTCATTAACCTCGCCGCTCACCACGGGGATCATTTATTAAACGCGCATCTCTGTTGAGATATTTGAGGATGCTGGCGCTTACGAAACCCGTCGACTTCAAAACACACACAAACACACTCGCCCCCTGCTTATACATTCCAGTCCCAAAGAACACGTTGTGCCAGCTTCGGGAATCCAATCCCGAGTGTTGAATTTGTTCTGTGTCTATTTCAGTTGATCAGTTGATGAAAGGAGGGAAGTGAGAAAATGAGGCTTCCAAATGAGTCCAGGCGGATTTCCAAGTGTTTGAGTTGGCATGGAGGAGCGAAAAAGTGTGAGGAATGAGGGAGGAGGGGTCCATGTGTTTTTACTGTCAGTTAAAGTGCTTTGCTCTATACATTAGACTCACCCAGCGTGTACATATGCAGAGGAGGAGATTGTTCTCAATATGAATGAAAAACCCCATCAGAGGAAGAATCGCCTCCACATCATGTTGTGTTGGCTAAATATTTATGGTGCTAACACTCAAACTGTGATATAAGACCACCCACTCACTCTGTAGTGAGGAGAAATGGCTCCTGTTGTGATGTCACAACAGGAGTGGAAGTTAATAGTAAGCGCCTGTGGATTCCTGTTGCTGCCCCGTTTCCACAGTGATTTTACTTGACTCTCCGATGACCCCATCCCTCTGAGGGGTGTGACATTTCCTACAGTGCTCAGCCAATCAGAACAGAGGGAGTGTTTTGGGGGGCGGGGTTCAGAGTGAGTGTGTGAGAAGGCAGACTGCATGGCTGCTACAGATGCAACTAGGTGCCGTTGAACTATAAAATCATCAGAATTTATATAAAAAGACATTTTTGGTATTTTTTTAATATTAAACTTAGAAAATAACAACGGTTTGACTCTTTAGTTATGTGTGTTTGAGCCAAACCTGTTTTGGAAATTGATATATGGCAAGAGGCAGCTTCAGGTTGAAAACAGTTTGCAAATAAGCATAAAGGAACAGGATCTGTATAAACTATAAAGCCCACTGAGGCTGGGATTTGTGATTTTGGGTTATACAAATAAAAGTGACCTGACATGACTATTAGGAACAGGATTCATACTCTAAGTGCTAAAAAGGCAGAGAAGGTTTGTTCCTATTTGCTCTCACAGCAAACTAAGCAGCGGCTGCATCACTATTCTACTGCAGCTGTCTGTAACATCTGAGATACAACACGTCCTTTAACTGAGTCAAACTCTGGAAAACTCCCTCAGAGGTTTAACACAATGAGACTGGAAGGGTTCCAGATACCTGTTGGCTAATAGCAGGGAGTCAACAGCAGCAGCAGTAGTAGCAGCAGCAGTAGTAGCAGCAGCAGTAGTAGCAGCAGTAGAAGCAGCAGTAGCAGCAGTAGTAGTAGCAGCAGCAGCAGCAGTAGTAGCATTAGCAGCAGCAGTAGCAGTAGCAGTAGTAGCAGCAGTAGAAGCAGCAGTAGCAGCAGTAGTAGTAGCATTAGCAGCAGCAGTAGCAGTAGTAGCAGCAGCAGCAGCAGCAGCAGCAGTAGTAGCAGTAGCAGTAGTAGTCGTAGTAGTAGCTGTAGTCGTAGTAGCAGCAGCAGTAGTATAAGTAGTAGTAGTCATAGTAGCAGCAGTAGCAGTAGTATAAGTAGTAGTAGTCATAGTAGCAGCAGTAGCAGTAGTATAAGTAGTAGTAGTCATAGTAGCAGCAGTAGCAGTAGTATAAGTAGTAGTAATCATAGTAGCAGCAGCAGTAGTAGTAGTAGCATCAGCAGCAGTAGCAGCAGCAGCATTAGTAGTGTTTGTATTAGCAGCAGCAGCAGCAGTAGTAATAGTAGTAGTAGCAGCAGTAGTAGTAGTAGCAGTAGCAGCAGCAGCAATAGTAATAGTAGCAGCAGCAGCAGCATCAGCAGCAGCAGCAGCATCATCAGCAGCAGCAGCAGTATCATCAGCAGCAGCAGTATCATCATCAGCAGCAGTAGTAGTAGCAGTAGCAGCAGCAGTAGTAATAGTAGCAGCAGCAGCAGCATCATCATCAGCAGCAGCAGCATCAGTATCATCGGCAGCAGCAGCAGCATCAGTATCATCGGCAGCAGCAGCAGCAGCAGTAGTAGTAGCAGCAGCAGTATCATCATCATCATCATCAGCAGCAGCATCAGTATCATCGGCAGCAGCAGCAGCAGCAGCAGTAGTAGCAGTAGCAGCAGCAGTATCATCGGCAGCAGCATCAGTATCATCGGCAGCAGCAGCAGCAGCAGTAGTAGCAGTAGCAGCAGCAGTATCATCGGCAGCAGCAGCAGTATCATCGGCAGCAGCATCAGTATCATCGGCAGCAGCAGCAGCAGCAGCAGCAGCATGTGACAGGAATGCTTTACCTGCAGTCAGCAGTCACAGTGAGAGTTGATCTGTCCGAGCAGCAGATCTATGTTTAGGACGCTACATATGATCTGCTGCAGAAATCACCGTCCGTTTATTTCGCTTTGTATTCAATTAGAGACAAATTCCAACTTTTTATTATTCATTTTTTTACTCCCCTTTTTTGCCAGAAAAGTGTGGGGGAACAGAAAAGACAATATTGACAATTAAATTAAATATATGCCACATTAACTTTATACACACCAGTAAGACGTTATTTACAGGCTCATATATCTGTTTACCGCTAGGAATGAATCTGACATTTTGGCATATTCAAAGATGATTGTCATAACATATGGTGTAAATATTACTCAAGTTAAAACGCTGTCAATTATTGTAATTTATCCTAATTATTATCATTCGAATAATATTATTATCACCTAATCTATACATCTCTATGAATATGAAATGGCTTTGAATTATAACTTACATATCTTATCTATAAATATAAAAGCCAGGAGGGATTTGGTGAGAATGCAACAACAAACACATTTTAGAGACCACAGCCTCCGGACGACATTTATCAGATATTTCAGATAGTGTGGGGGGAACCGTTTCTTGCCATTAAAGACTAAAGAAGGTCTGTGTACCAGTCACAATGACTCACTGTCACCATATGAACCACCATCATAAATCACTGTGAAATGTTTGTTTTTCCTGGTGATAAAATATGAACAACACAGGCCTTCAGAGGCAGGAAGAGGGTTAGGACACGGATCTACGCAGTGATCTGGGTTTTAATTGGAAACTGATTAAGAAATAAAGTGTCAAATTTAATCGAACTGAATTTGACAACGCATAATTACATAGCGTTATGTTTATGAGGTTCCAGCAACTCCAAGTCCTGAAGTTGTCTGCTCCGAGTTCAATTTGCTTTTAGCACCATCTTGTGAATTTCTGTGAGACAGCAGAGGAAAATACCACAGGCGCTG
Organism: Lepturacanthus savala; assembly: GCA_030544235.1. Lineage (NCBI taxonomy): Eukaryota > Metazoa > Chordata > Actinopteri > Scombriformes > Trichiuridae > Lepturacanthus > Lepturacanthus savala. The sequence continues at coordinate 14,153,400 of CM060474.1, forward strand.
ACAATAGATCTTTTTATTTTTTTCATGTTTTGATACGTCACATCAGGAAAAGAGCAGGTGTAATTCATGTTTAATAATTCAGCTAAAGCTGACAGTTAAAAACTGGAATCACCTGCGGTTTTACTGCTATTACAAGACAAAATCTATTAATATTTAATAAAAAATAGGGCCAATTTTCCCTTGAGATCAGCACTTACCAATGTGTACCCAGCGTGAATGAGCAGGCTGTTACTCCAGTAGTTGACCCCTGGATTTTTCGGTGTTCACTCGTTTAAATTGCGTGAATCTATTAAAATTGACATGATTATGATATTGATGCATTTGGGCAGGTGACTTTTTCTGTTCAGGGAATGAATATGTACAACTTCTCATCCATAGAGCTGAAAATGGATTAGGATGCAAGATCATTTTATTCATCATTTTCAAGATTTATTAATTAGTCTATAATTAGGTTTATTGTAGTCTTACTGTCATTGTGCATTTGTTTTTATTTGATTTTTTGTGTGTATGTTGAGTTTTCTTCAGTTTTGGATACATTTTTATATAATTTTGTGTTAATTTTTTTAGCTATTATATATCTTTTTTACATTTATCTCAGCTTTTGCCTTCTTTTGAGTTTTGTATTGTTTTTACATATGTCGTGATGAGGTTTATTTATTGTTTTGAGCTGTTTTTTTTCTTTTGTGAAGATTAAACATCCATCTAAAGCATTTAAGCCCAAAATAAAATAAACAGGAAATGTGCAGAGCTGTGATCACTGCGTTTTGTGACTGTCGGCCTCAATGCCTCCCTCAGCTGGACAGAAACAGTCCTGCAATAAAGATGCACAAAAAAAACGTGAGCATCTCAGACAAATTCTACATGAGGACACCCCTAATTGTACATTTGCAATGATTAAGGCGCCTAACAACCTGCCAGTCACTTGCATCTAGATCCTCTGTTCTATGACCGAGTTGTTTAAATGCAAATTCCTACAAAAAAACCCCGAAAAATGATGAAATTCAAAGCACAATCACCCTCCATAACCTAAATATTCACCGCAACAAACGCCACACAGCACAAAACAGAAGAGCCTCTACTTACTTACTCAACTCAGTTTATTTACAGAGCATTTGAAGAGCCATGTATGCAAATGTACTGAAATTACCCACAGAACTCTTCTTTTTTTTTTTACATACGGGGGAGCTGATTAACTAGAATTTGATCTCTCTCCATATTTTGATCTAGATGCTTCGAAAAAAAAATCCAGTGAGTGACTGTTCCCTTGGTTTGGATTACGGTCAGTTCCCCTTCAGGGAAACCAGAGATTAACCAGGTCTTTAAACCGTGCGACTTCTCCCAGACTTGAGTAAATGTTAGAAACGGTTAATATTTCCGGGTGAGGACAGGACACAAATGAGCCTAAGCAACGACCAAGCCTGCAAAAGCAACCGAAAAGGAAAGCTTAACGAAAAATAGTTTGACTACCAACACAGTCCTCGCTCAGATGAGCCATACGGAAGCGATAGAATATCATGGAGGGTGAATTCTAAGGAGTCACGATCTGATGTCACACTCTAACCCACTAACACAGGATCCTTTAAAAGGGTCAGTTTAAGGATTTCAGGCCTTTTCTCCGTCTTAACCTCACTATTGGATTTGTTGTGAATTCTTTCCGGCCGATAGAAAAATCCGTAACAGCGTGATAAAAGAGCTTTAATCTTGAACACCGTTTTATTTGTAATATCACTTTTTTTTTTTTCTCTTCTCCCCTGCTACCACAATGATCCAAATTTCCTCTCAGACGCATCAGTGAAATTTCACTTGCATAATCATCATCACAAATCAGTATCACAGAAGTAGCAAAAGCAGGTAATTAAGGAAAAATCATGGTGGAAAAAAAAAAAACAACAACTTTATAATTAACAACCCAACCTCCAAAAAAAAAAAAAAAAAGCCTCAACTTTCCCTTCAAAGAAAAACCCGAAGATCTCACAAAACACCCAGAAGAAAACTCACTGGAACTGTCCCGGTATCAGTTTGGTTATGGTACATGCCTTTTTTTTTTCATTTTAATGAAGGAACACTGAAAATAAAATAGAGAACAGGCAACAGAGACTGCATGGACAGACAATTAATAAAACAGGAAAATAAAAACAACAGCTCAACTCCCTACACCCTTAAAAAAAGGACATGGTTTTTTCTTTTTTAAACACATATGAGTAGTCTGCTACAACATGCATACGGCTCCTTTTCAGCACAAAACAGTCGGATTATTGTTTTAAACGTGACTCGCTGTGTTAAAAAGCAACTCAAGATACGTTGTCTCATCCTACTTTTTCTGAATGTGTCGGAAATTACTTTTTTTTTCCTCTTTTTTTTTTTTTTTTTTTTAAATGTGGATGTGTCTCACTGATCCAGGTCACCCTCCCCTAAACTGTCCAAAAAGGGTCGTGCTGCTGTGAGAAAACGGACGAACCGATGAGGCTGGAGTGTGAAAACTTGTAACATCTCATACTCAACATTTGACATGATGCAAAAAAAACAAAAAAAAAGGACTTTAAATCATCGCCTAGAAGCCCAATCCTCAACTAATCTGTATAAATCCATCCAAATCCAACAATTGTCCATCTGTAGATGTAAGATCTGCATGGGCGACAAATCGACAGTAGCCACAGACTAAATTTTGGCTGATTTTTATTATCTCTACTGGCCAACATTTAAGAGTTTAACAAATTGTTTCACAGTAAAAGTATTGTTTAAAAGGTCTATATTATTGGAATGAACCCTCCTCAACTATCTGTGGATGAACGTTTTTGTTTTTTTTCCCCCCTCCCGCTTCTTCGCTAATCCTAAAAATCACAGCGAAACCTGCCCGGCGACAAATTTACAGGAAGTGTGGAGCGTTTCATGCATGCTTTTTGACAAATAAGATCACATTTCCTGTTTATTAAGTGTCCCGCGTGTGTTTTTTTTGCGACGATGCTGAACTAGCTGCAACATCTACGACATATTCCGTGTTTTTGAAGTGTCCGCATGCTTGTTAGCAACCGGGAATATTAGACGCACACATGATGTGATGATCCAACTAGCCTCCTTTTGCTTTTTTTTCCCCTAAATTCATCATATTCCCTAGAAAGTCTAGAGGGAAATTCCATTCATATATTGGGTTTTCTACGACTACGGGGTGGGGGAGCTCTAGCTCTTTATGTGTTGAAATAACAGAACATGTCATCTCTCACCAAAAAAAGTCATACAGATGTGTTGACAAATGATGCGTGTGTTAAAAGAAGGACAGCTTTAATGCATGTATATTCTTGCAAACGTACCAGTATGTGCCGAGTTCAGGACAACATTATCGCATGTTATTTGAACACGTTCTTTTTAAGACTGTAGTGGGGAGGGTGTCATTCTCTGTCCATGCATTTAAATAGCAACACAGGGAAAAAAAAAAAAGAAGAAAAAAAAAAAAGGCTAACACACATTGAACGCATCTTACAGAGGAAAATAAGTCACCCAGAGGTCTGCAGCAGTAAATCTTGTCATTTCTTTCAAATAGATTTGGACTTATAATCTTATTTTTTTTTTTCTCTTTTTTTTTTGTGTCCGTTTTAAATTCAAATGTTGACAGAATAGGAGTACATTTTGTGGATCACATTCAGACGCCTCGTCTCGCTTCTTCTATACTTCAGTGTTGCCCGCGTAGAGCCTGGTCCATGTTCGGGCTGCGGGAGACAAGAGAGACATAAAATGTTTGTGTTGTGGTGGGTGTGTGAGGGACATGGAGGGAGGTGGGCGGGTGGGGTTAAGTGTTGAAATGTACATCATTTATCAAACAAACCCCCCCTGTCGGTACGGGTGTGAATCAAAATAAACAGGCCTACGTGGAGGCAGCGTTTAAATGCCATGAGAACGCCGCTGAGCAAACTCCATTCACTAATGAAAACCATGTGATTCAGTTTGAGGGGAAAAAAAAAAAATAGAGGCTAAAGCGGATCCAGACAATATCACCGTCAAGCTGCATAAACAGAAAAAGCAAGAAAAAATGACAGCTTTAACAGGTTATGTTAAATTACCGGACCTGATATCCACAGTGAATTACAGTTTTGTTAGTGTTGCATTATTAACACTATTGGTTACAATGCCGGCGTAAGCCGTACACAACTTATCGTTGCTCCTGAGCTCCTATGTGACGATGAAAGACTAAACTATAGTCGAAGAATCTCCCCCGGCTCATTCCTCAACTATCGGGACAATTGGAAATGTGTACCGTTTCCAAACCCTTGGAGGAAAACATCAAAAGCAGCGTTCACTTGGAAACTCCTTCAATATGCGCCGCTGTTGTGAAGAATCCTTCTTTCGGTCGGTTGATTTACAACAGACGTTACAGCACCTTCGAGGTGCTGACTGGGTTGTTGCGTTTTCTTTTTCCAGAACAGAAACAACCGCTCACAAGAGCTACGACAGATCTTTACATCGAAATGTGGGCGATGACTCAGAGGTCTGCGATCGAGCTAATGATTGTTGCTGCCTGACAAAAACGTTTGTTTTTTTCCCCAGACTGAAGCAGTCGGTAAAGAACGCGAATTAAGTCGCAGGACGGGGAAAACGCATGGAATCCTCACCTGTCTCGATGGCATGGCTTTCGTTTTTCTTCCACTGCTCTGCGACATCGTTTGCCAGGGGATCGTCTGGATTGGGAGCACTTAATAACGCCTGGATAGATAGCAACACTGTACGGATTTGCAGGGCTGGAGACCACTTATCTGGAAGAGGGGAGGTGCAGAAAAAGACGGAAGGAGACAAAAAAAGATGACAATTTAAACGGAAAATTAGAATAAAAACACAAGGAGGCTTCGTGTGACCTAACGTCGGTATTACTGTGTTAACAAGCAGGTACAAAACGAACAAGTGATGAAACTAGTACATTTTTATAATCAAAAATCAAAACTTTAGCCCAGATCTCAGTCGGATACAGTATTTTCTCTGACAACTGACCTAGCGGGTTTAGTTCTGCTCTAATCTTGCAAAATGAACATTACCTTTTAGATTGTTTACCTCAAAACTTCAAATGCAACAGCTGTAATTAAACCCTGAGGCTGTGAATCAGAAGTGTTTTCTGCAATAACTGGGCTGCTTTGCAGCCGTCTCATATTAGATTACATTAAAAAAAGGTCATGTCTGATCTGCCATATGCTGATCGTGACAACGCAAATTAAATCTGTGATTCTAGGTTTCAAACTGCTGCAGTAGATGATGTTTAATAATCGTGAAGTTGACACTCTTTGGCTAATAAATTGCTTTTCTGATCGTAACACTGAATCAAACGTCTGTAATGCGAAAGCGTCGCTGAGGACACCGGCTTGATCCTCTGTGCCGCTTTTAGCTGCTGTTTCGGTTCATGCGCCCCTATTTAGAAGGTATGGGTGCCTCTAAACGCCCCTCATATAACATTATAGGCACTTGTTGCCCATAAACAAGATCAGACAAGACCAGCGTTCGCTACATGCCCAGAATACAATTGCAACATAGGAGTGTCTGCTGAAGAGAGAGCAGCTTAAAACGGAGACGCTTTTCTCAGGATAACTGAGAACAAACTGGAGCTAAGACTTTGGTCATGTGTCCAGAAACATGACTCCAACGAGCCCATGATGCTTAGAGTCACCTGAATATTAAGCAGGCAGTTGACTCTCTATCCAATGTATGTCTCGTAGGCTTAAAAGCTGTTGTCAGCATTTTTTTTTTTTTTTTTTTAAATCACAGCTTTTTATGATTTACTTTTTAAATTTGTGTTAATTTTATGTATGAAAACAAAAGGGAGGAGGCGGAAAATGCTACTTGACAATCCTACAACTCAGAGGAGCATTCTTAAAAATAAAATACCGGTATCGTGGTTTCTTACCTTTCAAAATGTCTAAACATATTCTTCCCAGTTTGTCGACATTGGGGTGGTAGATTTTGGTCATGAATCGCACTTTGGGAGCTGCCATGGGATACTCTTCTGGAAGAAATAGTTCAAGTTTAAATGTGCCCCCTTCAAAGGGAGAGTCTTGAGGACCTGCAATGACCACGTGGAAGTAACGTGCATTCCCTTCATCAGGCGTAGCCGTGATCCCTGGAACGGGCTCTGCCATCAACCGCTGCGTCTCCTGAGTGTGGTCAGAACGAGAAGATAGAAAAACACTGTGTTGACATTTCTGAATTAAAAAAAGAAGATAGTGCGGTGTTTACTGCAGGAAGAAGTGGGTCTGTCAGCAGACAACCGACTTTAAATACATAATGGATGAGAACATAAAGTCACACATGCACCTTCAACAACAGCCACATAAACACAATAACAATCCACAAGCTGTTATTTAACAAAGACAATGTGGCCAAAGGTTAGTGTCTCACGGATAAGAAATGTGCATTTTTTTAAATTCAGAAGTTCAAGAGTTAATTTGCTTATTTAATTAATTGTTTGGTGTGAAAGAGGTGAATCAATTTCCCAGTGGTGCCTTCAAACGCTCGCTAAATTCCAGACTTATGAGTAGATTTGTGCTAAATTTACTCCCAAATAATTGTCCATTGTCTCTAAATATACTGAAAGAAACAAGATTATATTATTGTTTCTCCCAACTAATTTAGTGTCTTTTATAAATTAAAAAAAAAGGTTAAAATTATATTTTCAACACGTTTATGCAGCTGTGGTCATGGAAACAAGAATGAATGCAGCCATAAAGTTTTCCCTATGCAGAAAAGATGGTGCATTTAAGTGTCTGATAATGACATGACTCCAAAACCCATTCATGTTCAGATAAGCTTAGCATTTGGTTATTCTTTTTACTCTAGGTACAATTCATTGAAGCAATTTTGGTCTGAAAAGTTTTATAAAATTTGAGAAATTCTTAATACTGTATTTTAGGGGGAGAAAAAAAAGGAATTGGGGCAATATTCTGGAAAAATACTGCATAGGAAACATAAGAGGATGTTTTTGCTTTTTTTGTTTTAAAGATATTAACATCTAAGTAATTACAATTGCTGATTAATTCTGTCGACTAGTTTTTCATTGTTTTTTATATGTTAATTAATTTATGCTCCTTTAGAATTCAAGACTTCAGGTAACAAATTATCCCTCTTCATTTAACGAGCATAACACGTTTCTATTACTGCTTGACTCGCAGATTTCTATAAATCAATAAAACACAAAGAGAAGGACAAGTGATAGACATTCTCAAAAAAGGAGGAAGTGGAAGATTTTCCACATATCTGCGTTTGGTTAAGCAGGTGCACTCAAACATCTGCAGTCAACAAGAAGGAAGCTGCTTTAATCTTGTTGAATTTTATCTACTTCCTCGTTGGTGTCGTAAAACAAAACTAAACAAAGTGCGGGTCCCATTAATGGAACCTGGCTGGTGTTTTCACTCCGTCAACGTTATGCTATGCGCTGTGAAAACCTGCTAAACTTGACAAATAGCTTTCAAGATGTGGCGGAAAAGGCTGATCGCGCCCACAGCCTGATCCGGGCCTGGCCCGGTGCAGCTGCGGTGAGGCTGCGGGAGGACACCCGCAACGCCAACAGGCCCTAAATCCATGTTTGCCGTTTCTGTTTCGTCCACACAGAAAGATAAACACCAATAAATCTGCTTTATTACGAGCTTTTTTTCCCCCCGTTCAACGTTTCGAAACCGCAAGGGCAGCGGCAGACATGTGAACCAATCACCACACTCAGTAGCCTAGCTTAAACAGCGAATCCATTCATATATCGACAAGGACGGAAATGTCACAATTTTGTCGATTCATACTGGAAATTAGCAACCCGGCGGAGTGAGAAATACTTTATAAACGCGACGACGGGCCGACTCGTGCCGAAAAACGCACCGCGGACAGGGAAGAAGGGAGTAAACGGAAGTGGCAAACAAAACACTTGCAGACACGGACCAGCGAGTTAGCTCGATGAAGCTAACTGTGCTAGCGGCGCTAACGTCAAGCTACACGCTGGGTGGCAGTTCATTTATATTCCCGTTAATAAATACACACAGTATCCCGAAAGGGGTTCATTAAGATGTATGTGTAGCGTCCGGTGTGAATGTACCTTGATAATCCTACGAGGCAAACCGGCCATCTTGTGTTAGCTTTTATATTTTTAGCCGTTGACTCGCCTTCTCTTCACGTCGGGTTGAGTGAGCTGCCGGGGCGGGGCCTAATACATCGAGGGGCGGGGTCTAATACATCAAGGGGCGGAGCCAGAGAGCTCCCTGTTCCGGTGGCTTCAGATGACGTAAGGAAATAATGCTGCTGCGTGAAACTGTTTGTTCCTTTTTGGTTTTATTTTGAAGCAAAGATGATTTTCACCTATTTTCAATAAAAGGACAATAGTATATGTGGCACTGTAGATATATATATATGTTTTAGATACATTTTATATCCATCAGACCAGAGCTTTTAAGTCAACATTATTGTTTAAACTGTGTTTGATAAATGATGGATATTAGTTTGAGTTTTAAAATCTTGCAACAAATACTTAAAAGTGACGAAATCTGCAGTGAGACCATGGTCTATGAATGTTTAAATTACTAAAATGAGGAAATAAAATGCACAAAGAAGAAAATGCTACAAAATACTGTTTGATCAGTGTAACAGGGCCTCCCATGTTATTTCGTTAGTGTTCGCTCACTTGGAAATATATTTTTCATGTTTTCTTTAATCAACCTTTTTCAGTCCATGGTTTTGAACACTACACAAAATCAAACTAGTTGTTTTTCTGTTACATTTTGCATCTGCGTTGGTCATTTGCTCAAACCCAACGAGTCCTTGTTCACATTTCCACTGAGACGTAAGTCAATGAGCATTGGCATTTAATTTCATCACTTATAAATATTGCATTTAATTTACACAGACAAGTGACATTTATCACTTGTCTGCCCTGTCTTGGATGCATATCTTATTCCTGCAAACTATTATAATCTGCCAGCCAGGAAATAAATCCGAAAATGCACCATCAACCATTTTAAGAGACCTGGCTTTCATAGTTATGGGGCCAGAGAGGCTGTTTAAATGTAATATTTTAAACAAATAATATTTTTTAGGCAAATCCCCGTTGTACTTGTATTATCCAGATACAATCTGTTCCACATGAATCTGAATTATGTTACACGCCAACTCATTTCATTTCCTTGACTTCTTTTTACAGGAGAAATTACAACAGCCCTTCAAAACGAATGCAGTAAATCTGCATGTATAATGTCAAAGCCATATAAGTGATCCACCGACTCCAAAACTCACGACAAGTCGATATTTAACACTTTATTATACAGAATCGTGACAATAAGACAAACTTGTTTTGCAACTTTGAGAGCAGAACTATCTGTCCTTCGGTGGCGATGCCTTTCTGCGTCTCTGTCGGGCCCTGTGAACAGTGAAGAGGAAAATTAATCCGGACCAGTAAATACAGGCAGGTTGTTGTTGAGCTAAAAATACTCTATGCCAAAGATATAAAGACTACAAGGAAGCCGCTGACGTCACGTGTCCTTATCAAAGTCGACAGCTGATCTAGTTCTAGCAGGCCAGCGGCGGCCATTTAGATCATGCCCACACTAAAGCAAATAAATCTAAATCATACATTTCTATGTGAAAAGTAGAGAAGGGAAGCTGAATTCTCATTTCTAATTACCAACACATCATCATAAAGCCTTGGGGTTCGGGAGCTAATTTGTTTCTAATGGTTACTGGTGTTTTCCTTGTACTTACTGTCCTATTGGATACCAGCGGTGTTTGGTGGTGAAAAACATCTTGCTCAGCTCCTCTATAGTGGGTCCCGGTTTGCCCTTCAGCACATCCTTGTTGAGGTGGGCCTTTAAAACCTGGTCGTGGGTCTCGCTCGGGGCGGTCACCGGGTCCGGACGTTCTATAGGCTGCAAACAGTTACTGTCATGAGCAAAGTACCCGACACATTTCTTCATTTTAAGATGTTTCCCCAACAATGCAAGTTTAATTAGCTTGAAGTTCTTCATGGTTTAATCCTGAGTCTCCACCTGATAATAACTGTTGTTTTCTTCTCCTAACATGTGGTGGATGTAATGATACTGTTGGATAAAATTGCTCTGGGCAAAAGATGAAATGACTTTTACTGCAAAAAAAAAAAAAAAAAATGTGATTGGATTTTGACACTGAGGCCAGGGATGTGATCTAAAAAGACATTTTTCAATCCTGGAGGACTTTGTGTTTTTATAAAGCAGAAATAGATTTATTTCTGTGATGGAAAAAAAAGTAAATTAATCTGTGAAATCCATAGCTGTAGACTTTCCGTCACTCTCTCCTACCTGGGTGAGCTCATAGGGAACGTCGACGGTGGGATGGTGGCACACTACGGTTTTCCCATCTGAAGTCACACCGATTTCCACTTTACTAAACACAAGAGGTCAGAGAGTTATTGTTATATTGCTCACAGTGAAACCTTTAGAGCTACGTCAAACCTTCATATTAAATGTGTTTGCCTGTTAACATACTAGTTGTAGCCGTCAAGTATAGGTCCGGTGGATTTCTGTCGGATGGGCACCAAACATGCTGCAACAAAACACAAAACAAACAGGTGAGGAAGACAAATACTATAGGATGCAGATGACAGGTGATTGGTCACTTTTTTATTTATTTACTTGAATTTTAATAGAATTTCAGGATTTGACTTTGGCCTCTCAAATTTGAGCCACTTGAATATATATTACTTTTGATATTTTTTTCTTGATCTGAATTTGTGGACATGGAAAAAAAGTTGAACAAATCTGAAAAGCTAAATTTCGAAGCCAATTTCAATAAAAACGAGTTCATTGTTAGAAATCCAATTATTTTAAATTCCATAATCTGCTGACAGGTTTACTTTATGCCATGTCAGCAAACTGAACTTGGACTTGAAAACAGTGATGGGCACGTGTCACCGTTTTCTGGACGAACTACTACTTGATTCATCGATAGATAAGTAGCTCATGATGAGGGTATGTTGAAGCCTGTAAGTGAAGATTTCTGCAACGTTCGTGGAGATTTTGAAACAATAAACTGAGCTAAAGTCTCCTCTGCAGATGTCAGAATAATTAGAATAAATCAGCCACCTCCTGCTTCCTCTCCACCGCCTCCTTCACCTTCTCATTCAGGGACTCTTTACCTTGTACATCTCACGTCAAGGTTAGCATCTGTTAGCATGAGCCCACCCGTCCTCGCCTTAAAATAGTTATTAACAGCAAACCGATACACACTCACGTCTCATTTCACACTTACGTTATAATTCTAACACTAACAGGACTTACTGTGTACATGTCGGAGGTGGAGGCTGTTAGAAACTCGCGTTAAGAGACTGTGTAGTTTGCACAATTGACCCGACGCCATGCTGTTTTTATCCTGCGTGCGTCACTATAACGGTTCCGACTCTCTGTCGACTCGCTCATATTCAGTTCCGCTTCACCAGACTGAAAAATAACTTGAACCCACTATTATATTATTTTATAAAACCGGATTACAGGATCTAATACATCTTCCACCACTGCTGGTTTTATATTAAGATGAATTGACTTCCTTGATTGATTAAAGTTCACCAATCTGACCTCATGGTTGATCCATCTCAAATAACATTTTCTGATGCAGATTATGAGAGTTTAAGAATTAAAAATACATCAACATAAAGGTTTAAACATTCCATAAATTGTATTTATTGGATACACAGCATTGTGGAAAGCCTGTTCATACAGAGGCTTCTTCATGTTTCATTTTACCAGGTATACAATATCATTTGTATGTTTTTCATGTGAAAATAGACTTAGTAGCATATTACATTTGGAAATGTACAAATAAAGCAAGCTTGGGATGTCGATTGACAAACTCAAACACAGCATTTGCACCACTGCTTCACCTAATAATAATTCCTAGAATATTCACTGCTCTGAATATAAGAAATTATTTTCTTTATTTTTATTTGCATTTCTTCGAGCTTGCAAAGCCACTGTTGGTATTTGTGGTTAAATAAGACAAACAATAAAAAGGTCTGAACATGTGCTTTAGGTTCAGTTTGCACCTTGGTCACTCTTTCAAGTCCTTGAGGAGTTCAGCTTCATCGCCGCTCTCCTTTGTCTGTGAAAGTGAGCGCTTCACTATGAGCGGCTTGACGCTTTTCTAGGTGAAGCTCAGTTTATTCACGTTTAGAGGCTGTTGTAGCGTCACTAGGAGACTTCCATCTCTGCTGTGGCTGCGGAGCCAGACGCCTGCGATCCCGTGTTCACCACCAAACGCTCTCGGCTGCCGAACACCTCAGCCACTGCAGGAAAACAATCATTATTAAATCAACAGATTGCCTGATAGATATACAGAGATTGAACTGAAACTTTGGATCTGACAAAGTAAATATTTGATGTAAAGTAGCAAAGAGCTACAGATCGTTTAGTACCTGCTGCAACATCACTTATATCCCAAACCCGCAGGCCGTCTTTCTGTCCTCCAAAGGCGTAGGTGAAGGGTTGATCGGGGCAACACGAGGCACAGAACAGCACGCCCTGTTCACAGGTGAGGGAGCACAACGTTACCATCACAGATATCAGCCGACACATAGATTAAAATGGAATAACGCTGGGAGTGTATGATGGCACGGAGAGAAAATGTGGATTCAGGATTTGACACAACCTCCTTCAGAATATGGGAACATGATGGACAGAAAATTACAAAATAATAGCAGGCGTTGAGACCAGGCAATTAATTCCTTCCTTGTTCAACAAAACTCAGTTTGATTATTGCCTAACTTACGCTTTTCAAAAGTAAGATGACAGCACTGTAGTTAAACGTCTTTTCCTCTACAGATTTTATAACAGTTTAAATTTCATGCCGTGACCCAAAAAGGGGAAAAAAGGCAGAAAAACATGCATTTATTTGTTATCAGCAGTTTATCAAAATATACACCCGTACCCGCCATTTAAATCATTTGGTAATTTATGATATATGTAAGTTCCTACCATTTTCATGTCCCTCGAATGCACCAGATTGGGTTTGTTCCCCAAAATGTCCCAGATCTTAACGTGTTTGTCAGCCGAGGAAGTGACCAGGCATCCTTTAATCTGGCTGCTCAGATCCAAACCTGCAGGATGAGGAGATGCGACGCGAGGTTTGTCGGTCGGAGCGTTCAATATCAACAAACCTGTAACGCTTAAAAGGGCGTAAAGAGCTTCTCACCCGACACTTCTTGGTCATGAGCCCTCAGTGTGAACACGGGTTTATCGGAGCGTGCGTCCAGACAGTAAACAAAACCGTCCTCTGTGCTGGCCTGGAAAACAACAAGGACGGAGGTTGGGACACAAACGGCAGAGCGAGTTGGATCAACAAGGTGTTTAGCACAAAGGCTGCAGGCAAAGCACACGCAGGCTCTATTTATAGCTCCTATTTACACTTAAACAGTTGTTATAGAAGCACGAGTAGCAGAGGTATGATTAACTTCTCTAACCAGCACTGAGGGGGAAAAAAAGTTTATTTCTCTGAAACACACTTTTACATGAGGATCTTTACAGACTCGTTAGTATCAGACACTTACGTATATTCAAAGTTTGCACACGTCTTCAATATTTACACAGATGTGCGTTTGGTTTTTTTGGAGTTTGACAGTAAATGAGCTCAGCTTCCTACCAGGAAGTTGCAGGGTGAGAAGTGATTCCACACCAGCCGCTCCACCTGACCGCTGAACCTCCAGGTGCGGTGGCTGTCGTCTGGACTCCGGCAGTCGTAGAGGACGGCCGTCCTGCAACAGGAGGAGAGTGGCAAACGGGTTCCGCATTTAAAGAATTAAATCCACCGGTCGATGCTAAATGGCACTTACTTGTCGTAGGATCCCGATATAAGAGTCTGTGCCTCAAAGGGATGAAAAGCCAACGTCTGAACCTGGAAGAGACGACGGTTTCCATGAGATGAAGCTGCGGATTCCGGTGCTTTGACGCTAAATGTACAATAAAATGCTTCTCGGTAAGAACCTTATCGGTGTGTCGGCGCAGAGTTGTCGCTGGTTTTCCTTGAGACATATCCCACAAAATCACTGTGTCATCCGCTGATGCACTGGCCAACACGTTCCTAAGTGACAGAAGATTTGTCTCAGTGGGTTTTTTTTTTTTTTTCGGGGAATGTTTCAGAGCTTCGAATACTGACCTGGCCAGTTGGTTCCAGGATAAATCCAACACTGCATCTGTGTGTCCCTCCACCGGCTCTGCTGCTGCTGCTGCCGCCGCCTGGGAACAAGAAAAGAACATGCTGACAACAGGACAAGAGCAGGAAATAATGCAGGAGACGGACATGGGCGTCTACCAGCACTGGTGCTGAAAAAATAAATAAAAAGCCCCAACATGGAGACACAACATGCACAAAATAGTTCCTGACACATTCTTAGAACTCAGCCTGTACCTTCTTGCTCTTCTTTTTCTTCTTGGAGGCCTTTTTGCTGCCGAGGGAGAAGACCGGCTCTAAACAGTCGACCACGTCCAGGTCCCACACGTCTATCTGTGGAGTCATGTTGCCCACGGCAGCGTAGTTGGCTACAGAGAGGGGACACGTGAGGAGAAAGACGCTTAATGCTCAGAAAGAATTTGTTACTATTATAGAACAGTAGGGATATGGAATGTTCTCTTACCTGATCCTTCTCCTGGGGTTGGGTCAAAGTTCAGCCACTCGATACACAGCGGGTACGCTGGCAGCAGAATATCATGATGAACATATAAAGAGTCCTCCTCGGAGTTGTGAACTGGAAAAGAAAGCAACGTTTTTCTGGAATCAGCATCTCTACATGTATTCCAGCCGTTCTATTCCAGCGTCTGTTGAATTCCAACACATCAACACCTCATTCTGCTTAAAGAGGAACCAGGAGTGAAATAAAGTCACCCAAGAACAATGGTAAAGCAAGATGCATGAAAGCTGTGGTTAAAAAATCAGGGTTATTGCACCAAATATTGATTTCTGAAGTCTTCATAAGTGTAAACATTAGTATTAAGTTGTTTGATCTTGTTTCTTTACATTGTTTGAGGTCGGAAAACATTCACCAACAATCTTTTTTGTTATTTTGACCATTATTTTATTTGTAATTTGGGGGAAATGTCATCAGTTTATAGACTCAATCAAAAATGTTCTTTCTGCTCAAACACATACCCGAGTCGTAAAATCAGAAAACACTGATCATTTTGATAAGAATATTTTTAAATCCTATACCTCAAGACATATACACCTCACATATAAGTTATTCTTATACTGGTGAGATGTCTGTTATCATTTGTTTTCTACCTGTTGCACCCGTTGTTTTGTTGTTTTTGTGTCTTTTTACACCCAGGAATGTGAGAAACATCATTTCAAGCTATCTTGTATGTCCAGTAATTGACAATAAAGCTAATTTTGACTTTGATACACAAACCATCATGATTTATGACTATTGCAGATAGAATAAAAGTATCCCAGCAACAGCAGAGATTTTCCTGTTTCTTCATGTTACATAGGAGGATATTTACCGTAGATCTCCAAATTGCAGACGTCCTTCTCTGCCCTGCCTGCGAGGATGAGATTATCACCGGGCTTGATCTGGAAGTCTTCTCGCTCATACTGGTCCTAGAAAGACCAACAGAGACAGGTGAGCGATGTGGCTTTAACAGGATAAAACAAGGATCTAAACCGGCACGAGTACTCACTGTGTCTTTGAGAGTGACGTAAGGATCCTCCTCGTTGGAGCTGAACACCGTGAGTCCGGCCAGGCTGTCGCCCAGGTTAGCGGTCACTGGATTAAATAGAGACAAATAAGGTGAGTCTGGAGAAAACTAACGCACTAAAACGCAGTAAACTGGAAATAACGTCCTCTCACCAGCGTCCTCTTCGTCGTATTTATCCAGGCCGTACTCTGCTAGCTCGTCCTCTTCCTCGTTCTCGTCCTGCGGAGCTGCGGCGACGTCCGACGTGATGTCGTTAGCATCCTCGGCGATGCCCTCGTCGTCGTCCTCCTCTTCCTCTTCAGCTGCTCGCTCCCTGATTTGATGATTTGGTGTTTTTATTGAACATCACAGCTGATGCTGCAGTAACATCTGTGTGTGGTTCCAACAACATACCCCAGCTCCTGCTTCGCTTCAGTGATGATGCGCTGCAGCTCCTCCTGGCTCAACTCAACCTGATGTGGAATAATAGAGTTTATGAGGAGAAATGCATTATCTGTCAGTCAGTTAGAGGAATTGTAGGAAAAAACAAACTTCAAACTTCAAGAAAAAGCTTAAAACAGATTTTTACATGTATCCCAGACTCAAAAAAAAGAAAAACTCTCAAATGCGGATATGCATATATAAATTTAATGTTTTATTTGACTAATTATTACTTATTTAAACTAGGGTATTGCACACAGTAAAGGAACTGGCAGGATTATATTTCTCTCTGTTTGTACCTGATATCACACGTGACTAAAAAACTGATTGACTTGATTGGCTAGACTAAAATGTGAATCGATTAATCGGGAAAATAATCTGCAGATTAAATTGATATCAAAAATAAACATTACATAACAATTTACACATATATAGTTTTATTTCCCAAACGTTTAATTTGAAATTGTTACAATACAAATAACGGTTAAATGAGTTATTTACATGGAATGACTATAAATGATAGTTAACAGTAGGACATGACAGCTGTATTCTGTTGCCACATTAGCAGATGCTCGGCTAACGTTAGCTAGCTAAATACGTCTCTTACCTTGTCCGGGGTTTCCTTGGCAACGCCTCGCTTCACCCATCCGACACAAGTGATCTGGGAGCTCATCCTGCACAAAGGCTCCGTTTAAAGGCGGAATAATGTTAGAATTATAGCTACCAAGCTAGCTTCAAGCGTCCACTGTGGGCGTACACGTGAGCGAACTGGGTCCTCTGTCGCGTGTAGATTACGTCACCGAAGCGTTAAAAACCTGCCTGGTTAAAATTATAGCAGCGAAATTTAAAACAACAATTTAAAATTGGTTAAATGTTTTGTTTGTTTGTTCTAGTGGCAGTAATAGTGTTTGTTCTGTCTTTATTTAATATATAGAGGTAAATGTTTAATGTTGTAGTTTATCAATCTTTCCGATTAATAGTAATAGTACTGCATCATGTTATAAGTGTGTACCATATTACTTTATTTATATGGCACATTTCACACAAACAGCATAGCAAATAAAACAGAAAATTAAAAAAGAAAATTAAAATATTTAAAACCCTTTTTAAAAAAAAGTTACTATTATCTATAAGTGGCAAATAAATGTAGTGGTAATATTTAGTAGTGTAATATTAACTTATTAAATATGGTTGAGTAGAAAAATGGAAAGTCAAGTATGCTATTCACGTTAAATTTCTACTTAAGTAAATGTACTTCACTATAACCTGAAAAAGAAATAGTTTAAGTCACTTATTGGGAAAATAATCCTTTTTAAGGTGTCAATGACAAACACAGCAGTGTAACAGCAACACATCCAGTGATTAATTAGTGGTCAGAGGTGTTTCAGAACCATATCACCAATGATTTCATGTCTACTGGTGTTAACATGTTGTCTGGTCTTCATATTAGACTGAGAAGTGCTGCTGGAAAGTAAAAGAGAGGAGGAATTTGAAGGGCAGGCAGCGATCTCCCTCGATGCACTTACTGAAGAGCTGGTTTATCTTGTTGGTTCTATTTTGGTCTCTTTCATCACCTGCTTGCTGTAATTTAAAGCCTGTGATTGTTTGTACTTCTCTGTTATTCTGGAGTTTAGTTCTTGTTTTTTTCTGTACACATTTCCTCCCTGTCGCCACTTTTGATGACTCTAGTTTTGTGGTTTGTAATGTGGTAGAGTAGAAAATAGAATATTTCCCTCTCAAAAGAAGTGGAACAAAGTAGCATCACATAAAAATACTCAAAATACTTCAATTCAATGTTTGAGTAAATGCACTTAAGAACCTTCCGCTACTGGTTTGTGGGAACATTGTTGTCCACAGTAAAGTTAATGGACTCTTATGCAGTCAGTGAGTGTGTGTCCTCCCCTTGTGGACCGAAGAGAACAACCCCACAACCCAACAAATACGGAACATTTTTTTTATATATAAAACTATTTATTGGCACTGTATAAAACAAATTCAACAACAAGGACATTCATCCTCAGATATTGCTGCTGTTTACATGGCGGACGGTTATAATACCAAAAGGCGAGGAAGTAACAGAGTAGAGGTATTGAACTGAGCAGTGACACAGGAGAAAATGAGCAAAATCTTGTGCGGCGCAGTGGTCATGGCACAGAACTGAGGAGCAGGACATGAGGACTATGCATGAAGAGGAAAACTGAAACTATCCTCACACATCAGGTAAACCACTTAACAGGACTGCGATCAACTCAATCACTTAGGCTGAACTGAACTGTAACGACTGAAGAACTTTCAATTCACACGGACAATCGTGTTTCTGTAAACTTATAGAGCTTAACATTTTAATGTGCCTTCAGTTTTCAGTCCCCCACAAACAATACAACTAAGAACATGTATACGCTTTAATTAACAAGTGGAAATATCTTATGGATATCTATATGCATTTATAATAAGCCAAAATTCTCTGCCAACAAGTGGAATAATACGATACTGGACTATTTATACCGAAAACAATATATTCTCACCTGATAAACTTTCATTTGTTTTGCAGTGTAGCATCTAAGACACATTTAGTCCGTACATACGGTAGAAAACCTTTGTCCGTGTCGATTCTAATTGCACGGAACTCCCTTTTGTAACATTGTGAACCGTTTGACAGATCACTACAGGTTTTTATTTCTAATAACACTTTATATTTGCATTTTTATGCATTTAATACTGAAATCCTCTGACAGCATTTATCTAAAACAACAACCCAGCATTTAATTACCTGAAAGGTCAAAGCTTTGAGCCCGACGCATGGAGTGAGACACATATAGCATAACGCACTTCTTCGAGGTCTACCACTTTTTTTCCCCTCACAGCTTTTTCACAGTCTGCTCAGTTGTCATGGCGATGGACGCGTTGGCGTGCAAACTCCCGGAGCACGCTCGATCCAGCAAATGGTTTGTGTTAGTTGGCGGGGAGGGGGGGGGTTAGGGTGGAGGCAGTGAGTTTAGCTGTCCTGGCTTCTTTATGCTCAAGATGCTGCGAAAATCAATCAACAACAAAAAAACAACAACCTCCAGTTAGTCGTTTAACTAAATATGCAGTTGATCTGTTTCATTTTCATATCAATGATCGACTCTTTCCTCTTAAATATTAGTTAAGTTAGTCAGTTAATATTATTTACACACAGATATAACTTCAGCTGTGGAAACGTTCAAGCAGATTAAATTCAATTTTAAAAAATGATATCAAATTCAAGCCCTAATAAGGAAACAGGAACACCTTTCACTGTGTTGATACAATATCATAAAAAATGTATAGTGACTGGAGGCAATAGTGGTTTCTCCTTTTTTTTTTGTCCGATTGTTAAGAAACGTTAGACGCCTTCTTTCCTAATGGTTGCTACATTCTTAATTTCATCACTGCTTTTTGCAAAGTGTTGGTTGGTCAGTATTAAGCCAGATGTTAGTAGGTGCTGCAAAAAAAAACTAGATATTCATATAGTGTATATACAGCATCATGGTTTTTGCGTCAGACTCTTCTTCTGTACATTCTCATCAGTTCAAAAGCTACTGGTCTAAATCCATGTCCAGATCCCCCCTCATCTCCTCCACGTTTGTGAAGGTGTCGTCATAGACTGGTTTCAACCGCTTGGTCACCAGCTTGAGGTTGGTCTCGTGGAGGATAACCTGGGTCAAGTATTTCTCTCGTTTGATTTGTTCCTTGACGGCGTACGGGACGTCTGGGATCACGTAGGACAGGACGAACTTGGTAAGGTAAACGATGTGCTGCGAGAAGAAACGGCTGTTAATATATTTTGATGATTTGTTTGTGTCGCTGCGGCTTCCTGTTAGGTTCATACGTACCTCCACGACGATTATAAAAGCCATTTTGGCAGCGATCACGTGCCAGTAGTACATGTTGTACTCATACTGCCTGCGGTGTCCGGGGGGAAAGCGAAAATCTCGATACCTGAAATTGGAAAGTGTGAAACATATTTCACATGCGTTATATTTAAAGTCAGGTGCAAAGGGAAAATGTGACACAATGGGCGAGTTTCAGAGTCCGCTCTCGCACACTCACAGATTTAAATGCACGTTATTGCTAATTATGTGACAGTTTAGGCGTGTCCCGCTGTCAAAAATGTCAGTTTCACCCTTTCTGAGCCCTTCCCTTTTAGTCTGCCTGGCTTGCAGCCTTTGCTACACGATATTACTCACAATTCAGCGTTTTGAGGTACACAACAGTTTACTAAGCGGCCCGGAAGCAAAAGTAAAAAACCTCAGAACCGCAACTAAGAAACTGACGACGAGCTTGCTTGATGTTTAAATTTATCTCCAAAGAAACAAACGCAGTCGTGGCTGGAAACAAAGAAAAACAAGAAATTAAATTCCTTAAAATGTTGCACGTTTAACTTTAACGTCTTACACATTTTTATCTGTATTTTTTTTACAGTTGAAAACATTTGATAAATGATTGCATAGTAATTAAATCGCCCAGCTTTTAACGCAAGAGCTAGAAAAGTTGTCGGTTGTCGTGGTAACAAGAGTTCGCTGGTGCGCTCCCATTCCACCCGTTGAGTCCTTGACCCCTCCCACTGGTATCATCTTTACAGCTGACACCAGTTAAGTCCTTGAGGGCTCGGGGCTCGCGTACCTGCAGGTGGTGACGTGGAAAGATGCGTTCAGGGGTTTGCTGGCGTCGGAGAAATCCTTGACGTTGAACACAGACAGGGAGCTGTTGATGTAGCCCTCCATGGTGTGAGTAGGATGATCTCCATACGGGTACACAGAGAAGGACCAGTAGTATACCAACCGGGGGATCATGTCTGATGTGAAAGCGATGATCATGGCCTGAAGCAAAGGAAACGTGCATGGTTACTGCTTTTGTTGCAGCCGTGGTCATCCATGAGTTAAAACACTGGGTTTGTCCTGTTTTAATTTACTGTTTGCATCATTTTTACGGTTTCTGGCATGCGGATCGTCACAAAACAGAACAGGACAATATCTGGATGCTTGTTTAATCCATCTGGAGATTCTTATGCGTGAGATCATTTGTTTTCAAGCAGGAGCTCACGTTGTGATACTTGTGGCTTATCAGTTTAATATGACACAGCCCTGGAATATATCCTCCCTTCTGTCAGAGAGGGGATTTAAACAATGTGGTCATTTGTGAGTCTGTCGTTTCCTGGGAACGTATATTGGGTTCGAAGTTAGGATTCACACCAGAGGACATAAAAAAAAGCAACTCACGTTTGTCGCAACAGCCAGGATGGCAACCCCTTGAAGAATAGGCTGCCAGGCCCCGATGTGCTGCGCCTTCTCTGGCACCGCGCGGCGAAACTGCGTCGTGATTTTCCAAGCGTCCACCCGGATTTCAAAGAGATTGTTGACCAGCGCCAGGACCGGAGCGAGAGGGAAGGAGGCCACGAACAGGGTCACGAAGCCGAACTGGATGACTGTGAGAGACAAGAGGATGTGTAGAAAAAAACAATCCACCTGCAGCAGCATTACGTACTCACATGCTAATGTTACATCACCCAACATCCTCAAAAAAAACCCTTAAAACTGGCAATTCTGTAGAAATTTTCAGAAGGCTTGAGTAGATGTTGGATTGCTCAACACCTGGAGGAGTTTCTGCGTCTCATGTGACAAGTAATAGTTGAATTGAGTTTGAGTTTCAAAACCGTGAAGATTATTCTAAAAAAACAAAAACGTTTTCCTCACCCATCTCGAGATATTCATAGAACAGTCCGAGCTTTGAAATGGGCTGCAGCTGGTAGTCCTGCTCCCAGCGAGGAATCACTTTCTGTGAGGCCGCACGGGTGCAGCAGCGGAAAATCAAATTCTTCACCCACCTGTCGACAAAACCACAAAACAGTGAATCTGTATGTAAAAAACAAAGTAGAGTTGAAATACAGTATATTAACGCTGGTAAACGCTGCAAAAAATAAGATCTTAAGTAGTCAAAATAGAACGGTAATATGATTCAAACGGTAGATAATTTAGTTTATTTCAAGCTTTTTTTTCTTAATGTTTGTCAATTTCATCTTGTTTTCAAAAGAAAAAAAAAACTTGAAATGTCTACTCAACGTATTCTACCAAAAGCAATGTATTTTTATCTGATAAGATTTCATTTTTTGCAGTGGATGTAATAAAGAAGATTCTTCTCAAGTAATAGTTTGACATTCTGAGAAATTCGCTTATTCCCCTTCTGAGTGTTGTCTCTTATCTGTATTTTCCAAATAAGGCAGCATGTTAGCTAACTTTACCAATGAGACTAGACACTTGGGAAAACAGCGAGGAGGTTGTGTGCCAGACTATTTCCTGGCAACAGACAGACAGATAAGATAAGATGAGACTGGTATCGATCTTCTTACTAAACTCTTCAATATCTTGCTGCTATCTTGTTTCCCAAAATGTCAAAATATTCCTTCGAAGCTAAGGTCTTCTATTCTCAATCCTTACGGTAGCAAGACCTCTTGGATGTTATTCCAGATGGCTTTTCCACCCATGATGATGGACAGCTGAGTCGTGAGCTCAATCAGACAACCGCCGGGATCACACTGCAAGGAGTAAAGATGAAGAGCGAGTCACGGCGAGAAGGGAAGTTAATTAACGCCAAAAGATGTCGGACAAACCCAGAGCGTACCTCCTCGTTCCGGTATTTTCCCAAGAGATAAACGGGCTGCCCGGGATAGCCGACCGCTTTCCCTTTGGCGAAGGCGATGTAGAAGCAGGAGGAGTAATAGTTGACGAACTGAAACAGGAACATCTTCAGGGTCAAGCTGTTCTCGTAGTCCGTCTTGGTCCTTGGGAGCTCTGTTATGAAAATCCATGAGTCCTTTAACAAATCGTCTTTTACACTACCATTCAAAAGTTTGAGATCAACTCAAATTCCCTTATTTTTGAAAGAAAAATCACTGTTTTTTTAATGAATTTCAATGAATATGCAGAAAGGCACTCTATACACTGCTAATGTGGTCAATGACTATTCTAGCTGCAAAAGGTTTTTGGTGCAATATCTACATAGGTGTATAGAGGCCCATTTCCAGCAACTATCAGGCTAATGGGAGGATTAGAAAACCCTTGTGCAATGATGTTAGCAGAGCTGAAAACAGTTTAGCTGGTTAGAGAAGTTAAAAAATTATTAATTCAAATCATTATTTCTAATCTTGTCAATGTCTTGACTATATTTATTATTTTTTTGCAACTCATGGGGGTAAATAAAAGTATGACTTTTCATGGAAAATACAAAATTGTCCGGGTGACCAGAACTTCTGAACCGTAGCGTATCTCTTTGTAAACTTAAACATTCAGACAGAAGACATCAGCAGCGACTCACCAAAGTCTGTGATCCAGATGGCGACCCGCTCGTACAGCATGTTCAGGCTCATGATGACCACGAAGCTGATGAGGGAGGCCGTGACAGAGGTGGCCATCTGGGGCGTCACATACTCCTTCAACTCTATCAGGTCATTAGCCCTGAGTTTGGCTGAGAAGGCGAAGAAGGCAGCCAGGCGGTACACGGTGATGGCCACGATGGACGCCACGATCAACAGGATCTAGAAATAAATAAAACGGCAAATTCAAGATAATGCAGGTTACTACTATAATTACTATTAATTACTATAATAATATTTCTAGGAAACTTCCTAGGCGTAAAATTGAAGTTACAAACAAATAAATTGAAATAAAAATGTAATTTACCCAGAATAAGACTGTACTCATTCCAATAGACACCCGAACGCATCGTCCACAGGCTGTGTAAGGCACTTTTTCTTTCACCTGAATCACAAAAACAGAAAGTCATAGCACATCTAAATGGGACATTTCACTATGGGATAGAACATGAGCTGCAAACAAAAGTTTAAGAAAAAAAGCTTGCATGCGAGTGTGGTTTACCCCTGTGATAGGGTTTTTCCTCTCATAGATACACTTGGCTTCATATTCTGGACGAGGCGGCTCTTCCTGTTCCAGAAACTCCACGGTGTCCCACTCATACTCGAGCTCCGCCTGGTAGCGCTTCCAGAACTCCAGGAACAACGTGACTGCAAAATAAACAGGAACAGGAAAAAAAAAAAGAAAAACAGGAAGTGCCATTATGAGAAAGAAATGAATATTTAAAAATACACCTCTGCATCAGGAATTGCGAACGGTCGTTTGCACATTGTGGACAACTTACCCCAGATTGACATAAAAACCGCAAACACCAGGGTTGCATAGTTATCAAATATGCACAGTTTCTAAAGAAAAACACAAGAAACACAGAGGTCAAGATCATCAGTGACCGAACTTGTTCACATGCAAATCAATTCAAAACTGTTGCTGTGGCACGGTGGAAAAAAGCAGCCACAGACATTTAAATATGCTAAATCTGTTATGGTACACCATTTTCCTGGTAGTCATATTGACATGGAATAGCAGGTAAACACAGATATTACCAATGATACTAACTAAGGTTCAGTTGTTGTTGAGATAAAATAAAATTCACCTTCGAGGCTTCACAGGTGCTGTTTAACCTCCAGTAGCTGCATTCCCTGTCACACTGCGGACACATCACTATCTTCCCTCCGATCTCAGGGTCACACACCTCTTTGCTACGGTCATGGCAGCACAGAACAGAGATTAGACAGAAAAAAAATAGCCGTAAGATGGATTCATGGCCAAAATCGTGCATTCAAATATACCAAGTGATAAGTATAGTGATCTGACGACGGTTTAAAATGCTGAAAAAAGGCCAGAAAGTGCACCTTGAGTGTCAAATTACTGTTTAGGAGACCAATTATAAGCTTTAGGGGTTGATTTCTGATAATAATATGTAACAACTTTAAATAAAGCATCTGTCGGGTTTGTTTAAACATGACGCGTGCTTTTGGGAGACATGTCCAGTAATCACTGCCTACCTCCAGGTGCTGGTTTCCTGGGTCCTCCAGCCATAAATGAAACAAGCCAAGCCCACGACAGCAGCCAGAGTGAGCATTATCGTGTAAAAACCCAACCAGGCAAAGTAGATTCCAACCTTTTCCCCATAATACTTCCTGCAGGAAGGAAAAAAAAAACGTTAACAACAATAACCGACATACAGTGAAAAGGAATATATTCCTGCTCCAGCATAGTGAGAATGTAACTGCAATGAAACGCTCTTTATTTTTATTTTTTTTAAAGCGATCAGTCACCTGATGAGGTCAAGTGGTTGTATCTTGTAGAAGCTTTTGGGATGAGCCCATTCATTATAGAGGAGGAATCTCTCGTTGGGGCAGCCCTCTTCTTCCGACTTGACGTTGAACCTGCACTGAAACAGCAGAGAAACCGAATGTTAGCGTCAATGAACACGCGGGTTTGAACGTTAGCTGTTTAAAATGAAGTGGAAATGCTGTTACAGCGTTTTAGAATCACTAAACAGCCGCCCCTTACGTCATGGAGCGGGTAGGCGGCTTTGTACACTCCGCTGTCCAACAGCTTGACGATACCAAACTTCTTAATTTTCCCCTGTACTTCATAGAGGGCGCGGCACAGGATGTAATAGGCCTGGGAAAAAGAAGGACAGCTTCTTATTGTGGAGCTCAAACCTCCACATGAAAAGAAATCGTCGCCTGAACCAAAGACACGAGTGAACTTGCCATCCTGCTCCTCATGGAGGGAGTGAAGAAGACGTCCTTGTCCTTGGTGTAGAAGTACTCCAGCCGGTCCTTCTCGAAGGGGGCGGTGAAGAAGTCGTCCTCCTTGGTGATCAGGTCTTCATCGGGGTAAAAGTACTTGGTGATGAAGGACAGGTGTCGCCACGGAGACGGGCGGGAGGACAGGTCGTTGGGCTGGATGGGGAGCTTGATGTGCAGCACCTCGGCGTAGGTGCACAGGACGTCCCACGGCATGTGGACCTTGACGAACATCAGCTTCTCATCGACCACCTGCAGGGGAACAAGGGGGGTGTTAGTGATGAGAGAAAGCGGCGTCACTGAAACTTAAACACCACAAATACTAGAGTCCACTCACAGATCTTGTTGCCTCCAGCTCCACTCCCATCTTCATCAGGCTGGCCTCAAAGTACTCCCTCCGTCTCTGCTCAGAAGAACAGAAAACAGTCCCTTAATTAGCCAGTTTGATTCAATTTCTGCGCCAAATGTAATGAAGATCGTGGAGCAAATCTGATCATTGGCTGTATGTCCATGGACAGACACAGATACGGCACACAACACCTCAATTATTATATTAATACATACATAGTATGCATTTTCGCCTCTGTTCTTGTTTCCTTTTGTAATATAATACCAAAGATAGATGTCCGGTTGCTGCAGATTAGCTTATTCATCCTCTCATATAGGGAAAACATGTATTTCCATAACAAAGATATATGCATTTGACCATTTGTCACCACAGTAATCATACGAACGTATGCAAAACGGCATTTTAATTTAAATTAGTTGATTTGACTTAAAGGTGAAGTGTGTAGTTTCTGGTGATGAGTTTACAGACTGTGACATTTCTCGAGTCATTGTGTGGTTTGTCCATTCCGGGCTACCGTAGAAACACCACTTAGATTGAGCAGCTCAATCTAAAGTAATAAAAAACTATTTTCGATTTGATTATACACTAAATAAAACACACATATAAATATTATTTTCCATTTCTCTGTTCCATTAGAAAAGCACACTGTACCTTTATTGATAAGGGAGACATGTTTTTCACCTTGACAGCCCTTATATGCACCTTTATTTTATTTTTTATTTCCATAACACAGGTTTTATTTATTTTGTACACAGCAGCTATAAATGACACTGCCAGCGAGTCAGAGCATGTGACTAAACGGCTTCTCTTTTGGTGACATGTCATCCAGTGTTCCCTGAAATCCGTGACTGCTCGTTTCCAAAAAAGTGCATTGAAAGCAGGTAAGATTCTGCGCAATATGGCGATCTTTATTTTCCAAGAAGATCCAGGCTTTCTGGATGAATACAAACTGTGTCATGTGCACATATTTTCACTTAATGCCTTTCCATCAGCCCCAGTTAGCTGCGATTTAAAGGAACCGTTTACAGAGGCGATGTCAGAACCTTTGCTGTGTTTCCACCGGAGACACGCCCGTCCAAAGGCAAAACAGATTTGAATAAACTTCGGGAAAAGTTTTGCAACTCCTGTTTGACCTGTGCTGGCTCCTTGGAAAAACAAAGAGAAGGGAGTGGCGGGTGAAGACACATCTCGGCCCTCGCTGGATTTAATTTGGGACGATTATAAAAGCTGTCGGAGCTCAGTCCCTGCGGATCTGTAGAAACTCATGAGCTCTGACTTGAAACAGCTCACTCGTTCAGCCCTTTCCTCTGGGACCAATTTTTCATTTTTTGCTGATAACATCACTGTCCAACTCGCCAAAGTACTTCAGAGTTCTGATTGCAAATGTAGCTGCAACAGCACAGTGCATATCCTTTATTATAAAACCATAAGGTTAGATGAAGCTCAAGCTTAGACGATCTGATCTGATTTGAATTTGCTCGCACAGCCCTGGTGGTGTAAGTGAAGGAGCGCTGCTCCTTATTTCCTTCACCTCAGGCAACTAAAATAGTAACTGTACTGCGGAGGCTTGGGCGGTATCCTGATATTACGCTGGACCAGGGCACTTTCAAATCCAGAAGGTATGATTTTCAATACCATTAATGAGGAACTTTCTCAGCAAGAGCCGTGACTCACGCACTACATTACCCAACGTCCTTAAAAAAACTCAAATGCTTGCAAATCCACTGCGTTTAGTCATTTATTTCGTTTTTGCTTATTGTTTTATTATTCTGCAAACAGTTTGCAGGGAGCAAACTTGCAGTTTGCAGTATTATTCTCACAAACAGTTTGTGACCAGCTGCTCGCGTTCCTGTATTCTTCCAAGGTAACCGAATATTTAATCCTCTGCTAACAATACGCCGCAACGTAAACTCAACACTGTCGCTCTGATGCAGATAAAAACTCCCTTTACAAATAGTCCAGAGTAAACAGGATTGGTATGTGGAATAAAACACACAAGGCATAATGTGACTTATGTGGAAATCAACTTTTTAAAACAATCATTCACACTGAAAGGAATGTTTTATTTGTTAAGAAAAATTCAAAAAGTACGTTTCAAATTGCCGTATTGTAATTTACCGACGTAGCTTCGGGAGTTGATGTAATCTCAACATCTGTGGGTCAAGTCCACCACTGAGCCATTGTTGCATGTCCTCTCCAGCCCCTCATTTCCTGTTATTTACTTACTATCTAATTAAGGAACAAATATCCCTAAAGATACTTATAAATCCAGAGTAAGAAGATTACTTTCTACCACTTTTCTATCTATTTGTCTCTTATGTTTTTTAAGTAAGAACAATTTGAAAAATAAAAAAATAGCCACCAGCAGCCTCAAACATACTGAAGAAGAGGACGTTACCTTGCGCCGCTGGGACTGGTGCCTCTTCTCAAACTCCTTCTTTTCCTCATCTTCGTAGACCAGGATGAAATCGATCCGCCTCACGCCGTCGTTGAAGAACAAGGAATCCGGTTTGTCGTTGAACTCTGTCTGGAGGCAAAAATGAGGCTCGTCAGGTAAGTCCGCGGGGTGATACTCGTACTCCTCTTCCTCCATGATGCTGTACATGTCACGGCGGCTGAGGAGAGAGACGGGGGCCTGTGTGGAGGATCGCTGCTAAATACTGACCGTGAGCAGCAGATTTGGCTCGTGCAGGAGAAGTGGGAAGAGTCAACAAACGTAATCCTCCTCCCTCTTTCCCTCCCTCCCTCTTTCTCTCTCTCTCTCTCCACACAATCAGATTTGTGACAACACTAAACATAGAAGCCACCTCAGCAAATCTTATGCATTGACCATTGAGAAATGCTAAGAATGGAAAGGTGCATTCCTTCATTCCGTCTCTTTGCAACACGTATATATAGGTACAGTTTGCATGGAAACTCTCCCTGCATGATCGAGGCATCAATAGATGAAACTGACTCACCTGCTGCGCCTTGTTGACTGTTGATCCTTCTGCAATACTTTGATATGTTGGTAAAAACTCCTCAGGGTACACTGTAAAAAAACGACAGAACAAACAGTCCAAATAAAGGCAGGATAAATATCATATTGAGGGTTATAGTTATCACTGTGTAGGACGACAGGTGTGCAAACAGGAATTGTAAAGCAGAAGTTATTATTCTTCACAATCAGTTCATTAAATCTGTCCAGTGTCCCAAACAAAGACAAAAATATAACTTATAAATAAGTGCCTACAATGGCTTTTATTTTAATTTGACATTGTATACATTTCAAAATGTATTTTATTACAACGGCAGCACTTTATGTTTTAAATGTTAACATATATTGCGTTTCATGGTCAAAGTCTTTCTGCCGCACTTCACTTTTTAACATGTTATTTAATTTAATGTAGTTTCCGTTTTTGTGATGTGTGCTGCCGACACCCTTGGAAAAGAGATCGGGTTTATTATTAACTGGTTAAATGAAAAAAATAAGTAAAATAAACATCTACATTTACTGTATGGTGAAATTTCTTTCTCAAGAGGATTTCTGAGGTCAGAGAAGTGGTCAGTGATTGTCTGTAGCTTTAACTGCAGAGGTCAGTTCATAGAGACCAATGAGGAAGTCATTTATTTAAAGATTATTTTCTGCTGCAGCAGACTGAAGTGATTAAAATACCCCCGCTCTGCTTCGGTAACGCTCGCTGAAAGAGACGGTTACTCTTTACTAAATAACCGAGAGATTGAACCGGTGACATTCCTCCAACCAGTCTGTTTCCTTAATGTCATACAGTTGTTGCTCACCACAATGGAAAAAGAGAAAAAAATAGATCACCCCCTCGTGTAGCGCAGTCAACACCCTCGCCTGCTCTGTTATATGGAATACAACTGCATGACAAGTGCTATTTCTTCTAAAACAGATGAGGTGAATGCGGAAAATACTGTGATCTTTCCGTACAAAGCGGAAACCGCCATGAAAAGGCTGAGTAAAGACAGATGTTGTTGTCAAAACACGAACCATAGTAACACCCCGAGCAACGAAATGTGAAATCACGTCTCATCTTACGAAGCAGAAAGTGTTTTAACATAACGCGTGACGGTGAAGCAGTAAGGCCGATCTTTTGGTGGCAGATTCATTTATGACAGGCTGGAATCTGAGTTGCTGTTGTATGAGAGATTAATACCATGTCAGCAAGGTCAACTCTTTTAACCGTTTGCAGTGTGATATCACAGTTGAGGTAAAAGAAACCTGATTATGCAACCCACTGAGTCACTGATTCTCAGGAAAGGCATGTTGGGTCTGTGCTGCCTCTACGCAAAAACATCTGCTTTCTCACCACAACAAGCGCGCTTCCTCTCCGGGGGATAACCCCGCATCACATAATAAAAACAAACAGAACAATATATAAGCCTTTCTGTTCATTTCGGGGCGTGTCGCACACTTTACTTCAACTCAGGACTAGCGTTTAAAAACACCGGATGCCTGCCATAGCCACGTGCTTTCTCACCATCTGCCAGAAACGCATTTAACCGCATTTCCTGTGTGTTGGTAGAAAAGAGGCAAAGTTTCAGATAGTGAATATATCTTTAAGAAGC
Organism: Lepturacanthus savala; assembly: GCA_030544235.1. Taxonomy (NCBI): domain Eukaryota; kingdom Metazoa; phylum Chordata; class Actinopteri; order Scombriformes; family Trichiuridae; genus Lepturacanthus; species Lepturacanthus savala. Next base: position 14,184,049 of record CM060474.1, read on the forward strand.
TCCCCTGATATATAATGATCTACAGACTTTGAACAAACCTTCTGTGTTTTTTCTACCATCATAGTGACAAAGTATGAGCATTAATAATTCATTAGAATGAACTGTCCATTAAATAACATGCACTTTGACTCCCTCTCTGTAACCCATTGTGAAAAGTAATGTGGTCAGCGCCTTTTGATGTGTATCGCTGAGTCTATTAAAAAGGAGCAATTGTCTAGTAAAAAGAAGGGGGAAAAAAGGAGGGACGACAATATGTCATTGTAGACAAGACACACACAAGGGGCTTATAGAGTCAGGAGTCTTTCCCGAGAATGGAAGCCGACAGCTGTGCAAATACAGAGACATAATCTACATCGACTGTTTTTCGCCTCCCCTGCAAAAGACGAGCCGGGAGTTATTTTATTCAGCTGTGAAGTCGCTGTTTCGGTTTGTAGCGTCAGGAATTTAAGCAATGCAAGACACAAAATAGAGCGGAAAGATTTGATCATTTCTGGCTTCCAGCCCAGCCTCCTACAACCACTTTGCAACCGAGGTTCTTTGATTCTCATCAACCGAGGAAGAGTTAATCAAGTATGCATGATTTGAATATGACCGTATTCAGGTTTTTTGAATCCTATTAATTTATACTTACTTGATTACTATTATATCATAATCTAGTCTTTAAACATATCGAAACAAAGGGAATCAAGCAAATGCACATTAAGTGAGTAAAAGCACTCAGAATGGTCTGTCTCTGTGACATATTATCGTCTTATTACTGGCCTGTTAACGTTTACGCAGTGTTGTAATGTTGTAGGGGAGACTGGGGAAGGTTGCAACACAGACTATTTGGACAAGACTACACAAATATTAACCTTACGTTTGTCTGCTACATAGCCATACCTGTTGAAGATGATAACGTATAACATATGGTTCACTGTTATTTGAATGGAAGAAGTCAGATGCTGCAGCCCTAATCAAGAGAGTGTGACATGAAAAAATAATTTTATTTCAAATGGAATGTCCGTGAAGTCAACTTCTGTTCACTTGGGAAGTTGGATAAACGTCACCAACCCCGATCTCGAAATCCAAGATGACTGAAAGCTGTCGCAATCTCCATTTTATCTGCATTTCTGTCTCATTAAATGAGTCGTACACAGAGTCCTGTCCAGCTTCAATCTGCGTCATGTTTCTATGGTGTTTGGATGCACTAAATACATGTGTAATGCATAGTTGTCGACTGGTTTATGCTAATAACAGCTAACCCGGTGAGGTGTGTTTTTCTGACTTGTTACACTGGTGTTATGCTACGCTGCATTCCACTAACCAGAAGTCAGATGTCAGAGCTGGGAACGACGTGACAGTCGAGTTAAAAGTGTTGCAGATTCAAAAAAAACGGGAAAGGTAAACATGACCATGGCCAAGAACGCTATAACGGAAACTGTTAGCCACTGTTAGCATTCTGTGCTGTCGCACATGTCAAACAATACTATGTATAAGCTGATTTAGTGCAACAAGCACTAATCGGAAGTGGTAAACTGAATATTACAGGAGTGTTCACTTCAGGGAGCCATCTTTGGATGTCAACTTGGGAGGTGGGATGGATCCCACTTTCCTTTTCGAGGGGGCGTTCTGGTTTCATTATCCCACACAGAATTCGGAAATCATCTTCCCAGTACAAATGGAACCTAGTTTATATCCCACTTCCGAACTCCGACTTCCCGAGGTAACTGGAAAGCAGCAAAAGACTTGTTGCAACCGTCCCCAGTCTCCCCTAAGCCATTTGATAGCTAGTTTTAACTACTTTACATGATGTTTGGGCAGTTTAATCTGTTAAAAGGGAAACAAAACTTCATATTTCATAAGTGTTGCGTATGTTAAGTATATTAATTCAAATAAATATAGAGCACCAGTCAAAAATGTGGACACACATTCCACATGTGACTGATACAGTACAGTAAAAACACTATTTATTCCTGTAATGTAGTAAAGTACAAGTGAATATCTGAAAATAGTCAAGTTTCGTACAAATAACTGCTTTCAAGCTACTTTTTTAAAGATGTCTTAAAGTTTTAAAGCTGCTAAAGCTAACTGATGAATGATGAATGAGTGGGAGGAAACTTTATGGCCTAGTTGAAGTTATTTCAGACATCCCATGGCGGATCAAATCCAGATTCAGCCGCCGCATAACGAAGACAATAAATCTCATAAAGCAAATCTTCGTCTCTTACTCACCGATTTCCTCGTCTATTATTCCCGCGCCTGATTCTCCCTCCAGCTCCTCCGCGTCAGAGAGGGACTCCATCTCGAGGATGTCACTGTCCGTCATCGTCCTTATCGGGGGGAGTTTCTGCCTCTTTTACGGTCACATCACAGGGAGAACAAACTATATTGACTGGAGCTTTACAGCCTTCCTCCGCACATTCCTCCTTTATGTCCCCTTTACGTCCCTAAGTTGCATCACGTTTTTCGGTCAAGTTGTGACTTGAGATAATGGAAATGAAACGGGTGGGGTCCAAGGAGGAGGAGGAGGAAGGTTTCGCTGTGCTTCACGTTTGACAGGACGACCACGCCCACTCGGCGCTAAACCTCCCACTATTGGTTAGTTTAGCCAAAAATAACCAGTGGTCCCTGAACGCCTCACTTCAGTTAAAGTGTAAAAGAACAGATTACTTTACTAAAAAATGACTTTAGTAGAAGTAAAACTCTACTATTAGAATGACAATTTGGTAAAAGTCTTAAAATATATAATTTTATTGTACTATATTTATTGTATTTACTGTATCAGAAGTAATTTTCTGATATTAAAGGCAAATGTTAAAAGTAAAGGTGCAAGTAACTGTTTTACAAAAGTACCGACGGCTGTCCACTTATCTAAGCTAAATATTGGACCAGAATTAGCTTTTAAACCATTTTTAATGTCACACTTAATTCTCTATGGTCGTTTTCAGTCTGTTACAACAATGATTTGTGGAAATGTAATGAAGTAAAAGTGATATTTGGAAGAAATAAAAAAACCTAAGCACAGATATTCCCCCCAAAAAATAACAAAGTATACTTACCTTATATTACAACACGTATTTTGGGTCAAACAGTTGTCTAATGTCAGACCAAGAAAATATATTTAAAAATGTCAAACCTGCCGTTATTACGTAGAGTGACGTACGCTGCCAACGTTAAAAATAATAATTACAGGAAGACGCATGTTTTGTTAAATAAATACAATACAAAAATAAATAAAACACTTTAAAAAGTTTGATTTTTGATATTTTTGGTTGAATCACAATTCTTACGCCACATAAAGTGCACGAAGGAACCGTTAGCAGCCTAGTAGTTGGGGAAGGAATAATTTGTCGGACCACTACTGGACATATTTCCGCCAATAACAAACTCCGCTAGCTTAAAGCATCTAACCGGAGTATTATCTGTTGATAGTCATCGTCGCGTCGAGGTAGTTAGGAAATTACCGTTCACACATCCAGTTTAGCATCAAATGCTATTATGTACATAACGTTATATGTCTCAGGTAGTAAACGTGAAACAGCAAACACATAATTGCGGCTATTGGTTGTTAGCTCATGTTCTTAGCAGCTAACGTTAGCTGCCGATTAACATGTCCTGAGACTGAGCAGGGCTCTTGTCCGGTAGCCAGGCTGCTAGTTTAGCTATCAAAACCTCTGATTTTCGGCTGATACAGATCATTTCCTAACCGGGAACAAGAGTTTCTCCTGGTGAGTTAACATCCGCAATAACACAGCATTTATCATGTAAAAGGGAAGCTCCTGATAATCGATATAGATGAATTTATTAATTAATCCGTCAAAATGAAGGCTCAAACTTAAACTTTTACTGATGACCCTTGTTAACATACGGGTTGTTGTAGCAGTAAAAAGAAAGACAAGTTATATATGTGTGTGTGAATATTTACTGATGTTTTTATTTATGATGTTTAATTTAATGACACTATTATCTTGATATGTGTAAAAAAAAAAATGAAGTATTTAGTATCATTATTTTATTGTTTAATTGACAATAATAATAAATAATTGACACAATCGATAATGACAATAATTCTTGTTAGTTGCAGCCCTAAACATTAGAATAATTCTACCCTTACAGATCAGACAAACACTGCAGATTTACAACATGAAGATGTTTGGAGTGCCTCACAAGACTGTGTTTGTGGTGGACCACTGTCCCTACATGGCTGAGTCCAGTCGTCAGCAGGTGGAATGTGATGTGCTGACAAAGAGTCGAGCTCAAGGGGTCATTCCTTTGGCCCCTGTGTCCAAATCCCTCTGGACCTGTGCTGTGGAGTGCTCCATGGAGTACTGCCGGATTCTCTATGACATCTACCCAAAGGACAAAGTGGTTAGCCTCTTTTTTTGTTTGTTTTTTAACTCCACCTTTAAATATATTGTCTCAAGCTGTTTCTCCACCACTGATTTTACTTAAGTGATTAAATCATGAGTTGTGAAATCTGGACACTGTTGTAAAAGTAGGCTGAGGTGTTGCCAACACCGGCGTTAATAATTCCTGCCACACCCTTTTTTTCCCCCCAGGTTAATTACATTGTGAGTGACTCAGAGTTCCACATCTTGAATAGCTGGAGAGCTGAAGACCAGAGCACTCATGAGGTAAACCACAATCCCTAAAACTCTAGAGGAATTCCAGCTTACTGTAATTGCATTTGCGGTGATTGCAGCTGCTCTTGTTTGCATTATTTTCTTGGAAACATTCCCGCTGACCACATTTTTTGCAGAGGTCTCTCCAGAATTGATGTTGGGATATGATGATGTGTTTCCTCTCCCTCTCTGACAGCTCATGTCTGCGCTGGCAGCCGTTGGGCCACCCAACCCACGGGAGGACCCCGAGTGTTGCAGCATTCTGCACGGGCTGGTTGCCGCAGTGGAGGCGTTATCCCAGATCACAGAGTTGCAACATGAGCGGCGCACCAGTATGATGGACACAGCTGATAGGGTTGCTAATAGAGGTCGTATTATCTGCTTAACCAATGCTAAAAGGTAAACCTCAACTGGACATACTCTGTGTTAATAGATTAGAGATCCAATTAATAGATCCAATACTAAAACACCACAAATTACAGTTTGAAAAATAACCCTTACACCTCTTTGACTGTGTAATAACATGTAAAAAACATAGAAATGCAGTATTTCTAAAGGAGCTGTTGTATTGATGGACAGAAAAATACTTTTCTTAACAATCGAAACTACAAAAGCTGAAAAATTAGGTCATGTGTGTATGTATAGCTGTGTATTTACATTGTTTTGTACTTAAATTGAGATTTATAACAACCCATCCAATATATAATTGAATATTATGCTAATGCACTGCTCTTACTTTCGTTTTCATACAGTGATACTCATGTGCGATTGTTGGAAGACTGCATCCAGGAAACTATTTTAGAACAAAACAAGCTGGCAGCAGGATCGGACAGGTCAGCATCAGATGACGTGTGAAGAAAATAATCATTGAATGACTTATTTATCAATAATCAGTATTAAATGTGTCATACTATCTAACTTTACTACCTCTGCGTCAGGCTGATGGCCATCCAGCAGTGCGACCTAGTTCTAGTGCACATCCACCCGCAGGGCGAGGAAACGCTGGTGTCTGACCGGCCAAAGAAAGAGGTGGGTGTCAATGCTCGGCTTTCTGGGCTTCAGAATCATTCGGGTCAATACATGCACCCGGCGGCGGGTGCAAAAAGCGACAGCTTTGATGTCGTTTCTCACTAGCACACCCGTCTCTCGCCGTTTCAGATCTCTCCTCTGCTCACCAGTGAAGTTAACAGTGTTCGTGCAGGGAGGCACCTGGCCACCAAACTCAACATTCTGGTCCAGCAGCACTTTGATTTGGCTTCCACCACCATCACCAACATCCCCATGAAGGTAAGAGGCGTCTTTAGCTTCTGTCTGGACTTGCACATGCCTCACTAACATAATAACCCACATGAACTTTAAATATTCTTTTATTTTGCTAGTAAACATAGTTGCCATATGCGGCATGCATTGCATCACATCCCTCTAGCATTTTAGCATTTGTCTTATTTTTTTATTTATTTAAATTTTCCCTTTTCTCTTACAGCCCTCGCACCTCTTTTTGTTGTTTTTGCTTGCTTAATCTCCATGCGTGAGCCCTTCCTCACCTATAATAACTCACAGAACTTTACAGTCTTATCTTTTTTTTTTTTTGTTTATCTCATCTGCATGTTGATATGACTGTGAACCTGCTGCTGGTTTCATGCTGTATTTTCTGTTTTGCTAGCCCACATTAAATGTTTGCGAACAGGTTAGTACTCTTATCACACACACATGCAAGTGAGGAAGGGGCAGAGTTAACACCATGTCTATACTTTCAACTCCAGCTTCCAGTGTCATTCGTTTATTTTGATGTGTTAGTTGGTCTAAAGATTTGATGGTGAGGCAACTCTGGTCTCATGTGGACAACCAGGAAATGCAGAGTTTGGGCATGATGTGATATCTATATTTGATCAAAATTCTTTGCCATTGAAAAGGATCAAAGAAAAAAATCACATTTTTTTCACATACAGTAATTGTTGCATTCAACTGGTTTTCTGTCCGAACATCTGTGACCAGCGTGGCCTCTTCTTACTTCTTAAATTCTGTCAGTGTCTGTCAGGTGTGTGCCACCTTAAAGCAGCTCAAACTTTTCCCCAGGTCTGTGTGCCCCCCCCCCCCCTTTCAGTTCCCACTCACCTCCCCTTTAGTGTCTTGGTGTTGTCCATTGTGCCGTCTTGCCAACTAGTCCTTAAACGTTACCATCCCTTAAATGTTTCAACGTGATTCCACCTTTAGCTGTTATCATACTGCTATTTTTAGTGTAGTAAAGTGTTTTGGGCTGAAGTCCAAAATATCTGAAGCTGTTCTTTTTTTTAAGATTGCATAGCCATGATTTCTGTCAAACTGTTCCAGACATTTACATGAATCTCTGATGTGAATAACTTTAAAAAAAAAAACTCACTCGGGGAGCGAACATTTTCCTTTGAGTTCGGCCATTATCATTTGCCCTTTGGAACATGAAATCAGCAGTGTTGATGTGTGTTTGTGCCCGTGTGTATGTGTGTGGTTTTAAGAGCTCACTTCCATGCTGACCTGTGTTTGTCGTTGTCTCTGTGGATGGACAGGAAGAGCAGCACGCCAACACATCAGCCAATTATGATGTTGAGCTCCTGCATCATAAAGACGCTCACCTGGAGTTCTTTAAGAGCGGTGGGTACACCTGAATACGATAAATAAGACTTTTTTTTTTTAACTGTTAGGTAACTGGTTAATATTTCTGTTTGGGTTATGTAGGAGACTTGCATATGGCGGGCACCAGCACCCGGGAAAATGGACTCAAAGAAACGGTTACACTGAAGTGGTGCACTCCACGAACCAACAGCATAGGTGGGTTCATTTAACTAAGGCGGCGTTTCCCAAACTTGGAACAAGGACGCCTGAGGTGTCACAATAAATCCACACGGCTATTAAACACTTAACTGAATGGGAGGGGAAGAGGATTTGCTGCACAAACTGCTGACAGTGATAGAGTAGATTTAGCTTCACTTTTAGGAGTCGCAAGTCCAATGGACTGGGATCCATTGAACTGAGAAAAAGTTTTTAATTGCTAATAAACAAGGTTTAATTTTCCTATTCAGGGGAAGCTGCTTCCCAGTTTTCTCTCATTAGTTGTTATATTGTCTAGTGTTCTGTATGTAAATGTCAGAGATCATTTTGCTTGGTGTTAGAGCACATTTTTCTATTTTTGATATTTATTAATACATGAAATAAGATGGACAGGAGACGACAGGAGTCGTGTTAGATAGTATTTAAGGAGATTATGAATTAATAAAATGATTTAAATATTCAGCCTTTTTCTAAGATGATCTTACACAGCTGATAAAAAGCTTGAGGGGCGTATTGTAGTATTGGCTTTTTTTTAATTAAGTGTTGTTTTTTTGTGCTACAGAACTGCATTACTGTACAGGAGCTTATCGCATCTCCCCCACTGACGTTAATAGCCGCCCCTCATCGTGTTTGACAAACTTCCTCCTCAACGGTAAGCTTCTATAACACATCTGTCCAGAATTATACTGACCTGTAGGCAGAGTCTGTTTTCATTGTATGCGATACCTTGCTGTGGAGATCGTAAACCACGTCTCCCAGATTGGAACGCCACTATTTGAAAACACCTTCTCGTTCGGCCCATCGATTGACCAGGTCGATCGGTTTTGCTGGAGCAGCCGAGGAAGTCGGGGTCAAAGGTCATCAGCCACATGCTCAGCAGCCACGGAGGCGAGATCTTCCTGCACGTGCTCAACAGCAACCGCTCCACTCTGGAAGACCCGCCGTCCATCAGCGAGGGCTGCGGAGGCCGAGTGACGGACTACCGCATCACCGTACGTTTCACCTCATGTTCAAATATGCACTGAAATCCCCCCCCCATAGTATCTGATTTTCTTTTTTTATTTGGTCATCTCCAGGACTTTGGCGAGTTTATGAGGGAGAACCGGCTGACTCCGGTTTCGGAATCGGCCCACGATCCCTCGGGGAAGCTGCCGGCCGAGAGGGCTAAAGCTCAGCTGGAGCGGCACACGCGTTACTGGCCGATGATCATCTCCCAGACCACTATCTTCAACATGCAGGCTGTAAGCAGCAAAGCTTGTTCTTCTGGATTTTCAAGTCTGCACAGACTGCAGACTTACAAGAGCAGCTTCCACTCTCTCAAAATTATTCCTTGTTTTTTCTTTGCATACTCTATATGCCTCCTCAGCGTCTATGTCTAATATTTTCTGCCACTAGGTGGTGCCTTTGGCTAACCTGATAGTGAAAGAGACTCTGACAGAGGAGGATGTTCTGACCTGTCAGAAAACCGTCTACAATCTAGTAGACATGGAGAGGAAGAACGACCCTCTCCCCATCTCTACTGTGGGATCCAGAGGCAAAGGCCCGAAGAGGTATGCGTTAGGTATAGGAGGAGTAGCTTTTTTAATAGCTTTTAAGCTTCAGCTAAAGTTTCCGCTTTGTTGTCCGTCACCAGAGACGAACAGTACCGCATAATGTGGAACGAGCTGGAAACATTAGTGAAAACGCACGCCGGAGCCACCGACAGACACCAGAGGGTCCTGGACTGCATCATCGCCTGCCGCAGCAAACCACCCGAGGAGGAGGAAAGGAAGAAGAGAGGGAGGAAGAGGGAGGACAGGGAAGACAGGACAGAGAAAAACGGCAGCAAGGACACGGACGACAAAAGCTGGCAGGATTCAGAGAGGTAAGCACAGTCCCGGTGTCTATAGGTGTTTATCTGCTTGTATACGACACAGAAGATGTTCTCGTTTTTTGACATGCAGGCTAAAGGGTTTGCTGGATAAAGAAGAGCAGGAGTCGGAGGTGATCAAGGATTCCCCTGACTCGCCAGAGCCCCTTAACAAGAAGCCCCGTCTGTCCACAGAGGAGGTGCAGCCTCCAGAGAGAGCAAAAGGTACAAACCTTCATCCTACTTCTCTGTTCAGTTATGGAGCGACTGTTTCTGTCAAACTGGCCAGAGTAAACACTTCCACTTCTGGCTCTTATGTTGTTTACTTAACAAAAGCAGATTAAAGCAGACAACACAAATATTTCTCTGTGTATTTATCGAAATGTGAACGTTGCCTGGTCTCATGCTGCAGGTCCCGTCTCGCTCCTCACCATGTGGTCCAATCGGATCACGACAGCCAACTCCAGGAAACACCAGGAGTTTGTTGGTAGAGTGAGCTCCGTCAACAACAAGTTCGAGTTGTATCAGCACCTCAAAGACGAGAACGGGTGTGTGTGTTTTAAAAGTAGTAATTAGCTTTGTGAAATATGAATAATCTGCCACTTTATAGATATTCTTCTTGTAACTCAGCTTTTAGGTGTATTTACTGTTTTTAACGGGAACACAGATGAGCTTTCTTATGCATTTGAACAATTTCTCTGCTTACAGGATGGATGTTCATGAAAACGGCAAGGCCTCTAGATGATGTTTCCATGGACGCGTTGCTTCAATTTTTCCAAGGAGGTGGTTGTGGACGACGGTGTTTTCCAGACATCGGTGTCACTCACAGCCCCAGAACGAGGACATCAAAACTAAAAAAATAGACAGTGAACTCTCAACGAGGAATTTCTACTTCTTTTTTTTTTTTACCCATGTTTTTTGTAGCTATGCTGTTCACATATATTGTGTAACACAATAAAAGCTGTCAATAGAGAACTCTTCTTCAATGTGGAAGCGAATTGTCCTTAATTTCAACTAAGACAAAAACCTTCATATAAGTAGAGTAGAATTCCAATCATGCCTTTTCAACACAGGTTAAATGAACTTTTTGTTAAATAATTGAAAGGTTTCTAGTCATTTGTGGAGGCCAAGGCTATAGCGCCTCATCAACGATTTTCCTTTGTTGCTCACAGGCTGATGGGACTAGCTCCGTGTCTCTTTGTGAAAGGTTAATCCACAGTCTAAGTGGAGGTGGGGGTACTTCAGGTAGGAAAACTGGAGGTAATCTTGGTCTAATGGCTCTCAGATCTATGCTTTGAAACGACGGTGTTGGCCAAATGGCGACGATCCTTGACCTTCCTCGGCAGAAGTAAAGAACCACAGCGATGAGGACGATGATCAGGATGAGGAGGCAGACAACAAAGACGGCTGTAAACATGGCGGCCATCCATTGATAGGAGTTTACTTGTCGTGCTGTGGTAGTTGTAGCTGTAGGTGCAGAGGCGCAGGTGTTAGAGGTGGGACTGAGAGACGTGTTGGTGCCTGGATTCAGTGTAGTGGAGATGACAGGGGTCAACCCATCGGATAAAGCAGTAGCTGTAGAGAAACAGTCATGTCTGTAGCTCACACTTTCAACTTTAGTGATGGGAAACTCTGGAAGCATCGCTTCCCTAAACGCAGGGTTGACTCCTCCATCCGCAGACCTCATCGCCAACCCCATTCTCTGTATTTCATCGACAAGACACCGTGTTATCCTATTATCGCCAATCGCGCACAAACTGTAGTTGTACCAGGACACCACAGTGGACCCAGGCGACATGGAAACAATAGAAAGGTGGTGGCTACTGGAGCCGCCGAAGAAGCCGGACAGTTTCCTCAGTAGGAGTTCCACCCTGCGGCGGTGGCGGAGGATGGAGCGGAGGCTACGTTGAGCCGTCAGGGTGAAAGCGTGACACGGCCGGACGGGGTTGCGGCGCAGGACCAGGGTCAGAGGCAGCCAGGTGCTCAGGCCCTGGCGGTCTCGGGCAGCCAGGAGGAGATGCTGAGGAGCAAACCACAGGTCCACCTCCAGAGGAACACCGTGAAGCTCCAGACCGTCCATTGACAACCAGGAACCAACGTTGACCGGAGGCCCGTCAATCATCCTCAACTCCAGGGAAAGAACGTCCGCCTCGCCGTCTTCTGGGTCTAGAAAGGTTTTTGGAGGGATTGAGTATCGGAAGGGGAAGCCGACAGTCGCCATTAACGCTGGAATCGAATGCAACACTTTTGGGGGGAGATTGACAAACCCTGGAATGAGAAATGAGAATAGAGAAGGTATTACAATGACCATATAAAATACTCGCAAACTAACATTTTTAAACGCGGAAGTTGCTGATAAAAAGGTTTCTTACTTGAAACAGAAGCTGAGGAACTTGACAGCTGGACCGTGCTCTGTCTTTTAGATGAGGAAATGGCCAAAGCCAACAATGATGTGGTTGACATCCCATCAGACGTCTTCAGAATCGGCCGAGTAGAAAGTACATATGTGACTGATCTGCTGCTGCCTGTAGCAGGTGATTGGTGGGTAGACATGGAAATCCTTACGCTGAAACGATTCCCATTGACGGATGTGCTCGGTGCTAATGAGTATGTTATTACAGGGAAGCCACTGACCTTTATAGGAGGAAGAGTGTCCAAAACAGCCACTTGTTGAGTTGCTGATATGTGGTTTAATACCGGCGTCATAGTGGCAGGCATTGACAGCAAAGACATGGATTCATTTGACTCAGCTGAAAAGAGGCTGGTTGGGCTCAATGAGAAGGATCCCATCAAAGTCTGGGTTGAAAAGAATTGTCCACTTGATGAAAAAGCAGCCCACTGCGTCTCATCTGGCAAAGAACTTGTCAAAACGACCTGGACTTGATCATTTTCCGAAGAGCTTTCATGAAATTGAAATGAAGGGTCCAGACTCTGCGTTTGAGGCATGGAATATGTAGTGTATGGTGCTTGACCAGTAGAGGGGGAACTGATCTGGAGCTGTTCAGTTAAAGGAAGGCTCGTTTGCAGAAGTGGAGAGGGGTGTTTTTGTAGAAGAAAAGGGTCTGAACTCAACGTCTGTGTTAATTCATTTTGATAAAAATGCGTACCCGACTGTAAATCTGTAAAATCTTGGTTTACAAGCTGCAAAGAGGAGGCGCCGGTATCAAGAAGTGAAGATTTAGAGAAGGTCTGCAACAGTGCCATCAGAGATGATGATTCTTTAAGAGACTCTTCACTAAATAAAGTGAAAAAAATTGTGATATCGGGTGTTTCCATTCTTCTGCTTAAGAGGCCAGGTTCAGAAGGTAAAGCTGGCGTAAAAGCCGTCACTGAAGGATTCGGACCGTCCGGCAGAGACGTCGACAGCGAAGGCTCCAGTTCAGCTTTTCCAGACAATGTCAGCTGACCCGCTGATGTGGTCAGTGACGCGTTTGGAGTTGTTTCACTCAGATGAGACATCACATCCTGATTCATCACAGTCGAAGCCCGGGATAGATCTGAGATTGTATGAAAATGCTGAGATATCGATAACTGCTCGGTCTCTAAATGTGAGGGTTGTGACACATCTGGAGACAGACAAGTAGTTGGTGTTATTACTGATGACGGCGGTGACTGTATCGTCTTTAATCCGGGGTTCAGAAGGGCATCTTTGGGACTCTCTGTTGGAGATGGATGAAAAACAGATAAGAGGTTATGAGTGTAATATTATCAGTGTCATTGAGTTGAGTAGCAGGACATCTTTATAATATTTTGTTGGGGGATTCACACTTGGCCAGTATTCATAGATGGGGCAGCAGTCCAAGCCCATTGCAAACTAATAGCTTTGGTTTTCTGGCCCAATACCTTACTGCTCACTCATCAGGTGGAAAGAAACACAAAAAAATGGTACGGATATGTACACTACTGTTCAAAAGTTTGGGGTCAATCCATGAAAAGTCACACTTTTATTTACCACCTAGCATGATTGCACAAGGGTTTTCTAATCATCCATTAGCCTTCTGACGCAATGAGCAAACACATTGTACCATTAGAACACTGGACTGATAGTTGCTGGAAATGCGCCTCTATACACATATGTAGATATTGCAGTAAAAAAAAACAGACATTTGCAGCTAGAATAGTCATTTGTAGTAGTTAAACATCTGCTGGATGTTTAACTACTAGCTACCCATTTCATTTTAGCAACTTCAAATTGTGACACTACTGTATGTGATTGTTTGCTCTTAAGTGCCAACATAATTAGTAGTATATGTTTTTTAATCATTTCAGAATTCTATGCTATAAAACATTTGATGTGACCCCCGCAACATAAAACTCATAACATAGTAATTTGTTTTCCATGTCATCCATGCTTCTCTTATTTCCATCACTACATTAGCCCATATGTTTTTCCCCATTCATTCATTCAATTATGTCCGTTCAGCTGTGAGCTCCCTTTCAGACAAGGTCAAGTCATTACAATGTATGACTTGAATGAGTATGTGCCCAGAACAATCCCATATTGTCGTATACTGTAGGAGTCTACAGCAGCAGACCTACCCTGTGAGCTCAGCCTGGACTGAGTTTCTGAGTCAGTGTGACTGGCCCTATAAGATCCAGTCCAGCGGGGGGTTTCCTTTTGATGGGGTCGCGGGGTCAGACGAGTGGGGAGAGATACTGTGTCGCCGGCCACATGTGTCAGCGTGGAAGTGACACTGGTAGCGGCCGAGGTCAGTGGCACTGAGGGGTAAATAATGTGCGGTGTAGATGATGGTAGCAATGTTGAGAAAGTGGTGGCAGACAGTTCCCCAACGAACGTGGCATCAACAAAATTCCTGAATGAAGAGGGTGATGGATTCGCCTCTATATGGTTCACATGCACCAAGTCAGAAAGAGGTAGAATAATCCTAGTAGAAGTAGGTGTAAATTTAGACATTTGCAACTGCCGTTTTACTTTCTTTTGCACTGCTGCAGCTGCACAAAGCACTCTCCATCCCAAAATATTAGCTTTCAGCCACTGCTCCAAGAGCCCTGCCTTCACACTGTGTTCCAGTACCTTGGCCAAACCAAACCATCGTTCATCTCCTCGACGTCCGACTGGCCACAGAAGCTCACCGACATCCCCAGTGGCATCTTGTTTCGCAGCGAGCCCGCCTCGCCTACAGACCCTGAGATTTTCCTGTTGCACTGTGAAGGATTCCCTTCTCGAAAATAGGTAGACGAAGGGCAGCGGCTGGCGAAAGTAGCCGGATACGGTGGTGACCAGATGAACACGCTGGCCGGCGTCAAGAGTCTCTGGGTTTAGCTGAAGGAAAAGGTTGGCCCAGATTGTCGTCTCCCTCTCAGAGCAGAATGATGCATCCCTGTTGGACGAAGCAAAGTCATATTTTCATTCCTTTTTTAAGCGTCAGTTATACAAATTTTCGAATTTTCCTTATTTTTGAAAGAAAAGCGCTGTTTTTCTCAATGAAGATAACTTTAAACTGATCAGAAATAGACTCTATACATTGCTAATGTGGTAAATGACTATTCTAGCTGCAAATGTCTGGTTTTTGGTGCAATATCTACATAGGTGTATAGAGGTGCATTTCCAGCAACTATCAGTCCAGTGTTCTCATGGTACAATGTGTTTGCTCATTGCATCAGAAGGCTGATGGATGAAAACAGCTTAGCTGGTTAGAGAAGCTAGAAAACCAACCTTCCTTGTATTATACCAAAGTTTGAAGGAAGAAACTGTATTTTCTATTTGTGTTACAACTCATGGTGGTAAATTAAAGTGTGACTTTTCATGGAAAACACAAATTCTTCTGGTTGACCCCAAATTTTTTACCAGTAACGTATGTTCATATTGTTCATTTTCAGTTCTAGATGAATTGAAATAGGATTTGTTCTGTATTAGCTGAATCACATTTTGGTTATTAAATATTAGGCTAATTGTAGCCTTCTCTACATTATGGCATTAAAACAATGATATTCATGAAAAATAAATACACACTACTCCTACTACTGATACCCCCCTTAGAACCTTCTTGAATAATTGAATAATTCATGTCTTGAGATTTCCTGCTCCCTTACCTTGCTGGGTCCTTGCCAGTCACTGTTCCGTATCGGATGTGCAGATAGAAGTAGATAGCACACTTGTCACTGGTGAACACCTTGAGGTGGTAAATCCCACAATCTTCAGTCAGAGCTAAGCCGGCGAGACTGTTAGTCTGATGCCTGAACACCATCCAGTGGGGCAAAGTTCCATTTCCATCAGCCTGGGATACCTGGGGGAAGTAAAGTTGACATCAGAGGTCTGAAATAAAACACATAACGATCCTTTCTCTTTTTACAGGGATTTTTATTAGGTAGAAATCTGTGTTATAATATCTTTAGGAAATGCTCGGCTCACCTGATAACGCTGCATGTGTCCGTGGGCCGCAGGGAGCGGGAGCTTAAAAAAGAAAGCTCGACCTGCCTCTGATGTGAAGTTGGGTAAAACGCTAACTGCTGTTCTAATCGGACAACGTTGCAGTGAACTTTGATTGTGCATCGCGTTCCCCAGCAGCAACAGTAGTTTGAGGTAGAAAGTCGTGCCTTTACATGGCAGCGTCATGCTTCATCCATTATTCTGCACATGAATGACTTGGAGTTCGTCCACTTGCCGAAAACCAGGAAAATCCAAGACAAACTTGCCCATCTGCATTGTTATCATTGGAATCGTCTGTGCCAAACCGCATCGGTCTGGAGGCACTGAACATTTTTCGCAGGCTGAAAGAATCCATTGTGTTTCCTCTGTCCAGCCTTCTGCATCTCCTTAAGAAGGTCTTTTTTTAAACCATTACAATATATGAAAAAAAAATCAATCAATGCTGCTCGGCACCTAGTGCACCTACGTGGTCCCAGAATGTCCCCGATGTCCTGTTAATCCCCAACAACCATACATGGAATGCATGTAGAAAGCCGATGGTGTTTCGAACTTCAAGTACACTGACGCACCACCAACAAACATGTTTACAACCGGGTAACACCTGATCCTCAAAGCAGTCAGGAACACGGCTCATTTTCTGCTTCGCTGCTGGAGGTCCGGTTACAAAGGGAGTAGCGGTTACTAGGAAACCTGAAATGCTCCTGGAGACGATCAAAGACTTTTGCACCACGAGGTCACAGATGGTTGATCTCGTCTCGGTGCATCGGATCAGAGAAGCACCGTAGGGGTATTGGGAAATTTGTTGTGTTCATTCCAAGTCCGCATCGTAAAAAAAATCTCCATCTTCTTCATTAAACACAAGATATTTGTTGTTGGACCACTGTACAAATCCCTTTATTAAAGGATTGCTGTATATATGTATATGTATATGTATAAATAAATAAATGGCATTACAGTAAAAAAAATATATATTAGAGAGAAAAAGAAAAGATTTGCCTTTTGATTTGGCTTTTTTATATGGAAAAGAAATGAAATCTCTCCGTCGTACTGCAAAGATTTTATGAATTTCTATTAATTAGTATTCAATTTTAAGATTCTAGTGCAGGTTCCAATGATTTGACATGCTCATCTATTGAAAAGTTACAGATGAATTTAATGAATTGGTAGTTTCATCTCGAAACTTTCAAATTAATTGCGCAGAAACTCATTGATCAAGTCAATTTTGTTTTTCTAACACACTGTAACAGAGGACGTACATTTGTTTGCATTTCCTGGCTGCTGCTGAAGTTAAATCACGGCCTTTGACCTTTTTCTTCCATAACAGACGGCGGTACTGAGCCACTCCGCTGTCTGAAAATTGAATGTTCACTCAACATGATTTATGATTTCCTGGCTCCTTACTCAGTGTCTTGCTTACAGCTGGTCACAGTCACTTTGACCAAACCCGATTAGGCAGAATGTGCTTTGAAATACTTGCGTGTATTTGTGTGTACGCACCTTTTTAATATCTGGAACAGCAATCTGGAGATGAATCTCCACGGTAATGAATGTAAAGTGGATTTATACTGAGGTTGTAGTGGATAGGGAAGACATTCTGAGGGGAAATAGTAGGTGAGTCACCATGTTGGAGCATGCACTCAGCTGCTTGGTCTGCTATTGTTCATTTAACATGAATTCCAACACTATGAGTTAGATCAGAACATGCACTCCATGAAACAACCCTATGACAGACAGATACTCATCAGGTGTGTAAAGAATGTCTGACTTGGAGAAACACAGTTCGTTCTTCTGGGTCTTCAAGCAAAGTCTGTGACTTTGCATTTTCCAACTCAACACAATTCAAAAACATTTTGGTTGAATCAGGAACCAGTTGTTTCTAGTTTCATCAAAGCTCGTGATGTAGAACCAGTGGTAGACATGAACAC
The DNA here is from genome assembly GCA_030544235.1 of Lepturacanthus savala. NCBI lineage: Eukaryota > Metazoa > Chordata > Actinopteri > Scombriformes > Trichiuridae > Lepturacanthus > Lepturacanthus savala. The sequence goes on from CM060474.1 coordinate 14,201,623, forward strand.
CTGGGCTTTTATATATGTACAGTATGTATAATATTTAACCCTTGATTGATCATTCAGTGTGTTCCAATAACTCACCATTCATCAATATCATCAAATCTCCATCGGATGTGTGTCAGATGTAACTTGAGACATTTTTTTTTTTCCCAGCTGAATTGACTGAAACGTTTTAGACATTCAATAACAGGAAATTAAATTAGGGGGTTGGATCTTTTCTTCAGGCAAAGTGAGTTAGAGATCAATGCATGTCCTCCATGTTCCCTGAAAGGAATCAAGACGGTTAACAGAGGAATGCTACATAATTGACCTTTGAACTCAAAAGGTTCAATAACATTTTCTCTTCCATCTCCAGTAGGAACATTATAGAAACCTATGGTGTTTTTGTTATTTTTTTTTTTTTAGGTATTTAAGTCCCATATGATCAGTGACCTTTGACCTTTCCAACACCAGTGATGTATTTCTTTATTCTGCATGTCCCTCTTTGTAAATGATGTTAAATTCATTAAACTGTGTTTTTGGGCAGGAAGCAGCCACCTAATTTATTCATTTTAATCATATTTCATTATAAAGCCCCATTAGGAAATGTTTTGAGTAAAACAAGCAAATTGTGAAAGGCGTAGCAACCTACTGACCTATCTCTGGACCACAGCTGGAGCCTATTTGGAGGTTTTGAATGACCTCCGTGTGGATGTTCAGCAGGGTGGCTGTGCAACACGGCTCCAGCACAAACTAGAAACAAACAGTGCAAGTAACACTTTGTTAAAAGCAGTGTTGACAATTTACAGACACTCTACTTTAGGACAATTTTGACATACACTACCGTTCAAAAGTTTGTGGTCACCCAGACAGTTTTGTGTTTTCCATGAAAAGTCACATTTTTATTTACCACCATGAGTTGTAAGATGAATAGAAAATATAGTCAAGACATTGACGAGGTTAGAAATAACCATTTCTATTTGAAATGATATTTTTTTCCATTCAAACTTTGCTTTCGTCAAAGAAAGGTCAGTTTTCTATCTTCTCTAACCAGCTAAACTGTTAAACTGCACAAGGGTTTTCTAATCAGCCATTAGCCTTCTGATGCAATGAGCAAACACATTGTTCCATTAGAACACTGGACTGATAGTTGCTGGAAATGCACCTCTATACACCTATGTAGATATTGCAGTAAAAAAACAGACATTTGCAGCTAGAATAGTCATTTACCACATGTATATAGTCTATTTCTGATTAGTTTAAAGTTATCCTCATTGTAAAAACAGTCATTTCTTTCTTTCAGGACGTTTCTAAGCGACTCCAAACTTTTGAACGGTAGTGTACGTGTACTTTGAGTATTTCCATCATGTCATGTTATACAAGTGCCTGATCCCTGATAGAATCCGTAGCTACAATGTCCATCTGAAGTAGAGAGGATACACCTGGAAATCTGCTAAAACTCTTGTGTAGTAAATGAGTGTGGAGGATGGGCAGGGTGCATAATCGGGCCCAGTTGGGCTGAGTTAGGTTTAATTTTGTCTCCTCTTTCTCATGTGGAAGCAGCTGGAGACAGACTCACACACAAACAGGAGACAGCAGGACGCCACAGATTTATGTTAGATGTTAGAAGACAGGAGAACTGAAGCCAGGTGTACCGGGTAGTGGAAGGTGCACAGGAGAAAGTGCTGTTTAATTTAATTAATGTGTGGTGAGCGAGCAATGAAATACCACTCTCAATGTGCTTTATCCTCTGAGCCTTTAATACATCAATACATCTCACCTGTAATTCATTAGGAAAGAACAAGGAGGGGAAAAAGTACTTTATTTCTACACACTAATAGGGAAATGCAGTAATATTCTATTGCATTAAAATCCACCTGATAAATACATAAGATAAAATATATTCTATTAGTATATAAACACTTTATTTAGGATGTTTTTAATGGTACTATAACACTTCCAGTTTCTCTGTGAATTTTAATTAAATATTTGATTCATTATTCTATTAGACATCATTAGATTATTAATACTGAAGCACCAGCTGTAGCTGCTGCTGGTGAAACTTTTTTGGTTTAGGCCAGAGGTTAGATGCTGTTTCAGGCCTCATGACTGGATATGAGTGCAGTAACATAGCAACAAGATATTAGATCTTTATTATGAGTATTTATTCTTTCTGCAAAACATCAAAAACAATGAAAATGTTGAACAGAGTATATAACTTGATGGGTTATACACATGGCTGCTCATGATAGGATAAACAATGACAAAAAAATACGTTTCACAGGACAATTTATCACATTTGCAAAATATTACATTTTTATTGTGCCAAAACTAAACTTAATCCAACACCACTAGAGCAGCTAGAACTGCTTCCACTGATTGAAATAAATGGATTCCTAATAAACATAAATCTGACTATTTTCTATTCTAAAACAAAAAAAAGGCATGATGTTTACAGTTCAGGGTTACATACAAAGTTAAATGTTTGCTAAAGACGATACAATGAACATTTAACTAGGAAGCAGATATATTCCACAGTCACAAGCGATGAAGTGTCGTTTACATGATGCTCATTTTAAAAATGTTGGATATACTAAAAGGTAGCTCTCACAAAAGCGTTACCTTTGGGAAAATATAGTTTTCAACTTTTAGAACCCATCATGTTTTAGTAATGAAAATGATTACTAACCATTGACGGTTTCAAAATAGATCAGAAAATGATAAAAAAAATGCAACACTGCTACCTTATACGTCTCAAAATGTGACAGTTCAGAGTAACTTGGTTACATGAAGTCATTTAGTCACATAGCAGAATAAAACAATGGACTTCATTTGGAGAGATGGTCCAGCTGGTCAGATTGTGACTCTAGTCTTTAAATACAATGATCAGAAAGAAAACTACCTTTAACGTTACTCAAAAACTACCCAGCCCCACCTAATCTTTGCAGTCACAAGTTAACAAGTCAAACTTTAAAATGACATGGTAGCAAATCCAAAGGGCCTCTTGTGTGGTAGCATTCTGGATTGGTTACATTAAATCAGTGATCAGAGCATCCCTTTTTCTTACAAAACGTGTCTTTGGTTAATAATCGTCACTGCCCTCGTCTTCCTCGTCGTATTTCCTCTTGAGCGAGTGCTTCTTGTGCTTCCCCCTGTGTCTCCGCTTGCCGGAGAAGTCGGGGTTGGCTTCCCTCGTATGCAGCTGCTCGTGCTTCTTCAGCAAACCGGACACGGAGAATCCCTTCCCGCACGTTTCGCACGTCCAGGGCTTCTTGCACGTGTGAGTCCGTTTGTGGACGTTGAGGTGCGACGCCAGCTTGTACGTCTTCCCGCACACGTCGCAGCTGAAAGGACGCTCGTTGGTGTGCAGCCTGATGTGCACCTTCAGGTTCCCGACTTGAGTGAAGCTCTTTTCGCAGATGGAGCACCGGTAGGGCCTCTCTCTGTCGTGGATCCTCATGTGGACCCGCAGGCAGTACTTGCTGGAGAACTTCTTTTGGCAGACGTGGCACGGGATCTTCGCTTTGGGCACGTGGTCTTGCTGGTGCCTCTTCAGGTCAGACAAGTAGACGAAGGTCTTCCCGCACTGGGAGCAGAGGTACTGGCGGTCGCCGATGTGGTAGCCCATGTGGCGCTTCAGCAGGCTGGGGACGAGGAACCTCTTCCCGCAGCGCTCGCACATGTGCGGGCGGTCCCGCGTGTGCCAGCGCTCGTGGTTGGACAGCTTGAAGGCCGTGGGGAAGCTCTTGCTGCAGTGCTTGCAGGGGAACGTCATCTGGCTCGTGTGGCACTCCATGTGCCTCTTGAAGTAGGTGGACTGCGTGAAGCCCTTGTTGCAGATGTTGCAGTAGAAGGGTTTCTGGCCGCTGTGGGCCAGCATGTGCTTCGTCAGGCTCTGCAACTTGGGGAAACACTTGCCGCACTGGCCGCAGATGTACGGCCGCGCCGTGCTGTGGGTCTTCAGGTGGTTGTTGAGGAACGCCTGCGTTCGGAAACTCTTGTTGCACGCCGTGCACAAGAAGGGCTTCTCCCCCGTGTGGATGCGCTCGTGGTCCATCAGCTTGGACTGATACGGGAAGGACTTATCGCACACTCCGCACACGAACCTGTCGGCCGGAGGCCTGATCTGCTTTTTTCTTCTGATGCTCGGCTTCATGTCGTCGGCCGCGCTCACTCTGACCGGAGGCAGTGGCGGCAAGGCGGGAAGCGAGAGCGAATTCGTGGCGATCTGTGACACCCACTGATGCAGCGTGACCCTCTGAGTCTGTGGCTTTTGGCCGTCTTTAGTTGCAGCGCCGCTTGCGTTCTGTAAGGCCGGAGCGGTTTTGATCGGCACTTGAACGACTTTGAAAGGGATCGATTTGAGGGGCAGCCGCTGTTGGTCCGGTTTCTCCTGGGGTTGCGGTTCCGGTTCCTCCCCTCTGGCGGGCTGCTCCTTCGTCGAGCTCTTCTCCTGCACAGGTTTGTCCTGTGGAGCTGTCGTGGTGACGCTCGTTTCCTTGGCAACGCATGCATCATTTGTTTTATCGCTGCGGCGCCCTCTCCCCTGTGGCCGGCTGGCAGGGGTCGTCGGGCTGTCGGGGTCATCCGATACCACTCCCAAGTCTTCAGTGTCACTGAGGGAGGCGGGGCTTGTGTCCTGGAGGCTGACCTCTAACCTCTTCGGTGATTCTGGGGGCGGGGGTGGGGGTTCTACTGGTGTGGGCCGGAAGGCGAGTGAAGTGAGCACACAGTCGCCCACCCAAGATGAGATGGTTGCTGCACAAATTGAGAAGGCTCCATTAATTTTTTTTTAATTGAAAAAAAAAAAGGCTCTGCTTACATATAAAATAACAATACAAATATGAAACTTCAATACTTTGTGAAACACACAAATCTCAACTTATATTCATACAAAGAATCGTAAATCTACCTTTAGGACTAAGGAGTCCTTTGGACTGTTGGTGCAGGAGAAGAATTTTCAGGTCAGCAGGTTCAGGGATGAAGCCTCCACAAGCTTCCAGTACACTGGGCTCTGATGAGATCAAGCTACCGAGCTGAGATTAAGAAGCAGGAAATGAAATTAATGAATACATTTGTAGTGCATATCTCAGGTTAGATCATGTTCCTGTGCGTTCTTCATGTACCTTAGAGAGATTGGGAACAGGAAGAAGTTGCTCCAGCTTGCACACCAGACCTGCAGTCAGAGCCTGAAGTGCTGTGTCGAACTTCGTGCCGTACTGAGTAGGGAACACTTCCTGTACAGAGATTTATGTGTGTGAGTTTTACAGCACTAAAAAATGAAAAACGACATTCAACTTTAGTTTTTTAATATTTGATGATTAAGACATCAACTCGTTTGATGAATAATCACTCTCTTTGGACTGAAGTAGCAGCACGTTGGTGTAAGTGAGTCACAGTGGTTGAAAAGATTGACGTTGTATGGTGCAATGCAGGCAAACTCTAACTGAGTTTTAACAATGTGTGTGTGTTACATTCTATCAGCGTGTGGACAGATGGATACCTTGAAGAAGCGCTTTCTCTCAGTGGGGTTTTTCAGCAGATTCTGGACCAGCACCATGAAGTTAGTTTGAGATTTATCCACTTCGGAGTCCTTCTGTAAAACAGAAATTAATGTTTAACCGACAACTTAAACTGCTTAAGGTAAAGCCCAATAAATGTAAAATCAGGTGCATCTGTGTATGCATCAGCAGGAGCTTTTCCCATTCTTACCCCTGAAGATGCTGAGACTTTCAACTTATTTATGAGTGTTTGAATAGTCCGGGTGTCTGGTGGGCCTTCACTTTGGAGCAAATCCAAAATGATCTATTGTGAGGAAAGAAAAAATATAGTCACAAGAAAAGTCAATGACAAAAAGTGTGGATTTAAAGCACATCTGCAATGAGAATGGGGCCCGCAACTACCCAAAAAGACAAAGGTAATAAAGCTATGATGACAAATAATTTAATTTGTGATTTGATATAAGGTACATAAGGAGTTCACGAATAATGTGTGCCAAGAACAAGAGATGTGTAGTAGTAGTGTAGTAGTTAGATAAACCCTCACCCTTGCCCTCAACCCCAGGACGAGCTGCGCAGTCTGCTTGAAACTCATAAGCTCAGGAACAGTCTGCGTCACCATGGTCACAAACTCCTCCACCTTCCCATACTGCTTCACGTTTCTCTGCCGAATGACCTGCCATATGTACGAGTATGTCAGCTGCAGGGGGGACGCCATCAGGCGGAGGGAGGCCAGGGGGAGGCCACCTGCACACGGCAAAAGAACAGAACAGACTGGGTTAGCATACATGAATGTATAGAAGTGACTCTTATGTTGAAGCGGGCTGAGTTTCAGACTGTCACTGATCAGTTATTACACTTTTCTTCCTGTTGATAAGCTTTTTCATGGTTAAAGTGCGAATGAGTAGTTGTGGTATTTAGTTCTATAAATTTTAAAATTTAGACCGAACGTTTTGCATCTGTACATCATGCCTGTTAGATAATTAAGTGTTATATATTTACAGAATGCTACTGTACTTAAGCATAATATAATAATAATTAGCATAATTTGGGCTGACATTCCAAACTAATATGCTATGGTACATGGTTACTATGGTAACAGTACAGTCATTTTTTAGCAAGTACAGTATATTGTTATGATTTTAATGTCTGATTATTAAAAAAATACTGCAGCAATACATGACAAATCATCACAGATATCTAGAGACTCCTCCAAGAACATGCAGGAAACCACTATTAACAATTTTATTGATTTTATGTCTTTTTCAAAGATTGGGATCAATGGTTTTGCGTTGCTGTGGTGAATGTTAAACAAACTGCAGTGAAAGTAAAAGTAAACTAATGACAGATGTACTTCAACAAAGGAAAAACGGAAACTTCTCCTGTTTCAAACAATTACCATTAACATTTATTCACTTTTCCATTTCTCAATAAACGGCGCAAGTCTTGAGTTTGACACCGGTTTCCATGGTAACGCATCTCCATCCGGTGGGGAAGGCTTTCAGGAAGTGATAATTGCATCTCAGTTTTTCCTAAAGAGATGCACTCACTAACAGCAGCTTGGTGCTGCAGGTGTCTATGCTGCTGCTGTAGGGGGCGCTGCAGTGCACGCGCCACGCTTTGATAACTGCAGATAAACCGCAGAGGATCTGGAGAGTGCACGTTGTACGCGTGCACGTGTAGTCGCGAGGAGAATGAGCGCCAAACAGACTGCAAGAGTGAAACTTTAGACAGATCTCTGGCAGCAGAATACCCGGGAGTCGTTATAGAGTCTTAGGTGGTCGGACATGACGCAGTGGTCGATATGGACTTCCAGCAGAAGCGATTATTTGATTTTAAGCAGGCTGCGCGATAGCTAACGTTAGCAAATTAACGTTAATTATCAGCCTCCTATATAGCTAAATAGACTGATGTTACATGCACGTCGGTCCACGGTTGTCAGCAAAACAGTCTATTCGGTGCAGATGGATTCCATCGCATCTTATTTTCTCATCACCCTTCGGCGCGGCGGCTACCGTTAGCTCGCTAACGTTAGCTTAGCAACTCACCCGTGCTGTCGGACCGTTTCTCCATCCTGTCCGGACGGTGTGTCGCTAAATCACGAGACGACGCCCGGTGGCACCGACAGACGGAGGGTGTTACAGTTTACCCAGAAATATAACGTTAAAAAGTATTTAACCGTCTTTCTACCGAGCGTCAAGCCAGGAAGAATAATGGCGGCCGCTCGGTAGTGGCTTTCCAAAATAAAAGTCGGCGTACTTCCGGCGGATATTCATATATAAAATAAAAGTCCTGTGACAAGTTGACGATTAGAAGATTCTGGATAAAACTTGAGGATTTTCATCCTTTTCATTTTCAACCTTTGTACTGATAATATATATATATATATATATATATATATATATATATATATATATATATATAAGTACACAATGAACACAATGAGCTTTTATAAAGGTATCTGCCAAAGAAACATTAAACTACATCTATGTTCACATTAATTTTATAGTTGGTGATAATGATAAGCTACATTTTATTTATAAATAAAATTGACATTAATTAAATTAAGTATATATATAAACATTGAAATAAGAAGATCCCACTAAAGACACAGAAATGTTCAAATAATATATTACATGTCCCTTCTAACATCAAATCATCAGCATTTCATATGACCAAAATAAGTGAGAATCATGCATTTAATATTTAACATATTCATTTGGTTTACAAAAGAACAGAAACTGTCTTAGTATGTATGAATATTCAGTTTAATAACAAATTCCAGTTCTTTCTCCCTTGTTTGCATTGCTATAATTTGTTCTCACTGTTCCTGTATTTTACAAAATATGAAGATCCACATTTACATTATAGGAATTCCCCTGGAGGAAGAGGATGTGGTATATCATGGGTTTAGTTTGAGGAGACTATGATATATGTACATGACATTTTCTTGAATGGGAATGGGGAAATTAGATTTTCACTTTGTTGTCGGCCTTGGTCATTCTTTCAAGTCAATATTTTGTTAGATTCAAAACTAATGTAAATATCCGTATAGCAGGATCTAATTCAAAACCATTGCTATCAGTAGTGCGGGAAAATTGCAAACAGCAGCAGAAGTCGGGGACGACCTGACATCCTGACCTGATGTCCTCCCTGAATGTGCGATCTCTGTTCTGCACCGAGATCTCTACGAGTAATTAAGTCCAAGAGTTGCACTTGAAAAAGTAAAAGAATGGAGGCCTTTTATCAAGCCCACTGTTGCCCATGTTAACTGAACTTCTTATCTGCCAGAAGTTGAACTATCACACTGTTATATTCTACTGAACAGGACCTCAAGGAAACTTTATTCCCACGCCGACAACAATAAGATCTACTGATGTATATATTTTACATTACTGACAAATAATAATACACTATATATGGAATATTGACAAACTGATTTTGCTCATCGGCCATTTGCAGGGCTAGACAAAATTAGTTGTACAAAAAAGCTGCTGAAATAACTGTCACACGCCAATTAAACAGACAATCCACGCTTTTATATGTGAGGGTTAAAGACAAAATGCAATAACAAGGCCACAATCTGCACAAACTGCACTAGGTTTAATTCAAAAATATTTCAGAAAGTCTCAGGTAAGTGGAAGTTGACACTAAGCCAAATATATATTACATAAATGTAGAGAATGACAAACACAGATATTGACATTGTAAGTTATGACCCATTTCTGCAGCAGTAGTTATGATTATTATTACATTATTATAAGGACTTTAAAGTTATAATGTGTTTTAGTAGAGTGTTCACAGTATTTTGTCTACCCCTTGTACATTCATGACTGGAATGACTGGTATAAAAAAAAATCACTCTCTCTATATATATATATATATGTATAGGAAATGGTCATTAAACTTTGTAAGTGGTTTATCTTGTATCAAAATAAGTTAAACATCTCACAGTACAAAAAACAATACAAATACATATTTCCACATAATACAAAATAAAGGAAATGAGAAACATGGTCACCGAAAAGACAACAAATAACATGGTACCATTTTAATAAAGGAGTATTTTCCCCATATTTCATTGACGCGTTTGGAAGTAAATCATTTATGTACAGAAAACTGTTATTAAAATACTGACCATCCTCTGTAGATGAGGCCAAACAGCCTGCAGTCTGGAAAGATTCTTAGCATGTTGATTCATAGGGATCTGCCGACATCAGTCGTGTTTGTAACTGGCATTTCCTCCAGCCTACGGCTGGTTCTTTTGTGACGAGAACAAGCCCCCCTTATGCTTCTCACTGAGCTCATCTGTGCGTCCATCTATCTATCTCTATCTCCCTCCCTCTCCCTCGTCCTGTCTGTCCTGTCTCTCGCTCCCTCTCGCTGTGACACATGCAGCACAAGAGCGCTCGCGCGTTGGGGAGTCATGTTCTCATGACTGAACATTGATTGACTCAGTGAATAAGGCATCAGAACCTCTCACACTCGCTGTGGGCCGAGCTGCAGCGATAGATCACTTGGCAACAGCTTTGAAATACAATGATGGGATTGAAAGTGCCTCTGGCAATGGCTATCTGCCATCTGGTCGGATCTTTGATACACAAAGTGGGACACTTGTTGAACTGCTGAGCATGTTGTTTGTGACTAACAGGTTCAAAACATGCGCCAGATCATAGATTATACTAATGTCAACAAGTAGTACAAGACAACCTGCAGTAGCTCGAGCGCATCTCCCTCAATTGTCCGTCGACTTTTGATGCGCTTTTGCTTAACGTCGAAGTATTTTCTTTTGTTTTACTTGGAAACGAGCTTCTTTGCATCGAGGTCTACTCTCAACTGAGCTTCTGGAGAAGACAGGAGCAGGTGGGGATTCAAAATTCAAAAGACACAACCGTATAGGAGAGGAGTTCCATCGCAGGATGAAATCAAAGTCCTCCTGAAGGTCTGATGTCATTCCATCGGTTTTAGAATTTCAGACTCCAGCGATAATGCGGCTCAAAACAGGGGTCGGAATAACACCAGTTCCGACTGGCAGTGATAAAATAAAATGAAAAAAAAAATGACTTGATCAGGTGAGAATAGGCCAGGAAAATGCTGTTAAACACCAAGGCCAGGACGAGACAACGGAATGCGCTTCAACGGCCGTTTTGGCGGATAACCGGCCATTGTTTAGAGACTCCTCCTTCTAATTCCCCCCCCCACCCAAAAAAAACTTTTGATTGTAAAGGTATTAGAAGTGGAATTGTGTGAAACACACCTGCCGTCGCAGCAGGAGCGCTTTCTCTCGCCCGGCTCTATGAAAAGCAGGGATCAGGCCGCTCTCGTCGGTCCGGCGGGCTCCGGCCGAACTGCCGAACAACTTGAAGAGCGAGTCGTTTTCCTGCTGTCCAGACTTTTCCCTCCCTTCTTTATTTATCGTGCCTTATCCGCTTTCATGGCCGGGGATCTCCGCTCCCGCTGGCCGGGCATCAGCAGCCCGGGTGAACGTTTGAAGCGGAATCGAGATAGACACGTTTGGAATGATGTCAGAAGGTGCCATTTGGCCGCTTTCAGCGCTGCAGGGTGGTAAATGTCTCCCAGATCTGACCTATGAAGAATAATAAAATAAAAAAAAAAAAAGACATCAAACACACGGCCTAAAACAGGGCTCTTCTATCCAGTTTGTTACGGCGGATAATAAATCTCAGAAGTGGACATCATTACGGAAGCTAATGACTACTGAATATTTGATGAGTAGTTGTTAACATTGCAAGAATTTCCTGCCTGGAAGTACTCACTAAAGCCAGAACGCATTATCATGCAGGCTCTATTAGACTGAATGGAGGATTTAACCACCAAGGACATTTTTTTTTCCCCCCCAGAGGGGATTCTTATGTTTCTCAGAAATTTACAAAAAGCAAAAGAACATCATCCGCTCTGAATGAATAGTTAGAAAAAATTCTTCGAGCAGAATTTCAAAGAACCAAATTGGCCAATTTATAGTAAACAGACCTACTGAAGGATCCTTAAATGTGGTATCTGATGAATATTGCTGCTTGTTTGTAGTATTATGCATAACAAGTATGCAAATGCTTTAGAAGGAGTTGAAGGGCTCGTAAACCAAAGAATACGTTGTTTAGATATTTGTGACAATTCATTATTGAAATTATTAATTCATCCTGTCAGGGGCATGAATTTCTAAACCAACCGTCGATGCAATCGACCCAAAGAGGTGACTGAAAACCGCAAATGTCAACCGTATTCTCTGTGTTTGCATCCTTATATAGATCATATGAGAAGTCACTGTGATGTTACAAGAATATTCCACGGTAAACTTTTCATTTACTCACCAGCCATATGATAAGAACAATGCATGCTGTGACGGGAATGAAGGTCAGAAGCAGGTGGGTTCTCCTCGACCAGCCGTACTCACGATGCTTCTCCTGACCCTCTGGAAGAAAGAAATATTATTGGCTTTTCTACAGTTACACCTTCGAAATCTGATAGCGAACAGTGCATCACCCTTGGTTTTTTACCTCTGTGTGTTCAATATCACGTATCTGATTCCTGTCTAAAGCTCTATGTCCTTGACCCCGAATCAATACCTGTGCATTATTAGGCTATTAAGCCGTGTCGGCTTTTGAAGCATCCATTAAACATAAAAAAAAAAATAATAAAAATCCCGAACGCTGTACCTGGAGTTAACTGCGGATTAATGCACGGTGGCGGCTTGCACGAGAAGCCATGCGTCCCTTGAGCGGCAGAATGTAAAACGTCTCTGATGTAGTCGAAGTAGAGGCCAGACGTCAGGCTCCCTTCCCGATAGTGACACTGGAAGACTTGCATCGCCGTTTCCTGGGGGACCAGACAACAAGCGATCCCTGAATTAACTCAATTATGCAGTTAAAATGTGCTAAACGGTCGCCGAATGTCCAAAAATATTAACAACTCCTCCCGACAAAAAACGAGCTGCAGTTCTTCCTTTGTACAATTCAAGTCTCGGTTTCTTGCGGAATACGTGCCCGAAAAACACACATAAACTATAATTACTCCAAACTAGATAAAACTCTAATGACAGCACGGTGAATTATTGGAGAAAGTACAAATGCACATTTACATTTCGGTCGGTTCCTTACCAATTCCTCATGGTCAAAGGTGAAGCGTAAACTCTTCAACATGGCGATGAAGACAATGATGTTTTCTTTGTTGGAGGAGATGGCACCAAACGTGTCGGCCAGCTTCCGAAGACTCTGCTCCAAAGGGTAGATATTCAACACCACCCAGCAAGTGCCAGCCTGAACAGAAAGGTCAAACACGTTAGACTGTAACCCCACCGCTTTTGACCGGTTTACATTATTTCTTCTCTTCATACGTACCACTTCTTTGGGAATGTAATGGACAGGAATCTCATAATCGGAGGGGATATTCTGCTTCTAAAACGGAAACAATCACAGCAAAGGGAGCGTCAGAGTCTCACTTCTTAACGCACGGTGCATGCGACAGCAATTAAGAGGATAGCAGATCCAAAGTACCAAAAGTGACAGCTTGTTCACATCATCAGTTATAGGCGTCCCGAATTTTTCAGAGCAGAGATTCAAACTCGTGAACAGACTCAAGAGGAGACAAGGAGCTTGCAAAATCTGTGGAGGAAAAAAAAAAAAGAATCACGCGTTATGGTAAAACATGGGAAAGTTCGGTTTGTTATAAAAGTGATTCATTGCTATTTATCTTGAGAAGGTATTTACTGAGCTGATTTAACTCAGCATCGCCCAGTTTTCCTGGTAACAGTATTACGCCTTCAGACCTACAAGCTGCTACAAACTACAGTGGCGTGCATAATTATATTTTATATGCTATATATATATATATATATATATATATATATATAGAGAGAGAGAGAGAGAGAGAGAGAGAATTTTCCACACCCTAATTTACAGGGTAGGGGGTAGAGATCTAATGTTTTTCTAAAACATGCAGACTTTATTGTAGTAATAAATGAAACCTGGCCATTAATCAGACTAATATTTCTGCCTTTTTTTTTATAGTTTTCCTGTTATTCTCCCAACAACCTTTGTGTCTGTTTTATGTTTCAAAGGGAAGAAAATGAAACCCTGAAAATATCATATTGGCTTTTGGAATTTATTTGCTTTTAATTAATTATTAACTTGATTTGACGTCTCGGGTTTGATTCAGAATCCGATCTATTCTAAATACGCATTTGCCATATTCTGTCATAATCAGAAAGAGCATCACCAAATGCAAAGGCAACAGGACCAAATCCAAAGAAACAGAACATTTATGTAACAGCAGTGATGGAAATGCAGGCTCCAATATGACGAGGATTCAGACTTCAGACCTCAAACGATTTTTCATTCTCGTAGAATATTTCCTAGCAGCAGAATGTGCATAAAACTGATGTCCGAATCATCCTTAATTAACATATTGTGTAAAAAAAAAAATATATATATATATATGCACAAATGGGGACTTCCACTTCCCTCTTTTTTTTACAGCGGGTGCAACACCAGCAAACCTCCTAACACATTAAAATACCTCTCAGTGCTGCACTAATGACAGGAAGCATTCCTCAGCGTGAGCACTAATATATTATTGTGTTCAATTTGACTATAAATACATAAAACTAATGCAGCAGCAATATTATTTCACCTAACATGATATTTCATTGCACAATGACAAATCACAAATATATACATTTTTTAAAAAAATGTTTTTTTTAATAAAAAAAAAAATCTGCCAACTGTATTTAACAAGCATAACACTAGTATGATTACAGCTATTTAACATAGCTCTATACATTTCTATAATCTATATACTTTCACAACAAATAATACTCAAGAATCAAAACTTACTTTCTTCCTCATATGGAGCAAAAGTCCCAGGTTGCTCAAATCCAATGCATGAAATTCAATGTTTCCAGCTCAAAGACTGAGCCGAGCTGATTGTGTGTGTGTGCGTGTGTGCGCGCGTGTGTGTGTGCGCAATGTCCGAGCGTGTAGTGAAACCTGAGGATGTGCTGGCAGTCTGCTTCACTACAGACAGACGGGTGAAGTCTTTTTGACGTGGTGGAGAGGCCGCCTACAGGCTGAGTCACTGTGTCACACACTGACGCTGTCTGAGAGTTTTTCCATAAACTCCCACGTATCAGTTTGTTCGTCAGGAGAAAGTGGGCGCTTGTTCTCTCCAGGGAATATTTCACTTAGTATATGTTGAGGTTATTTACCAAGCTGTTGATAAAACTGAACTGTAGAAAATAAGATAATGGGTATCTGTTATACGGAAGGTTTTTTTTTTTATTATTTTGGCTGGATGGAGGGAGGTCAGATATTCAAACAGGCTCTTTGAATCATTTTTTGGTGATTTATTTAATTATATAAGTTTTGGTTTATTTGTTATCAAAAAAATACATTTTTAGTAAAGCTTTTCCCCCAAATAATAGGAACTGTCATTTAAATTTCCTTTCCGAGCTTCAGTAAAACACCGGTCTGATGAATAACAATCAAATACTGCCATCACAATAGTGTTCATGTATAGTTTTGGTTTAATGAGGCCATGATAAATAAAAAAAATTGTATAAAAATGGAGTAGTGTTCCCCTTTTTTTAAGCTTTTTTTAATTTTTATTTATGGTTCATACAGACTTTTGCCATATTACATTAGGATACAATGTACATGTGTTTTACATAATTAAAAATACAATATTAACTCAAACCAGCTTCACACTTGATACTGAAATATCCGAAATATTATTGAGATCTGAGATAAACACAAGTTTTCAGTTTCGTGGAGTTTGAGATATCGAGCCACAGTTTCTGGAATTATGTTAATTATTATTATAATTATTACGGACCTTTGAGAAAGAATTGTAAGTGAAATGTTGCACAAATTCTGGGGATTTATTTAGTTAGTTCAGCTGAATAAACAGCCAAAAAAAGGTTTTCGCAGGTTTGTAAAGAATGAAAATAAAATATACTTTGACACGTGATTGTAGTATTTTGATAATGGGGTTTAAACAGGTGAGTATTGTGCTTTGAAGGCTTGATGAGTTTTGCAAAAAAAATGTGATTTAATTGTTTAAAAGTTTAGCAGGTTGGTCTAATGCTGTTGAAACATTAACTTGAAGTTTCTAGAATTGTGTACAATAGTTCAATTTGTGTAATGTATGCCTAAGTGTGTGTGTGTGCAGAAAGGAAGTATTGATGCATAATGACTAATGACAAAGCAAATCCATTTAAAGACATTCCTTATTGATTCCCATTATCAAAGCGATAACACTCACAGAGGAGGAAATTCAGAAAACACTAGCAGATGTGCGATTGGTCGGCCAAACTAAAATGTACATTTAGTGTGTTGCTCCTGCAAATAAATGCATGATGCATGATGTTTGTTTTCATTTGCATGGGATGAAATGACCCGAAGTCAGAGCGCGGCAGCCAGGGAAGACGTACTTTGTTCACCGGGGCTGGGAGTGAAAACTTGACAGGCGTCTAAAGCAGGTCATGTCTAAAAATAACCCGCACGGCTCAGGACCCCGCAAAACAAAAACACATGAGCTGCAGCCGCTTAAAGGCACAGATTCAGATCAACAGGTGAGACGGATTGATTAGCACTAACTCGAAAATGCCACTTCGTTTTGAGGCGTTAGGAGAGATTTTTACTAATGTACTTGCATGAAACCCAGTTTCACTGATAAACAAGTTGCATGCAGTGGAGCCATGGAGAAAACAATGTGACCTTTTAGAAGTTACCTGCTAATTTAACCTACTTTTGAACGCATTGTTACTGATTATTCTATTAAAAGAAGCCCAATGTCTTGTTGTCCCATGATCTAGAAATGGATGATATTGAAGGCATAAACGAGGAACTTGTTGAGTTTGCGATCCGAGAAAGTATTCAAGATTCCTACAAGCTGCCATGTTCTCTGCAAAGAAACGGGTACGAGAGAGTCCAAGTATCAAGAATGCGTTCAGTAAAAGATGTGAAATCCTGAATTAAGAGGTTTCAAGTTGATGTCAAACATGGTTTTTGAAGGAAAAACTGTGTAATTTGCAACACTATTCTTCCCTGGTTCATTAGGAAGGAACCGAATAGTGAAGAGTTCGTGAAGATAATGGCAGCCATTCAGAAAGGTAAGGTGTGTTTATTGCCGTTCATTGACATATTTCTTATATTTATGTATAGATGTCACTTTGGACAAAGCCCGCCTGCTGAATGCAAATAAAGTAAAGAAAAGAAAATTAATGTGAACGCCTCAAATTGTGCCTGAAATGTTTGTTTTTTGGGTGTAATGCACGCGATCCCTGTTTGTATTAACTTCTTGTTTCCCTGCACCGTGCACGCACTCAATTCAGGTATAATAAACAGCAGGGCTTTGGCAGGAGAGACATTTTTAATCAATGATTTTATCATCAAGAACAATCGAAATGTTATGAAGTTAGGTGGTAGTATGTTAGAGCTAGATAACAGCGCTGCCACCCTTATCAAGGCATTGAGTTAGGTGGAGTTGCAATTTAAACGGTTCATCTAGAGGTTATCTAATACATTTAGCTTCTTTGGAACATGCTGCGTGACAGTTTATTTCTTATTCTTGTGATGTATTCCTAAATATCTACAGGCTACCTAAATATTGTGCAAAATTCTTTTAGTAACTTTATTATCAGGGTCTCATTACACACGTTTATGTCTATGACTGAAATCCTTTAATCCGTTAAAATAGGACAAAGGGGAATTTCCTAATTTCTTAGGAAACTCCTCTGCTGTGTATAATTTGTAATCTGAAGATGGAGCCTGAACACAACACGGGGCACACTCTGAACCTATGGCATCATGTTAGTGTAAAATATATACTACTTTCTTCTGCTCAATGAACAATTAAGCAGTAAAACAATGACTTGAGTATGCAGGATTTATCGATTGCCGTTTCCACACAGCATTTCCTCTCACTTTCACTCTCAGACAAGAGTGAAAGTGAAATTTAGAAAGAGATGACTTAGGCAAGAAAAATGCTGTTGAATGCTTTTTGGATTCCATAACAGCAGGTGTGTTCTAAAGCACAGATAAAAACACCCACACCTCAACATAACTTCTCCACAATACTGCAGGAAAGATCCCTCCTTCTGCCACTTATTATATATTATATATTATATTAAGGTGTGCTCTTTTCTTTGGATCTTGTAAGATCAGAAGAAATCTAGTCAGTGAAATACTCATCTTTTCTTAATATCTTGTAAGTTTAGTGACTTAAAAGCAATTTTACCTTCATTTAGTAAAGGTGGAAGCATTTTGATCAGACCTCCGATAGTTGATTTCTTGAATAATTTAATTTCTTTAATAGTAATTGATTTCTTTAATACTTATAAGCACCTCCCATCTCAATCTCCCATTGTTCTTAATAGGTTTTAACTGAGCCTATTAAGAAAACACTTCAAGCAATGAGTATATGATTGACATTTACTGAAAGTATAAACACTATAAAAAAATATATTCCCGGTTTTCATTCATATGCTCAGTTAGAAAGCATTAGGCATTCAACATCATTATCTGGAGCCATTATAGCTGGAACCAGTTAACAAACAATACCCAGGGTGGAAATACTAAATGTTCACCATCAGAACCTCAGGACAGATAGAGGAAACAACCATGGGTCAGTTGTTTTAGAATGAATCAATTCAATGTGATTTAGTCATTTTTATTCATATTGTGCATTTTATTTTGATTGGGTTGAAAATGGATACATGTGTTGTATCTTTGTAGGAGGTGTGTAATGGAGTTTGAAGGCAAAGTTTGGTTTGGATCTAAGATTACATGGAGTTGAGTGCAGAAGCTGGTTTTCACATGGAAGGATGCAGGGGGTGGTTGGTGCAGACATGGACCCAGACCTGAAGTAACAGCCACATTAAGACAAATCAGCCGACTGTTACCTGGCAATTAAATCAATGATTAAAGGACGTATATCTCAGCAGGACGTGTTTTTACAGGTTTCTCTCAAAAAAAACAAAAAAACAGACAGCTGCAGCTGGTTTAGAACGCTGCTGCTCCGGTCCTCATTAAGACTAAGAATGTCCATCTTTATTCTGGCTTCCTGTCTGTCAAAGAGTTTACACAGTATGTCGATTTCGGCCAATAGGGGCTCCCTCACTGAGGAACAACAAATGACATATTGTAGCTTTATCCATACATTTTTTTATTAATCCCAAAATGGGAAACGGTTGCAGTTTCTTTTGATCAAACATCTTTTTAGTGCTTGTGTATAAATATTTAAGTCTCTGGGGTTTGTGTCACAACAGGCGACAATAGAGCTAATAGTAACTGCTTCTAGATCCATGTAGATGCCCTTGTTTTCTCCAAAAGACCCCAGTTCTCTGCAGTGTTCTGTGACAGTTCTGACATTGTTTGGCTAATCATATCAGAGTGGGTGTTTCAGAGTGAGTGTTTGAGAAGGCAGACTGCAGAAAATTAAGGCTTTTGATTTGATATCTGAGACGGCACTGTAACATTTGCAGAAAACAAAACATCGAACCGTACAATAAACCTAATTTGTACAACTAGACCAGTCAGTCATTTTCTATACCTATATTCACATACACACACCATTCAGTCATACTTAAGAGTCTCCAGTTAACCTCAGCATGTCTTTGGACTGTGGGGGAACCTGGAGAAAACCCAGGTAGACACAAGGAGAACAGTGCAAACTCCACACAGTAAAATGAGGCGTACAAACAGACTTACCATGCTTTATACTGTGCGGGTCTTGGTTTTCATCCGTCCAGGTGATATACAGGCTCTGCAGGAGCTGTCAGCTTGCGTGTCTGCCTTCAGAGAGACTAACATCGGGGGGCAGCTTCCTCTGCACGCAGCAGCTGTGCAGCCACAGCGAGACATCCTGCCTGTGGTGCTGCAGGGTGAGAGCTTGGTGTGAAGTCAACAATAAAACAAACATCTGCTATCTGCTAAAATGATTTAGGATACATGTACTATATTGACGATGACAACACAACCCCTGTGATGCATGCGTGTGTGTGTGTGTGTGTGTGTGTGTGCAGCGGCGCTGAAGTCCACGGATCTGACCCTGGAGGAGCAGACGGAGGACGGGGACACGGCTCTGACTCTGGCAGCCGCGGCCAACCTGGTGGAAAACGTCAGGTCGCTGCTGCAGCACGGGGCGTCACCGCACAACACCAACAGCAGGAACGAGTCTCCTCTGCTCATTGGTAGCACACACACGCAAAGTCAAACCAAAGCAGACGGATTACTCAGTCAATCAATTCGTCCATTTCAGCAACAGAATATTTTTAAACTTTTATTAGAACCATTTTTAAAATGACTTAAATGTGTCTTGGCTTATGTTTTACTTCTTCACATGAATGATCTCAAATGACGTTTGAGATGTTTTAATGTGGGAGAAAAGGGATGTTTTAACGATTTTATTAGAGTAAAATCCCAATTGGATACAAATAAGAGTTCAAAGCAAAGTATTTTTATATATCTTAAAGCATGTCTAGATGGTTTCTTTATTATTTTTTTTTTATCATTATTTTTATGGATGGCTTAAATTGTTCCTCAACAAGAAAGCAGGACAATGAAAAGGGTCGTTTGTGATATACCTGTATGAGGATATTTCCACTATTCATATTGCTTGTGATTTTTAATTTTTATCATCATAATGTACTTCATTATTTCGTGGGAATCTATAATTTGCAGCGGTGAGACAGAAATCGTACGACATGGTTTTAGCCCTCATCCTGGGCGGCGCTTTCGTGGGGCAGGTGTGTCTCCGTAAGTGGACGGCTACACATGAAGCTGCGAAAGTGAGTGGTGTTTTATTTTCTACTAAAGCTACGTCAGAGATGAACCTCCACGTGTGCACGTGTTCCTCAATATCTCTTGTACCAGGTGGGGTGTCCGGACATTCTGATGTTGCTGCTTCGACATGGAGCCCAAGTGAATGTTACAGACGGTCATGGAGTGACACCTCTGGGGATCGCGGCCGAACACGGCAACGCTGAGGTTTTGGATATACTCCTACAGCATGGTAAAACGCTAAAAAACAGACGTTTTTTGTACGGTTAAAACAACACACTCATCAGACACTGTATTTTCTCTGTGTTCCACCAGGTGGGGATGTGCATGCCCGGGCCACCAATGGAGACACGGTCCTGTACGATGCCGCCGGATCTGGAAACCTGGACTGCATCAATCTGCTCCTGCGGCACGGAGCCAACGCCAACGTAGCCAGCTACGCCTTCCAGCTCCCCATCCACAGAGCTGCATATGAGGGACACATACTGTGAGCTGGCATTCATTTTCTGCAGTTTTGTGACTGCAGAAGAAGCATCCTGATGCTCTAGATATTATATTAGACTTTAATTCACAGAGATTAAAGATTCCATCATGCTCAAGCACTAGGTGACTGCCCCAAGGGAAACCTCCTCTTTGACGAGAAAAAATGGCATAAAAACTCTGGGGAAGGTGCCAAGTTATTAATATGAATAAAAGGGACACGAACGTGTACAGTTGGGAGATGTTCAGTGTATCTGTTAAGAC
Organism: Lepturacanthus savala; assembly: GCA_030544235.1. Taxonomy (NCBI): domain Eukaryota; kingdom Metazoa; phylum Chordata; class Actinopteri; order Scombriformes; family Trichiuridae; genus Lepturacanthus; species Lepturacanthus savala. The sequence goes on from CM060474.1 coordinate 14,222,633, forward strand.
AAAGGGGAACTAGATCTAAAACATATTGAAGAGGTTTGTCAACATCAAGGGACTGCAGGAATAAAAGGGGACCCAGGAAAAAAGGTGCAAAGGCAAACAGTCTGAAACAGTCTCAGGGGGCTAGAAAAAAACATAACCAAAAGTAGAAATCTGCAGTCCAAAAAGGGGTTACCTCCCCCCAAAACACATCCAGAAATAAAGTAGGAAATAAAACCTAAGGTAGGTCGTTATCACAGGGGATCTGCAACAAACTGGCATGGCAGCTTTTAAGCTGCAGTGATTGCAGTGATGTCAAACAGATGTGCTAATAACTGCTGCAGAACAGGTGTACAGACACCAGGAGCCACGCCCAGCCAGGGAAAACCAAACGAAAGGAGAACTGCGGAAGCAAAACCAGAACAGATCCCTAACAGTATCCTACTGTAGGAAGTCCCCCGGCAGCCCGGGGGACTCAAGGCAAGTCTGCGCCAACCAAGCTTCCTCATGCCATAAACTGAATTTTTCAAAGACAATCCATTTACAAGAAGAAAAAGACAAATTCTTTCTCTTCCACTCTGCAGCCAAAGTGATCACTGCAACATGTCTGTCTCCACCTCACAGCTCGGCACTGTTTTCACCGTAATCATGTCCACAAAGGGCCTTTTGTTGGACGCTTTATCACTTCCGTCACCGAATAACACTGTCCCTCGAAACCACAATCTAATGAACATTTTTTTCTCCCTATCCTGTTTTCTTCTTCTTCTTGCGCTTGTTTTCGACCGTTTCTGTCCCTCACACTCTTTCTGTTTGTCTCCCTCCCTCTCTGCAGAGCCCTGAGGACTCTCATCCCCCTCACCACAGAGAGGGCGATCCGTGTCTCTGGCCAGAGTCCCGTCCACTCGGCTGCTGACGGGGGACAGGTTCAGTGTCTGGAGCTGCTGATCCAGAAGGGCTTTAATGTCAACGCCTTGCTGGACACACACATCTCTGGTGTGTTACAGCTTAATGCACATTTCAGGACACCCTATGGCTTCAAACTCTTAGCACAGGCGATTTGATGACTTGTAACATGTGCAAATATGTAATTTACACACTAATACACACAATATACAGTTGTGTTCATTATAATAGCAGTGTGGACTAAATCCTTATAATAATTTATATTTCATTCTGTAAGGAACACTGCATTTTATATCCTCAATCAAAATGTAAAGAAAAAAGTGTAGATTTTTTAAATTACTTTACAGAAAATTAAGAAAAATGAATATGTTGCTTCACACCCGTGTTGCATGGAGTCGACCAACTTCTGTCACCTATGAACAGTTATTTTGGCCTCACGATTCCTTTAAATTTGTTGGTCTGGAATCATTTTCTGCTCATTTGCTGGTGTGTTTGGGGTCGTTGTCTTGTTAAAACACATTTCAAGGGCATTTCCTCTTCAGCATAAGGCAACATGACCTGTTCAAGTATTCTGATATAGGCAAACTGATCCATGATCCCTTGTATTCGTGCTAAAGAGGATGCAAGTTGCCAAATACATCAACTGGCCTAAAGAGAAATGGAAAAACATTTTGATGAAAGTAAGATTTACTTTCATCAGTTCACTCTGAAGACAGTGAAGCACGGTGCTGCAAGAATCATGAAATGATATTTCTCTTACTATGGTGTCATGCCTATTTATCGCATACAAGGGATCAAGGATCAGTTTGCCTATATCTAAATACTTGAAGAGGTCATTTTGTCTTATGCCGAACCCCAAACACACCAGTAAAGGAGCAGCATCTTGGTTCCAGACCAACAAAATTAAAGTTCTGAAGTGGCCAACCTAATCCCCGGACCTTAATCCTTTTAAAAACTTGTGGGCTGACATTAAAAATGATGTCTCTGAGAAATTATGAGGCTGAAATACCCAATTATAGGTGCCAGAAGGTAGTCGACTCCATGCAACACAGCTATGAAGCAGTTCTCAGAAACCATGGTTATACAACTAAATATTACTTTAGTGATTCACAGGAAGATTCTTTAGATCACACAGTAAATATTTGAGTGTGTAAAGAAAAACTGAACGGCCTAATATTTATTTTTCTTAATTTTTCTTCACATTTTGATTTTGACACTGCTATTATATTGAACACAGTTGTAAAACATTAGATGGGGAAATATTGACGGTTGCGGTTGGAATCTGAGCCCTCACACAGTTGTTTATTGATCTAATGTGATTCTTGTGACAGAGAACTATGGGGACCTCAGGAAGACTTCTCTGTACTTTGCTGTTTCCAACAGCGATGTGGTCTGTGCTGAGATGTTACTGGCTGCCGGTGCAAAAACTGACCTGGACCCACTCCAATGTATCCTGGTCGCTATACGGGCCGAGAGGTGTGGGGTGTGCAAATGTGTGTGTTTCTGCAAGGTCTTGGTTGTGCTTATACAAGAAACCTCCTGACCTTTCTATCCAGGCATGAGCTGGTACAACTGCTGCTTTCCTACGGAGCAAAGGTGAACTGCTACTTCAGAGTGATCAGTAACACCACGTTCCCCACAGCCCTGCAGTACAGCCTCAGGGATTCAGTCATGCTGCGGCTGCTCCTCAACAGCGGATATCAGGCTTACAAGTATGTCTATTGACTGTAAAATGGACAAGGGAGATGACACGTTTGATTGATTTAAAGAGCTTTTTCTCAAGCAGGAACACTGACAGATAATTTAATTAGGCGCAACAAAACATCTCTGGTGAGTCTACGCCGTCTTAGATAAATCACTTTAATTCCGGGCTGCAGGAAGCGGTTGTACGCACGCACGCTGAATGCAGAAACAGAGCTGTACACGCCAGGGTTGCATATGGAAAAGACAGCTTAAAGTTACACATCCAAAGTCTTATCTTATCCTCTTATCCTCATACTGAGAGCAGCGGGGTCATGAACTGTTGCTAATAGCTCCCTGAGTTATCTTCTGGCTGGAATCAGTCATTCAATAGGCTTTCTCAGATATGAATGTAACAGGTTCCTTCCTAATCTTTGTGACTGTCAGGCGCCTCTAAGTGGGATAGGGGGTAACAATGCAATCTTAATTGTTTAAAGGTCCCATATCATGGAAATCAACATTTTCATTGCTTTTTTTTTTTTTTTAAGGTCTTCCTCGTCTCGTCCCGCAACCACTCATGGCCATTCCAATCAGCCAATCAGACGGGAGGCTCATGAATATTAATAAGATAGAACAAAATTGCTCTTTGCTTTTTACAGCTCCAGAGAAAAGCTCGAGAGAGGAGATGTGAAACTATTTAGATGAGTTTGACACTCTAGACTATAAAATATCTTTTTAGGGACATCAAAATGTCAAATAAAACCCAGGGAAAGTGCACAATGTGGGACCTTTAAGACATCTTGACCTTTATTTACTTGCATTGATTAAGAATTTCAATATATTTTCTCTGTAAATTTCAAAAAACTGTCCTATTTTTAAGAATATGAGCATGTAAGGCATTTTATCAGTGTATGTTAACCCTCTGAAACACTGTCCGGGGTAGGTGCTTCCAGTGTTGCCATGGCAACAGTGAAGAAATTGATTGTACCTGGATTGAAGTCCATAACCAAGCCCACCAGATTTACACTCAACCAAACGTCATCTCAGTAAGAGCTACTGGGGGCAGACGCCTGGACGTCATCAGCCAGCCAGATCAATCAATAACTCGACCTATATAGTAAATCAATGGCCCTGATCGGTCTTTTCTGTATTTTTCAGTTCTGTGAGTTCGTGTCAGTGTCGTGGTTAAATCATCTAGTGGGCAGTGTGGTGAGGATGCTCCTGGACTACGTCAGCCATGTCAGCATCTGTCCGAACCTCAAACGCATCCTTGAGAAAAGACCGGAGTGGGACGAGATTTCTGACATACTGAGTTAAAAAAAAAAATTCTTGGTTTTGGATGAAAGAAAACTTTTTTTACTTTTAAGAGTTACGTAACTGTACCATTTCTGTGTCCCCAGGCAAGCCACGCTCTCTGCAGCACATGTGTCGACTGGTAATCAGGGGCCGCATGAGCCTCAGGACACTGAATAACCCTGAAACCATGGCTGCCCTTCCCTTTCCTCCCAGGCTGAAGAACTACCTGACCTACAAAGAGTACGACCTCTACGGTGACCTCTCTTCAGCATGAAAATGTGTGATTAAAACACCAAGAACGTAATAAGCACATAGTCACTCTTATGGAATTATCTATTTTTCTCCGATAGTTCCTTTTGCATTGGATGCGTTCCAGTTTTATACATTATGTTTAAAGCTTGCCAGCAGTGTGTGGTTGGGAGTGGTCAATACGACTTTTTATGCTTCACAAAAGGAACAGAAATAGTTTGAATGGGTCTTTTATTCTGGAATATACTTCGGCATGAGCATTTTCTTTTTCTAAGTGAAAATTGTCATGTCTTCTTTGTCTGGTTTATTTTTTCTTGCATCACTATATGTTTTTATTTTCTTGATTGCATTACAAACACATGCATGTACATTGTACTTGTTTATGTACATGTTAGGGTTAGACCCCTATTACTTTTTCTACTTCCTCACAAATTTTGTATGAATCCAACATTCTATTAGGGTCAGGATACGCCTGGTCATTTTGGATCAAAGAAGAAGAAGATCTGATTTCAGAAGCCTGTTTTCAAAATTTACAACTGAGCCCAGAGGATACTCAAACTGCATGAAGTAATAATTAAATTGTCCTACCCTAACAGGTGCCAAACAAATGTCAGTCACCTGTCCTTCACAATGAAGTATGTGGGCATCCACAGAGGCCTTCCCTGTTGAGGTTTAATCAGGATATGTATATGTGTATTCTGGCTTTCAGCATGCATTCAGCATTGACTGAGTAGTTAAAACAAATATAAAAATAACAGTAAAAAACAGTATTGCTACCTAAATGTAGCACATAGATTTTTTTTTAGAATATATATATTTTTATAATAAATATAGAAACTGCAGATTAGACCATAATGTGAAGACAGAACAGCCTATTGTTTTATTTTTTCTGTCATTAATAACCTATAGATAACAGAATTTTCCATTTCTGTCTTTCAGAGGCCATAGTAAGATCAGTTTTAAAGCTAGAGTGAAGACGCTGGTATCGTATGAAACTAGATAATCTAAAGCAAACATGTATTGATAACTTGTTGGGAAGTGGGCTACATAACGCTGTAACGTGGGGAGGGAATACGGTTCTTTCTTTCGGTCTTTGTTTTTAATATTTGCAGGACTTTTGTTACCTTGTTGAAATTCAACTGGTACTTGAACATGGAAAAATGTATTGTTGTTAATTATCATTTATATTAGTGCATATAAGAAAGGATTTAGAAATTCAGTTGCACTTTAAAGGCCTGGGTATTGTTAATATTTCTGTTAGTGCAGATAGGAAATCTGCCTTTAAGCTGCCAATAAATGGTCTTGATGGGTTTGTTGAAAATGTGTAATTTAAATAAGAACATCTGTGTTTAAAGATATGCTATTAAATAGTATTTTAATTAAAAAAATATCCATTTGTGGTTTCATCATTTTTGGCATGACTTCAACAAACTGCTAAATTAACAGAAGTTTATAATTGTAACACCAACAAGGGATAAGGAAAACACTATATATATATATAAAGTCATAGAATATTCCAGTAGTCATTCAGCCTTAATCTAAAAATCCAAACAGTGCAACCATAAACCTCTCAGCTCTTAGTATACTCTTTGTCCATATCTCCATATATCTATGCTATGGGACTCCAGATTAAGTGATTATAAGAAGGGAGGATGTGAGCCTTGACACCTCTCAGCTGATCAACATGCGAGGGATCAAGGCTGTATCACTAGAGATACTTTATTTGTCTTTCCCGTTCTCTGTATCTGTTAGGTCCAGTTGGTCTTTTTTTGGCCATGAACAAAGGCACTCAGGCATTAGTTAACAGACGGCTATGTTGACAGGCCGTGGTCTCTGAGCTCACATGCTTTTTGTGGCCCTGTCTCTCAGAGTGGTCCCTCCCAAAAAAAGACGCCGCATCATGGGGCCCACAGTCCGGTACCTTCCCCCCTGATCCTATTCTTAAGGCCCAAACAGCAGCTGGGGAGATTAGAGAAGAGAGGACACCAACACATGCGCTTACACTCTTCTCCACAGCGACACTTCCAGCTAGGAGCGATCGCACTGGAGCGGACTTTTATCGGGAGCACCCTTTGACGGGACCTGGCAAGGATCACCTTAAATTGGGACTCTCAGATTCCAGTGACTGCTTTTGTCCTCGGATCTCCAGTAACATCACAACGGGCCTTGTTTTTTTGTTGGAATCTCTCACATGCAACTCAATTCCTGTTTTTTTTCCCCGTGGTAGTTAACTGACTGGTCTGTGCTGACCACACTTCGGCCATGAGTTGTTTCGGGTACCGTCGAGAGCTGAGCAAGTACGAAGATGTCGACGAGGATGAGCTCCTGGCTTCCCTCAGCCCCGAGGAGCTGGCCGAGTTGGAAAAGGAGCTGGTGGACATTGACCCTGATGCTAATGTGCCCATTGGACTCAGACAGAGAGACCAGACGGACAAAACCCCAACAGGCACCTTCAGCAGAGAGGCCCTGATGAAGTACTGGGAGAACGAGACGCGTAAAATTCTGGAAGATGAGATAGCCGGAGGAAGCCCCAAACTGGTCAGTGGTGTCATTTAAGTGGATTTGTAAGATTTGTCAGAGGCAAAGTTTCTTCCAGTTTGTATCAGAAGAAAAAAAGTAGGAAGCCATTTGAAGAACTGAAAATGGGAAAATATGACAAATAGTTGATTTGATCTTAAATTGCGCTAAACGATCTGCCTTGGCCTTACATTACTTAAATTTAAAAGAAAACAAATTCTCTTTTAATCCTTGAATAATTTTATTTTGACACAGGATGAGGAAGAAGAGGAGGAGGGTGCGACAGAAAGGGACAGCGAAGCAGAGGATGAAAAAGATGTCGACAATGAGAAAGAGCAGAACAAGCATGAGAAACAGAAGGAGGAAGAAGCGGAAGAAGAAGAAGAGGAAGAGGAAGAAGAAGAGGAAGAAGAGGAGGTGGTAGTGGAGGAGGATGAAGATGAAGAAGATGAAGAAGAAGAGGAAAGTGAGGAAGAGGAGGAGGCAGTAACAGAAGAGGAGGATGAGGAGGAAGAGGATGAGCCTGAGCCCGCAAAGGATTCTGGGCAGCTGACGTCACGGGTAGACGTCCCAAAGCTGCTAATACCTCAGAGGGTGGAGCCTATGAGGCTGACTCCGCCCCCTCCACCTGCTGACCCCAATGCAAGTGGAAACCCCACCATTGTTGACGACGTTCTCGAACGAGCCATTAATAATGACCCTGAGCTCACAGAGATTAATCTTAACAACATCGATGACGTCTCGCAGGTATGAAAACATTTTAAAAAAACATCCCTTAGTTCACCTAAAATATAAATTATAAGACATTTTTCCTCCTACTTATATTTCCTATTGAGTACATTTTTGTCATCTTTCTGAGATTGTTAACCTGTGACACTATGACCTATGTTAGCTAGCTAACTCTATTAGTGGATGCACTCAATAACAAATTTAATAGAAGGGAAAGGCACAATATATCTGATCTGGATCCATATCTACATAGTTTGTAGACCTATAGAACTATATCAGTGAGATTTTTTAAACAGAAACAGGTGCAAATGTCAACCATTTTCTCATGGACTAACTTAACATTAAATATTTTGTTTGCTATCAGTGTTTGGGCAGTGGTTAACATGTTAGCCTCTAGCTTGCTAGCATTATGTTCTCCATTGAGTAACTTCTGGTTTTCAAAACCAGGCATCTTGCAATAGTTATGTAATGGAGGGAATAGCTACATGGCCTCCAGTCACATTCATATGACTGAAGAACGGGCAAAAATATAGTGCGAATAAAAGGGATTCATCAGGTTTTGGTTACATTTATGGCAGCAAAGAGGTATTCCAGTTAAAGTCTTTATTGCTGTTTATCGTCCAGCAGAGTGGTTGTTTGATGTTCTGTAATTCTCTTCTTAGAAAACCCTCATCCGTTTTGCTGAAGCACTGAGATCAAACACTCACGTGCGGGTCTTTAGTCTTGCAAACACTCATGCTGATGATCCTGTGGCTCTGGCTATAGCCAAGATGCTGAGGGAGAACTCGTCCATTATTAGTCTCAACATAGAATCCAACTATGTGACTGGAAAGGGTGTGCTGGCACTGGTTCAAGCCCTTCCAAGGAACAACACCCTGACTGAGCTTCGCTTCCACAACCAGAGACACATGTGTGGAGGACAGGTTAGTTTCATTCTCTCATTCTGTCTAAGAAGACATTATCTACCTGTGCATGTATAAGGTCTATACTTTCCCTCTTGTTCAAACGGCTCTCTGCAGGTAGAGATGGAGATGGTGAAGATTTTGAGGGAAAACTACACCTTGGTCAAATTGGGCTACCAGTTTAACCTCCCTGGTCCGAGGATGAGCATGACGGGGATCCTGACCAGGAACATGGACCGCCAGAGACAGAAACGACTGCAGGAGCAGAGGCAGCAGCAGGGGTTGCCAGAGGGAGCTGTCAACCCTCGGACCTTTGCACTGGTACATAACTGGTTTATGGAATGATATGAAATGGGATCATTTATTTGACATGCCTTTGTTCTCCATTACTACATCTCCAACTCTGTGAGCCTCTACCCATGAACTGACACTTCTTTTGAACTCTTCCCCTGACATTTTAACTGTTGTTAGTGCCTACTTAACAAGTGACCTATATGCAACTATCTTCAACTGGTGTTTAATTTATCAACACTTGAACCAATTATACAGCACTTGTGCATTTTTACTGATATTTCAACTTCCTACAGTTCCTCCATACCAGTTGACTGTAATCAACTGCTTAGAAAATATCTTAAAAAATACATTTCAGCTGCAACTGAGAATTCAATTGCCTACACCAGGGGTGGGCAATCCTGGTCCTGGAGGGCCAGTGTGGGTGCAGGATTTTGTTCCAACCAAAAAATTACACCTGATTCTACTAAAGAAAGCCTTAGCAAGGGCTCTAGAGGTTGATTAGTAGAATCAGGTGTGTTATTTCTTGGTTGGAACAAAAACCTGCACCCACACTGGCCCTCCAGGACCAGGACTGCCCACTCATGGCAGGATAAAGTTGGGTCTGCGTTGCTTTACAAGTACAGTGTAGGAGGAAATGCAATGCTACCAAATTTTTGGGAAGTTTACCGCTTTACTTTCAACTGACACTTCATACCTGTCAGTTCTTCAGCTTCACCTGACACCTATCGACCTGTAAGTCTCTGTTTGCCTCTTGTCCCTAGAAAGGAACACCTAGCTCATCGCCTCACAGTTCACCCAGAGCGTCTCCTTGGTCCTCACCCAAACTTCCCCGGAGTGACGCGGCCAAGAAGCAGACTCCTCCTGCTCCGCCTCCTCCTCCTCCGCCTCCCCCTCCACCACCACCGCCTCCTCCCCCACTGCCTCCCCCGCAGCGGGAGAAGAAGAAGCCAACGAGGATGATCGCGGCGGTGATCAAGGCGCACGAGGCGGGCAGCACCAAGGCGGCGAAGACGAAGGGGAAGAAGGGCAAGAAGGGGAAAGCGAAGGCGAAGGAGTCGGGGAAGGACGAGACCAGCATCATCCTGAAAGAGCTCAAGAACGCCCTGAGGCCCATGTCGGTGGAGAGGAGAGGGGAGGAGAGCAGCAGGCCGTCCACGCCCATGAGATCGGCGCACGACCAGCTGATGGAGTCCATCCGCAACAGCAGCATCCGCAAACTGAGAAAGGTGAGTTGAAACACTGGACGGAGGAGAGACGATTGAAAAACCAAATGGCTCATGAATTACTGAAAAAGACAGAAAGGATCCCCTGTCTCGGCAGACCCAACACCCCTCTTTTTGTTTATTGAGCAACAGGATGCCAGGAATAATGATCGGGAGGATTTCTAAGCAATCAGCCCGTGTACTTTCTGTAAAACAGGGATGCAGGCAAACTGAACAAAGAGGAGTTTATTTTAGATGAGGATGACACAGAGTCAGTGGTGTCTGAGTCATTTCTGTGGCTGACACGGTATGTCTGTCTGTTAGGCAGGCAAAAGACTGCTTACCACCAGCCAGCACTGTGGCATGATCACAATGCATTTATAGCAAGGGAGAGAAGAAAAGCCAACATAAAGCAGATAGTGATGTCAGCCAAGCCTGTCAAGCATTCTCAACCAGAAAAGGAAGATAAATTGACACAGACAGAGAAAGAGGGATTGTGACTGCAAAGAAACAGACAGTAACACTCCTGGACAACTCGGTTCGGAACTTCCGTACTTTAGCACTTTGTAAATGCACTTTTAGAGTGTTGCATCGTTAAGAGTGGAAAATCAACCTTGCCCTCGGACTGAGGGGTCTCCTGGCTGTGAAATTCCTGCCACTTAGTGCTGGTATTAATAGAAACTGTTCAGTGGAGCTTCGATAAAGACAGATATGACACGTTACATCAGCAGGCACAAAAGAACACGGTTGACACAACAGGGGACATCTCACAGATTTGAGGCAGGGGTGAGGCTGACTTATCCACACATGGCCGCCATTACTATCTTTACCGTCTATGTCCTAAAATAATCTTCAGAACAGCACTTACGTTTTTTGTTTTGTTTTGTTGTTTTTTTTTACAGGTGGAAATCCCACATCATCTACGATAATACAAAAGAAAATAAATTATTTATATTCGTTGCCATAGAAATCTGTGAATCTGCATAACGATGGAGTGACTGGCAATGATGAAAGCACAAGGTAATGAAAACGTGTTATTGGGGAGGTGAACATAACTGGATTCTTACTCATGAAACTGAAAATATACTGGAATTTTGCACTGCTACTCAATAATAGCTTTATATTTGAATAATGCTAAAGTTGATATTTTAATTTTGAAAAGAGTTGTCTGAACTGTTTACCGTTACGTTTTCTAACTCAATGTTTTCTTGTAAACTTGTAAATATGATCTGTTGATGGTTGAATTATTTGTTCATATCTAAATATAACCATTTGCTGTTTACAATCTTACTTATTGAAGTATGTAGACTCTTTTTTGGTTTGGCTCCATTTGAAAGAAAAGGGAATAGCACAAACCAGCATTACCACTAATTTATAAAAGAAAAAAATCCAAACAATTTACCTGGGAGTGAGTGAGTTTACTGTTCAAGCACCACTGATGCATATTCACCCTCCATTATATTCACAATACGCCCACTCAGTTAGCACATACTGTATAAAAACAGGGCTATTGTGCACTTTGAGCAATTCATAACGCATAACAAGTGCAGGCGAGAGACTTCAGCTAGAGAACATTATTACAGAGGTTATGGGTTACTTTGAGGCTGCAGGAGTCGAGGGTTTTTTGCAAACATAGATTTGTTTGTTTTCCACTGACACAACATATTTTCTCTCTATTTGCTCATATAATATTACAGCCTGGACGCTTCTGCAGCAACAGTAAATCCACAAAGTCGTTTTAGTAGAGTAAGAAAACAGGCCAATCCAAAAGCTACCCTGAGCTCGACCTGGTTTGGAGGGATCACCTTGTGTGGATGAGTCATTGATGATAGAAGAGAGTACGAGATGGCATCTATTAGTACAGGTCATGTGGTCGTTTATATGTCCTGGAAGTGTCCCCGGGCTTAGAAATCCACAGCTGTTCAAAGACAGTCAGGGGCTCAGGATCAGCGGATGGCAACAACATGTAGGAAATTACAACCGAGCCTTTCCCAAAGTGACCAGAAGGCCTCGGATCTATTCTCTACATTATAAGTATTCTAATAACCTCATTACAGGAAGAAAAAAAAAATATGTTGACACTTGAAACTTGTGCCAGTATTTAAGATATGCTTTTAATACATTTTATTGTAAATAAGATTTTCAGAGTTTTCAATCAGCTGATTTCAAGGCCTGTCTGGGTTATAAAGAGTTAATAATTCTTTAATCTAATCTGGATCCGGACCATGGATGACCTGATTAGTAATTAATATAATTGATAAAACCAGTGCAATGATGCTAATTGATGCTAAATGATGCTTTATCCATTTTTCCAATGTTCATGTCTTTCCCCCCCATTACAGTTGGTTCCATTTTTCAGTCAGTTTAAACATGTAGTGATATTATGACTATGGTGAAATATATGCTTTAAAAAAAACTGTCTGCAGTAATGTAGACTATAGGTCATAGACAACTTGCTAAATCACATAAAACCACCAGTCTGACTGTTTTATTTGTTTGGGTTAGTGCATGACAAATTCAACTTAAAAGAAGATTTAACCAAAAATCACACTAAAAAGAGGTTTGGAAGTTAAATTTAGTTTGGAGTGGATCACAAGATTGATGAAAGTGCAATTAGAGCAACAAAGTGCTGTGTGATGGAAAAACACAAAAAACAACAAAACAAGTTTTATTGTGAAGAATTTATAGGCAATGAAATGTGTTGATCCTTTCTTTTACAGCATGCTGCTTTCAATCAGAAGTTATTATTACCTACCCGAGATAAATCAGTTAAAGACGCGTAGGCAAGCTGGAGGTCCTGTTGTAATGGAGATGCAATTCTAATCAAACCAAGCCAGCACATATGGGAAGAGCATATACATAGCTCAGCATACACACTGCATTCCTTTAACTAAGCATCCCTAAAATAAAACTTCCCTTACTTAAGTATAACACTGTCTCACATGTCAAACTATCAGTAGAGGAACCCCTCTATAAACCATCCAGACTTCCTGTTTGTAATTGTGGTTTCTGTGCTCAGGGTTTATTTTTTTTTGTCTCTTCAATGGATCCTCACACTCCTTGGTGACTACTAATCTTTCTGGGGTCTATATCAAGATGTTATATTTCAGATCCTTGAAGCCTCTAAGCTCCTCGGACACAACACTGTCGCTCTTTGACCTGCGGAGTTGTTAAAGTGCTTCTATAATGTTAATTTTAAGCTGTATTCCTAAAGCTGGGGTTTGTAACTTGGAAAATCAGGCACCGAAACTCCAATGGAAGCAACTCGGCTCTCCTCTCCTTCCCAAGTTTCTGCTCCGTAGCTCTGCCCAGCGCTACTGCTCTGCCTGCCGTGCACATGCAAGCTAGCGGGCCACTACAACACAGCTACAAATTATAGCTTTCATAAACAACCTAGCAAAGCACCGACAGTTTCAATATAAAAAAAACAAAAAAAAAAAACAAAAAAAAACAGCTAGTTGAACCCATGGGAGGGTTTGTGCACTGTTAGTGTAACGCTAAACTAATAACAACAGCCATTAATCATCAACTTTTAAAAGGTTTGCTGGGAACCTAACAAACCACTACAACAAGCAGCTACAAATCACTGTTTGCATAAACAACCCAACAAGCCACTAAGTTACAATAATGAAGTAAATAAATGTCGCTATTTGAGCAGTTTACAGTTAGCATAATGCTAAACTAATAACAACAGTGAGCACAACTGTAAATCACCCGTTCTCATGGTAAGTTTACCTGAGCTACCCATCAAAACACACGCTAACCATACAACACATTTACATAGGACAGCTAAATGAAGCTAGCAACTTACTGGTCCAGGAGGAGGAGACATAGATTCCTTTTTGGCTTCATCCATCTTCCTTTTTTTTCCCTTTTGCTTGCTTAGCCAAATATGCTATTGTTGCCATAGCTGGAATTGCTATCGAGCTTCTGTCATTACGGTCCTTCTGTAACAAATGTGCCTCCTTAAAAAACAACCCGCACCCGCTCTTTCTGAAATGAGCTGTGACCGGCCGAGACCTTCCGGACTTTTCCGGTCTAGATTTTCTCAGGGTCTTTTACAGACCATAGAAAGATCTGTCAAACCATTTTAATTGCAATATACTGAAATGAAACTTCATTTTCTTCAATTACACCAACAAATATATTGCCTACTTCTGCTTCAATAATAGCTATTGTCAAGTTATTACACTTTTGTTCGGGCCCAAAAATTATGTGATAAATAAATAAGACAATAAAAAAAATACATAAATTTTACCGTTAGTTACTTACCACTTTTTGGCTAAATTGAAGCGTTAGCCATTTTCTATACCCGCTTAACCCACTTATTAGGGTCATGGGGGCCCATTAATGAGTTTTATGCTAAAATCAAGGAAAAAAGGAAGAAAAATATGTGCTGTAGCTTCTGTAGAAGCTTTTGTCTTAGTGCATGAGTGTTTTGGTGGGGGTCTCTACGGACACGCTGAACCCGAGTAGCACTGCCACGCTAGTGGAAAGTGCCATATCTGCTCTAATCCCTCTCATAAGCTCTGCAGCAGAGAACCGATATAGGGCCGGCGTGGCGTTAGCCGATGGGGACATTAACCCAAAATAAATGCTACAGAAATAGAATTAATATCTATTGTGGTTACTTGCTGTGTCAATTACAACAGAGGGCTAAACTCCTCAGCGAATGGACGGACTTCTGTTTCCCTGTTTTTCTTACGGTGCGTTTCACTGACTCATGTTTTTCAGTTCACACGAACTGATAGTAATGAGTCGACGCAACGTTTCACGCGGCTTCTAGATATTTGGGAAATAGGGATGTTCTCAATGTTCAATCGTTTAACACGGTTACAGTTGTATATTAGTATTAATTGACAGAATGGGAGTCGGTTTATCTGTTGATCATATCAAACACAAAACGTTGCTAGACAGAGATACTGGCTGAACATGTGCCTTTTTTTTGTTTTTCTTTGTGATAATCCTCTGCTCAGCTGTTACTACAGCTGTCTTGGCTGTGTTACAGGTGATGAGGCTTCTATTCAACACTTACACACACACACACACATTACAAACATGGTTCCCTTACACTCCATACACACATTAGTGCACAAATAAGTTGAGTCACTGCAAACTGACACCTTATTTTAAACTTTAATCACGGCAACGGTAAAAGAGGCCCGACTACCAAAGTATGTAAATATCAACCTTTTATTCGAGTGTACAATGTAAGAGTCCATTATTTGTTCAGCCTCCTTGCTGAGGCTTGGCGTCCATAACATCTTATTAACCACGTTACCTACAGAAGCGAAAACATGGCTAGGTCCCCTCCAAAAAAAAAAAAAAACCTATTATGATATTTGACAAAGAGGTTAGTCCTTACATCAAACAGGTGGCGATTTGTCTCAGAAGACAGAATTTAAAGAGGACGCCAACATTCCTCTTTCACTGACTGGCAAACAATGGAAAAAAAAAGATTAAAAAAATAAAATAAAAACATGCCACCCTGTTATATTTGTTTCCTGGATATACGTTACACTGTGTGAAAGACGTTTTCTGAATTAAGCATTCCTTATTCGGAAATGCTAAATGCTAAGTTATTAATTATATCTGCTAAATACTTACAAAATGTTCATGAGAATATTGGAAGGGCGATATATTTAATCAATTGAACACCTTGACTTGCCATATGGTGCTTTCTTCCTTTCAGTTATTATCATAATCTGCATAATTTAGTCCAAATGAGGGCAGGTTAAGGGTTCTAATTGTGAATGTAAAGCCTATAAAAAGCCAATATGGCTGCTGTAGTGTAGTGTGAAATAGATGAGCTTCACCTCTGGCTATTAAAGGTCCCAGTGCCCTTCGATGCCGAAATTTAAAGTGAGACTATGAGACGTTCAAGAGAAAAAAAACCACATTCTTCCTCTTGCATGGTGACTATTTTTAACCAACTTCAGCTACTGTTTCATAACATTACAGAGTCAACGACCTTCCTGCATTTGTGCATCTGTTTAAGTAGAGATTTTTTATTTGCATTTAGCAGGATCCTATAACAGTAACTAGTGGCAACAATAGCTGTTGTTTAGCAACGGTTACATGGTCTCGCTTTAAAGAGAGAAATACTGATTCCTTGGTTAGAAATGAAATAACTGTCTCCATGTTATAATAGAAGGAACTTCAAACAAATGTATTTCTTTTTTCCAACTAATTTCGCTACTATTTGAAGACGGTATATTAGCACACTGGGACAACCAGTATTGAGAGATGTTATTCAGTCCGACTTTTAAAACCTGGCATTTTGTTTCACTTGTTAATATTATTTAGCACCAAATTGAGAAACGATTCCTATATTATACCTCATTATTTACTAGTAAGTTACTATTGATATTTGTTTTGCCGATGTTTCTCCTCTCCTCCACCGTGTCAGCATTTAGTGTCGACAACAGGAAGAACTAAACTTCGCCCGCGCTATTTCTGTACAGTAACTTAGCATATGGACCCATTATAAGCATCAGGTGTGTTAAACTAAAATGTCTTTATTCCTCAAGCTTTACATGATGAATGACCTGATTCCAACAAACAGGCATTTAATAATGCTCTGCTTGTTAATGTAAAAAAAAAAAAAAAAAAACATATTAAAAAAAAGTATTACAGAATTTCAACTGAATGTAGTGTGACAGACCAAAAAAAAAAAAGAAAAAACAAAATAAAATTCACAAGAGATAGCCAGCCATAACACTGGGGGCCGCCAGTGTCTGTAGTGTCATGTGTTAACGGTTAAAATGCTTAAGTGGGTTTTTGCCTCGTTTCTTAAAGCGTATGTAGGATCCATAATGATACAGACCTGAAAATGTCCTGTTACTCATTCAGCGAGTCTCCTCTTTCAATCTGTGCAAAAATATAACAAGACTCGAAACTCTGGAGCAGATTTACAGTCGACAGCAAATGAAGCTAAATATTCCAAAAAAGAGCGTTTTCTTTTTTTTTTTTTTTTCCTTCTTCTTTGTTTTAAGAAAATATGAGTGCTAAACTAGGATCATTTTAATAAGTAAAAATAAACTACAGAGCATTAGGGTATGAAAATAGTTTGATTTTTTTTTTTCTTCCTCCTGACAAACATCGATGAGGGATTTGTGGCAACTTTGATTTGTAAGCCCTCCCTTCAACCACCAAAAGAAAAAAAAAAATACACACACACACACATTAAAAAACAACAACATTCAGATGTAAATGCTCGAGAGACAATTTGATGTAAAATTGCACGTTATTCTGGGAAAACGGATTAGTAGGAGAACAAGAGGGAAGCAGAGAGAGAACGTTTCTGATGGGAGGCAGCAGACATGGTTGACAGATGGAGGTGAGAAGTAGAGAAACATCGGTGATGTGGGAGGCAGAGAAAGAAACGAGAGGATGAACGGAGGAAAAGCAAAAGACTGTTAAGAAGCGTGATGCGACATATTGGTTTTAAGAGACTGAGACGCGGACAGACTGAGTCGATGTGACGAAGATGAAGAAACGATAAACTGGGACGATGACGGACTTTGACAGATTAAATGAGGTATTGCACAGATTAATAAAAAAAAAATAAAAAAAGCATAAAGGCAACAAAAATATACAGCAAACCGATAGAACATTTACATTTATAATTTGAAATTAGAGATTTCGTTTTAGAAAGACAAGAACAATTTTAGTGTCGTGATCATCCAGGGGGGTTGGGGAAAGGAGAAAAAAAAAAAAAATCACTAGTCCTCCCATTCGTCCTCATCCTCAAAGTCCTCATCATCTTCATCGTCGTCGTCGTCATCTGTGGAAGAGAAGAAGACAACTGAAACATCTTTCCCTCCCTAATTCTGAATGTTACAGGCATTTTCTAAACTAAAGATGACATTTTTTTCGTGGTAACAAAAAGAAATACAGACTTTCAAATAGGAAAGTAAGTGTTTCCTTAAACACGAAAAGGCGGAAAATGGAAAAGAAATCACAAGGTTGTTCGAGACCGATGAGGAAGTGGTGAAAGTCGGATCCAGTTTGGCGACAGTGTGTCATCTGACAAATGGTAAATGACGCAACGTCTGGAGGTTTGGCGCGAGGAATAGCTGCGAGTGGTGTCAAGGAACTGCTCTATTTTGAGAAGTTGTACTTGCATCAGTGTCGTTTCCTGCACCAGCGAATGAGACCGAGAAATACAAGATGGAGAACTTCACAGGTCAAATGACTGCGCAGAGGTTTGTGACATGAAACAGAAACTCTGTCATTAAGACGTTAAAATCACACCGCCACACTAGCGCTATGTGTTCCGATCAGCTGATGCAGCACTTTGGGCGAAAGCTACTGTTAAATCAATGTAATCTATTCATTTGGACCTTCACACTTGGTGGTAGCGCAGTAACTTTTAAACGATTGGTCTCGAAATCAAAATTCAACAGGTCCAGACAAATCTACTGATTTATCACATTTGGTGAACGTGTAGATAGAATGTCTGAGTAACTATGACAAATACAGCCAATAGGTGGCAGTGTAGCACCATCATGTAAAGGAAGGAATCTCTGTATTTGTGTGTCACGATGAACCGTTCATGCGATCGACTTCACAATTACTGGGCGTATTGCTGACGATCAGAGAGAGAGAGCGGTATCCATTATGAAGTCAATCAGAGGAATGTGTTCTCGCCATCGTTGCATCACTTGTTGGAGCCAATCGACTGGCAAACCTGCTCCAAACAGGCGTTTGTTGTGAACGGGACAATGCTGCATTTACGGGAACAAAGCAATCACCCTGATTCTCAACGGGTGTAATACAAATTCAAGTAAGTTATATGGTCTTTCTCTAATAAGCATCCATTCAAAATCCTGTGGATGCCCCAGTATCATACACTAACTGGCAGTAGTTAAAGTAGAATATATAAAAGATTCTGAAAATGCAACTCGCATTTACCTTTGAAGTCTTTTATCTGAGGGAATAAAAAGACTCAGGAGGTCACAAGGTCAGGAGAAAAATTACTTATTTTGAATAATTTGGGCTAAAAAAGCCAGAAAATGGTTAAAAACAGATGCACCGTATAAGGAGGATTGTATCTCCCTTGTAGATTATCGATCCCTTTGGTTCAGGCTTCCAACTTGTTCATTGTTTATATATTTATTTCATATTTTTCACACTCCAACAGGAGGAAAAGATATCTGTAAAAGAGTGTGAAAAAGTGTTTTTCTTTCTGTCTTATACTTACTCTACTGTAACTTTACATTTTATAACTATTTTGTTCTCTGTCCCCTGTTGGAGAAGCATGACTTTGTTCTGGTGGGAAAACCGTACATGTAAATGGAATATTGATGGAACATTGAATTATGGATTCAATAAAAAAAACATCCTGTGACGTTCTACTGTACCTGACAGGAAACAGAGGGATACTGTGAACTGAAGCTCAAACTAAACTTAAAAACTTAATTAAAATTAAATTAAATTACCTGAACAGTGAATCGCCTTGTTCCTTTTCTTCATCACCTCCATCAAGGCCCCTACGATGCCTGCCGATGGGGCCGGGGTGGTGGGAGAGGAATCGCTGTTTTCATCCCTCTGTGGAGGAGATGGAACATTAATGGTCAGCGCAGGATCCTGACTAACGCATCCGTTGGATGTGACTAAACAAACGCTTACAGGTTTAAGTTGGATTCCTTGTCTGATTTGGTCCAGAAGTGCGTCTCTGCCCGTGCTGGACACCGGCCTCTCTCTCTCCTTCTGCTCCACCTTCTTCAGCTGGGTGCCCTCCCTGATCTGACTCAGCAGCGCCGACTTGCCGCCCGAGGGGCTGTCGCTGTCCTCCGTGGGCAGAGGGGGCGGCGCCGGGGGCGGGGGGCCGGGAGGCGGCGGAGGGGGAGGCGGAGGTGGAGGGGGCGCCGCCCCGGCGCTGGATGGGGCCGAGGAGGACGGGGGAGGAGGCGGTGGGGGAGGCGCCGCGGGGATGGAGGCGTGGGCCGGCGGAGGGGGCGGCGGGAGGGAGCCCCGGCTGGGCGGGGGAGGCGGCGGGGCGGACATGCCCGGTCGGGATGGAGGCGGGGGCGGCGGCGCGGAGATGGGTGCCCTGGAGGGGGGAGGCGGCGGGGCACCTCGCCCCCGGGCGGGCGGAGGGGGGGGAGGAGGAGCTGAGCTGTGGTGGGGGGGCGGGGGAGGGGGGCCGCCGCCTCTGGATGGAGGGGGCGGAGGAGCTGAGGAGAAAAGAAAAGAAAAATGGAAGATTTAAAAAAAAAAAAAAGGGGGGGGGGGGGGACAAACTTGTAATAATTACCAAGCATCATTCAGAGTTCACACTGCAGCTTTGAAGAAAATCCAGATGGATTTGTTTGCATTCATTAAGGGATTCAGGAGCTTATCAGCTCATCGCTTCTCCAGTTGTTGCTTTTATCTTTGCATCATGCTGTTACTGAATTAAACCACTGGGGGCAGCCTTGTTGCAGGCAACTTGTGTTAATTTTGTTAAAAAAATATATATATTTTTCTCCCCACGACAAAGATGAAACGTTGAGCGCATAAAACTGAATTCTGAAACGGAGAATCTGAATAGGGGCCCATTCCAATATTGGGATTTATTTGCTTCATGCTTTGGTAGCATGGTAGTTTGGACCTAATGCGCTTCAGTCAACTGCTGGTTAAAAAAAAAAAAAAAAGCATCACATGCAAAGTGTTGACAATATGGCAGAACAGAAGTAGAGTTTTACAAGTGTGGTTAAGCTTCATGTAATAAGAGAAGTCATACAGCAAAAAAAGGGAATCGTTGCACAACATTACGTTCATGAGAGGGAAGAAATCTGACATGACTACTACCTAAGATGCTTTTTGTTTTTGTTTAAGTCTCCAGCTGTAGTCACGTTGCCCCAGAAAAACGATAGCACATCCAACTCAAGTAGTGAAATCAAGTGTAAAACAGCAAACGCTCAACTACTTTAGTAACTGCAAAAAAAAAACCTGCACGCTTGAATTCTGATTAGAATCATTATATAACTAATACATGCACAGTCATGAGCTGTCACAGCAGGTCATGCATAGAAACCTACCGCTCCACCTGGGAGGACCTGGGGGATAAAACCACCACATTTGTTAGGTTGTCTTAAAATGACAATCGACCCTTTAAAAAAAGAAAAAAAAAGCCCTGCAAAAACATGTGAAGGGAAACATTTAATAGTGTTGAACATTTTTTTTTTACATCATATGATGAGTTGCACCTTATCTAATCAAAGAGATGGCCATCATCGCTTTGTTAATTATGCTTTGCACAGATCTCTATCACCTACATCTGTTCTTCAATCAAGTCCTTTAATTCCCTTCTGCTACTGTATCAGTAAACACAGTGATCATCATCGCCATGGTGATCAGATGTGAACCCCCGGCTGCAGCTGTGTTGCCTTACCTTGTCTCCGGAGCTCGTTTTTGACAGCCTCTACTCCTCCTTTCTTCTCGATGAAGTCGTAGATGACCTTGGAGGTCTCTTTGTCCTTCAGCTGGGCCTCGGAGATGCCGCACATGTCGAACAGGTTCTTCAGCTCCGGGTCCAAGTTATTCAACTGCAGCGAGAAGACGGGAGGAACATGATGAGTCTGTTCAATCGGTTTAGGGTGGATCAGAATGCTCAACTCTGGAAATGGAACCGATCGCTCCGTTACTGGGTTGTGTGTGGCTGCAGAAATACAAACTTTGCAAATGGCGAGAAATACAACGAATTTAAGAGGTGCTAGAAACTTTTTCTTAATAAATTCCTCAATTTAGAATACTGTTGAAACTGATTAAATCGAAATTTCCTTGAGGAACGTCGTACATTCAGCTCCGGTGTAAAACAGATTTCCTCGAGCCCGTCTCCAACTTGGTAATCCTGCTTTTTCCGACATCCCCACTAATCCCAACTGACCAAACTTGACTCTTTCACATGTCAGTCACCTTATGTGTTCCAAAGCTGCGAAGTTCATGAATACAGATTAAAACCAGTGAGGTTACATCATCTTAACATGGAGAGTCTGGGATTATATATATATATATATATATATATATATATATATATATATATATATATATATATATATATATATATATATATATATATATATATATATATATATATATATATATATATATATATATATATATATATATATATATATATATATATATATATATATATATATATATATATATATATATATATATATATATATGAAGGACTGTTTATACATGAGCCAGTGAATTGACGATATTGTGGTCATTTCAAATTGATTTATTTACAACAAATAATATGAATATAACCAGAAGTGAATATAAATGATCAGCTGTGAGCTGCAGAATGTGAGCTGCTGTGCTGCCATCTGGTGGCCTCCAGGAGGAACGTAGCTCTCAATAACTAGGATTCAAGTCAAAACAAGTTGTCATTACAGTTCAGTTTTTTGCTTCCAGCTTAATTAAATATTAAAAAATGATTTAAAAAAATAGCTAAACCCACAAATGATACACTCTTTAATTACGTGTGTCAACATGTTCTGGGTAAACTGTGCTAATACACCAATGCCCCTGGTGTCACTATTTGAATTGTGCAAATTCTGTGAAGTAGAAACACTTTTAAAGCATTTGATTCTAATGGAAAACAAAATATTACCAACGATTATGCTTTTTAGGTGGAACTTTAAAATATTTCATCTACAGTATATTTGCATGTTAAGGATGGAAAAGAAAAGGGACTCTGGTCAGACTATGAAATAACGCCTGCAGACAGGAATCCGCTCATTTGGGCTTCAGCTTTAACCCGGAGGATTTGGGAGGGGAGCGAGTTTTAAGTGACGTAACCTGTTCAAATCAACCCTTGACGGCATCGACTTATGAAACTAAACCATCTGATTTTCATCGTTTTCTCCCGTTTGGAGACACAGTGAGTCCTGTGACCTCTGATCATCCAGCAGCCAGCATAATTACTGATGAGGCTTTTTTTGGGGGGGGGGGAATCAGTCCATGGATTATACAGATGCAGAGTGATCTGCTTCCCTGCTGAAATCACCTTGTGTAACACCTTGTGACGACCTGGCTCGGGGCAAAGCTTTAATATTTTGGGGTAAATTTGAAGCCAAACGCGTGTAAGACAAGTCCACACACTGGACTGACAAAAACAGCCACATCAACATTGAAATCTGTGAATTATACTTACATCAAAACCTGTATTTGGATCCCATCCTACATGCCCAATGTGTCTGTAAGAAAACAAAAATGGAGACATGTAGAAGTTAAAAAGAGGAGAGGGGTGTACGTTACTAATCATGATGAATCAACTTATGATGTTTATGGACCCAGTTAGGTCAATACAGACCAGACACTAAACTAAGGTGATGTTTTTCCAATCAGATTTTTTTTTTTTGATAATTTTCCGCCCCAACCCTGCTTGTGGCCCAGCGACTCACTGGAAGTTGCTCGGTGTGCCGATGTCCGCCTTGGTCAACCGTTTCTTCTTCCCTTTGGTCTTTTTCTCCCTCTTGGGGAAGGAGGAGTGCACCATGTTGTTCATCTGAGAGTTGTTATGGAAACGCTGGACGCCGCTGATCTCTGGGTTCTTGATGTCGACGGTGGCCATCGGCAACGTCGGGCCTGCGAAAACGACGGGCGGCGTTAAGTCACGAAAATTTACAGAATGCAGCAGTGTATCAGGGCTATAGAGACGCAACATACAGTTTAAGGAGCACAGGACTTTTTAATGGAGTCTGGCGTAGTTGTGACAACACTGAAGAGTCGAGTCTCTTAACAGTTCGTAAAAATAAAGACTTTGGCTCCGAGTTGAAATCCAAGAACAGGGCTTTTCCAGGCCTGCAGTGTTCCTCCAATTACCTTCATTAATCCTGGTACTTAACAGCTATCCGTCAAGTTTGGTGAGCTGCCATGTTTTACAACATCCATTCTGGAATCTCATTCATTCTGTAGTTTAAAATATGTCTAAAAGCCTCATATAACAAGGTGCAGATTAAATACATCAAATTCAATACAAAATGTTCCGTTCTTATATTTTTTTTTTAAAATGTGAAGCTAACGTAGATTACACACAGGCAGTCCAGACACCTGCCATAACCACACATGATGTATTATACAAACACGCAATCATAATGAATCGAGCACCGACAGTAACTCCACCACACGCATGCATCCAATCAACATGGATTTCCCCTCCGTGATAAAGGATGCAAAATATCCACCAACGGTTTTATTACAGATAACATTATTGATACTTGTCTCCAGCTTGTGGATTTGTACTAATGCAGGTTTTGAGTTGAGTCAGCAAACTTTTTCCTCTATGTCTTCACCAAACCGTGCTTCCCATCAGCATCTCATACCTTTGGGGCTCTCGCTGCAGGGATTTTTGGGCGTTTTGGTGGGTGAGGGTGAAACCGACCGACTGCGGCGCCATCTCACTTTGTCCCAAATGCACCCAGCGCCTCTGTCTCTGCAGGTGGCCACGCTGACGTCAAGAAACATTTTACCCACGGAGCTGCGAGCTCGCTCTTCGGGGCAAACGGAGGAGCGTCTGGCCGTGGGGTCGGGGAGAGGCGGGTAAAGCTCATCCTGAGGGAGGACCAGGCAGTGCAGGGAGGACAAGCAGCTGCCTGGACTCAAACCTCCACCTCCTCCTGCTGCTGATGATGATGCTGATGCACCTTGTCCACGTTCTTCAGCGGGAGCAGACAGGAAGGTGGTGCAGAACATCATCCTAGATGCTGCCTGAGCATAGGGAATACGGCGAGAGCGAGTTCAGAGACACCGAGAAAGATCCCGGTTAGGGGAAAAATAAGCTATTTAAAGCAGTTTTGTGGTTTTGAAACAACGCCTCACTCTTCAGTCCGACTGTGAGCGGGAGAAAAACCCTCACAAAACCCACTTCTTGTCTTCTTCAAGACGGGCCGACAAGGTTTTTCCAATCAAGCCGACTTGTGACTGACGGTCTGGATTTATTGAGTTGATATTCCCGTCAGACATATGGCAGAGAGAGCTGTGCGGGCTCGTATCCAGCAGTGCCATCGAGGGGGAAACGAGCCCAGCCGACGCTTCGCCAGCCAGAAGCCAAAGTTTATTCTTCCTCTCGCATTCCTTCCATTACATGCAAATTGTTCGCCCGATTCCCCTGCTGCCGCCGCCGCATCTGTTCTGCCGAGCATATTCGCATCTATTTCGCAGTTACTTTTCTATCCCCCCCCCCGACTTTCCTCCCTCTCCCTACAAAACGCACACAAATGGATCTAATCCCGGCAAATTATTCTGGATTTAATGCTGGACTTTACGTAACCATTAAAGCCCATCCGTGCCTAATCCCACGGTAATCTCGGGGAGAAGGGGGGGGGGGTTCTAAAACACGGTGAGAGAGAAAAAAAACAGAGGAAAATGAAGACGGATGAAATGAAGGGCGGAGGAGAGAGGGCAGAGCGGTAGGAGAGAAAGAAGGAACCATGCTGGAGTTGTGTACACGGCGACAGATGGAGACACGGCAAAGAAGATATTCCTGTGGGAGGACGTGGATGACGAGGCGCCGATTCACACCCCGAGTCCAAGATTCAGAGGCCCAAACTGTGCATGACTAAATCCAAGACACAGAAACTGATATCTACATGTTTAAGCACAGGTGGATCATTATTATTATTATTATTAGACACGACTGATGTCCTTTTATCATTTCTATTGACACAAACCAAATCGTCCACACACCCGACACAGTTAAGCTGCTTCAGATATGAGCTACATCAGCTAAAACGTGTCATCTGTGTAGTTAAGACCTCTGCACATCTGCATGCAAAAATAGATTTCATCCATATAATCATCAAAGACGCTGAGAGCTGAGGCGAGGCCACGCAGGCCATGAAGTTCACAGGTCAAGACTCGAAATCTCTAACGCTGCAATGACAGAATACAACCCAACAGAAGGCACTGTGGTGTTATGTTCTACTGTTTGCCTGCCTGCTTTTCTTTAACTATTCTCATCATTTTGGAATCCGTTGCCACTGACTGTAAACCAGACATCTGTTTAAAAACAAACCAAAAAACACAATGGTTATTCCTTAGAAGTTACTCCCTCTGCGTCATCATTTGTAGTCTAGATGTTGCATTATCTTCCCTTTCCATCGTTGCTTTTATCTCCTGATGTGTTGTGTTGGACCAGCCTTTGGGCTTTATTATTTTTTTCCCCCATCCTCTGATATTTAATGTATGTAATGGCTGCGGTGCAGGATTATGTGTTTTTTTTTCATTTTGTGCTATTAAAAAACAAATTCAATCAATCAATCCTGAAGATTAAAAAATCAGCTGCAGCACCATGGTTGCATGCGACTGGACAACCCCTTTATTTTTAGAAACACTAGGGCTGCAACTAAGGCTGAATTTCATTATTGATTAATCTGCCCATTATTTGCTCAAATCTTTTAGTCAAATATAGGGAGGGGGGGAAGGGAATTCTCAATTTTAGGATTTTTATATAGTCATATATAACAAAAACAGCAACTTGTCACATTTAAGAAGCTGGTGCTTAAAAATGACAACTATTTGATCAGCAAAAATAGTTGCCTTTGAAGTAATGAGTAAAACGTACTTGTGTTATCTTTGCACACTACATACTAATATGTGATACTTCTTAAAGTACAGTTTTTGCTCAAACTGGAAAGTTAGTAGTACAAAATGGCAAAAATGTGTTGTTTTTTCCATCCCCAATACCAGTTAATGTCACATTATTGACCTATGCATCACTTACTATAAAATGCATAAACAGTTTGCTGACAGCTGTTCATAATAAGTACAATTTAACTGGCCTCTATTTGCATAATCAATCTTTTTGGCATTAAATTTGTTCTTGATGCCACGTTTTTTTTTTTTTGTCGTCGCATGAAAGCCAAAACGCTTCATGTGCTTCCACGATCCCAGGGAAAGGAAATGCACTCTTGAGCGCTTGCCAAGAAACACAAAACGCTGAATTATCCTGAAGCTCCACCCATCTGCTGAGCAGATTGTCACAAATGTTTTGCCAGCACCGTCGCACACTGATCTGATGCCGTTTTTTTTTTTTTTTTCTCCCCCCCCCTCCCCTACGATTCTGTGTTTAGCTGATGTTGCGGACAGGAAGTAGTGGAGAACATACCATTTGCAGGGTCGCGTCTCTTTTCTGTGAACACACAGACAAATGAAATCGTTACAATCCTGTGCTGAGTGGCGGGGGGCCGTGTTAGTCAAAGGCGAATATGTGTGAGTGCGCCAGAACGCAGATGTACAAAGAGAAGAAGAGTTTATTGGTTCTTTAGTGCAGGGCTCGGCGGGGGATGTGCATGTGTTGCACAGAATGGGAAGTTATTTAGAAACAAAAAATAATTGCCAAGCAGAGTTTTTCTGTTAGTGTGTTTAGGAGATATCCACACATACATTTAAAGCTCTAGAGAGACAGGACACATATCCTTGTCTAGAACTATAAAGACACAGAATGTCTTTAGATGGAATAGAAGCACAGAGGCTGTTAAAAAAGAAGGGTTACTCTGCAGAGCTGATGAACTAAAACACACACACAAACACACACACACTCCCGTATAATGATGGCTGGAGTTTTCCAGTGGTCGAAAGGTCAAAGAGAAGAAGCCTCGAAGCTAAGATTAGGCACCAAAACCTAGAAGGCTGAGGAGGAATAGATGAAAAGAGAAGACGATCCATTCCGAGGGTCAGGAAATGACCCGCAGGAGAGGAAGAGGAGGAGGAGGAGGAGACGGACGCTCTTAATTAAGCACATGATGATGAAAATCTCAAGAATGAGTGCCAGGAATAGGTTGGAGTGAAGTTAGTATGTGCACGGCTGCACAAACATCATCATCATCATCATTCTGAGTGGGTTTGGATGAACACAGACACATACAATCATTCGCATCACATTTCTTTTAGATTGATAAAACAGATTTAAGATTCAATGCTGAATTATTTTTGTAAAATTGATGGCGCTGAGAGAAAATCATATAAATTAAATAATAATAAATAATTATAACAATTTTATTTGAGTGCCATTTGTGATTTTTTTTTTATCTATTATATCAATTAGAACATTAATCACCATTTTCAATTCATGACAAGCCTGAAAATAAGGATTTAGTCTTCTCACAGATCATTTTCTCATTTTAACCTGAAACTTCAGTGCCCCCATTAGGCCAGTCAGCATAATGATCCAAACACCTGAGCTGTGCTGTGGTGCATCCCTTATACAGGTCAAGATAAGAAGTAATCCGCTCTCTGGGGCCATTTTGTAAATCTTTCACTTTTTCTTTTATATGAGCTGAACGGCTGAAGCTGAAGGAGAGTTAACAGACTCATGTTTGAAAATGGTGTTATGTGTTAGAAGAGATGTATGTAGATCAGGAGAAGAAGCAATCACTGTGGTAAAGGATTGGTTCAAATGAGTTGAAAAGTGCCCACAGTTAATCTCAACTGGAATACATTGTTTATGATGACATCAACCCATTGCTGCTATATCAATTACTTGTGTTGATACTTAGAGATTTTTTTGCAGAGTTGTGAGTGATTACGAACTGTAAAAATGACAAACTTAGAACTGCACTTGATCTTGTGTTCACATTTACAAAGCCAGTCTCAGAAAGCTGTTGAGTGAATGGTCCGACTTCAAATAAGGATTATTTACAACACAAGATTCAAAAGTTCATAAGCATGTCATTTTTTTGTTAGGTCGGTAGGTGGATATGTAGGCAGGTGGGCTGCTGGTACCAGTTTTCCTCTGTCTTTTCCCCAGTAGCTCTGACACATGGGCACGGAAACGCTTAGACTCCTCTTCACTGGCAAAGTTCAGGCCCACTTGGCATGTCTGTGTGAACACACACACAAACAGAACTTTAAAACAAGGCATTTATTCTGAAGAGCAGAATTAAAATGAATAATATAAGCAAAACCCTTCTTCCAAGCTTATTTCTGTGTATGCTAATAAAAAAAAGCTCTTCACATGAAATGCTTCAGATATGACATAAAGTCAGGCTTCCTACTGTTTTACATAGTGGTGCTAAAACACACCATTGTGTCTTATGGGAGAAAAGCTTGAAATTTAACTTGCACATGTTTTTTCGGACAGATTCTTGTACTGTATAGACTCTGCTCTGCAGCAAAATAAATCAACAATGGTTCTCATTTTTTCACAAGTTTGGACTTACTGCACCTGTTACACCAGCGCAAATGCAGGTTTATTAAGCTTAGGATATAGACAACAATAGCTAATATGATATAGATAAATATAGTCACATCTTGTGAAATGTTGACTTTACTGTGCAGAGGACTGTTGTAGAATAACCAGTGAGGTTTTAACATTATTAATGTTTATTTGAAGTAATCAGTGTGTTATTTCTGTTAATAGTACCTATTCAGCAGTTAAGACTTCTCTAAAGTAAACTGATGGCAAGAGAAGCAGAAACTAACATCTCATTTGCCCGATCCAGCTTTTCCATGAAAGGATGCAAAAACCATCCAAAGGAAACAAAAAAAAAAGGACTCAGCTGAGACCAAATTCAGGTGCTGACCTGAAATTCAGAGCATTAAAGGGAAGAATGTTAGAAAATAAGGGTAAAAGGCTAAATAGAGGGCAACTCACATCTCCAGCAAATGTGATGAAGTAGGGTTTGGGGAGGTAGATGTTAAAGTTGTTGTACAGCTCCTGTTCAAACAGCATCTTACCGTCCTGTGAACAAAAACACATGTAGAATAAAGAATAACAAACGGCTTCTATACGGGAGGAATATACACGGTGTGCAAGTGTAGCCGAATCCTCCCTGGTGGAATCCTCCACCGCAGTGTTGTTTTTAATTTTCCTGTAATGAACAGAGACATCCCACGGATTCCACTGTGTGCCTATAACAACATTAAGCTGTTAGGAATATTGAAAAGGGCTGGAGCGGCTAATTTGTCCCCACCCAAGCATGATTTATTAGGATTATCAAAATGCGGAATGTTGACTGATTCACCCCCCCCCCTTTAAAAAAAAATGCAATTCTATCTTTCTCACTCACAAGACAGAAAGTGAGGAAACAACAGCTGCACATGCATTTCAACGGGGCTACACTTGCACTGATGCAATCATCGGTGTGCAGAACTGCTGGGTATGCACCTACCCTGATGTCAAACACCCTGATGAAGTAGGATCGTAAAGGGTTGTCTTTGATCAGACAGGCCACTCCGCAACATCTCTTGTTCCAGCTGGAGTTCCTATCTGCTACAAACACCTGGACCACTGCTGAGGACAATGTCTGTAGAGAGAGAGAGAGAGCCATGATTATTCTGGTACGTTTAACGGATGGTGAACACCTCAATGAAACCGATTATAAATTCATGTTGGTTGTTAGTGAGGAAGGCTTCAAGGATTCTGTGAACTCATCGACTATTTATATTTGCAAAACTCAGGATCTGTGAGCTGCGATGCTGAAGCTCTTGCAGCCGATTGATTGCATCGATGTGTAGTTTGAAAAGAAAAGGGTTTGATTCCCTGTATTGTAACAGAACAGGATAGCAACAAAAGCTAAATATTTACATTCACTAACCCTAAAAAAAACTAACTCCATAATCACTTTGTGATTAAATAGATTTGAATGTATGTCTATGCTGTCCACTGCCTTTACAGGCAGTATGAAAATAAATAACACAAACACAGACTGGGTGACAGGCTGATGATCCTCAATAGAAAAATGCATCAAAGCCAAAGAAGAGACATCTACTAAAAGGAATGAAAGTCGAACCGACAGGAACCAAATGTGATTTGGACACAGAATGGTAACAAATCTGTTCTGACAGTTCCTCATTTGATGCAGGTGACTGGAAGTGACAATACCAGGAAACTCACACGCATTGTCACAGACACAAAGGATGCAGCAAGTAGGTTTTTTTTTAGAATATTACAAGCATTGTGGCATTTCTTGAAATCTATCATTAAACCAAACCTATACACACACTGTGTTCGGACTACATATTCAACATTAAGAACAACAGATGTTACACTTAGGCTACATTAACACAGGATCAGGCATCGCAGCTCCTTCCTGCAGGGTTGTTTAGAAGTGTAGGTGTTTATATGTGCTGCGATACCCAGAAAATATATTTTATGTCTCTTATTCCCCAGTTTTCTTGCTACCACAGTGCTCTCTCTAGCTCACTCTACCGCCGCTCCTCTCTCTTGTCATAAAACCAGTCCTCCTCCAAGGTTTAACAGGTTGCTGCAGGGGTTCCCTCACATATTAACATCCATTAACACACACATGAAAACAAGGGCATCAACAGGGGGAACATGCCTGAGCGGTTCCAGGAATTGTTGTGTGCAATCAGACAACACACACACAGAGCTCTAGTGGTGAGTGACTGCTGAAGGAAACAAGATGCTTGCTACTGTAAGTTCAGCTTTTGTACAGACACCACATTCAGACACATTTTGTACAGTTGCTGCCTCAGTCTGCACACTTCTATGATGTAAAACTGCACTTTACTTCTAGTTGGGAGCCAACTGCACAAACTCTACGCAGCTTTTGCATTCTCAACGTTTGACAATTGGTCTGAATCAGTGGATGAGTCTGCACTTGTTGCGGTTTCTTGAAGACAACCAAATGCAGCACTACTTGAACGTGTTCACTTTGTTCATTGGTTAGATGTATTTGGCACAGGAGAAGGAACATAAACAAGAAGATTTTCCAGACAAATGCAATACTTTGCTGCCCTAATCCAGGTCAGATATCCAACTTACTCTCCTGCTAGATACTAGGAACTCCTGTTTTCACTCGTCTACATCCGTATGTGTCCGTAGCTCTGCAGAATATTTCACAAAGGAGCATCTCCATAATTAGTTTGGGACCGGACAAAGACCACTTCCTAATGTGGCTGTTTTGGTCCACTTGGATAATTCCTGTATCCAGACCTGCCTGGTAGAATTGCACCAATGGACCAAGAGTCTGGTTCAACCAGAATAAACCAGGCAAGACTGAAAACACCATGAACGTTCATGGGTTCTTACAAAGGTTTTTGAAAAAGTTCCTGCTTTCCAAGAACCAACCCCCAAGTAATACATTAAACTATTTGGGGGTCACAGGAGGTCAGACGTCAGCTACGTACTTTAAGCAGAAGCACTGATTTACTCTCTAATCTTGTCTGACAGGACTTCATCATCACTACTATCTGAAGATGTTTTAGTAAATGGTAAATACAACATGACAGTCACATCTCTCCACCAACATAAATAAGAGCTCACTGACTCAATGCAGCGGAACTCTTCTTATAGGAAAATGCACTGTGCTAAATGGGTTACGCTTCCTCAAGGCTTAAAAGGAATGGCTGAAAAGCTTGTAGCAGCCATGTTGGCTTCATGTACGAGATATTTTTATTCATATTTAAACAAACAATGATTTTCCGGGCAGTGGGACAGCTTCCGATTAATTCTATTTAGATCAGTAACACACATGCTCAGAAAAAAAAAGGAATAACGCTGAGTTCTGCTTTGTGATGGAATTTCTCTTTCACAGCAGCTTTAATGGTGTCCAGGCGCCAAGGCCCTGGGGTTTCATCTGCCTGTGGAGCGCTGATTGTTCCTGACAGGGCCAAAGGCGGCAGGAAGTGGAGCCTAGTCTACGACGTCATCAAATCCCTCCGCTCGCGAATAAGTTATTTCCCTTTTGTGCACTTGTTCTCAAAACAGGCTCAATTTCAGCATCTGTACTGACCTGAGCTACAACAATGAAGCTGCATACGGCAGAACAGAGTGGACGGTTATATCCACAATCTTTCTTTCACACACAGAACAAGGAGACCAGGAAGCACCAGGCTGTGCATGAAGATTGTATCAACATGATGCTAAACTCTCGGAAAAGCGGCAGCATTGTGCTTTATCTGTTAAATCGACTTCAATGATATTCCCATATTTGCATTACTATAGGGCAGGCCGCACAACTAAACAATTCGGAGGCATCTCGGCACAAAGAGAGAACAAAGCATCAGCTGGGCGAGGTTCTGTTTGCTGGCACTGCTCACTCGTGTCCTTGTTTCTTAAATGCGGGAGCAAACACCATCCATCAACCAATTGCTGTATCTTGGCACATACGCACCAGGCTGCAATAACTCTTCGGTGACAGGTGAGGGGCAAAGGGACGAAAAAGGACGGAACACAACAAGATGGCAGGAAATGTGATTGAGGTAGTACAGGGAAAGAAAAGGGAGGCAATGAGAGTGGATGACAGTTGGAGGGGGGAAAGAAATGACACAGCGGGCTTGACATGAAGATGACACTGGAAATGAATAAGGGCTAGGAATAGAATAGATGGTATCAAAAAATATGAGATTAAAAATGAAGAAAGGGATTTCTTATGTTGAAATAAAGAAAGAAGGGGTGGGGGGGGAGTGGAAAGGGGAGTCATGTTCCACTTCTCCAGCACAAATCACCAGAGGAGGCCGACCACGGGACTTCCTGTAGGACAGGACTGCTGATCAGGCAGTCTGTGCGCGCACACACAGTGGGAATTGGACCTGTGCCACCTTTTGCCCAGTCAGACAGTGTTACTGATGGTGAAAACAGCGCAAGAAATACCAATGAGCGCGACCAACGAGAAAGACCACTGTGCACGTACCTGTTTGCGTGTGTGTGATTCACAGAATGCAGGTGGAAATGCTTCAAGTGAGGCAGGCAATTGTAAGCATCTGACTGTGGATTTGGTAACTTCCCTATTTGTGATCTGTTCCCTGATCTGTGGTAAATTCACTGCCCACACAGGACAGATATTAAATGAATACAGTCATCAGGATCTGTTAAAATTCACAAACACTTATTGGGAGTGAAGTCTTTTGGGTAGAGAAAAAGAGTTCTATTACTGAGATTAAAGCAGCAAAACTGAAGTTGCAAAAAGCTGCCCTTTCTATCATCGTTAGTCATCGGGTTTTCCGTGATTATCTCTAATTTTACATTAAGCCGAGTAAATCATGTATAATCAGTTGCACAGAGTCATCAATCTGAGTCAAGAAAAAATTTTTTAAAAAAAAGGTGATTTTGTGATTGTTACGTTTTCTGCATAATAAGAACATTACAAAACAGCAAATCACTCAGTGAGCCACTAAATCAGTGGTGGGCATTCTAATTAGATCAGGCAGGGAGACACACAATGTCTGTCTTTTCCAATCTTCCTCTCCCTGAGTTTCTCCCACACATACACACACACACACACACACACACAGAGCCTGTCTCTCTGAAACTCTTTATGCATGCAAAGACGTGTACAAACACACAAGAGCGTAGGACTGCGAGGAATGTTCCTGATGCTGCGTCTGTCACATGCTGATTGACACAATTGCCTAATGCCAGAGGAGGATCATCACTGGATGTTTGTGAACAGGTTACGAAGGTGAATGAAGACACACCCCAGAAACCTGTGTGTTCAGGCGAGGGTGAGACATCACACACACACACAGCATGACCACATAAGGGACGGACACAGTGTCATGAGACAGGAAATGTGCGCTTCCAAAGCAAACAGGTGCACACACACCCAGAGCATGACTAGTAAACAGCAAATACGCGGCTTCTCATGACAAAGAGGAAGAGACATTTTTCTTTTCCTGTAGCTTATCACCTTGACTACACACAATTAAAGGAAAGCCGTGATTACTATGGGGAAATAACCTGACGACAGTAATATCAACACTATGAAATGCAGTTAGCTGCTTCTGGCTTTAATCCTACTAGATGAAACGCATAAGTTTAACTTTTAATTTATTCACCTGACACCTTTAATTTATAACATGAAAAGCAATTAAGAGAAAGTGAACTATTACTGGGTGTCAACTCACAAGACAAGGCTGCAATCATGATTATTTCATGATCAGTTAATCTAATGAGTTTTTTTTTACCCATTAAATGCCAGAAAATAGTGAAAAGAAAATCTCATTTTGTCCATAATGCAAAGATATTCAGCTATGGGGAGCAATACCAGGATTTCTGCCTTAAAGTCTGCGAGGTATGTGACGTCTTTGGACAGCAAAAGCCAGTAAGCGATGGAGGGAGACAGTCCCGACGACACCAAGCATCCACTTATGCCACAGTGGCCATCAGAGCCGGGCACATGCATTACCCTGTGCTCACATAAGAACAGGTACTTTTCTTCACCACTGGCAATTTAGGAAGGCAGACAGAGGTATTCCTGAAGAGCAGCATTTATCTTTTACCATTGTCGAGGACAAATTTTATGTTTTATTTCGTCTTCATATAGTGATTTGGCTGTTTGAAAGTCATATGTTGAGTTGGCTTTAATGTGGACATTTTTTATTTGGGAAAATTTATAGGAAATACTTGGCAGCTTTAGATATAAAACTCTGAACCTATCATAACAGAACATTTCTGCCTCCTAAACTTAACACTTTCAAACATTCTCTTTTGAACAACCGGTGCATGACACACAAATAATTAAAAGATACTACCAAAGCTCTATATAATTACATAAAAATAATAATAATCTGAATGTGAAATTACTTATCACCAGCGGAACAGTGATTATTTTCCGACAGTGGTGTGAAAGTGTTAAAAATTAAAGCCACATTGGAAGGAAAAGTTCATGTTTTGGGCATTTCTTATATTGGTTTAACCTGCTAAAATGATTTAAATGGTTCATGGTAGTTTAAATGGTTCTGGGAAAAAACTAGAAGAAAACAGGACTGGACAAGATCACGATATTATGTCGATATCATGATATGAGCCTAGATTTTGGATCTTTTCTTTTCCTGGTTTCAAAAGACTTCAGCACAGTAAAGTGATTTTTTGTGAAGTTCTCTGAACTTCTTTGCTTAACCCACTTGATCATTATTTTCACTATACAGATCATTTATCCAAATCTCATGGTGCAAATATTTGGAATGTGGCTGCAAAAATAAATAGTATTTGGTCAAAAGCAATGTGATTTGATTTCGTCCATATCACCCAGGTCTTGTACTGTTCAGTAATTTGCAAAATAGCCTTAAATTACCAACACTTTTTAAGCTCTTGGACAGTGATCCTGCATAAAAAGAGTGATATGGTGTTTTACCCTCAGGAGGAACACATGACTGTTGTGTTAACAGTGATGATGTAGCTGCTAATGTGGCTGCTGGATCTGCTGCAGGAAGAGGGGGGGAAACATACAAATGAGTCAGCTGAATGCTCACTCACATGTTACGTAATTATCACACAATATTGAAGTCGTGACACTGCAGAACTGATCTTTAAGTGCAGTCACAGGCTTCCTCTCTTCCCAATCTGAAGCACCCGTCCTCGGCTCCTCAGCCAAGTCTGGTCGGCACATTCTTCTCAGTGGACACACTTCCCGAAAACAACCAAGGTTCAGCTGTGTTATGTAATGCCACTGCACAAAAAATCAGTCCTTTCTTTGCCCTGCTGATTGATTTAGCAGCTCCAGAAACCACCAGACTGCTACCTCCTGTCTGCCAACGCGAGGTTGAAGGCGTGACGGCGGATTTTTTTTTTCTCAAGGATTTCCTGGGTGCTTTCAGGTGTGTCAAGATTTAAGTTGGACCAGGCCCAAAACGCTGGAGTGAAACTTGCCCAAAAATATCGTTAAACACAGCCCTCCCGGGTCGCCCCGGCTGTCAAAACAAACCAACACCTTCAGCCGTTGAACTCCTAAATGTCACGTAAACGTTACACCAAAAACTAAAATTAATAATAATAAAAAAAACACACAAAATAAAAGATGTAGGCCACAAAACACACGGTGAAGTTCCACCTCACAACTCCGCTTATCTCACTAGAGTCGCGACAGGAAACACGGAGCATTTTTTAAGGTAGCTATCATAAAACAATTTCACGGTGAAGTGGGGGAAAACAAAAAAAAACTTACGATGCATTTTCTGCCAATTTGGTTGAAAAGACACTCGTTCTCCTGCGGTGTCAGCAGCATCGAACCGACGTTTGCTTGCCGCCGTTGCGGCGGGTGTCCGCTCATTATTGGGGATCAATTTATAAAGTGTGCACCGACTGGAACTCGTTATGGGATCCCGAAAAAAAGACATAAACAATCCCTCGGTCATCCGTGGCCTTCCTCCGACCCCCCCCGCCCCCCCTCCGTCTCACCGGCTCCGTTTAAACCCGGGAGTCCGCTAAAGGAGATAGGTGCTCCAACCGAGATAACGTACGCTGTTCCGGCGTCCCGCTGCTCTTTAAAATAAGGTCAAGAACTGCAGCGGCGGAGCGAACACGGAAAACGGCGAAAACTTTCCTGGGAAGTCGGGGGCCGCCAGAGAGCCCGGAGCCAGCTCCATCCAACATGGCAGAGGCTGGACGAGTCCACTTCGCCGGGAACGGGGGGCGCGCGCGTTTACCAGCGGTGTCCCACATAAACGGCGAGAGGAAATATTAACGCGACACAAGTGGAATTGTTGCGTTTCGGATTTTTTAATATCCGACTATATTCCGGTTAGAGCTCGGTGAGACTTTTTTGCTTTAAACAAATTCTACTTCCCAGCGTCCTTCTCCGTGCGAATGGTTTCGCCCAGTCCGCCCCTGGATTTTTATGACAGGAATGTGTGCGAGAGCAGAATGGGGAGGAGATAAGAGCTAAGGTGCATGTTGCCAAGATGATGTTATAACGCTGAAGCACACACTTTAAATTGGGAAGTTATTGAGAAGGTGTTATTAAAGAAAACACCATTTCTTCCCTAATGACAAGCGGGGATTTAGATCCCAAGATCCCAACTGGACATGTGTTCAAACATTAACACCAGACTAGAGAAAACTATTGTTTCAATGTCTTATTTTTCCACAAATAAGATTAATTACCATGTTGAAATCCCTAACATCTACTCCTACTCCCCTACATCTACTATGAATATACAAATTTATTTAATTTAAACCATTTAAAACCTCCTGTTTCACTGTTAAGTCCATTCTCAGTGTGTATACACACTTGTTTAAAGTTGAATTGTGGTCTAGGTATTGGCTCCAAACTTGTGATGTTGCGTGCCACCTCCTAAAAACTGGACTTTTAATGAAAGCAGAGAAACTTTCCACTTTCAGCAGACAAATGTGAAAACAGCCTTCTGGTGTCAAACTCTGCACATGCATGCATCACTCTGCACGGAGCAGCTCAAACATCCAATCGAAGGAACAAGAAGAAAAACATGTTTTTTGGCTGGAGGGCGACTTTAAAGTCAGAGGGGTCACTTGCATGGTTCAGTCCTATGATTTCAAAGCCGATAAAACACCCGGGGAAATGGTCCGATTGGCCCTTTTGACCTGAATGCTTCTGGGTCAATGTAACTTCCTTTCATTGCAATCAACTCGAAATAGCCTATAATAGAGTGAAGTTAAATTAAGACTGCTCTAGTTACTATACGTAGCCTTAGGCGGCAAGAGAATAGAGTCAGAAAAAAATGCAGCAACATGTACATACTAGTTTGTTTCTCCTGAATACTTCGATCAGACCACAAAAACCTCCCTGTCGTATCGAGTCTTTACCTTAGCTCTGTATATCAGACACCATGACATATATCTCCTATTATCACTATTGTCAGACACATTATCACTTTACAGATATGTAAAGGCCATTCAAAGCATTGATAGTGAGCGTGGCATATACCAATTATACTGATACGCCTAAGGGTGTTTGCAACATGCTCAGTCAGGTTGATAAATGGGTGTTGTGTGCAGAACGGCAGTCTTTTAAAAGTTATCAACATAAAAGAATTTCCCTTGTGATGAACACGCCCCAGAAGTGATTTTGCTATAAAGCCTCATTTGTACAGTTTGTAGAAACATTTTGATGCTTTTGCACATCCTCAGACACTCAGTGGTTTTCTGCCAGATCTCAAAAACAGGCCTGTCCCTTTACCCACTGAGTGTAATGTAATCTGATATTATTACCCTTACCTGTGATGACATATATACAGTAATTAAAACACATTTAGTAGGGATACGTGTACATAAATGCACCTCACTTCATTAAGTCAATATTGAAGCTAGAGCTAATTTGCACAAGAGCCTCACTTGATATAACCCCCTCTCATAATCTCAGTGACCCAAATTACTTTGATATACTGTAATCACACATATTCACTAATTGCTACATCACTGTAAATCTCGCCCGCTGCAACGTAACGCAAACACAGAACTATCAGACTGCTGTTAAATGTCGCCACGCAGATTTAATTAATAATTGGAGCCGCGCTGTCAGTCGGTTTGTAATAGAGAGTCATTAATTTGGAATTTCATTGAAACCTTTCTTCGATCGTGAGGCCTTGTGTGAAGTGTACAGTGCACGTGTGGAAGACTGTGCCAGAATTTCTGGCCACGTATCCTCTTTCACTGACAAAGTTCCTGGAGCTGTGGGACTGACACTGATGAAGCCTAAAAATATCACGCTTCAGAACGTGGCTTTTTTTTTTTTTTTTAATTCTGGGCAGTTTCGAGACAGTATGAAAGTAAAATCTTCCTAATTAATTGTCAGTCAATAATTTTTTTGAGGAAATCTGATAGTGAGGGCACATTGGGTGTGCTGCTGCACTCATACATTCTTATTCTAATACTTTTAAAACTTTCTTAAGCATTTTACACTGATACAGAGTGCTTCCACCTGCTGAAACCTAATTCCAGACACTCCAAAGTTCTTGTGGAACTCGAAAAACTCGACTGACAGGCAGCCAAACACCCCGGGAAACTCTCTGCTGCTCCACCTGGCCTTGAGGTATAGAGGTGTTAGGGATGACTCATCCTGAGTAAGTGCTTTTATGAACACTCACGTCCCCCCCGTGCAGGGAAAGGCATACTGTAAGAGACAGACTGGCATTTTGGTTAAGTGAATGAGAAACAGCAGATGGATAGAGAGTGGGGAGAGAGAGCTGACAGAGCAAATTTGAAAGACAAAGGACGGAGAATTTAGGGGAAAGGCCATCCGTTTTAATATTAATGAGAAGCAGCTCATGTCTTGCTCTTATTCCAGGAACTTGCCTGATGCTTCAACACGTTACAGATGAAGTGAGCTACAATGACAGGTACAAAAACCACAAATGCCAATAATAACACCAGTTTTCCATACTTTACTTTGACAAAAAAAAAGACAACTCGGGCGGCTCCGGTTACATTTTGATTTATGAAAGCGGTTTCTGAAGTTATTTTCCTAAACTTTCGACCTCCTTAAACCCCAAATTCCCAAAGGCCATCATAATGAAAGTGGGTAATTACGTAAGTGAGGAATTAAATTCAGTAACCCGCCGTGTACTGAGCAGGATACAGATGCTCTATTCACACAAATTCAATGATACTGACAGCTAATAGTGCTTGGTATGTACTCACTCATACAATAACAAGATGACCGAATTGAGAAGAGATACTTGCTTGTTGCTTGTGTAAGATTACCTCACTGACATCGCTGAGCAAGGCCCAGAGGAATGTGTGAGCCGAGGACTCCTGCGTATGCATTTACAGTCCCGTATATATATGTAATTCCTGTAAGGAGTTGTGAAACTCTGCCTTATCTGTGTCGATAATGTGCGTTATTTGTGCAAATGTAGACACACCTTCTGGGGCTACCCTCGTGAAAAATTCATTTGACCCACTTTCCACAACAAAAGAAGATCGAGGTTATGAGAGGAGGGAAGAGGACAGCATGAATATTATATTTTGGATTCTGGAGGAAGACATCCCCTACAGGCTTCCGTATGAATATTTCATAAAGTTAGCCTCTCCACATCTCCTCGCCATGTAATACAATGTGGATTTTGGAAATATCACCACAAGGTCAGCTGCAAACTGAAATACTCTTTATTCAAACACGCAGGTACTTTCTAGTGCCAGTGGTGGCGTTTAGCTTGGTAATTACTTGGGGTATAAGCAAT
Organism: Lepturacanthus savala; assembly: GCA_030544235.1. Taxonomy (NCBI): domain Eukaryota; kingdom Metazoa; phylum Chordata; class Actinopteri; order Scombriformes; family Trichiuridae; genus Lepturacanthus; species Lepturacanthus savala. Next base: position 14,263,224 of record CM060474.1, read on the forward strand.
TATATTTACATATATTATATATATATTAATATTTTGTAGCACTGGTTTTGAGAACTGCACCAAAAATGAACTTCATTATTATTATGATGATGATAAATAGTATTTTATTATAATTACAAAAAAATAGTATATTATTTTTATATCTACGTTATATACATTGATGGTTACAAATACAGAGATACAATAAATGATATAAAAATAGATAAATGATAAGAAATCATTTGATTTTATTTGTTAAGATAGATAAAACTAGTCAAATGCATAAAAAAGCAAGCATCACAATTTTAATCTATTTGAAAATTGACAGATCTATGCAGCCTGTGAGAGGTGTAATTTTGCCTTAGTTCATTGAATTCTATGTTTTAAAACCACACAGCACATATACATATTAAGATATTGTCATATCTGGGTAAACCTGTGTATTAATGGAACAATCAACACCACCGTAGAGTCAAAGCTTAACTGCATTTGCTGATATTTTAACCTTCTCCTTTTTTTTACAATTTAACCAGGAGATGGCAGCATTACACCAAATATTACAGTGCTGAATGGTGCACTCAGCACAGTTACTGTATCAGGTTACCTAAGTCAAACATCTTTTAGTCCAAAACACAACACACCCTGTGCTATTCTGCATAATGGCGCCTGCATCATCATGCAACTATGAGAATAATGAGGGTGATGAAATCACAGCTCATATGTTGGAGAGATTATCGACGAATGAGGCTGCAGGACAGAATCTGTAGACATGTAGGGCCTGGTGGTTGAGTTGTTTCTTTATAATGTTATTATGTGTTAAAGGCTTATAAATGTATAGCTTGTACATAGAAATAAGGAATTCTACTATTATCAGTTTGGGATTTGATTTCGCAGCTAATTGCAGGGTAAAAAGAAAGAAATTATTATTTTTTTATGTCTTTTTTTACACACCTTTATCCGCTGTTACAGTGCCACACCTTTGTAGCTTAGCAGCCAGTTGAAAGTAAAAGCAATTCTGTAGTTCAGTAGGAGCCTAAAAGCAAATTTGTGCATTGCTTTGCATGTTTAAACTCTGGACCTCGAAGGTAACTTTTGCTCTGAATGCTGCACCTGATGTGCTGTACTACTGCACCTGAAAAAATATAATACTTTTAATTGAATTTATTTAAATCCAGACTAAAATGAAACGGGGCATGTGCACGTTATTTCATTTCACTGCTTGTTGTACCTTGGGAAAAAAAACATGATAGGAGGAAATGTTCATCGTTGAACTAGTCACAACTGCCATCTTGTGTCTGGTCCTAAAAATACATTTGATCATTATCATAATAGCTGATCCTATCTAGAGAAAACAGCCTTTCTTATCATAAAATGGGAAAGCTAGACTATAAGTCACCAACAGTGAACACGCAGTCATGAGAGAACACATTTCCTACCAAATACATCATCTTTTACTGTAATTTTACATTTATTTTAACAAGAACACACATATAAACATATGTAGGATAACATGCAGGTATCAACTGCTTTAAAAAAAATCACAATAGGAAGTGGAATAAATTAAAATACAGTGTATGTATGAATATGTCATGAGGGATTCAAAGGTTAAAGGTTAATCTATACACAGTCAACACTACACACAGACACATGCACACACCACTTTCCTAGAAACAACTTATAGGGTCATAGTCAGTGCCCCAGTGTTCACACTGTGTCACTAACATGTGAAGTAACCACCAGCAAATGGAACATTACATATGTCTTAGCAGATATGTAAACATATATAGTACTTACTGTGTAAATAAGTTGCAAATATTCTATATTTCAAACTTTGTACAATTACTCGTGGAGTATTAAGTAAGACAAAGTACTTTTATTTCAGTTATAGTTGTCTCTAAAGTTTTTTCCATTTTTTAAAAACTCTTAAATTCACATATAGAAAAGAGAAGTGGCACTGTTAATATGACTGGTACTCCACTTTTGCCATCTAGGTGCCAACATTTCCTGTCTCCCGACTGCAGGGGGAGAATGTGAGTATTTTGGCTGGTGGCTGAGTGCATTTGTCATAATGTGTACCAGGCCGGTCTGGCAATAAATGGTCACTATCGTCTCTATTTCCATTTGGTCAAATCCTGACGGATGAGAATAGACAGCCCGGATGTGCTCCGCGTTGCATTATTTGATAAATATTGCATGGAAACAGGTGGTCCTGGACCCGATGGGCCACCTGCTCTAACAAAATTGTTGTTTTTAGGCCCAGTATGATTATGTTTTTGCTTGTCAACGTGTCATTTTATATTGTTTTTAATTGTTTTAACTGCCTGTGTTCACAAACGCCGACACTCATATTCCAAATGAGTAAATGCTACTGACATTCACATGCTTCTTTAATCCCACAGAGAAGAGCCTCGCTTGTATTCTCGTCAATTGATTACACTGAGAAATGTATTGACACCTGCCTTTGAACAGACTCCCTCATGATTAACATTTGTCGAGCACATCACAGGAGACGAGTACAACCAGTGCAATAATGGCCTTAACTCCACGCTGACGCCTTACTCAGCATGCTCCACTATGAAGACAGTGCACCCTCCTTAACCTCACACCCAGGTGTGCCTTCCTCCTCTGCTCCAGCTTGGCACCAGACGATCCAAACAAATAAGATGTTTTTCCCGAGACAAACAATGGAGAGCGGAGTGCATCCTTGTACGCAGCTCTGCCCACCGCACCTCTCCTCCCCTTTTCTCCCACTGGACATCTGTCCTACCTACACTATATCAGACAGCCTGCTGTTTTCTAAGGATATGCTCACTTTCTGCGCTGCAGGCAACAGGTCTACACATCACATGGAGACGCGGTTCCACTGAAGGCATGTCCAGGTAACGTGTCTTTTGCACAGTCTCTCCTGTTCAGCTTGTCTGAGTGGTGCTGTCTTGATTTTGGGAGAATGCTTAGGAGAGATGGATGGATTGGAATTAAGCAGCTGGAGTCTCCTTTGTAATGCCAGATTTATGTCAGGTGTGGCAAGAAAAGACTTGTTTAACTGTGTATGAGTGATGTGGTGATATATATTGATGATAATCCTTTAGCTTCAGTAAATTGACTTAAAAAGTAAAGGTGTACTTCTAAATCTATAAAATGTTGAAACTAAAGTACAACACTGGAGCTATGCAATGCTAAGAGTCTAAAATGTCCCCTAAACATTTTTTTCTCTTTTATAAAGGGAATAAGAAACTAATGTAGCTACAATTACTAGTTATGAAAATACATCAGCATAATCAGGACAAATAAAATACAGTGACATAGTTGATGTAATGTATTTTGAGCTTATAGAACTCAAATATGTTATAACCTGGACGAAAGGGCCACAACAAAAGGGGAAGTTTACTCAACTTAATTAAAGGATCAATTTGATGTTTTCATTGTGGAGCGTGGAAGTCAGCTGTATCAGTGGTGTGTGTGATGCATGAGTGGACAATGTATGCGGGTGCGTGCTGTAAGGTGCATGAAAGCCAAACAACAAGCTAAAGCAACCTAATTCTAAACCAAATACAAACGCGCAGCGTCAGCAGCAGAGTGGCAAGCATAGGAGAGAGAAACTGCTAGTATCAGCCAGGACTTTATAGACTGGAAACACCCAGGCTCAGATGCTCCTAGTTAAGCCGATGAGCCCCTGCCCCGCCCACCAGACATCTGCAAAACAGGCAGGTGAAATGTGACGTAAACAGCCGGAGGTCATCACAAACATAATACAAGTAAATTCACTGGGTTTAATGGATTCTTATTATTTTCATTCTGTTTCCCTTGAACCAGGGGAAAGGATGGTTTCAGTCACACAGAAGAGCCTAGGCTGGGTGCTGCTGCTTCTTTCACTCACCTCGTCGATGAGCGACAAAGCCTCACTGGGTCATGGTCCATTACAGTGGCTCTCTATGTCCGGCCATCTTCAACCCCAAAATTTCCCCAACATACCTGAGCACTGCAAACGCCTGAATCCATCTTTCAAAACTATGCTGCCGCCTTTGCACAAACAGATACCGTCACCTCGGTACAAACTGTGCCTGTATCTGGCTTCTCTTCACCCTCCAAAACCTTACAAGTTCAACCTCAAAAAATTTCCATTTCAGACTGCTTCGCCTTCTCCTGCAACACCTTCTCCTGTAGAATTCTTGTCTTTAACCTCCGGAACATCACCACCCCCTTTTGGCAAAATTTCACACATCCGTAGCCCGAAAACCCTGCTGTCACCCCCAGAAACTACAAGGTCTCACCGGCCACGATCACACCCCCCACCTCCACCTCCACCTCTCCCCCATACCACAGGCCCGCTGTTTGAGCACCATCCCTTCTTTGTCAGCTGGAACATCCCTGACCTGGTCTGTAACAGGCACAACATCTCACTGGACACCTCACCTTTTAAAGGAGTGGCCACACCTGCTAAGGTAAGGCGATATTTCAATTGGACACTGAGAACTGTTTCTACACAATCAAATCTATAGCTGTGAACCATATTCTGGCAATGCCATCTTTTTCCTGGAAGCCTCTTGCTACACATGGAGAGATGATTTGTTTGTGTTGTAGGTTCCAGGCCAGTTCCTGTCTCTGTTTTATAAAGACCGACTGGGTCTTTACCCACATGTAAACCTCACTAGCAAGGAACTGTTACATGGTGGCATTCCACAGAGAGGTAAACTGAAAGCCAGTCTCAACAAGGCCAGAGCAGATATTAACTACTACATCACATCCATGTGAGTATTTAGAGAGGACATAGACAAAAAAAACTAGACGATGCCATGTTGATTTTAATCCTCCTCTTCATTCTCCCATCCTACCAGGACATCCCCGGGCTTGGCTGTGATCGACTGGGAGGAATGGCGCCCCCTATGGGACAGAAACTGGGGCCCTAAGAAAATATACCAAAATTTATCTGTTGCTCACATTATGCAGACTCACCGCTTCCTCACAGAGCAGCAGGCCACAGAAAAGGCCAAACGCCAGTTCCAGGTCAGAAAACCCTAACTCTAACCCAACCCTAACCTTAACTGAAGATAAAAAGAAATAATTTAGCTGTGGATGGCCATATTTGTGATTCTGATCCAGATGGCAGCCAGGAGTTTCATGTCAGGGATGCTGTCAATGGGGAGAGCTATGAGACCCAACTATCTATGGGGCTTCTACCTGTTTCCCAACTGCTACAACTATGACTGGGAGCAGCCAGACTATACAGGCCACTGCTCCGATGAGGTGAGGATGCAGAATGATGAGCTGCTCTGGCTGTGGGAATCCAGCACTGCTCTCTACCCATCTGTGTACCTTAAGGTTGGTTCGGATTGTAGGAAAAGTGTTTTCCTTTTTTAAACCAAACCATTCCTCGGGATGATTCTTTTCTTCTCTTTCGTCGTTGCGATGTTACAGTTCTCCCTGGCGGACAACCTCAAAGCCGCTCTGATGGTGAGGAACCGGGTCCAGGAAGCTCTGAGGGTGTCGGCCTTACCCAGACGGACTGGCACTGCACCAGTCTTTGTTTACACTCGGCCTGTCTTCGTGGATCGCAACAAACGCTTCCTCAGCCTGGTAAAATGAGAAGCCTGTTGTTTAATACACCTCATCTGGGACCTAGATTGCATTATTCTCAGGTTACTCACTTGGTGTTTTCAGCGTGAGGTCTAGTTTTTAGAGGAGTTTGGTTTCTTGGTGTAACACCACCCTGCTCAGGGCAAGGTGACCCTCACCTGAGGGTGTTATCCATATCCACTCTTTACACCACGTAGGGTGTGTGTATTTTCTGCTCAAAAGCCTGTGCACTACTCATGCATACATTAACCTATATTTGTTTGTCCCATTTTGTGAACAGCAGTGTCTGTTTCTGCATGTAAATGAACATTTTTTTTTTAATGTTCAGGGGGATCTGGTCAGGACCATCGGGGAGAGCGCAGCAGTGGGAGCATCTGGGTCTGTTCTGTGGGGGGCCAGCGCAGACTTCAATGACCAGGTAATATCACACCACAGACCCCCAATGGACTGCTGAGAGACATGGCAGCACAGTGATGGCAGCTAGTTCAAGACAGACAAAGAGTTAAATGAGACAATATGTGAGTCTACTGTGACTGATTGACAAAGCCAATGGTACTACGATATCCATGGCAGGGAAGCCAAGATTAGTAGATGATAGTGACTTTCACTGCATGTCTTCTGAGAGAATCCGCCATTTGAACACTTTTACCCAAATTGCTCATCGTTTCCCCTCTTCCATTCTCTTTCCTCTCTTCGCAGACCTCTTGTAAAGCCCTCTCATCCTACCTTTCCTCCACACTCAACCCTTACATCGCCAACGTCACCGCAGCCGCTCAGCTCTGCAGCAGCTTCCTGTGCCAGGGGAATGGCCGCTGTGTCCGTAAAAACTACAACTCCAGCCACTACCTCCACCTAAACCCAGAGAATTTCAAAGTCATAAACGTGCAAAAACGCTACCGCGTCCTAGGTAGACCCACCTTCGCAGACCTGATGACTTTGAGGAAGCGGTTCACCTGTCAATGCTACCAAGGACTGAGCTGCTTTCCCAGCACATACAGAGAACTGGCCAAGGCCCTGATTTTTAGTGTGCAAAATGGGTTGTATGATAAGGCTTACACTCTAAATAAAGCTGTGTTGGATGATATGCAACAGGCCAGTCTCACTAAGGACAATAATAGAAAGAACTTAAAAGGTTAATTTACAAATTCAATGTTTACAGAAGATTAAAAGGACTGTATATTTCCTTTTAAACCTTTATTTAAAATTGCGACCAATCTACGGGTGACCCTTGTTTTCGATGGGGCAGAGGGAACAACAACAGTGAACAATAAAATAAGAAAAAGGCACAGGATACTATACAAACCTCCCTGGTCCATAATCAACACTGATTAAGGGACGTAAAGCCTTCATTATGACCACCGACTAACCACTGATAATAAAGAGTCTCTCAATCAGATCAACTCTAAACTAACAAATACAATGCTATCAAATAAGTGGACATATAAGACTGTGCTGTTGAAGTAAATGAATAAAAAGAGACAACAGCACTGTTCTGTTCAATGATTAACTCACTTCCCAAGGAGGGAAAACAGGATGAACCAGCATAAAGAGATTAAATTTAATTATCTAAGCAAATGAGTGACTTTGTTGCTCTATTTTAAAAGATAGGACAGGACCATGTTGGCACACCATCACATGACAAACTTGCTCACTCCCACACACCTCAGGTGCACCTACAGGTGTTTTCATTTAACGTGCCTGATTAGAGCTCTTCTCGACACTGTGTTTGCAGACTGTGCATCAACTGGTTTGGAGCAAATCAAGTAGATGCACGGCTATAATAAACAGAGCAGAGGAAGAGCAGGCTACAGAAAAAAAAATGTAGGGATCTTCTGGAATTTGTTTCAATTTGATATCTAACTAATGGAAGTAGTCTACGTGATGAAGTATCTCCATGATGTCTACCATTGGAATGTGGACTTAACGAGTAATCGTGGGCTTGGTCATCTTGTTTTTTTTTTATTTTTGCCAGAAGCGTTTCCCGTGAACATATTTGGACAAGAGTGCGGAGCTGGGCGGGAGCAGCGTCTAGCAAACAACACGCTGCAGACCACTAGTGGCGAAACGCCTGTTACTCAAGCTTGGTGAGTTATAATAAAAATTCACCCCCATCATAATTGTCAGGAACAGAGAAATTATCTAGAGACCAAAACAGTTTTTTTGTATTCGGCTGTAAATATATTTTTTACTTTAAAATCAGACATTTTAACATGGGGGTCTATGCGGCTTGACTCACTTTTGTAGCCAGCCTGGAGCGGCCATTCAAGAAACTGCAGATTTTGGTTCTCCGACATTGGACTCGCTGCTCAGTACTGCAGTTTTATCCTTAAGTGATTACCGGGAAAACGCTGACAGCGGAATCAGAATTTTGCCATTTCCATCGATCTCTTCTCCTCTTGTGTGAGTGTTTGACAGCGTGTACAGTACCAGGACCCTGTCAAAAATGTCCTTGGTGACATCTTTATTAGCACTTGGACGTCACATGGCAGTAGCCTGAGTTATTAGTGATAGCAACGAGGGCGGTGGGCGCATAACCATACGTAAATAGACCAATAGGAGGCAGAAAAACTCTGCAATGAGCTGACAAATTCCTGGCTGAAGTTTTGGCACCTTGTGAGGTTGAGACATGGGGCGGCGTTGATTTCGGTCCCGCGTTTCTGGCCACCCGAGGAATTTAATTATTTATAGTTTGATATTTAATCTTCCTAATGCTCTGTTTTCAACTCCTGAGAGAAATACCTCGGTCTTTAGCTCGCTGGATGTTTGAGCAGGTGCTGTTTGTTTTTGCTGAACACACCTGCCTGTTGTGCGTGTGCTGTGAGTACGGAGGAGTCAGTGTATTCCATTGTGGTGTTGTCAGCAGATACTGGTGGTCATTGGTGTATTCATTGTGTCCTCTGGGTGGGAAGTGCACGAGGTGTTTTCTGCAGGTTGCTTGAGTCACGGCGATCTCCCAGGTGGCGGAACCAGAACGAGACCGATTTAAACTTCTGTGGTCAGTTATTATCGCAGGATTTGTCACCGCGACGGCATCATAAAATTAAACCCCGCATGTGAAGCCGACATTACTCACTGCAAAAAAATATAGACCGTTTCACTACCATATGATAGATATTTGTCTCAAACCATGCAACTAACCAACCGCACACACACACACACACACACACAAACAAACACGTTGCCTTGACAACTTTCCACCCATATAAAGTGTGACTGAAAGCAGTTTAAATTTCCCTCACAGGTTCAGGTCCGCTGATCCTGCTGCACCTCAGGGGACTTTAAGCATTTAGTGGGACTTTCTCGGTTCCTCAGTGTATCTTGTTTAGCTTCATTGATCTCAGCGTCTTAACAAGGAAGCAGCAACACTACAAGACAGCTTTGTGTGTGCACCAGGAAGTAGTCTGCAGTCCGCTGCAGAAACTACCTTTGAATCATAAAACAAACATGAAATGTCATATAATCTTATGCATTTGGACTTTGAGTTGGACCATCGCCTATTGTATAACATGTAATATGAGATATGTTTATAAGCACAATGTACTTCTTATTCACAATCTAATGCTTGCGTTCTAACTTCTCCTATAAAATAGGGGGTTTTCATGTATTTTATTAAGAGATTCAAGTAATATCGTCTATACTGTACAGTGTGAAATATAATTTATAAGAACTTTTCTGAATAGTGTGTAAATAGTGCTCGTCAACATACAGTACAAGTAAAATCAGGAAGGAAACGCAGTCGAATCACATGAATCTGTCAAATTTAATGAAAGTTGTAAGTACAGTACATGCCATTGCAAGTCACTCACCTTTTTTTTGTTATTACTTCAAATCAACTGTTCATACATTGTAAAAAGCTGTTTTTCCTTTTTTTTTAAAGTGGCGAATGAGACATCAGCACAAAGTGAATATTTAAAACACAGTTTTTCAACAAGGGGGGAAAAAAATCTACAGATCATTATCACTCACTCTCCAGTGGTTACGGTTCAGAGAAAGAAAATGCAGAAAAACTTGTTATAGCTGCCAAGTTGAACTAAAAAGCAACAACATGCCAGTCATGTTTCCGACTGTACAAGTTCAGTTCTGATGTCATTTCGTGTGGTTTTGAAATAAACTTTGAAACCTGTTTTTTTTTTTTTTTGTTCCTGTTGTTGGTAAAGCATACTGAAGTACGCTACCAGCAATGATTGAATCAGGTCAACAGCATCACAATAAGCTTATTTAAAGACCTAAAAAATGTTATTCATTCCTACAGTGGTTCGATTCAAACTGTCTTATCTTAGGTGATTAAAACTAAATATTTTCTAATCATCAGGAGATTATTAAAGGGCAGCTTCCTGAATGACAGGACTGATTCCAGCACCAAGTTTAAATGCTGCCCTACAGAACCCTTCATCTCACCCGCCACAGAGCGTAAAAACTCAAACCCGAAACGATAGCTGGTGACCGGACAAAGTAGAAAGGCTCGCCGAGGTTTACCACCATTTGAATTTTCACAGTGCGAGGTACTTAGATCGGTGTTTTCATAAGGCATCGGACCGTTGTCAAGCCAATTGTGAAATGTCAGAACGGCACAATACACACAGTTGGGGTCTCGAGGCTTTTGCTACTTAATTTCACTCATGAATTATGTTTTCCTTGAAGCTGATTGAAGCTTTTCTCTGTTTCTGTAGCAGCGGCTGAGGACACTTGCTCTAAAAAAAAAAGAATCTGTTTTGCGATCAGTGTTCTATTTAAGACATAAATGTAATTTCACTAGACATTTTGCATGTGGCTATAACAAAGTCTTATATAATATGGTTTTAAAAAAGTATGGAAAATCAGTGTGTGACTATAATTATTTTACTATAGGACCTGATGAGCAATTCTTACAGTAAAAAGCAAATTAGCAGAACTAGTGAATTAAAGCACCTGAATTAAACAAACATTATTCGTCCCTCAGCTCCTTTAAACATAAAGTTGCACTTCAAACAATAATAATTTGAAAAATCAATATATTATATTTATTTCATTTGAGCTTTTCAGTGGAAATAAAAGTGCTGATAATTTAAACAGTCAGTCGTTAGTGCTCAGGGTTCAACTAATTAAATAATAATGTTAAATAAAAGAGTGCTGTGCTTCATATACGTGGTTTTTGGGCTGTAGCACTTCCAGATAAAAAGAGGAGCCCCGCGGACACTGAGCCTCGATTCACTTGAGTCCGGTTGACTCGGTTTTCACAGGAAGGCACTCAAGCAAAAATAACGTTTGGTTCATGAAAGATTGACAGTGAAATCTCACTTGGCTCCTCATATCCGCTCAGCTACAGGTTTCCTCTTGCTACATATTACTGGGTTTATCTCTACTCTAATAGGTACCATGCATTATTCAGGGCTCATATCTACATCCTGGGTGAAAATACTTGCTCTCAGTTGCTGCGTTTGTTTCGGAAAAACCTTTAGGGCAGCGATTAGCCATCTAGATGCATTTTTCGTTGCGGATTCGTTCATTTAGCATGCAGAGAGGAGCTACCGGTACAAAGCATGCTAATGAATAAATGACGGACTCAATCGATCCGACCAAATCTAGTAAGGTATGAGATGCCAAGTCATTAGAAAACTCGATACTCTCACACGGCCAGTGTCATGACGACTTGTAAAACTTGTAAAACCAAATATCACAACTGTATTTTACATCCGATAGATAAAAACGGCAGTAAGTAAATTGAATTTAAATGGGTCAGGTAAACAATCCGTGGTCCTTAGATGGAGTTTTAGCATCATTCCTGGGCCCAGGAATACCGGGCATCGCAGGAAAAAGATCTAATCTGCATTATAGTAAGAAGCGTCCCCCGCCATGCAACATCTGTTGTCATGGCAACAAATTACCGGGGCAGGCAGACCCCCCCCAAATTTATACCACGATTCAAGTTGAAAGGCCGAACATGGTCCCCGCTTCATATCGTTTTAAAACTTCTCGACAAACATGATCATATTTGGAAAACTTTTCCCAAAGAAGTATTAAAAATAATAATTAAAAACAACAACAACAAAAAAGGAGAATTAAAATATTTTTCTCTTCGGTTCCACTTGTCCATTGACTTCTCCATCCTCCACCTCAGACCCATCTTTGGTGCACTTGATCCTCAGCAGGACGTTGGACAGCAGGTCCTGGTACAGGCTCAGGCAGACCCAGCCCGGCAGGTAGAGGAGGGTGATGAGTCCCATGAAGTTGTGGGGGTAGTGGGAGTAGTCCCAGGAGCAGGCGCCGAACTGCCTGAGGCCCAGGCCCCAGCACAGCTCCCAGGTGTAGATGAAGCAGATGTAGATGGGCAGCCGCCGCCACGTGCCCCAGCCCCTGCTGAAGTGCAGGTGGAGGTAGAGCTTCTCCACCACGAAGCTGCAGCTGCCGTACATCAGGAAGGACCACAGCGACGTGTGTCCGCTCAGGGTCCGGTCCCACTTCTCCACCAGGTTGAAGACGGAGGTGAAGACCACCTCGTCCAGGAAGCCCTGCATCCCGAAGAACAAGAAGCGTGCCGAGCCCGGGAGGCTGCGTGCGGAGCACGGCGCGGGTGCGCTCTCCTCCGGGCCGGGCGCGCTCCGGTACCGCAGGGCGGACATCCCCCTGTGGAACACGCGGGCGAAATACAGAGCCAGGACGTAGTGGACGGCCAGCTGCGTCCCGGAGATCGCACGCACCTGCTCCGTCAGCGCGTTGACGTTACCGATGAGGATCTGCAGCCCGATGTACACGGACGGGTAGAAAACCAGATGGAAGACCACAGGCCGACCTCGGAATCGGCGCTTCTGGGAGTAGACCTTCTCCAGGGCGAAGTGGGTCAGCGAGTGCATGATGCACAGATAGGGGGAGGAGAAGCCCACCAGCTTGGGGTCCCGGTCATTCAGAAGCCCCCGCAGCGACGAGAGCAGGACGTCCAGAGTCACGCCGTGCATCCCGTAGAAGTAAAGCCGCATCCATCGCGGAAGCTCCCGCAGCGACTCCTCCGCCGCCGCCGCCGCCGCCGTCTCCTCGCTCTGTCCGCACGGTTCCGCCTGTCGGGACATTCGCCCGGTTCGGTTTTCCTGCCGAAATGTCGCAGATGGTCCGACGGGAGCATTCAGCCCGTCCGCAGAGGTCCAGCCGTCCTTCCGCCGTCCGCACACATGGTTCTGCTGTGAGCCGCTGCGGCTGCGGGCTGCAAAACTGCACGCTGCTGCTTTTAGGGAACCCGGGAAAAATCCGATTTTATGAACACGGTTTATGATGCGTTGATGTTCACCTGTTTCTCAGCAAAACACTTGTTTTATTTGTATCTTTTTTAATAAGCGACATAATAATGACTGTACAACATTTACAGAGCATGATAATGAAAATAAAAGAAGGGAAGAAAGAGGGGAAATGTATTAATAATGATAAAAACACAATAAAATAGATGGCAAATTAAGATATAAAAGAGCAGATATATTAACTGGTTACAACTGAGTTAATTAAGTTATATTTTTTTCGTAAAGTATTTTTTTTAATTTATTTTACTTGTATGCCTTTGTTGATACATTAAAATAGATATATTAACTGATTACATACCTATCAACTGTTTTTTTTATTATCATGGTTATTTTTGCATTGCATGAATACTCTTTACAAGATCCACCCATTTGGAGTTAAGTTATATATAATTTCTTAAAGATAATTTAAAAAAAGAATATGTTGTGTGTAGGGATGGGAATGGAGAACCGGTTCCTGTAGAGAACCAGTTCCGTGTTCATCAATACCATGGAATCGTTTGGCATTTTATATAAAGATTCTCTTATCGATTCTGACCAGCACGAATGTACGTCACGTAATTTACGCAAGTTACGCACGCTTGATTCCAGCAAGCCCGACTAGTTACGTGATGACGTTACGCCGGTTTAGCACGTCGTAAACAACAATGGCGCCCAAACGCTCCAAAGTTTGGCATCACTTTATGAAAACAGATGACAACAAGGCGCCTTGCAGTCATTGCAAAATGGATATAACCGCGTCGTGAGGGAAAACGATATATATGAAAAAACATTTGCGCACATAACATGGAATTACGTTCAAGGAGTGTCGTATTTTTGACGCTCTTCGGAGTGATACATCTCAAACCAGCAGCAGCTGCAGTAGCCAAGCTATCACCTCTACGGTTACGAAAGGCAACTCTGGTAAGTAGCTAGCCTATGCGCTTATTTGTAAAACATGCTATAACATTAGCGTCGATAAGATAAATATCTTATAAGATAAATTAAAATCAATAAGAGAATCGATAAAGAATCGAATCGTTAAGTGGTATCGATAATGGAATCAGAATCGTAAAATCGTATCAATTCCCATCCCTAGTTGTGTGTAGTCTGTCTAATTACATATTTTCAGTCTTACATTTCAAAAATCTTCAAAAGTCTCATTTCTTACAATTCAACCTGTTCTCTCATCTGCACTGAGAAGGATAAATAACTGTAAATTGCTACTCGAATGATTTTGAAAGTTATATATAGCCCCTTGGATGTTAGTTGATAAATCTTTAATTTCAAATAAATAAAACATCTCAAATCTTATGGGATGATGAACTGGCTTCTTGTTTTTGCTTTTTGGTAGGCTTCATGCAGTTGGTGCTTTCCAAATTTCCAACAGCAATTGAAGGCAACATCAGAAATGGGAAGCTGTATGCTATAGCTGTGCAGCTGTGGTGCAGACAGGACATTTTTATCAGATATTAATTGAACCCCAACCCCCATTAGTCACTAATTACAGATGGTTAGTGCTGTTATAATAAATCCATATTTGATTACTGTAGTATAAATAAAACATTATAGATGACTCTGCTTTCTTTAGTTACTTTAATTCATATCAAAACAACACACTAAAGAAGATAGATAGATATTATACTATACATTCTGTATTCAAGTTTAATTTAAGTGAAATATAATTCACTCTTTTGATGCTTGGTGAATGAAGCGGAGGCAGATCTTTCTCTTGTGGAGATAATACATTTATGAATACTGTATTTAATATGTCAACTTTTAAATCTCAATAAGAGACCACAGTTCCAGTGAGATATAACTGGTATTCAGGCACCAGCGGAACAATATCCATTAAATATAATTATACCATACAATGATCAAGTACCGTAATTTGATTTCCAAATGATAACATCTGCTTTAGCCGAATAAAACCAAATTGATTATTCCGATTAGATAAAGAAAACGTATGATGAGAAAAAAAAACTATAATTACAAGCATGGATATGATCAGTCGAGATAATGATGTGGTGCATATGCATAAATGAAAAAGTTCAAACAACAAGGCAGGAGATGATGCTGTTAGTGCATGTTTGAACATGCAGAGGTAAAGTGGCGTCTTGCAGAACCACTCCACATGCAGATAAAGGCGCAGTGTCTTGCACAAGCTGTTAAACCTTCCCATTATTCCAAAAGTAACGGATATTTACTGTAACCCCTTAACCGTTGCACAACCAGCAGACATGTGGTATGCGTCCAGATAAGAAGAGTTGCAGTACACCTACATTACCACAGAGAAGCACTGCTGAGTGTGTGACTAAGAGATCCTGTAGATAAGGATCATTGTCACCGAGGGGAACTAATGTGCATTTTCATCAGAGGCTGTGAACTCTGTGAAACACAGTGCAGTAGTTTTGCAATCGCATAAAGTTTTATACAGCAGCGTATCTCTGTAGGATGCAGGTTGCAGTTCTGTGTTCCCAGACACTGCCTGTGTGTGCTTTTGTTTATGCCAGTCTCCTGTTTATGTCTGCTTGTGTGTGTGCGTGTGTGTATCTGTTTACGTGTGCGTTTGCTTGCTTATATGCGCTCACAGGAAACAGGGATATCAGTGGCCTCTCTGGGCAAGAGAGATAACGGTGTGTCTCTGCATGTGGTTTAAAACCAACAGTCACTTTAGCACGGAATGAACCCGGCGACCGCAAAAACCAACACAACCAGAGGTGGAAAAGCACGAAACGTTTCCAGATATCTCAGGTCAAACACAGCATTACGACCTGCTCTCTCCACATCTCCTACCGCTGTTCTACCTGCACTAAGTACGGCCATCACTAATTCACTGCCTCATTGTTTTTTGAAAACACAATCACTATAAAGAAATGATATCACTGATAAGGCAGTGCACATGTCTAAATCTCTAAGATTATTTTTAGAGGTGAAAAAAAGGAAAAATGCTGGAATTCAATGTCTGTAATTCATGTGAATTCATTCCCCACTCTATTAATATTCACAGTTGATGCTTTAAAGGAGGCATATCATGGCATATGGCATATAAGGCATATCAACTCGCTTCCTGAAAGTGAAAAGCGCAGCTTTTCAGCCTCCTCTGAACACTTTGATGACGCAGATAATTGTTTATATGGAATAACTCATTTTAAATTTGAATATATATGACATATAAACAAACAAAACAGCAGACAAGTGATGAATTAGTTTGGAATATTATTCTGTGCTGTGAAAACAGAGTCGGCTTCACTCTACGTCTTCTGTTAGTCAGCAATGACTGTGCTTTTTTTTAATATGTTATAGTTTCACTTACTGTAGAGGATACACGGATCCTGGCAAATATTCATTAATTCTCAAGAACTAATTAATAATAGATGAGATATTTGTGATTCAGAATAAAACGTGTTTATTTTGCAGAGCTGTAAAAATTATCTGAGGATGATGCTAAATAATTTCACAACCCTTTGGTGGAGCGACCCCCGTAACCCAATCCTCACGTCTTATTACTCTAATTTATTCAGATAGCTTCCAGACTTGATATTGCACAATGGATTAGTAATAATGAAGCTGGCATACTGTGGAATATTCAATATGCTTCTTCGCTGGAGTCGGTGAATCTTGCTCATTTTTTGCCTGCATGCCCGATGTTTTCTGGCTGTTATTTGTTCTAATGAAGTCTGATCAGCAACACAAATTCACACAGATTCAAAAGGACATTCACAGATTTACAAATCCCAGACATTCTTTTCTGCAATAGATCTTTTCCTGCCACATTAACACGAAATAGCAGGTAAACAGGTGTTACCATTGATACTAAATAAGGTTCCATTCAGGTCAGATAGTCAGGCTTCACTGAAGAGCCTCTGCTACACTAAATGGATGGAAACTTAATTAGTATCATTGGTTACAAGTGTGTTGGTGCCTATTTTTGTAAGAACAAATCATTATTATACTCAACCCCCAGGTCATATTTGACTCGTTGTTTTATAGAGAGAATTTAAAACACAAGTCCACCTGAAATGGAAAATATCTTTTTAATCCTTTTAGATCACATCCTTGGTTATATTGGGCTCTAATTTAACTGTATTGGGCACAAAAACAAATTGCTCTTAAATCATCAATATCTTTTTTTCTGTTTCTTCCCCATAAATCTTCTTATCTGCTCAAAACTACCAAAGAGTCAATCATTCGCAGGATTTTAACCCTTTAAATGCCAGTTTATCCATTTGAATTATTTCATAATTTTGTGTTAAAAATGTTTTCGTGGGCAAAGTGCCTCATTGACTTCCATTATTACCACATTTTTAATCTCACTACCATTACAGTATAAAACCATGCTTTCTGTAATGTCAGAATTTCATTTTGAAGAAAAGTAGTGATATTTGACATTTTTATTCTATTTGACCAGATTTAACTATTAATTAATTGTAAGCTAATGTATGGAATTCTTGTATTTTTGTTATTATGGAGCAATGTGACTACCATGGGGCCCCAAGTGTGTGTGTGTGTGTGTGTGTGTGTGTGTTCATCTGTGAGCATCCACTGATCATTTCAGGGGTGAAAAAAAGAGCCAATCTTTTGAGGGACATGTTTCATGTGTCTTTGAAGATGTGCTTGTAAATCACGGCCTGCTGCTTTTTGCTGTGCTGGCCAAAAGGCAAAAAGCTGTAACACAGCTAAAATGATCAATAAATCAAAATAAAGTTG
Source organism: Lepturacanthus savala (assembly GCA_030544235.1). NCBI lineage: Eukaryota > Metazoa > Chordata > Actinopteri > Scombriformes > Trichiuridae > Lepturacanthus > Lepturacanthus savala. Next base: position 14,280,728 of record CM060474.1, read on the forward strand.
ACAAAAAAAATCATAAAAAATGCCAGAGGAGGGCACAAGAGTTAAAAAAAAATGAACATTTGACTTTTATCATCTTACCCAGAGCAATTTTAACTGATTGAATCGTTCCATCCACTTGTCGAACAAGGCGAATTTCCTCATTGATAGAATGTGATGCTGGATTCCAGTTACCTCAGAAGCCAGAAGTCGGAGCTAAGAATCAACCTGAGTCGACAGCGTTCCAGTATCATAAGTCCAATAACAAATCTAGCCAGGTGCCAGGTCAGGATAGCCAAACAAGCACTGTAGAAACTCCCCACAGTTAGAAGTCCAACTCTACTGTGTGTATGGCTGATTTAATGAGACTCAAATGGGACAGAATTGTTGGTAAATAGTAGATTACTGTAGCCTTCACACTGTTGATGCATGGAGCAGCCATCTTGGATTCTAAACTCGGGGTTGGTGACGTTCTCTGACTTTCCGATTTGGAAATCAATCACACTGATTCAGGGACCTGGAAATTCCAACTTTTTAGTACAACTGGAACACAGCATTGCAGCTAATGGGATTTGGCTTTCAGTAATAACTGTGGCTGTTAGGTCTAACTGGCATGAGACCATAATATAGTGCATATGTGTCACACTTGAGACCCTGGCACCTCATTTACTATGGCCCCTCCAGAGCTTGAGAGACAAGAGTGAAGTGAATAAATGTTTAAACTTAATGGAAACAAGCTGGTGTGACTTTAAGGTGCGTTCAAGTGCACCTCGTTAACTCTGAAATCTATTCTCAACTGGCCATTGAACGTTGGTCAAAACAGGAAAGTTTCCCCTTTTCCTTAATTTGCTTTATCAAAATACATCTGTCATTTCTTGTTCTTTCACTGCAGTACGTTCAAAACCATTCCGATCTTTGAAAATCCATTAAATAAATAAATGAATAAATAAATAAAATTGTTAAGAGTGGTTATCAGCATATTCTTGTACGAATCTCTAGACTCTGACCCATTTCCATGTTATTCTGCACCATTTTTAATAATTAGATGCTAAAATCTTAACAATATAACATTATTTCTACATCTACAACTTATTATTAGTTTCAATTATTCAGACACTATTATGAATGGAGAGGCAATCATGTAATATGAAAACATTTATATGATCTTTACCCTTTCAAGGAACCCATAACCCTGATGTGGCCCGGGATGAAATGATAAAGGGTGATGTGTAAAGCGTAAATATATGTATATATTTTTTAACAAATGGTGTGAAAAACCTAAAGGCCATGCATCCTGAATGCTTAATCGAGGATCATCACATTATTGATGAGCGATGAGCTTCAGACGTGTGTGTTCAGAAGGTTAATATAGAGACTAAGCACTAGATGGCAGGAGTGTGACACAATCTCCTGTGTCTTGGGTGGGCCTCTCTGTTTCTGATATGTAGTTTGCATTCATAGAAACATGATAAGCAGAATGCTTATGATACAAGAGGCCTTGGACGTGTAGCCCGGTGCTTTATTCTAGATTGTTCTATACACCATAGCCTCGCAGGCCTTCTGATCTGAATGTTAACAACGGAGGGTTCAATAACCACCTTATGCCTTTCATGAACGAGAGCACACTTCAGAAAAGAAAGGCTCTTGTTCATCTCCACATCACACTAGATGATTGAGAGCCTCTCCTCAATCGCACAGAGACAAACTTTCCCATCAGACGTGTCCCGTTAGGCTCATTATATGTTGTGAATGGCTCCAAGATAAAGCTGTGCAGCGTTTGATTGATGCGACGCCCCGGCCGCGTCCCACAGGAAATGGATGTGAATCAGCAGTCATGCACTTAAAAAAAAAAACCAGAACCCCCACCTCCCCCCCTCCCCGAAAATGTAATTTCAGAAGCCATTTCCTCCAATTTGAGTCATTATTGAATGCAGCGCTGGCCCCGGGTCTGTGAGACGCCCGTGTTCGTGCGTCTAAGGTCATGCTCGCGCTTGTGTTTGCCAGCGTGTTGCTTTGTTATCGTTTTCCGGATATTCCCGGTGCCCGCGCAAATGCGTGTTTCCTCCAGAGATGGAGTCGGGAATAAGGGGTCGGCATTAAGAGACGATAAAGACCGGGAGTTTTGCTCTATTCCCGGGAGTAGTTTACAGTTCTTTCCTCATTAGGTATTCCATGCAACCCAGAGACCCTCCGCTTAGGTCTGACTCTCCCATATTGCATTCATTCACTTCCTCTCTTTCAATATAATTTTATGAACTGCGCAACTTACTCAACTCTGATGGTAATATTTTAAAATATATTCATTAACACAACCTAAGATAATGAGTATTTTAACTGTACTTCTCTCATTTTCCTTTTCTTCTCTTCTACAACTCCCAGTGGATACGCTGAGTATAATTAATCTGTGCCTCTGCCACTCCTCCTCTTCACCCATCTCATTCTCCTGCTTATCCTCCCCTCCTCTCCGGTTTCATCTCATCCTCTCTGCACAGTAACCTTAGTGACCCTCCTTTTAACCCTGTCATCTTAAATAACCTCCTCACCACCTCCTCCCGCTTTTTACATCTCTTCAACCTCCACCTAACCTTCATTTCCCCTCTTAGTCACTCCCTACCCCGTTTTACTGGCCCCACACACAGCGCATATTGTCTTCAGCGCTACGTTCCAGCGGAACCTTTTGTATTCCGCGCACAACTGGAGCGTCGTAACTCCTCACGCTCCCCAGCTAGCGTGTAACCTTTTATTCACTCCCTCTATCTCTCTTCATATACCCAATATTTATATGAGTCCATGAGTGGAAAAAGCTATTCTCTCAGTCTATTGTTGAGATTATTACTACTACAGTAAAGTCTGACAGAAATGTGATTTTACTTTAAATGTTAGTAGTAGTTGTGCGCATATATATATATATATGTGTGTGTGTGTGTGTGTGTGTGTAAAACTGCAACAACAAAAACTCTAAAAAAACAAACTCTCAAACCTCATAAATGTTTTTTTTGTTGTTTTTCTCCCCCTCAAGTGCTCGGCAGTCTGCACATTCAAATCAATAAAAACAACAACGATTATTGCCTCTCAGCTTTATTGGGATACTGCACTACTACCGGGCCAGTTTTTTTTTTCTACTGAATATATGAGCAATAGAAAGGCATATCGATTTTTAAGTTTTTTTTTTTTCCAATATGAATCCTCAATGACTTTATAACCTCTTCTCCCTGTTCTTGCTCCCACTTACTTGCCCGGCAATGTTAACTGACAATTACCTCTGACCTTCCATTCGATGACTTTCTCCTCTCCTCTCCTCTCCTCTCCTCTCCTCTCCTCTCCTCTCCTCTCCTCTCCTCTCCTCTCCTCTCCTCTCCTCTCCTCCATGTTGAATCACCTCAGAGCAAAACTCAGTTAGCAAACAGTCCAGCTCTCCAGATGCCTTCTATCATACCTGTTGCCAGTCACTCTCTGTCCTCTATCTGCCCGGGGCTTTGTCTTTTCCGGTCTAGACAGCCGACGACAGATCGGTTTTCATGCGCCTGGTATTAGAACTCTTAAAAACTGTCTTTTTTTCATGGCGGGACTATTCTGAAATTATCAGCAAATAGAGAATCAGTACAGATATACAGATAGGACGCGTACCCAGAGCCTTTGTCCATCCCGCCCATTTTGTTTACCATCTCCCGTACCCCCCTGAGGGTGTCTGGGAGATTGTAGCCATGGGATACTGATTCCATGAATGTGTGTCATGCTCTGATTGGTTCCAGCCTGCCACCGGCAGACCTGTAGTGATATGGATATGGATCACTGATGATGCTCCTTGTCTCCGCGCGTCCTGTTTCTCTCTTTTTCGCGTGCACGTACAATCGCTGCCTGTCTCCCGTTTTCCTTTGTCCGCTCGCAGGCGGTCGGAGGAAGGCAGCGAGAGCCAGGCGGAGTCAGTGGCGAGGAGGAGAGAGAGGGGAGGGGGGAACACAAAGGGGAATAGAACGTGTTAAAGACAAACAGGGAGGCGGGGGGGGGGGGGTTGCGAGCGATCAGTGGGCAAGGGTGATAGGTCGCCGCCGCCGCGCGGGGATGCGTAGCCGTCCGTCGGAAACAGCGTGTAGGATGTTGCCTATTAACCGTGGCACCGGGAGGTAAACAGGAAAAAGCAGCAGGTGGCTTGACCTTCACCTGACCTCTGGGCTTAACGGGTGCTCCAGCGTTTCTATGATCTCTCCGACGTGCTCGTTCCCCCTCCGTCCCGCGCTCATAGGGTCTCCTCTCCCACGGTGCATGCTGGGATATATATTGGCCCTAGCCCCAGGCGATCCTGAACATGAAAAAGCGTTATAGGGGGGAAAAAGGAATACATAAATTAAAACGAATCAGTATTCAACAACATTCTCACAAAAATACATTTCCGTTTCATAATATTGCAAACACAAACCACGTAACTGATCGTGTAACCTTTTAAGTTGCTGCTCTACAGACAACATGGAAAGTAGGGAGGTGCTAGAATAAGTAGTTAAATCGAGGGTGATCTTTAGGCTTTAGGAAATGCAGCAGTAAAGCTCGACAGCAAAGCTGTAACAGTGCTAGAAGGAGATAAAAAAACACATTATTATCAATAGCTGTGACTGTGTCTTTAACTGTTTAAAAAATACCTGGTGTCTTATTCTATTTTACAGTCATAAGTAATGATTTAGCAGCCTCACGGGATATTGGTGTGCTTGTATATGCAGGCAGAAATGCTTGTTCTCATTAAAATAAATCAATTTTGTTATTAACTATCACTTTCTGAGGGAAAGGCACATTCATTCTTCCTTTGCAAGGCTCGGATGGATTGGATGTGGAAATAAGCCTCCCATCTTTCACTGGAGAAATGCTTCGCAGCCCTAAAATAAAGTTGCTAAACTCGAACTTAATGAAAATGGATGTGGCAATGCGACTTTGTTCTCGATGGGAAAATTCAATGAGATAAACCAGACAAAACTATACAAAACTTTTTTTTTTTCCCCCTAATGAGGTCCCACGGCTCCCCCTTCTACACGGGTTAAACAAAAGGATCTCTCCAGCGGATTTTCACCAGGAAACTCAAACACTTTATCCAGCATTTGTTCAGCAGGAAAAGCTCAAAACGGGAATCACAATAGTATATATAGATAGTTTTTTTTTTTTTGCTTCCGGCTTCCCATTCATTAAAATTGACTTTGTGTCGTGATTCTAAAGCGATGAGTGACCGAGGGGCGAAACCTCTAACGGGCTCGTTGCCTTAACATTATTCACAAAAAAGACAAATGACTTTTTCAGTCCCTACCCGACAAGCATTTAAATGACAGATTCCAAATGTAAATCACACGAGCCTCAACTGTAATGCATTTCCTTGCAGGTGATTTCCTGAAGGAGTCTGTCAATCTTTAATATAATCAGCGCGACACGTCTCCAACTATCCCCAAGGAATTCATATTTACGCCTTGTTTATGAGAGCATCACTTCCTCATTTGTCTTTCTTTCCATCTGCCTCCAGTCATTCTTATTTAGATTTGGTTTTTTATTCTGAAAAGCAACGTGATTCTCGCTTTCTCTCTATTTATTCTCCGCCGTTCATCCTCAGCTTCGTGTTTCATGGTCAGCGACGGCAGCCACCCGCTCCTTAGGAACTGCTCCCTGCAGTGTTTAAGAGGATGCAGATGCTTTTGCTCTTTGTCACCCATCCATTTTCTCTAAGTGAATCCCTGACTTGCATCGTTTCCTGTATATACAGTAGAGGAGGGTGGGGTCACAGTGATGTGTACGGTCACTTTAACTGGAGGTCAGTTTGTTGTATCAGTCCATGATGGACAATAACTAGAGATCGAAAGCAGCAGCAAAAACTGCCTGCAGGCTACAAACGTTACATCTATTTTTCTTATACTTCTCAACAAAAGCAAGATTTTTTTTTTTTTACGTAAATGGGATAAATCATGTGATAAATCTTAGATATGCACAAAATTGATGGCCCCACGCTTGGCTGCCTCAGTGAGAGCTTTGCCCTTGCTGCAAATTTTTACTCCCCTCCCTTGTAATAAAGTTACCCGAAATCCCAAATTCAATTCAAATAGTCTCATAAACAATTGAACGAGCGAGATGCGCACAATCCCCCGCCTGGTTTTACTGTGAAGGTGACCAAGAAAACAGCTTGAAATCGAATCGACCCGGACAATAAACCGACCGAGCGGTCGAGCCCGTCGCAACCACGACGGGCTCGACCTGGACTCGGGCCTAAAAGGTGGACTCGTTACTCCTCTGCCAACCACGGTGGAGTCGGCAGGCAAATTAATCAATTATACCAGATGGCGGAACAACCTCTGGCCTTATTTTTGGCTCCTCTCCCTGCAGCGAGCCTGCGGTGGCTCGAGTTGAGGAAAAGCAGTGATTTGCAAACCTCTACATAACCTCGGCTGTTTAAATCCAATGAACCGGATGGATGTTTAGACACAGAAATAAATTGTGTTTAGACTAGGGGCTTTTTATTTTTTTGAAAATATTCCATTCCGTCTTTCAGTGGGGAAAAACAAGCTGTAGGAATGCACGTTGTGACGGCTCGACTGATACTAAATATTGATGCTGGCCAATCCCAATCAAGGTCACCATGATGCTCGCTAATCCCGACAGACTATGATCACTCAGCAGCCAGTTGCACGGAAGGAAACGTTGCCCCCTGAGCACAGAAGGACACACACACGGTCAACATTCTTGTACTAAATGATGGACCTTCAATTACACTGAGTGAGATATGTCATCATCATCAGCATCAACCCACGGAATGATTCCTCCTCGGCAGAGTGGCCTTGCTTGCACAGAAAGCTCCTGAACCCTGTACGGAACAGATAAGGACATGCCTCTTCAATTTAATGAATTTGAAAATTCATATTTGTGTTGCTATAATCACCAATGAATACCAAAAGAAATGTGAATCCTCCTTTATTTCTGAGTGCAGGAGCGTTAAAGGAGGCGTTGCGTAACGTCAGGATTGCATTATGGTCATAATGACCCTGAGATAAGTATGACAGCAGTAGTGTGTGTCCCTGACTAATGCTGGGGTTTGGCAGCCAGTGTATACATTTACGATAATAAGCACATTGCAAAAATGACACGGCTGCACAGTTTCTTGCATACAGGGTTCACGCTATTCACAATTACCAAACACACCCCAAGGTGCACTCAGCGACAACGGTGAAGGGGCGGGGAACGGCATTGCTCTGTGTATCACCGCCCCGCATTAAGTTACACTTAGTAACTCCCCAGAGACGGGATATGATCCGCCTCCGTGTCACTGGAAAATGAAGGGGCTTGTGGAAGTGGTGGGGGGATGAGGAGCAGAAAATAGAGAGATGGAGCTAGAGAGACGGAGCGCGTGAGGGATGCAAGGGGGGAGAGAAATGAAGAGAGAGAAGACTGATGCACGAACACGCAGAGCAGCAAAACCCCCAAATTTAGTCCATGTCAAAGTGCCTGAGTTATAATAAGAGTCTACAGCCCCGCTAGCAGCTCTGAGCGGAGCACATAACACAAATATTGGTAGTGTTTGGTCAGAAACTTAAAGGTACAGTGTGTAAGATTTAACGGATCAAACCAAGCATAAATCAAATAAAATATTTCTAAGTATGTTTTAATTAGTATCTAATCCCGCCTGTGCCGTTTTCATGTACATGGGAGGCAGGTCTATTCCATGAAGCCTGCTATGTTGCATGTTTCTACAGACTTTCAGGTTTTTCACAGCCACCATAGATTCTTGATGTGCTAGGTTGGTTGCAGATCCCCAAAATCACCACTAGATGCCGGCAGAAACTCCACGCTGTACCTTTAAGTGCAAGACAAATGGAAATATAAGCCTGATGGTTGCGCTAGAAGAAATGCCAAGTGATCACAGTAAGTGTTTCAATCCCTGAGGATGACTTGAAAGTCTGAACCAGATTTCATAACGATTCCAGTTGTCAAAACATTTATCTCGGAATGTCTTTTGGTGCTAGGAAAACTCAGGATCTTCAAAGTCATAAGGATTTATTCTCTGGGGAACAAGAAATGCTGTAATAATCGGTTATTGTCAGCTATTGAAGTATTTCAGTCTGAATCAAGATGGTGGACGTACTACCAAGACTAACTGTTGGCTTAGCAAATACTCAACAGATAATATGTCCATAAATATGGAAAAAAAAAGTTGCAATTAGGGTGAATAATCCGTTAAATAGCTTTATTTTTTTGTTCACTAAACTCACTATGATTAGAATTGAGACTCATGAGATGCACAGCAAGACCACGGAGGAAAAATGACTTTTACTTTATCCTCTGATAGTTGCCGGCTGCTTCTGGCAGAGCATTGGTGGATATTTTTTCTTTTTCTCATCCGTACGGCCTCCATCTGATTTGACTTCTGTGACTCACCTTTGCTCTTTTCGTTCTTCTTCTCTATCACCGGTTCCCTCCCTATCTGGTTCTCTCTCCATTTCTGCAACCTTTCACTCATCATTTCTGTCTTTCTCTCCCACACGCCACCCACACCCGCTGCTGTCTGCACTGTCTGTTCCAGGCCCTGTTGAGCACGCACACACGCACGCACGCACACACACACACACACACGTCAGCACACGCACAAACACTTAGCGGCTGAAATGTCAAGGGAACGCTGAGCTAATGCCAACTATTAGATTCCACTAGCATTCAAAATCTCGCAGGCCGTGCATAAACATGATAACCGTGTGCACGTGCGCGAGCAAACGTGCATGATTTTGCGAGTGTAGTTCCATTAGCCTTAATGTGCATGTATCAGTGTGTATTAATATCCGTCATCTATCATCTGTCAGAAGGGTCAACCAGAAGGATGGTATCTAGGATGAAGAGATGAAAAATAGAGGACGCGTTCCATATATCAGCCCTTTAACCCGCATCTACCTTTCTATTTTTCTTCCCGTTTCCTCCTCTCATATGCTCAACAGTCATCATCTTTTTTTTTTTTTTTCCTTTTTTTTTTTTTGCATGTTCAGAGATTAATGCGATGTCACTTCTCTGGGCGCTTCCCCAGACTACACCGAAGTGAAACGCCGAGGACGTTTTGAGGTGTTCAATGGTGCCAGATCAGCAATAACTAACCTCTTTGCAAGACAATTACAATTCGGTCCTTTTGTATGATGTACAATGAAAAATTCTATAAACTCCCAAATGGAAGACTGGACAGTGAAATAGTACAGAGCTGAATCGGTAGCAGCTGATCATTTTTCATTTTTTTCCCCCCATTCTTTTTAATGTATTCATGCATTTTTGTGTGTCTATTGAAGAGCAGAGTGACACAATACAGATAGATATTGCGCAAGTTCATAGCATTTTTCTTTTTGACCCAAAAACCCTGGCATCCTGCTGACACAAACCTGAAATCTGACTCTATAGAAATTGTTCATAGACTTTTGTCAAGTTTATAACATAACATGATGTCTCTAAACCAGTGACGGTTATAGACACCTCTACGGGGGTGTGTGGGGCCAAAACTGCAGTCTGAGGCTCAATGTCATTTTTCAGAGGGAGTATGAAACACTAATTTCCAAAATTCAGCTAGACAAGGTCAACAGCAGAAGATATGAAGAAGTGTGGCAGGAGCACATTTCCATTTGTCACAAATAGGATCCACCCCAGGGTTAAATCTGGCAAGTTTAGTTTCGGCCATACGAGCACGATGAGAGCGCATGGAGAGGAGGAGTGCGTCTTGCTGAGGGCAGAGTTCCAAATGTCATCTGGAAAATTAAAATCTAAATTCTGTTCCCATGCAGATCTAATGGTTGACAAGGGGGGGGCAGCTTAAGTTTGCAATGGAATAATAAAGAACTGACACTGGTCCTCGCAAGGTAGGTATGGGAGCAAGATGTAAAACAACAAAAAAAGGTTTTTAATACATTTCAAGCCCATAATAATGGTTTAAAACTCCAGTTTTGCACTGGATTGAGTGGACTAGAAACAGAGGAAGCCCAGAAATCCACAAATTCTTTCTAAACTGGGTCCAAATTCACAGGGAAAGTCTGTTATAACCGTCTTCCTTTGGTTATATCTGAGGGTGATTGCCAAATAGACAGGTGCCTCACCAAAAGCTCTACCAACTGAATAAGCCAGGCACAGTTAATGATATTGTTCCTACTGTCACGAGTAGTTCACAGGGATGCATGCAGACGATATGAATTCAGCTTCTGTCTGCTAATTAAAGACTTGTGCTGGATATATAAGCCTAATTTTTCTTTTTAAAGAGTGCACAGGGACTCAGCAAGGGAGAGATCAGTGGCCTGTGCATATGTGTCTGTATTTGTGTGTGTGTGTGTGTTTGTCTCATTTGGGACACAACTCTAATGACCGAATTATAATTCAGCTCATGCAGGAAGGGGCAGGAGTGGACTCACAATTGCGTACTCACAAACACACACACACACACACACACACACACACACACACACACACACACACACACACATGCATGTGTGTGCAGAGAGAGCAATGGTCTGCCACCATGAGTCATAGGTCTTTGGATATTTTTGCATGTGTGCATTCTGCTTGTGTGTCTGGCTGCACTGATGTGTGTGTGTGTGTGTGTGTGTGTGTACTGTACGCCGATCTGTATGTACGCCCGTCCCCCTCTGCCTGCATGAGATGACGAGGTCACTGGGCCGAGCCTCTTAACTTCACAGTTCAATTTGGATTTGCATAATCCTGGCGTTAATTTCCGCGGGGTGCATCCACCCGCCGTATCTCGACAGGTGACGGAGGTTAGACAGCTATCCCATGTTCCACCGCTCCACCGAGAGACTGGAGCAAAAACAAACGCGCAGAGGAATAAGAATCCATGAAACTCAGTTCAGAAAAAAAGACGATGATTAATTTGCAGTCAAACACAGACGTCATGAAAGGGAAAAAAAAACATGATTAAATTATGATGTGACATCAATAGAAAACCCAAAAAAGATGATCAATGCAAAAACATGCAGGTAACACATGAGAAATACAGAAAGTTCATGGCAAAATCATTCATTTTTAGGTAAGATATTTCCTTATTAACATAAACCTGAAAGTCAAACTATTTCCGCTCATAAATAAAGACAGAATGAAAGGGAAAGTATTGTTTTCAAGTGTCACATTAATGTAGAAGGAAAAGTAGCAGTGTTTAAATAGTAAAGGGAAGCTCATTGGGCTTTTTGCCCTGCACTGACACACCTGAGAGAGAAAGAGCAGCTGAGGCCAGCTTTCCTTTGCTGTTTGATTTGGTACATTTCCTTTTCATAAACATTTTAATCGCGGTTTCACCGATGGACCAGTCGAACCATGAAATGTGTCTTTTAGCTCGTAGCGTTAAAGATTCGTTTAAATAAATATTTCAACAGCGTTCGCCGGGCCCGTTGTTTGGTGAGAGACTAAATCTTGGAGTGACTGTTAATCACATCAGCCAAGAAACAAGTTCTGCTCCAGCGGTCACCTGCACGTCTGCGACTGGAGCAGCAGACTGTTCCAGACTAGTAAGTTTCGTAAAGAGACCAACAGCGGAGCCAACTGTTTTCCCCAGGCTTATTAGATTTTACTGTGCCTTTAGACTATTTACTGTGTGGGCTTTCTGCTATATTAAAGGGGGACTGAGTGGAAGGGAATTGTGTTTTCATTGTGTGATTTCAGTCACCTTAGATTGCTGTAATCGGGTAAATCTGAGAGTTGGAGACCAGCTTTGTTTTCAATTAGTTGCGTGTTATGGTGGCTTGTTCATAATTTACTGCATTTATCCTGCATTTATCCTTAACTCCAGCCAGCCATGTGTGTGTGTACTCACTACCATTCAATTTCCTTATTTTTGAAAGTAAAGCACTGTTTTTTTCAATGAATGTAACTTTAAACTAATCAGAAATACACTCTATACATTGCAAAGTGACTATTCTAGCTGCAAAGTCTAGTTTTGTGTGTAATACCTACATAGGTGTATAAAGGCCCATTTCCAGCAACTATCAATTTAGTGTGTGCTCATTGCATCAGAAGGCTAACGTGATAAAATTTTCTATTAATTTACAACTCATGGTGGTAAATAAAAGTGTGACTTTTCATGGAAAATACAAATTGGTCTGGATGAGGCCAAACTTTGGAACAGTAGTGTATATTAGCTGCTATCAGTCAGAACCTGCCGTGACAGCTTTTTGCCATTTTTCCTGTTCCCTTCCTCCCTTTATGTGAAGGTGGAATCTTTCCTCCCGGTGCTTGATGATGCTCCACCTGTCTGATACACATCTGTTTGCCTATGGATTAAACAAACAGTGTTAATTAGTCAACCTTAAAACTGCAGGCAGGCAGATTTGTGAACTCGAGAGCGCGCCGGGTTAGCCGTTTTCCCCCGGCCTCTAGTTTTATCCTAAGATAAGCTGATCACCTCAACCTTCTTAATGCAGACACGAGCGCTAATGACTTTCTCTTGCGCTCAGCAACAAAGCGCATAAGTGTAGAGCTCAAACTTTTGAACTACTCCTTTTAAAGCCTCAGCTGAGATCTATTAAGTGATGTCACCTGGGCCACAGCAGGAATTATGCAAATCATTTATTTACAGGCATTGTAGGCTACTCCCTGTGACAAATAACTGTCCTTGTATGTAAAATGCAAATATTGTATTTACATTTCTAATTTTATTCTTTGATAGTGCAGGAAACCCGTCCAATGCAGGATTCGAACCGGGGCCTCCTGTGGCAAGGACTGTAGCGTCTATATATGGAGCACCTGGCTCTACCCATTGCACCACTCATTTTCCCTACAGTTCTCATTTTGCATGTCAAACTTACTCCACTGCCTGCGATTGTCATCCAGTTTAAATTCCATCCAGCGAAACCATTAAATATGCGGGCAAAACACTGCTGATTGCAGCCGCTGAACCTCGATTTCACACGTTCCATCAAATCATTTGTCAACACTTCACCCAGCAGACACACATAAAAACGGCTCCCTCTGACAGCGGGTTAATGGGCTCCATAAACAAAAAACGAATCCACTCATTTTCCTCAAGGGTTAATAGAGGTGACCGTCGCCTCGCTGGGATGAATATAGCCACCATCTAAGTTTGACCCAGTGACACATTTCCTGTCCCATCTGTCCGCGGGACCCCAAGGAGCCCAGAATCTCCCTGAACACCGGAGAGCATGTATGTATGTGTGTGTGTACATGCGTGCGTGTGCAGCTGCATCTCTATGTCGACTTAATGTTTACTCAGCGAGTCCCAGCTTGTCTCTGAATAATTCAGCCTTGTTCAGGCAACACACACTTTGCTGTCCCAGTGGCACCGAGGGTGTTCTGTCAGCCCCTGCAGTTACTATGTACCAGACAGGAATTAAGAAGGAAAAAAAAAAACAATCCCAATCCCACTATGCCGCCCTTTTCTTTTCCTCCAATTATCATTTTCCTCTGCCGCCTCTTTGACCCCTATCAGCCTTTTTTTCTTTCTGCCTTCTCCTCATCTCCCATCTCCTCTTCCTCCCTCTCATCTGACTCTTCCTCTCTCCCTCGCTCATGCATATAAATGAGAAACGGGGGAAACACTTCTTACTACTCCCAAAGTTGTGCGCCTGAGCTTTTAAAAGCGCACAACCCGGGCAGTCTGGGATGTGAAACGCAAAGAATAAAACGTTGCAGATATGTCATTTCTAGCTCCGTGTGATCCTACAGCGCGGTACGATCACTAAAATGTGCCTTAGCGTGGTGCAGTATAAGCTTTAATGCTCAAACAGAGCGAATAACAATAAGATTGTACTCCATTAATCATTCAAATCATGCTTTATTTAACTCTGAATGTGATAAACAGCGATGTTCGCTGCCATAATGCAAGAGCTTCACAGAATATTCCTCTAGACTGAATTGATTAATCAATAGAAAAAATGGAGGGAGGAGGAGGAAAAGGAGCAAAGAGGGAAAAAAAGAGTGAGAACTGACGAGAGAGAGAGAGAGAGAGGAGGTGAGAACACAAACACGCTCGCTGACACACTCCTTTTCAGAGATCCCCATTTCACTATCTCTAAAGCTAACAATCCTCATAATCTTACGGTATCTCTCCTGCTATTCGGTGCTCACAGATGAAATGCATCAAGGCTCAGGTGTGAGTCTGTGTGCTTCTCTTCTCTCTCTCCCCTGCCTTCCTCCTCCTCCTCCTCTTCCTCCAGCCCTGGGCTGCCTGATTGTAGCATGATACAGCAAAAAAAAAAAAAAAAATGCAATAAAAGAACCCCACCTCGAACGATTGAAACGGGCCTTATTCTTTGTCTTTGGGGCTATTTTTGTCTTTTTAAATTTCCAATGCGCCTCCTGAAGCTTAGACATTGACGTCAGACAAAAATAATTAACTCGTTTTTCCCTTCTTTCTCTGTTCTTTCTATTTCAAGCCCGATTTTTTTCCCCACTCTCCTCTTTCCTTCCTGTTCTTCCTCTCCTGTCCTTCCTCATATTTTCTTCCTGTTCCTCCTCCTCTCTTCTCCTCCCTCCTCTTTTCCATCTGTTCCTCCTCTCCTCTCCTCCCACCTCTCCTCTCTTCTCCTCTCCTTCAGTCTTTTCTGCCCTGCAACAGAGAAACTCAGGGGTGAACAATTCTCCTGAATTTATTCAGAATTATGATGAGTCTGCCTAACTCTATTTATAGCCACCTTCACTTACTGTAAATCTGGGTGCATGGAAATGTCATGCATGCAAATAATAGACATGAGTAATGATATATGTACATGGATGCATGTGGGTGGGCTTCTGTATACCGGATTTAGACAATCATACAGTAATATCTGGGCTTCCCCAATGAGATGCAGGGATAATTGATTTAATAGTTATTATATGCTAATCTGGCATTATATGATACTGTGTGTTCAGGTGTTATCCTGTTTGCTCCGTATCCACATGCATGTCTGTGCAAATTGCAAGTGAACATACGTTAAGTCTGTGTATTCATGCATTTCTAAATGTGTGAATGTGTGCCAGCAATGTGTGCAGCATGTGTGTGTGTGTGTGTGTGTGTGTGTGCACGTAGGGCGAGCTGATGTATTTCTGTCCAATTAGCCAGTGACCCAGTTCTCTCTGGGTCATTCAGTGGTTGTAATGGATTCACTCTATCATCATATCCAATCTCCCCGTCTGCATTACAGTGGAACACCACTCAATTTAACTCACATATGACGTTCCGCTCACCGAGGACAGTTCAATCAATATCTGTGAGCATGACCCCCCCCCCCCCCCCCCCCCCACACACACACACACACACACACCGCACTCTCTATCGCAAAGTTTGCTCGACTCAAGTCCAGGACTTTAAACTGCAAAAAAACTTTATCAAATGGAAATATCTTGAAATATCTTGTATTATCTTATTCCACATATTGCCTTGGTAGATAAGTTTGCTTATTTTCTTAAAAACAGGATTAAATTGTCCAAAATTAGAAAAAAAACATGAAAAAGCTAAATGTTCTGCCAATGGAATAAGATAAATCATCTTAAAATCTCATCACAACAACCGTGCAGTTGCTAACCAACCGGCTGCAGTTACGCCGCTTCATCCTTGGTCACTATTTCCATCTCGCTTAATTAATTTCAGTTTTGCTCAGATTTGTTGCCGCCTCGGGCACGCGGCCTTAAAAACCGGTTCTCTCTCCTCTCCTGAATGCTGTTCGTTAAAATCCTTTGTTTCCTTGGACATGGCATAACAGGAGGATAACTCCAGTGCTGGTGTAAAATATCCGATTTATGCTCGAGTACAGTTTTCTCATTAAAAAGATAAAAAAAAAAAAAAAAAATTCCTTCCTTGAGAATACTTTGCATGATTTATTCCTTCCAGACCTCCCATTTGGCCGCAGGAAGTAAGCGAGTCAGCCAAACAGAGGCTGATGTCAGCATCATGTCCGGTGTAATTCTCGCAGACTACTCCTTAACTCTTAATACAATCTGCTTAAAATACTTTTTTTTTTTTTTTATTTCAAGGCAACACTCATGTATTGGTTCCATTTATTTAATTATCGTGATCGCTCAGTAGTAGTCTCAACACAATCAGTTTAATCAGGGCGCTTTTGGATCTGAGCCAATGTGCTGCATTGCTCTCTCGCATTTTTAGGCATCCATTGGACCTGTTCTATCCTTCAGGCAAGTATACATGGGCATCTTTTTAATAATATCACAGCTTCATTATAAAAGACTTACTTTGTGTAATGTGGAAGTTATTTAACCCATTAAAGCCTATGAGCCTTAATCATTCAAGTCTCTAGAATAATCCCCCCCAAAAAGAATTTTGTATCTCGGACAAATAGATTTTTGTTTATGGGCATAATTGTGCAAGCAGCAACTATAATAGCCATAAAATGCTGTTTTCTGCAAAGAAAAGAGTACAAAATGACAAAAATAGATGCATGACATGATTGTTAGTGACTCAACTGATATAATTATATGAATAAAATCTGAGTTAAGTATAAAATGACAGTCATGGACTTATGAGCTCTTAGGCTTAAATGGGTTAATTCATCCGAAAAGACACATGAACATCATCTCCTGTGTTATAATACACTAACATCAAATGATGTTGATGTGTGTGTGTGCTGCAGGCCCGCCCTCTCTGCTTGTGTGTGTGTGTGTGTGTGTGTGTGCATATACAGTACATTGATGTGCACCTATATGTGTAGGCGCATGTAAGCGTTATCTGCTCACGCACCTGTTCTGGCCAGAAACTGCATCCTGCTGCCCCGCTCTCCTGTTGCCATGGTGAACTCCCTTCGGCCTACAGTCAGCGTATAGGTGCGTGTGTGTAACTTTTTGCTTTTTAGCAAACGTTCGCGTGCATGCTTGGGAGCTCGTGCTCGTGTGTAGACCAGCGTGCACCTGGTGCGTGTGTGTGTGTGTGTGTGTGTGTGTGTGTGTACGAGGCAGGACTGTCAGCCCGTGTTTCATTGGGTGCACGTGTCCTCCGCGATCAAGCGTCCAGACAGATGTGGAGGAGGGGGCACGATGACTCACATCATGATGGAAGGAAAAGGTCCTTGTCCTCTTTCAGTCAGGCTTTTTTTTGTCTCCCAGGTGTTTCTCTCTCTCTTTCTCTTCTCTTCACCTTAAATCATTTCTCCCTTTTCCCACAGGCTCTTATAAAAGCATGGCATGAATTCTCAATCGTTTTTTAACCCTTTAGGCGACGTTTTTTTCTAAAATGTTTGATTTCGACATCTTAATTTCAAAAGTCTATAACTTAAAAGTGATAAAAGATAGAGGCTTTCTGTAAATTAGAGAAATACTAAGGATGACCCAAAGTTTCTGTAGGGATTACATTTCTGCATCCAATTTGCATATTATGATGTCATATTGCGGGAGCCACCTTTTAGCCAATTTTAACTCTCTATTGCATAGTGTTGTTTTTTCCCAAAAAAGCTGTGATATAAAATCTATGTTTATACAGTAAAGGTGTGAAAAGGGGGCTTTTATTTTGAAAGACATACAATTTATAAGATCACATGACCAGGATATCCTGTTTTCTCATGGACATTTGACACATGAGCATCATTGTTATTAAGAATTTGGGGAAATCTTCACCAAATAAAAAATAGAGCTTGAATTTGAATTTAAAAAAGTTTTTTTTTTTCTAATACGCTAAAATAGATTTGTTGTCATATGGTAACAATATGCTAATATGGAAAATACCATACCATGTCTATGTAATGTTCCATGCAACAGAGGGTTAGTGAGGGGTAATGATGTTGACAAAATCACTCTGATAAATCCTCATATTTGCCAAATTCCGCTGTTTTATTCAGTTTGACGTCTTGTGAGTCAACAGTGGCGCCTAGAGGGTTAACAAGCCACACATTGCTGTGGGTATAACTATCAGCTACATACAGCTGGACGAACAGGTTGTTCAATGATGTCTCACTAATCTGTCACATAATCAATAGACAATTACAACGGGCAAGCTGATCATTTGTTTGATCATTTCAGACACGGAGTTTCTAAGGGGAACATGGCCCATGTATTTGCTGTTAAATAGAAATACCATTAACATTCAGCAGGTAAATAAACTGGGCAGCTAGTTAATGAGATAAGATGGGTTTAACTTTGCTATCCCCCAAAGGGGGAAAGTCATTAAACGAGAGCGCCGCTCGCTCCCCAAAAGCGAAGGTGACTGCAGGGCGGCTTCAGGAATCTGCTTAACGTCCCCGTCCAAAACTGACATGTGACATGTTTGAATCCGCACTTCAGCCATACTTCTGAAGTAAAGCAGCCGGTTACTTGGGAGACGGAGAAGCTGCGAAGGCTCAGGCCGAGAGTGTCTGAGAAATCGATGACAGATTATAGGCCTGCGCTGCAACAAATGGGCTCTTTTATGTGAGGAGCTCTGTGCGAGTCGACGTCGGTGTCAATGGACAATTACATTTCTGTTCTCGCCGCGTCTGCTTAATGCAGGAAAGCAAACGGACGAGCTAGTTGGAGAGAAGAATGGAGGTCAGCCCTTTTACAGGTCCTTTCATTTTATACGAGTTTTTTTTATACATTTCACACAGAGCAATTTGGTAGAAAACATTCATTATAGTTGTTGATTTGCAAACATTCAAAATAGCTTGACAATTTTGATAATTAATATTAAATTTAATTAAATGTAATAATATTTTTCTTCCAAAATCATTCATCATTTTGCACAGAAATCTTCTAATATGATATACAATAGAAGTATGAAATTAAGCAACGTGTATAATAAAATGTTACCATAATGACTCGTTATTCTCTTAGCTAGGAGTCATTTTAACTGCAGACAATGTGACATGTCACAGCAGGAAGTGCATCGGCCGGCCTGTGATGTTTTACTGTGACATTCAAATAAAACAGAGCCTCCGCTGATGCTGTTAACAACTGTGTTTTTCCTGCTATAACAAATGACTGCTGTGGAAAAAGGAAAACGCGGAGCACTTTCTCTCCGCATTTTCGAAAATTGCAGGACGTTTAATTTGACATACAAGATAATAGTTTCTCTTCTTTGTGACAGTAATAATAAAGTCATAGCAGGGCGCGCCGTGCTCTGCAGACTCCATGAACTCTGTCATCTTGGCTACAATCTCCAGAGCCTGCTTTTCACCTCCCCCTTTGCTTTTTACCACTTTACTCCCCTATTCTTCTCCACTCTATTTTCTAAATATTCTGTAATCATCCATCTCTCCAAACTATTCCTACATTCTGTGTAAACCCCCCACCCGCCGTACTGTTTTTCTTTCTTTCTTTTTTTTTTTTTTTAATTTTCTGCTCACCATCTCCTCCCATCTTCCACTCTGGAGATGTTGAGTCTGAGTCTTTATCTTCCTTCTGGTTTCCCTTCCCTCTCTTTATCTCCTTCACCCTCCTCTCACCATCTACTCTTTTATCTGCTCTCACTTATTCTATCTTTGACTTTTTCCTCGTTTCATTTTTTTTTTTCTTTTTTATTCGGTTTCTGCCTCTTTCGCTCTACGTGGGCTCTAATCCCGGCGCTGCTGCCCACAGCAGGTATGTGCTTTTAAATAGTGAAAATAGATGGAAAGAGTAGTTCCGACCGCTTCTCTTTTCAAAGCGTCAGCCCTGCTCCACCTAGCAACAGCCTGCACTCTTGCACAATCCCCCTTTTCCCCTCTTTTTCTGCCTCCTCTCATTCCCTTTCAACCCCCTCCCTATGCTGTGCCTGAACACTGGAGATGAATATACATGCATGCATGCAGGTATACCGGCACACACACACACACACAATCACACACACACACACTCATACACACACACTCTGATCTGTTACTGGTCTTTAAGCAGATCTTATGACGTCGGATTCAGGCAGTGCGAAAGCCTCTGAAGAATTGTATTCAAAAGGAGACCTTTTGGTTACTATGGCAATGACACCGACATGAATGTGACAGGTTCCTCATGAATGCAGCCCGATTGAGCACATCTCGTTGTAATTATACCTGGCTTGAGAGCTCACTTCAAACCCAACCCGCATGCGGTGCTTCTCCACGCTCTCGCTCTCGCTCTTTCTCCCGCGCGGCTGCTCCGCTGCGACAGCACCCCTGAACTGTTCATGAGTAAACATTGTGAGTGTAATGACGACGGGGCAGAAAATGGAGGGCAGGTGACCTTTAATTTTATATGGGGCTGTCAAAGTAAGTGGAAGGAATCCATCGCTGGCCTGTGCGCGGAGCAGCAAAAACACGGAAACCCACGGAGAAAGCTACAAGTGGAGAGGAGGAGGATGATGACGAAAGAAATTTATTTCTTATTTTCAGTTTCCTGCTCGTTTATGTAATATTCCTTTTTATTTTGTATCATCATTTTTATGGTTAAGCACAAGAGGGGTGCTTTTTTTTGTCAGCTGATCACATTGTGTGATTTGCTTTTGAAGCGAAGGATCCAGGGAGCGATGTTTAATCAGTACTGATGTAATGGAACATTTAGGCGCCATCTGTTGCCAGTTGAGCTTGAGTTTTTCATAAATTATGATTGGAGCATATTTCTTTTAAAAGGCCAAATGCTTGTAGGTGCCGTGGATATGGAGCGAGACAGCTGTCAGGATATCCGTGCATGTTTTTTTATTATTCATCTGCATATTTTAGAGATCCGTACATGTAATAAATATTCATAAACTCCTGAATAAGTCCACTGTATTGTTTGTGTATTTTTATGTATTTTATGCACAGATCTATATCATATGCACAGAAACATTCTGACAGCTGTCTTATCCATACTTTGAGGGTTTCTGCCAATCTTTGTCATTGTGTTGTTGGTTTATTTCCAACAATAGACATTGTAAACATTCGTATAAAGCAAATGTCCACTCCCATGTTGGCGAGTAACACACGAAATGTCCCTTTATTGTCAATTTTAAATGGATAAAAAGAAAAGTGTCATTAAGTATGTTGAATCCTTTGACAGCCCTAATTGGAACATGTTGCATTAGCCTATGCTTTAGGCCTCATTTCTCTCAGAAACACACACCAAGCAGCATGCACACTCAGGCCAGCTGAATATAAATATCTATTTCTCGGTTCATACACACACACTTGCCTGGATTTTACAAAAGCTGGGGCAGAATATAAATTCAGACAGCGGCAGGAGGCATTATGCTTCCCTTCTTAAACCTGTAAGGATTTCTGACAATGTATCCGACTTTTTTTTTTTTACCACATTTGTCTTTTATACTGACGGACCCAGCGCTCACATCTCTCCCATTACTTTACCCAGAAATACCTGAATAAACTGAAAGTCATTTTCTCAGAGTGCGAGCTGGAATGGATGACCTTTTGAAAGCATTGTAGCTTTTGTCTCACTGGGTGATATTGGTACGAAACCAGTCTGAGTTCCTATTATAGGAGACACTGGCGCAAAGAAATCAATCATCTATACGGTGGTGCTTTGCCTTTTTCTGACAGGACTTACAGACATATTGAAGATGAGAGTCAGCGCTTGTATTGTGTCTAGGTTTCCTTTCCCAAGTGGGATGTAACACAAATAGGGCATGTGAAACCTCTTCATCCAGTCTCCTAGACATTTTGAGCACATGACCCAAATGAGAAATACCAGAGTCTTTCATCCTGTGGGCCAATAGATGGCTGGAATCCATCACAAGCTTCTCTGTGGGACACGTTACCACCTGAAACCTTCATGATCGCATTACAAAAACGCAAATAATTCCATGTGTGAGTGCCAGAAAGCACTTTCCACCAACAGTGGCAGAGATTAGGCTGTAATTTTCACTGTAGGCCTTTTAATGTAACTTTATTAAGTGTTATAGAGTTTGACTAACAGCAGATTCCTGATTTGTGGTCAGTTTATCCAAGCGACACTTGTACGCTGTCACCAGGCTCATTTTTTGCATGCTGTCTTTTCAAAATAAAGCACTTCTGTGGTCATGATGAATAAAATAAAAGCAACACACACAATTTTCGGTTCGTTAATGATTAAATTGACACCATATTTCTATTTAGACTCTAGCTGAAAAAGAATGTTGCATAGTGAAAGTGACACTTAGGGAACCAATCTTAGCTTGATGGTGTCGTTATTCTATCAACATGACATTACACCGCAATCAACATTTATATCCTACGTTACATTAGAGCACAAAAAAGTTGTTTATTTCCACTTTAAAACTCATAATTTTCTCAATTTTCATGCCAGAAATCATTTATAAAAGTGCTTCACATCAGGAGAACTTTTGTTTATTTTGAAGAGCCACTTTTGTATAATAAAACCCAGTTATGCCCAGGGGCTGATTGGAGGGCTCTTGAGAGGGAACGTCATCCATCTCGGGATGCTTTCCCTGTAATTAACCCGAGAATGAGATGAACTTGAGGCAAAACGGTGCTTTATCTCTGGCAGCACCCCCGGCTAAGTACAATTAATGCGGGAGGCATCGGGGCAATGTAGCCTTTTGTGTAGAATGGATGCGGTTCAGCTCCAAAATGTAAACCACTTATTTAGAAACCAAAAATGAAGGGAAAGGCACGGAAACTGTTCTACACTAATGGATGTGATCCACGAATTCGTAGCCAGGAAATACTGAAGTCATAAGTTCAAACTCACCCAGGAAAAGTCAGAAACTTCGCTCCAAAGAGACTTCAGACTTCCAGAATATCCGTCGATATCGCAGCAATTTACATTTAATGTAAATTCAGTTCAAAATATTCAAACCAGACTTTTAGTGTCCTCAGCAGCGGTTGTGACAGTTGCTACTTTCTCAACATGAGAGCATTAATAGAAATAAATGATGGTCGTAATCTTCTAAAATGCAAATAAAAATGTATTTCCTTAATTAACTTGCCTGGCCACAAACGTGTTGAACATATCCGTCTTTCACCTTGAGGAGTTGGATTGAAGGACCATCTGGGGAGACCATATGTCTTCACACTACCACGAGTCTAATGAGGGGGGAATCTAAAGGTAATGTAATCAAATTTGCATCACTATGCACAAAGAAAAGTGTGCGTGTGTGCCTATGTGTGTGTGTGTGTTACATCTGGGTACATCTGCACAGGAACATCTGCTGAACATTCTGCAGAATCTGCACTTTGCTTTGCATATAACTGTAGTTGGCAGCTCATGTTGGGCGGATGTTTACTGGAGTGTTCCTTTCATACAAGATTTATAATTTTAAAAATGTTTCATGAGGAATCTATTATCTTCAAATTTGAGTTATAACCAACAAAGAGTATTCTGGTGTGTGGAAGAATCCTCTACAAAATGCATTTTATTGAAATGGAGAAGCTCTAGAGGAAATATAAACAGGCCACTTCTTTCCTTTTGTTTCTACACCTCATAGATTATAATTATTCACTCTCACGGATGGATGGGCAGACAGACAGATATGGAAGGCCTCTGTGGGTGAGTCAGCTAGCGGTGCCTGTATACACGCTTCCAAGCATTTCTTTGTTCGGATGACTGCTGGAACAGACTTTGGCCATTTTGTCGTCCCAGTGGGAGTTGGGATCCTGATTGAAACCGTACGACTCCGCCGAGCTTTGCGAAAGTCAGAGAGCAAGAGCGAGAACAAAAGGCAGAAGGAGTGAAAGAGCGGGTGACTAAAAAGAACCGGCTTAAGGCGAGGAACAGAAATATAAAACCCGGGCAGAGAGCGAGAGGAGGCGTATTGATACACGGAGAGCAAGGCTGTAGTGTGTCAGACACCGCCCACTTTGACCTTGGGTGCACCTTTTCCATTCATCCATTCACACTGACGTACACACAGGACACAAGGCAGCACACACACACACACACACGGGACAATGCATGCCACAACTGAAGACCACGAGAGAAAGAGGTTTTTTTCTTTTTTCAGGTTGGCCCAGTCAACACTGAAAGCTCCAACTTTCCTCACTTCCTTCCTGTTTTTATTTGTCTTTGTGTGTGAATGTGTGTGTGTGTGTGTGTGTGTGTGTGTGTGTGTGTGCACGTGAGGCTGAACAAGCAAGACTTTGATTCGCAGAGTGTGTGTGCCCTTTTGCGTCATTTCGTCCCCCTGTTGCATTGCATTTCTATGTGTAATCGAGATATCGACATGCTCGCGTGTGTAGGTGGGTGAGTCTGCTGGACAGAGTGAGTATGGATGTTGTCACATGGAACCAACTGGTCCATTCGGATCACTCCCACACACACACACACACATACACACACACACATACACACACTATTGCACCACTGAGGCAACACAAACACACACACAAACACACAGCAACTATTGTTCCAGCTTGCCCATGTGACTAGAAATGACGCCTTTTTTTCACCACCTTTAAAAAAAAAACCCAGCTACAGTCCAATGTGAATTCAGCAGACAGGCATTTACACATTTTTCTCAAACAGTTATAGAATATAAGTGTTTTTTTTCCCCCTCAAAAACACCATGAAACATTTTGGCTCATATTTCATGTATAACATCCTATCTGAAAGGCACAGTGTGATAATTACAGTTTTCATAATCGTGTCAAACCTGCGATCGATCGGTATCACTTATACGTGTCATCTCCAAAGAGGAAAGCGTTTAAATTCTCTCATGGTGTTTGCACAAAAGCAGGAAAATGAGCGATATTTATCTCATCTCATCTCAGTCTGATCCCGTTCCACTCCCAGGCGCAGATCTCCATCTGCCAGCGTGTTTTCCGAGGAATCTCACAGGCCAGAACTGGTCAATACTGGATGTGCCTGTTTTTTTTTTTGTTATTATTTATAATCTGTTTTTAATAGATGCTTTCAATTTGCGGTCACGCACAGCAGCGTGGCGCATGGAGAGGGAACGCCGGTTTGTCGATCCTTGGTCCAGGCTGGAATACAAAAAATAAATGATTTTAAAAAAGCAACGTAAAAAGCATGTTCGGATGGATCGGCATGAAATTTAGCCCAGAGGAATCGAAAGATGAATCCATATCGACTCCGCCGTCCCTGGCTTTTCCTCCAGCACTACGATGAGGTCATTTGTGGTGTTGAGTCAAATATCTGTACAACTATTCAATTGATTGCCTTGATATTTGATACAGAAACATGAGGAAGATTCCGTGTTTGGTTGGTTCGGAGAAAAATCCCGGAGTTTCCCACTAATGGCTACAACTTGGATATTGACGTGAATTTCCAAGTCGGACATGACATTAAAACGCAGAATCACTGCCGCTGTAGAGTCTCATTTAGTACTTAAAACTCAAGTCTTACTATATCACCCCAATATTTTGTGATGGAAAGATTGATCTATAAAGTCTGAGTAAATGAATAAAAAAAAATATGATTCATTTACTCAGTTCATCAATCGGTTCAATTTTTAATTCCCACTTCTTCTCGGTTTTCCATTACATCTTCTATTCAGGCTCCATTTGGCTGCGGCTGCTAATGCCTGTTAGCGTGTGTGCACTTCACTGGTCATTTCTCCATGTGAATGAGTCAGTGGGAAGTCAGAAAGTCGCCGTTGAGTGTTGATTAAGTGCAGTAGTAGCTTTTTTTTCAATTTGGTTATGGTGCTTAACATCCCACAACGCATGAATAACAAAAACCAGATTGAGCCATTAATTTCTCCACTTCAGACCACACACACACGGCCACACCCTTTGTTTTTTTCAATGAGCAGCCATTCACACACACACACATATGCACTATCTGACCATGTACAGTACATGACATACACCACTGCTTAACACAATCAACAGGGACACACACATACATTCTCTCTCTCTCCTCTGTCCAGAACGATGACCCCTTCCATCCCTTCTTCTTTCCCCAGTTAGTCTTTCAGCACAAACACTTCACACAGAGCTGTACAATAAGCGCTCTGTGACGGAGGGAAGCCTGCATGTCCGCATTGTACCGCAGCGCTTTGTCTCCGACCGTCATCTCACATCTTTCTCTCTTTCTATCACTTTCTGTGTCTATAGGCTCCAGGCCATGCGTTCTGGTCCCCGGAGTCCTATATCTACAGAAACATATGCCGAAACACACTACTTAGTGCGAAATTGTGCAAAACGGCTGAGACAATGCGTATTACTTTATTATTTCTGTATGTTAAGGGACATTTAAAAAGAAGACTGAAATGTTTGACCTTTTATTTTTAAAGCTTTTGGTTCAGTATCCATGCTCTCTCGCTCCTTTCTCATTTTTCATCCACCTCTCCCCCTGATATCTATGTCCACATCACAGTGGCTGACAGGGAGCTCTTTCTCCACTGTCATTCTCCCGTGTTATCTACCACTCGGAATCAATGTTCACATCCAGCCACATGACTATGCATTCTCTCTGTTGCCTGCATGTCTGCCTCCATCCAGCCACAGCCTGCAGTACTAACGAGAAAACGCCTGGTGCAGAATAGAAGAAAAATAAGAAAATATCTTTATTTAAAGCAAGAAACAAGAATGTATTCAGTTTGTGTTTTAATTACGTTTTTTTTTAAATATTTTTGCTACATCATTACTATAGTAACATGCTTGTCTGTTAACTTTATTGATTTTAGCTGCTGAAAATGTTAAAAAAGAAAGAATTCATAGATTGAAAAAAATGTTCCAGTGAAAATATTGAACAAAACTGACAAAAGACAAGCAAAAAAGATGAATGATTCAGTGTGGCTGATTGCTGCTGCTTGCTCAACAAAACATGTTTTCTTCTGTTGCACATTGTGCTTGTTTTTCAACAACAAAAAAGATCATTACAGTGCAAACCTTTAGTTCATGTTAAGAATTTGTAAGGCATTAACATTCGCAGCTTGAAGGAGTCTGAAAAAGTGCCACAAAAGCGGAATTAGTGAGGATTTTCTGCAGGGTCTCTTACTGGCAGCCCTGGCTAATGAGCTATCCGCTTCATGTATGAGTTTTTTTTTTTTTTTTTTTTTCTGGAGTGCAACGTCGAGAGAGCTTTGAAATCGCTGCGTGCTGCACCGTATGTGTTCGTGCATGTGAGACGGGCAGAAATCGAGAGGCAGAAGGGAGAAGTGTCCTCTGGATGCTCTCGCGTGTGCACATACGTGTGTGTGTGTGTGTGTGTGTGTGTGTGTGTGTGTGTGTGTGTGTGTGTGTGTGTGTGTGTGTGTGTGTGTGTGTGTGTGTGTGTGTGTGTGTGTGTGTGTGTGTGTGTGTGTGTAATTTCAGTTTGTTTAGTTCGCGGTAAGTGCATCTGCGTCTGTGATCTGCTCGCTGCTTCCAAACAACCTGGCACAGATGCTCATTGTGTGTGTGTGTGTGCGTGAGAGAGAGAGAGTGGGTTTGTGCATATTTATTCCTATAAACTCATTGCCTCACAAATTATATTTACTGCACATTTCCCTTGTTACAGGTGCACAGTGGTCTTATTCATACTATAGATCAGTTAAAAGACCCAAATCCTCATTTTAAGTTCAGTGTGACTGTGCACATGTGTCACTTAATGTATGTCTGACTGTGTGTTTTATACGGTTCAGTAAATCTCCACAGTCTCACTGCTCTGCTTTCCCCATGACAACAGTGAGTCATTTTTTCCTGTGGCTTCGAGGAACGAACACACATGCACACACACACACACAAACACACACAATCCTCCTGTAAATAACAATGTTTTTAACAACCAAATAACCTTGTACACTGGCAAACAATTGAAATGGAGAATTTTTTTTTGTTCTCATGATTCCGAGAGCCAGATGGATTTTACACGGTTGTGTGTTACATGTGTGTCCTGATGCATCAATATATCTCAGATGTTAACACGAATAGTTTGTTTCATTAGTTTGTGGTGGTAAATGTTTCCCCTTAACGGATGAAAAAGTCTGCAATGCATCTCAGCTTCATCAGCATTTAATCAGGACTACCGTCCTTCTCAACCAAGTGATTTAAGACTCTAAACCTTAAAGGAATAGGTAAACTATCCAACGGTTGCCTGGCAACCTTGCAATGATAAGACTCTGAAGTTGCTGCACCTGGCGGCTGTTCTCTATGAAACCGTTTAAGCAAGTAACCTCACATGAATCCAAAAGGTGTCATTTTTACATTTCCAGGCTTTATGCTAGGCCAAGATTTGTTCCACTTTGCTCTAGTTTGATACTTAACACACATGGAAGTGCTATCGATTTTTTTTTATCTGTTTCTTGGCAAGAAAATGTGTTTTCAATGTCAAACTATTCCTTTAAAGATCCCCTCTACACCTGATAAAAATAATATGTTGATTAAAAAAAACAAAATCCATTAAAATGACATCTATTCCATTTCATTCATTAAGAATTCAATAATCTATAAATATGCAGAGGTTTAACAGCTGGACTAAAGATGTCTCCTACTTAACATTCTCAGTGTTTGTGCACTGGAGGCTTTAAGTTTCCACATCACAATATTTTAAAGTTTTTAAGCAAGTGAACATGAAAACCACCTTTTAGTGTGAAACTCTGCGCACACATCATTCTACACAGTGAAGCTCAAACATTCAACTGCAGGAATAAGAAGAAACACATATTTTGGGAGAAGGATTAACTAAAGTAGATACTGAGGGAATAACCAATTTAACATCTAACATTTAGTACCATTCGATTTCCATCAAAAATATGTATAAATTCTTAATATATACAGTTGCTCCTTCAACAAAAATCTCCACTTATCAGTTGGATGAATCAGACCCTCAGGAATTCCCAGCACTATCACCTAACAGAACGCAATCTGTGCCTAAACTCAGTCATTTATACACATATAGGTAACAGCAACATGCCCATGTTATATACACAGGAAAAAGTACAAGTACATCCAGTTCTACTTGACTTATTCATCATATATCAACATATATCATATATCTCCATGTCTTCCCCAATGCACAATTTGTCTGACTATCAGACTTACCAAACATAAAAATCTGCTTCCCCTTTTCTATAGGAATACATACTTCCTACGGGCACTGCACTAGTAATGGTAAATTTCAAAATGGGAGCAGCTTTGTAGTGATGGCAGGCTTCTTCTGCCACTGCTACAATTGGCATAGATGAACTACAGAGAGTGTGTGAGACAGACAAATGCTGGCCCAGAGGGAGGCAGTCACTGAGGTCGACCAGAGGGCACGCACAGCCTGTGTGTGTGTGTGTGCGTGTGCAGGTGCATGCATGAGCGGCCAATATCTGCATGTAAGTGAGAAACAGAGCAAAATAATGTATGACCTCTATCGGGACACGCTGCAGATGGTTGGGTAGCAAGATACCTGGCTAACAACCTAGATCGACACGGAGAGGTGAGCATAGGGGGAATAGGTGCGCATTTTTTTATTTTTTTTATTTCCCTACTGGTGTGTGTGTGTTTGATATAATCTGCCTGTGGGAGCTGACAGGAAGTGACACATTTTGCTATTTACGGTCTCCACAGCCGCACACAGATACACAAACAATCATACTCTTTGCAGTAGCATGTATTTGCATACGACTGTGTGTGTCTCACTACTGCACACACACAAGCTACACACACACACACAGACCAGGAATACTAGGTCAAGCTGTCTTGCATCATTAAAAATTGATAACCATTTGACTGAGCGGGTGTGTGTCTGTGTGTGTCTGCGTGTGTGTCGCTTTATAGTGCTTCCTTTTTTTTTATTGGCCGACCACTGAGGAAATAAGAAAGTCCCTCATTCCCTGATCCATTTTGTGTGAGTCATTGGCAGGTAGGAACAGGAGATTAGACTAATGTGTAGGTGTGAGTGAACAGGTTGTGTGTGTGCGTGCGCATGATAATGCTTTGAAGTGTGTGGGTCGGTGAGTGCGGTGTGTGTGTGTATGTGTGTGTGTGTGGATTAGATTAATCTGTTCAAACGGTGTGTTAAAGGTAGAGGTGGAAGGAAAACCTGAGAATGGAAGAAAGAGGTTGAGGATGAGATTGCAGCCCGTCAGGTTAATGGAGGTTTTTTTTTTTTTTGAGAATGACACGAGAAAAGGTAGAATGCAAAGAAAATATATGTAATCGCTGTAATGCCGTGTTCAATGTTTTCATCGGGTGAAGCGCTGCCGTATAGGTTCTTGGGCAAAGATGAAAAATAGTCTGTTTAGACAGAAAGCAAAGCTAATTTTAAGTTTGGCTGCTGGACCATTTTGTGTTTATCTGCTCCAAACAGCCAAACTACCAACTGAACGCAATGGTGGATCCAGACTTTTTTGACTGAGGATGCCAAGTGGGGCACTGATCTCTGTCCTTGTCTGTGGGAGTTCAGCGTTTTTCATTTCCCTCCAGTCCCATCTCGTCTGTTATGAAGCAGATCCTCAGGCTATGCATTGACGCTTCAATCAAGTTAATATCATGGACCAATATTGTGAACTAACACTTAATAAAAGTCGTTTTTATCAGAACACTTTTAGAGACATTTCAAACAGGCATTTTTCTTTTTGTTGTGTTGTTGTCTCTATTGGACCTCCACCCTGCATAATTCCAACTGCAATTTGTTTGCAGCCACAGGGCTGAAAAGTTGTGAAATTAGTCACTGGAAAACATAACCGGTGTCGATCTGGTACCCGACGTCGACGCTCAGGTTTTTTTTTCTTTTTGTTGTTTGAGCGCCAGAAATATCTTACAAAGAAGATAAGAGAGGAAAACAAAAGGCATGCAAAGTCCCAGCCGAGGCCAAAGAGCGTCTGCAGGCGCGTTGGCGGGGTTCACGCGTCTTTCAGCTAAATTTAAATCAAACGGAGTTGTATTTCAGTAGACATCAGTGTCCAAACCGGCGTGAGAGAAACTGAAGCGCTGAAAGGATGTGGGTGTGAGGTATCGGGAGGCTGAGGACAGAGAAACGGGAGGAAAAAGGGAAAAGGAAAGAGAGATTTCTCCTCTTTCTGTCACAACAGTTTTGACTCGCCTAGGCCAATGAAATCTCATGACTGTGCCGTGGAATGAAAATAACCATTCATCACCATGATCTGAGAGAAAAATCAATCAAGGGAACGGTGAGACTTTCAAAAAACACAAGCTTGTTGTTTGCACTGGACATTAATAATATACTGCTGAATCACCAAATATGAGTCTATTCTCGTTTTTTAACTGTTGACACAAAAACTTGGAGACAAGAACTGGAGTGAAAGTGTGTAAGTGTAATTTTCTGACCTCTCAGGTAGATATTGACCTAAAACAGCATGTGTTCTGCATCAACATCACACACAATCCACACCTCGCCTACTGTATCTTGAAGATTAGGCCCCGCCCACAGGAAGACAGATTTGGACCCGTCTTTACGCAAGAGTCCACCTTCCCAGAGTGAGAAGACCAGACAGTTGCTACCGGTGATGTCACTGTATCATGTGACCAGAAGTATAGCACTACAATTGCTGCCTTCAGTGCAATTGTAGTGCAATTTCATCCTGGAACTTGTGTCTCTTTCGGGGGCTAGGATGAATCCATATGGGTAGATACAATATTGACCATTTTATTGTCCAAATTTGATCAATTATCAATCACATATTGCAGCTAACTTTGTCGCTAATGCTTTACGAGGACATTGTGCTTTACGAGGACCTTTAAACCAATCAGAGGCTGATCAAGAAGGAAATAACTCTACTTCCTTTCTTCTTCTTACAGACCCCAATCACACCACCTATCGGCGTCACGTCTTTAACACGCATTATCACCCATCATGTTACCATGCGGATGCAAATTCTTCTGCATGTGCGGACACAAAACCTTTGGATTTTGCAAAAACAATTTTATGTGTTGTTGTCATGTGGACAAGGCCTTAGAAATCTTCCTGAATCTGCCTCTTTAATCATGATGGATTGAATTCAAGCGATATTAGTTACGGGACGTGGAAACACAACTGTCTACATATTTTATGCATTCTGTGTATTTTCCTTGCATGCCTTAGTCTGCCTAGCTTAACCTTTCTGTGACAGTCCTCAGGTACTCAGCCAGTATGTTTGTCCTGTGACCTCGGGCATGTGAAATGTCAGACAGTGACAACAGCTTTAGGTGGGACGCGAGGCGGCCAGACAGCCAGAGAGGCAGCGCGGCAGACAAGCTCTGTCCAAGGCACTGACATTTTGGGGAAGAGAATGTGAAATATTGGCTGACATTTGTGCTGGGGGGGTGGCGTGCACGCGCGTGTGTGTCCTTGTAGGCGTGTGTGCGCGAAGACGGCAGCGTGAGACGCAGGCCCGCGAGCAACGACCGGAGAAAAGAGCGAGAAGATACATCAGACTGGATTTGAGGCATAAACATCCCGCTTCTATGTGAAATATGTCGTCGTTCTGCGCTCATTTTAAGAGCCTCGTGGCCTTAGGGTTCACTGCCGCACCACCTCGATGTGGATTGTCTGGAAGCCTATTATATATTATACTTACAGTTTGATACAGGGTAGATCAGTGCAGTTGTAGTTAAGGGAGTGGTTCCTATATTGGACGGTGACCCCATAAAATGAAGTGACACGGAACAATGTGTTCTTGTGACCCCTTGTTACGTTTAATGTTTCTTAAGAAAAAACACCTCTGGATGGATTTCCATTACAGTTTGTGAAATTCATGGTTGTCTTGGGAGTCGAATTTCAGCATTTTTGAACCTGGACCTATTTTCCTATCTTTTATAGTGCCTATTAGAGCAGAAATCGCTTAGTTCGGAACCAGCAGCCCACTTGACAGTCAACTCGCTATAATGGAAGCTGATGGGGCCGTATAATCCCAGATGTCTTTGTCCTCTATAAGCATTATCCTCCACCTCTGCCAGGCTCATATTTTTTTTAAAAAGGCAGATAGGTAACAGCTGAAGCCTCCCCGAGTCTCACAAGAGTTTTGCGAGAGTTGCGGGAAGTCACCTGTGTGTATGGAAACATGAGCTGCTGAGAGCCAGCCAGGTCTGAAGAAAAAGGCCAGGGGTCAAAGCCGGATGCTGTTAGCTGCTGCTGCTGCTGCTGTTTTCTAGAGTGTGTTTAGGTGTGAACGAAACATTGTGATAACAATCTGCACCTGACAGAGGCGAAACATATTGCTTGTAGAGGACAAACACAGATGGGCATCCATGCCCCATCCACCTCCATTATAGTGCATTGGATGTGAAGTGTGCTGCTGATTCTTGCACAACACTAGATCAAGCTGTCAAAATGTTTGCTCAGGCCACTCTATTAGACAGTAAAAGGTGGAAAAATAGCGTCCAGGTTGGAAAATGCTGAAATTCTCCTTTAATTTAAAATTTTCAAATACAATACTGGCGAAAGATTTTAACGGAGGCCACTAACAGCCTAAAAAACCCCACATATTTCTTGTTTTTACCTAGACTGCCCCCACTTGATTACAATATTGATTATAACTGAGGATATTATAACCTCAAAATAGCAATCCCATGTCTAGACCTATTGGGTAATATCAACGGCTATTCAGACTGACCAAGATCTCTTGTCATTATCAGTGTGCTGTCACTTTCGTAATGGCGCCAGCAGATGTCAATAAAGATTATCATCTCTGAAAATTGTGGCGACGCAAGACAGAGGACATTGATATTGCCGTGGGTGAATCACCCACAGAAATTGACGGATATAAAAAAGCACCCTAAATAGAAAGGAGAGGGTCATGGTCACCTTAACAAAGAAACGGAGCATCACAACTCACCTCCAAACAAAGGATGCAAAAACTTGGCCCAGTCAAGGGAAACCACTCCAAATATTGAATTTTTATGAAGCATTTATATATTCCAGTGGATTAAAAAGCACTTATCTAAATTGCAGTCAATCTATATACTTTACGCCCTATGATGCATGACACTGCATATAGCACATTATGATGTAGTATAATGCTGCGGGGACCTGCAAGGCATTCTGGGATGTGTCTAAAACCAATTGGGAAGTTTTTTTTTTTTCTCTTCTCCGACACCTGCAATCTAAAAAGCCCGGGGGTCATGTTCTGGTATAACCTGACACAACATATTATGGTGTAAAGGGACAGAAATGGATTATTTGAGTGACAACACAATAGTGGTAATACAAGTGATAATATGTGAAACGGATGTAATAGGAGGCCAGCTTTGTGATAAATAAATAAATAAATATATATAAAAAACCTGTTTAAACCCCGCAGGGTCTGCTGGAACCAAAAAAAAAGAGGAGCAGGACAGCCAAGGACGATCCAGTGTAACCCTCCGACCGTGACTACTACACAAACTGACACAGAGAGAGAGGGAAACAACACCAGGGTAAAGCAGATTATTGCAGCCAGACACAGTGAGTCTGTCATTCAGCTTTGTTTGGGGACTTTTTTTTTTTTTAAAGAGATATCATGTGCCAAGAAAAATGGCAAGAAAGTGTGTGTTGTCAACACGAGCGGTGAGAGAGTGAACAAAAAAAATAATAAAGGTGGAAAGATATGGAAGAAGAAGAACAAGGGGGGAAGGAGAGATGCGAGGAAGAGAGGTGATGTCAAGGTACCCCCGCTGTTTTCTCTCTGACTAGAGGGCACAGCTATATTTCTTTCTCTTTGAAGCTGCAGTCAGAGTACAATAGCAGTCACATGTGCGCCGGTATCCAGGTTATAATCTGTGTTAAACATCGTGGTTTCAAGAAAAAAAAATGTGAATACACTAGCTGGAGTACTCCAGCCTCATTTTATTCAGCTCACTTTATTCCCTGAGAGACAGAGAGCCTACAACTGTTTGACTTCTTCTTCTTAATTTCTTGCCGTTAGATCGGTGCAATTTTACCCAATTGAATGAGCCAATTGCTAATTAACATATAAGGGATAATGTCAAAATGTCATGTGGTGTAACCCTAAAAACTTGGTACAAGATAGTTTATCTCTCTTAAAAATAAAAAAAAATAAAACACATTCTCAACTAGTTTTATATTCTATGTGGATTAAATATTTTAAATTTATCATTCTTTTTCAGTTACACCATTTGACATTTTGTGTCAATCACACATTCCTATGTGATTTTTGAAAAAATGGTACAAATGGACTTTCAAATGATACGAAACCAACATGAACACAAAATGTACATTCTGAGAGACCAGATGAATGCTTTTAAAACACAAAAGTTTTTGACTTTCTCATCTTGCCGACTATTATTTGTCACTGACCCATAAACTTTTAAGCTCGTCAAAGAGTTTGTCATGTGCGAGCCTTTCTTCAGCTGTTGTCTTTTCAACTTTTGTGTCAGACAGGAAAAATGATGATATATGATGAAATAGTGTTGAAATGGAAGTAAAAGTAGGGCGAGATACCATCAAAGCATTAAATACAGCACAGTGGACATTGTGCTCAATGCAGACCATCACAAAATGTATTGTAAATGTACACTACTATTTAAAAGTTTGGGGTCACTTAGAAATTTCCTTATTTCTGAAAGAAAAGCACTATTTTTTCAAAGAAGATAACTTTAAACTAATCAGAAATACACTCTATACATTGCTAATGATGTAAATGACTTTTCTAGCTGCAAATGTCTGGTTTTTGGCCCATTTCCAGCAACTATCAGTCCAGTGTTCTAATGGTGCAATGTGTTTGCCCATTGCGTCAGAAGGTTAATGGATGATTAGCACAGCTGAAAACAGTTTAGCTGGTTAGAGAAGCTAGAAAACTGACGTTCCTTTGATGAAAGCAAAGGAAAAAATTATTGTTTCAAATACAAATCATTATTTTTGACCTTGGCAATGTCTTGTCTATGTTTTCTATTTATTTTACAACTCATGGTGGGAAATAAAAATGTGACTTTTCATGGAAAACACAAAACCCAAACTGTGACCCCAAACTTTTGAACGGTAGTGTATTATCATCTTTATGTACAAATGGTGAACCAGGAAAATGAAAAGCATCGATGCTACCGGTTTAACCAGAAAACAATTCTTGATCCAGATGCTGCGAAGAAATATATCTGCAGCGCTACTTTGCACCTACCATCAAAAGTAATAACCCCCCTCCCCCGACATGCCCTTTCCTCCCCCCCCGTGCCGGTGCCGCGATGAAGTTGGTCCTTCCATCAGCTGCCATCTCCCCAGGAGGAATGTCTGTCGCAGCTTGCAGCCGATTGGAACAATCATGCAGTCACACCTCAGGAACAGAAGGGGCCCTCTCCCTCCATTACAAACCCATTCTCCGTTGTGACTCAGCGGGTTACGGCACAGAATCCATTTTCACCAGGTTGAGGATTTGTCTTGTTTTTTTTTTTTTTGCTTTTTTTTTACAGCCTTCATCTCTCAGAGCTGAAACATCACATTCATGCGTCTGATGAGATTATTATGTTTTTTTGGTTTCCAGTAGATGCCGTCTGTTAATTGACGCTCAGAGCCTTTCATTCAACATGCAGTTCTGAGGCCCGTCATTATTTAGTGCTCCGGTTCTCCTGTATTATTAGTGAATCTTGACATGTTTAGTCCCTCTGCTTAATAGGTTTTTTTTTTTCCCGACTCCTATTCTTTGACTGTCTGCCAGCCTGGCGGGCTCTGATTAGCTGTCCGTCAGCCCGTTCGCTGCCTTTCCTTCTCTTCTTTCTGCCTCCGTCGCAGTCAAATCCTTGACGTCTTACTCAATCACTTCCTTTGGAACACACCTCTTCCTTTCTACCTGCAGATTTGCATCCGTCTCCCTTCCTCTCTCGTGCCTTCCAGCTGCAGCATCTGTCCAAACAAGTCAGCCCCCCCCCCCCTTATTCCTGATTTGTCTCGCTTATGTCACTGTGAATCTTGTTTCTTTTCCATCACACTTCTCCCATCATCTCTCTTTCTCTCCCTCCCTCCCTCCCTGCCCCTGTTCTCTTACTCCCAGTGAGTATGTGTGTGTACGTTAGTGTGCGTGCGCGTCGGGAGAGAAATAAAAGCGACAATGTGTTCAGTCTTTCAGCCCGTCTGAAGCCAATCGATGGGGGCTTATCAGGATGCGCTTGTGCTGTGCTCTGCGGCTGTCTGCAGCCAAATCCAGAGGCAGATAGCACTGAGCTGGGTTTGTCTGGGGTGGACTCAACAGGGGGTGGAAGAGGGAAGGCTTAACAAGCGTATGCGTGTGGATGGATGGGCGCATTCATGCGAATGTGTGCTGCTGTGTGTCACTTTGAAGGATGGAGGGAGGAGTGTGTTCTTGTCTTTGTGTCAATCAGGCAAAATGTGTGTGCGTGTGGAGGGCTTTGATGATCTACAGTAGAGTGTGTGTGTGTGTGTTTGTGTGTGTGTATTTTTGAGTAAGACAGAGACAGAACAGTGTGTGTATGTTTGTCTTTTGGAACATGAGGAACTGAATTTTTGCAGATGCCTTTTAATGTTGCTAAACCTGTAAGGCACTCCTGTTTTCACAGTTTGAGCAATTTTCCTTTTTGAAAATCTGCCCATTTTAGACGTAGTAGGTAGCTTTTTCATTCCAAACCAGCGTGTATCTTTTTATTTTATTTTTTTAAGTGCAAAATTTCACTCCTTCACAAAAGCATAGTGAATGTACAATCCAGACAAAACCAGGACATTCAGGTCACCGAGGGGGAATGTCTCAGGAAAATAAATAGATAAATAAATACACACACAACAATACCTTATCATGTAGTGTAGGGCCTCAGAAGTCCATAGATGAGACGATAGAAGGGGAAAAGGGGGGCAGTACAAAGCCAGTGTAGTTTGAACAGCCAGTGGGGCATGACTCCAAGACAAATCCGTCAAAACCTCAGTTACAGCTTAGAGGACAAAACTGAATGGACACACAAAGAACACAACAAAACTGTTCTACACTGTTTGCTCTTTTACAGACAGAAGCCATTTTGACCAATACTTCTCAGCTTTACCACGGTTCAGTGGTAAAGTCATCATTGTCACTGTGTTCAACAATAGGCGGCTCTATTTCACCATTTTCCCTGTGTAATATTTTAATTTCCATGGTCTATACATATTATAATGTTTTTATGGTTCAAAAGGACCTAGAGGGACCTGCCTTCTCACACACTCACTCTGAAAAACCCTGTTCCCCCTTCCCCTCCATAAAGAAACACCCACTCTGTTGTGATTGGCCTAGAGCTGTAGGAAATGCCCTGCAGCAATAGGCGGAAGCACGTACAAGCACTAACTTCCGCTCCTGTTGTGACATCACTACGGGAGACATTTCTAAATGGCTTGTGTTCAGCCAGGTTTCAACAACACTAGAGAGGAGAATGAGTGGCTGGTCTCATT
Source organism: Lepturacanthus savala (assembly GCA_030544235.1). NCBI lineage: Eukaryota > Metazoa > Chordata > Actinopteri > Scombriformes > Trichiuridae > Lepturacanthus > Lepturacanthus savala. The sequence goes on from CM060474.1 coordinate 14,318,723, forward strand.
TCATAGTTTGTGTTGGCATGAACTCCAAAGACCTAAATATTTTACACACACTAATGCTGAAAAAGTCTAGTGGCACTCTGTTAAATTACTGCTGTAGCTGATAGTGTTAGAGCAGGTGCACACATTATTCAATCCATTCTTTACACTTGTGCCGGTCCTTTTTCTGAAAGGCTCCAAAGAGACACCTCCCACGACCCTCTGAACACAAGAGCTCCGTGTATACATCTTCGGCATGTGGGGAAATACAAAGCTTGACGGGGTTGCTGCACCTAGTTACAGTCGCTAAGCTATTATTGGGCAATCACTGCTTGGGGGAAGGATTTAACGAATGGTCAATTGGGTGTGTACACGCACAAAAAAGGGAAGCAGTGGTTATTTGTGTGACTGAGGGAGCGAGTGAATGAATGAATGAATCTGTGAATTATTGTTCCACTCAGGCTTTGAGCCAGCCAGCTAATTGTAAATCCCAGCCATACTGAGTGCATCAGGATAGAGGTCACACACACACACACATGCATGCACACGCATGCATGCACACGCAAGCACACACATGCAATTTTCAATCCCACAATTCCCTCCTCCCCAAAACCAAAGCAGCAGCTTCTCCTCAGACATTTAGCATCACTATGGTAATCACCAAGGCAACAAGTTAGGTTTGTGACTTTTTTTTTTTTTTTTTTTAATTGTTTTGGGTTTGTCGCCCAACAGCTGCAGCTTTTTGCTGTTAATTTCCAGAGAAGATTGAGGCAGATTGCATGAGGGAATCATAAACATCAGCTTTTTTTTCTTTTTTTTTTAAAGAACCCTAATACGGTTTATTAAAAGTCAAAGTAATTACTTTTGAAAGTTCACAACTCGATAAAAAAAAATCTGATTTTGTGTAGCCAACGTGGGGACACTAATTGGGCTTTCAATTAGGGTTCTGGTGCATGAGGCGGCTCCTCCTCTCTTCCCGAAAAACACTTCCAACTGGCTAATTATTGGAGGAGTTAGATGGGTGCGGGGTAGCGTAAAGAAACAGAAAAATGAAGTGGGAGTGTGGCAAAATGAAGGCAGATATATTAAAAAAAAATGAATATGATAGATATGGTGTGATAGATAAGATTGTGGATAAAATTAAAACAGGGAGGCAGGAAATAAAAGAACCATTACTGGCAAACACAGTAGGTGATGAAGAGAAGAAGGGCATGACAGAGGGAGGGAGAGGTGCAATTTGCTTGAATCTCAGAGGAGGACAGTGGGGGTAGAAGAGGACACAGAGGAGAAAGATCACTAGACTCTAATGATCACTCTGCAGGCTTTAATGTGTGTGAGTGCATGTGTGTGTGTGTGTAGGGAGGGTTTCCATGGCAATGAGTGCTGCTTGTTAGTTATAGAGGGTCCATCAAGTAGTCGGCAGGTGTCCATCTTTGGCTCCCCTCCCACCCACACACACACACACACACATGCATACGCATACACATGCACGTACAGAAACATCAATCAATCAATCTGTCACATGAGTTTTATTGAAATCATTAAGGCTGGAACATGTGCGTGATTGACACTGAGAGTTTCCATTTGTCAGCTCTTCAGCTGAAGCTCAAAAGAAGCGTGAAAAATGAACCCAAAGTTAGAAAAAGAATTCAAATGAAATATTTATCTCGACACGTTTCCACTATAACTAATTAAAACTAATTGGACCAAAACGGTTCATTGCTTAAAAAGCTGTTTACGATAGTTATTTGGGTTCCAGGAAAATCGAACTCTCTACAGCGGCAGCATAAACAAAAGTAGCGTTTTCTCTGAAATGACAGTAACGCTGCATTAACCTAATAGCAGAACGCGTGAGCAGCGAATCGATATTCCAGTCTGCAACATGGTATGATTGGACGGGCCGAGCATGATCTCAAGCCTCCCATATATTTCAGCTGCGGCTCTCTACATGACAGAGTTGGGATGCCTTGAACAATAAACACAGCAGTTTGTCAGAGTATGAAGTTTTATATTAAGGCTCAGAGGGTAAGACGACTGCGACGAGTAAAGTAATTACCTTTCAGCGAAGAGTATTTGTAGTCTGATAGCGTTTGTAATTGTAACTCCTGGGACTTTCTGTGCCTCTCTGTGTGTGTGTGTGTGTGTGCATTGTGCTTTGTAATCTCAGTGAGCTTTCAAGCATGTGTGTCTACTATTGCGCATGCCTGTGAGATCCCCTCCTTGCCAGCAATGCAGTTAAGAAGCAAAGTGCAAGCTGCAGAACATCAGCATGTTAGAAACATTAGTGCTGATTACCAGACTCTGCTGCAGACGGCATTGTCATTGCTGACAAAGCTGCGTATATCCCTCTGTATGCCAATGGAATCCGAGTGTTTGCAAGTGTGTTTGAAGCAGAGTTTTACCTTTTGATCTGCGAAGGCTGAGATTTATTGTTTCTATGCACCAGGCGCGTCGCAGTACAGAAAACATGTGCCGATGAGCAGATAGTGCCGACGAAATGCTATCAACAAGACTCTGTCGTACACGGCGTGTTTCATTTATCTGTGAAGGTGGTTGGCGTTCATTGATTTCCCCCGAGAATTCCCTCTAATGATAAAGAAAAAAAGCATACAAAAGTTGTATGCTTGCTGTTTATGCAGCCGTTGGCATGTAGCAGATAAATGTGGAGATGATGAGGTAAACACCGGACTTTGCTTTCATCACCGCCGCATCCTCAGCAAACATGGATAAAGAATTCAACTATTTTCCCACCGACTTATTATGATCAAGCAACATCTGAAATGTAAGAATAGTCCAATATCAATGGAAATTACAAGACTACATAGTGATAATGTTAATGTGAAAATGTCTGAAGAGCCTATTTAAGCATTTAATTTTGCTATTGGAGAAACTATAGGACATGTGTTCAGAGGATTTTGTAAGAAACATGGAACCAATAGCGATATACAATACCATAAATGGTTAAGTATGTTGGTTTATAACAGAAAATATCCCACGTTTTTTAAACTCACCGCAGGTTGTGACCACTGCTCCTTTTGCTTTTGCTTATCTGTTTTGTCAGTCAGTCATTTTCTGTACCTGCTTATTCCTCATTAGGGTCGCAGGGGTCTGCTGGAGCCTATCCCAGCGCGTTACGGCGAGAGGCAGGGATACACCCCAGATGGTCGCCAGCCAATCGTGGGGCACACACACCATTCACTCACACACTCACACCTACGGGCAATTTAGAGTCTCCAATTAACCTCAGCATGTTTTTGGACTGTGGGAGGAAGCCGGAGTACCCGGTGAAAACCACACACAGAAAGGTCACAGACCCAGGACCCAAGGAGGTCTTGAACCTGCAACAGCGCTAACCCCTGCGCCACCTTGTTGCCCTTATCTGTTTTGTATTATATCATTTTGTGTAATACCACTGTTGAACATAAAACTGTTTCTTGAGCACAAGAAAGGCTCTGATATAGAACCTGCGGCTATCAGGGGAGTTTCTCCTCTGATCTGTTAATGTGGGCTAGAAAGGCCTAAATGGAGCTAAACCAGACAAAGCTCTCATCGCGCTGCTGAAGGAACAAACTTTTCCAGACGTTTTGTTTCAGACTACCTTGTAGAGAATTGTCTTTTACTCTGCATAATTTAGTCATAAGCTCACTTTTTTTTTTTTTTTTGAACTTTGTTTTTATTAAAGAGAATCCAAAGAGAATACAAACATTCCTTGACAACATCACAGATCATGCATAGTATGACAGTGCTAAAGACATGAACACGAAAGGCTGTGGGCCCGGAAAACTGAATAGTACAGATGAGTGAAAAATAAAAAATAAATAAGTGGACATTTAAGACATTCCAGGATATTGTGGGTTTCCCTTCAGTTAGAGAGGTATCTGGCTACAGGTAGCCACCTCCTCTCAAAAACATCAGATCTCAGTTGTAATTGAGCAGTTAAAGCCTCCATTCCATACACCTCCCTCAACTTCTGTTTCCATTGTGCCACTGTGGGTGGCTGTGGATTCATCCATTTTATTGTCACCATTTTCCTAGCAGTCATCAAGAGTGTATGTAACAAATGCTTTTGGTCTCTAGTGTACATGCCTTCAGAAGTTAGGTCTAAAAGAAACTGACTTGGGGTAAATACTATATTAATTCCCAGAACTTTATCTATCTCGTTCTTTACCCCCTTCCAGAAAGGAAGCATCACTGGACAATCCCAAAATATGTGTGAGTGGTCGCCAACCATGCCACATCCTCTCCAACAGTATATTGCAACTGGGTTATCTACAAATTTAGAGACCACGGAAGGCGTCTTGAAGAACCTTGTCTTTGTCTTCCAGTCAAACTCCTTCCACATGTTACTATTGATACCTTTATGACATCCACTGCATATTGTTTCCCACTCCTCATCCTCAATTATAATATTTAACTCCAGTTCCCATTTGTTTTTGATATAGAGAGTATTGTCAGGTGTATCGAGTAACAGATTTCTGTATAAATGGGAAACATGTTTTTTATTGGGTAGATGGTGTTTAATTATATTAATGAAGTAAGTTTCTGTGTTCGTTGGGGCATTTTTAATCATATTCCAGTCTGTATGGTTTGTGATGTAATTCCTTATCTGAAAGAAACGGAACATATGACTTTGGGGTAAAAGGTATTTGTCCTGGAGGTATGAGAATGGCTGTACACCAGTGTCACATATTAATTGATCTATAACCTTCAGGTTTTTACCTGCCCATCTCTTAAAGGTGATATCTGTTGTTGAAGGGGGGAAGTCTGGATTCTCAGGAATCTGCATAGCCCTTGAGAGGGCAACTGTTCCTCTAATTTTCTTTTGGACTGTAGACCATACGTTTAAGGTGTGTTTCACCCATACATTTTTAATTTCAAAGTTCTTCTGGGACTGCTTATTTAGAAACACCAAAGTGGATAGAGGTATTGCTGGTAGCGAGTTCTGCTCTATGTTCACCCATCCTGATTCTGTGTCATTATTAATCCAAGCTACCACTGCTGTCAGCTGTGCTGCCCAAAAATAATATTTTAAATTAGGGAGGCCGAGTCCACCCTTGTCTTTCCCAAGTGTGAGCGTTTTAAGTCTCACTCTTGGTCTCCTGTTTTGCCATATAAATTTAGAAATAAGCTTGTCCAGCATATTAAAAGCTGATGTCGGGATCCCAACTGGGAGGGACTGAAACAGGAACAAAATTCTAGGGAGTAGGTTCATTTTGACAGCCTCTACCCTACCCAAAAGGGATAGTGGTAGCACATCCCATCTTGCCAGTTCATTTTTAAATATCTCAAATATTTTCTTGTAATTTGCCTGGTATAAATGTGTTGCTTGGGGAGTGAGTGTGATCCCTAAATATTTAAAACCTTGTTTAGATCTGCGAAAAGACACAATATCATCAAGTCGGCTAGGCCATGTCCCAGATACCATCATCGCTTCTGACTTACTAGGGTTAACTTTATAGCCGGATACCAGACCATATTCATTGAGACTTTGTAAAAGAACCGGTATTGAGTGGACAGGATTTTCAATAAATAATAATATGTCGTCCGCATATAGGGCTATTTTATGTTGGTTTCCACTCTCATCCCTTATTCCTTGTATAAGGGGGTTACTTCTAATCAATTCAGCAAGTGGCTCGATGCTAAGGGCGAACAAGACTGGTGAGAGCGCGTCCCCCTGCCTTGTCCCCCTTCCCAAATCAAAGAAATCAGAACATTGGCCATTAACTCTAACTCTTGACCGTGGACTCATATAAAACACTCTAATCCAGCTCAAAAAGGTTTCGTTAAAGCCCATATGAGCCATTGTTTGCTCCAAAAATGTCCAATCCAGTCTATCAAATGCTTTCTCAGCATCTAAGCTGAGAAGCATTGATGGAATCTTTCTACCAGAAGCAATATATTGTAGATTTAGAGCTCGTCTGACATTATTGGTGCCCTGCCGTCCAGTTATAAACCCTGTTTGGTCAGGGTTAACTAATTTACGGATGTTTTTTTGTATTCTATTTGCCAAAATAGAGGTCAGGATTTTTAAATCCTGGCAAAGTAGACTTATCGGCCGATAACCCGTACATTGAGTTCGGTCCTTTCCATCTTTGTGTATAACCGTGATAATTGCTTCTGACCAGGTTTTGGGGGGGTCCCTTTCATTCAGTGCATAATTATATACTCGACATAAAATTGGGGCTAATTCGTTAGCAAAGACTTTATAATATTCCCCAGAGTATCCGTCGACACCCGGGGATTTACTGTTCTTTAATTTACTTATACTCTCTATTATTTCCTGTACTGTTATGGGAGAGGATAGCATCTCAGCCTCGTCCTGTGACAATCTATTCAATTGAATCGAGTCCAGGAGTTTTGTTATTTTCTCCTCCTTCCCTTCTAATTCTTGACCTTCATATAGTTTTTTATAATATGCAGCAAACGCGTCTGCTACTTCTTTTGGTTGGGAGGTAGTACTGTTTGTGTCGGGGTGTTTAATTTTAGGTACCACACGACTCGACTGATCTTTCCGTAACTGAAAAGCCAATAACCTGCTTGCTTTATTCCCCATTTCATAATATTTTCTTTTCACAAATCTGAGCATTCCCTCAGCTTTATATGTGAGTAAATCATCTAATTTTTGTCTCTCCTGTTTTAGTAATTCTAATGTATTCCTTTTTCTTGATATTTTATGTTCTTTTTCTAACCTGATAATTTCAGACTCCAGTTTAAGTCTCCTAGCTTCTCTTTGTTTTTTTATTCTCGATGTAATTTGAATGATGTGTCCCCTCACAACAGCCTTGGCCCCATCCCATAAGATAGATGGCGTAACACCATCATTATCATTTATTTCAATATATTCTTTTATCTTCTCACGTAATTCCTGTTGGATTAAGGGGTCATTTAATATTGAGACATTAAGTCTCCAGTATCTGAATTGTTTTTCTTGACCTAAATTTATTTTCATCTTAACGGGACCGTGATCCGACAAAGTTATGGGTTCTATCTTGCACTCTGTCACTCTATGCACATCAGCTTTTGAGACAAGAAACATGTCTAGTCTGGAGTAACTCCCATGGACTTGGGACCTATATGTATAGTCTCTGTCTCTGGGGTGATGATATCGCCATACATCAATCAGGCCCAATCCCTCCATCATTCCAAGAACAGTAGCTGCTTTTCTTGTTCGAGGTCCCTTCTCAGCAGGTATTCGGTCCATACTTAAATTTAGTACACAGTTATAATCCCCCCCAACGACTATGATTCCTCTCCCTTCGTCTGCCAGTTTGGAGGCTATTTTCTTAAAAAAGAGAGGGCAATCCTCATTTGGTGCATACAAATTCAAAAATGTAAATCTATTTTCCCCAATTGTACCTATCACCATGATATATCTGCCTTCCTTGTCTTTCAATACTTTTTCACAATTAAAAAAAACATTCCTTCTAAATAGGATAGCAACGCCCCTTTTCCTCCCTCCTCCATAAGATGCGCTATATACTTGTTCCACCCACTCCCTCTTTAATTTCAAGTGTTCTGCCTCAGAAAGATGTGTCTCTTGTAACATTGCGGCTGAACATTGTAAAACTTTAAGTTGGTTAAGTATTTTCTTTCTTTTAATTGGATTTCCCAGACCCTTTATGTTGTAGCTAATTACAGTCAGATCATCCATATTACCCATATTTTAATCCTTACTGTCATGATGCTTTGTAGTCAGCGTATAAATGTCTAGTGCACCATCACCTGATGTGAAAGTCCTATCAGTTGTCAAGGAATCAACACAGAAAGGAACAGAAACTATGTACAATTTCCAATAACGAACATCAGAAATCAAACACAACAACTTGACTTCCAAGTCCTCAACTGGCCTGTCTTCATTAGTGGCCAGTCCCCGAAAACTGGGCGGAGGGTGGCGGGAACCCTCCGGGATAAAGTCACATTGTGCAGCAGGCCCAATCCGTTGGGTTAACTGCTGCGGCCCTACAGTGGCTGAGTGTGAATCACTCATGAGTCAATTGCAGCTGATGCCACAAACCAAATCGACCAGATAGTATGCTGTTGTTACATTCTGGACTCAGCAAGGTTTAAATAAATAATAATAAAATAAATATAAATTTGAAACAAGGTTTTAATAGCAAACAAAAAGAGATATATAATATATATATATAGCCCAACAACACCAACTGGAAGGTAACAAGACTATTGAACTTAGCCCATCTAGAAGTGAATTATTCGCAGCTGCTCATAGCTGTCTATATAAAGTGGAAAAACCTTACTTTTTGCACAGTATTCCTTGTCGCTTCAGGGGAGGAAAAACCTGCATTCTTCTTCTGTAAGCATGTTGACCTTCCTCCCTCTTCGGTTGTCGACCCGTGTCTCCCACCTGTGTCTGGTCAGCTCTCGCTCTACTTTATCTCGCTCGTCAACTCGGATCTGGATGTTGAGCTCCTTCAGCACCGGCGCTGCGTCCATCACCGTCTGGAAAGTTTTCTCCTCCGATCCCACCATCATCCTCAGTCGGGCTGGATACATGCACTTCGCTTTAACGTTTTTCTCCTTCAGCTGTTTCACAACGTATCTGACCTGAGCGCGTTTCCTCTGCAGCTCCGGCGAGTAGTCATTATCAAAGTATATCTGCTTCTCACCCATCTTCACTGTGCGCTGTCTCCAGGCTTGCTGTAGGATCTGTTCCTTCACTGTGTAGTCTGTAAATTGAATCACGATGGAGCGAGGCGGGTCATTTTCCTTTGGTTTTGGCATGAGTGCTCTGTGCGCCCGGTCAATCCTGATGTCGGCTTCGGCTAGTGGCAGATTAGTCAGCACCGTCGGCAGTAGTTTTTTAATGAAGGCGACCATGTCTCTCCCTTCGCTTCCTTCAGGAACCTGGTACAGCCTAAGGTTTTGCCGTCTGTGTCTGTTCTGGAGATCCTCACATCGTTCAAATAATTCCGCCTCACGCTGCAGAAGAAAGCCGATGGCTTTCCCGTGGATTGCTGTGGCCTCCTCCGTGGCTGTCACACGTTCCTCTGCGTCAACGACTCTCTTCTCCAGCTTTGTTATTTGTGCACTTAAACTCTCAATTGATGTTTCAAGCTTTATGAATGATTCTTTGCTTTGGCCTTTAAATTCCTTTACGTCCATACTCATCTGTTGAATGTCCCCCCGTATTTCTCGGTTCGACTGGGCGATAGCTTGAAGCATCTCCTCCAAGCCATTCACGGCAGTATCCGTGGTTTTGCTAGCGCTAGCTTCGTCGGGGGTAGCCTGCTTGTTAGCATCAGTTGTTTCCGACGATTTTTCGTCTCCTTCTTTGTTTCTAAAGTGATATCTGGCGAGTCTGTCGCCAGCGCTCGTTTTTGTGGTGTCGTTGGGCATGTTTTTGCTGAGTTTAGTTCATATATCGATTTGGTAAGTTGGTTAATCAGCAGAGCTCAAACTTCTGCGTCTGACATGAACATGGCGCCGCCGGAAGTTCCATAAGCTCACTTTTGTATCATTGTTTTATATACAGATAAAGTTTGCGAATATGTCAGGGCTAACTTTGAAAGAAATACTACAGGAATTCTGTGTTTATTAAATCAACAAAAGTCAGGTTTAAAAGCACAAAGTCAAACATATTGTTGAAAAATTCATTTAAAAACACTAGAAGATAGGTTTTAACAGGATAGTACAGCTTTTGGAAGCGTGCGGATCTTATTCTTTACATAAAGCAGATAAAATTGACCCAAGCATCAAAATAAAATACCTCTTTTATCTCTTGCCAATATTTATCTATCAACTGCTCGTAGAAGTGTTTTTTTGTTGTTCAGTAGCTCTCACTTTGATGCAGCACAATCATAAGTGTCTGTAGCTACTGCGAGCCAAGTAATTATACTCGACTCTCCCGAAGAAGAGGTTGCATATTTAAGTTGTTCACCGGGGCCACTGCAGTCATTCGCAGCCATAATTTAAATGTGCCTCGGTGCTCAGGCTGGACACAGAGGCACATTTAAACATCTTAGACTGAAGTCGGCATATGTCCAGTCTTATAAATAATGCATAGGTGAGCTTATGTCAAATTATGTCATTACTGGTTTGAAAGTCCATTATCACATTATCAGATGATGGGATAATGGACTGGAATGTTTTATCTTATACCCATTAGTGGCAGCATTCGGGATAAGTTTGTCAATGAATGAACAGATGTCAATTAATCATCGACTAGTTCACCTTATTTTCCTTGAGGGAACATCCGCAGAGATGAGAGATATTTGGGGAAATGTAAATGTCATCGGCGTGGTTTTATTACCAAATGTCAGGATTCATTCTGAACGGGAACTGAACGGTTTGCAGTGCATTGCATATGAGAGGCAATGCCGGCGGATGCTCGTTTTATTTGGCTGTGACTTTGCATTTGCCATCCACCGTGCCATTTCTCTAACAAACCATACCTGATGCGCTGACTGCGGTTCAGACTCCCACCCTGGAGGAGAAGAGAAAAGGCCTTTGAAGTGAAACAGATCTCCTCTGCCACCGCTTTCTAACAAAGTACCGGCTCTAAGCTGGGAGATGGAAAAAGATGGCAGGTAAAGGGAGACCACTTTTTATTTGCACTAAAAGCTGAGCATGTGCGTGTGTGTGTGCGTGAGTGTGTGTGTGCGCGCACACCTATTTTGAGGTTTGAGATATGGAAACTGAAGATGCATAAGAAAGATGCTGTTGGGTTGAAAGTCCTTTGCTTCATTGCACTCACACATACACACACACAGGAATGTGATTTGGAGATCCTTCATTGAGCATGGCTCAAGCTTGGCCAAGCATTCAGTTCTCCTAGTGACCTAGAAATGAATGATAAGGCAAACAAAAGATAAAACAGCCCACTTCTTTCCCTATGGAAACAAACACTGTCACTGAGCACAAAGTGTTTATATATAAGAACCAGGCCTTTGAAACGTCTCCAGGGATCCAACTAACGGCATAAAAACCTCTAAAGGGGGACCTATTATGATTTTCTGTTGTGATTTTATGTCGTATATAATGTTACAATGTTGGATGTTCATAATTAATGTGGCCCACAGCCTCGTGACATGTAATAATATCTGAGGCGGGAAGTTGTGAATGCGCCCCCTAGGAGCCTGGACCATTTCCCTCGTCTTGAGTGGATTTGCAGCTTTGTCTTTTTGGATCCGCATCATTTATGTATTTTTCTGTAAATACATTTGTTCTAGTTCCATGCAGCATGTTTTTTTTTCATTTCCAGTGAAAAAAAATGATTTTTGAAAAAAAAAAATGATGTATGATTTTTTTTTAATTGGCAGGAGCTAAAACAGCCTGTTTCAGACAAAGACTGACCTGAGGGGCTGCCTAAATGGCCTGCAGAGTTTTTTCTCTGTAAATCATGCAAATATTTTACAGTCCCAGAATATAACTATAGACTTGAAAATGAAAAGATGAAAAAATACTTTAATTAATGCTTTGCTGCCTTCTGAAACACCAGCTTTTGGCACCTCATTGTTTCCACCCTAGATGCATTGGAGTTACACTTAAACCACACCGAAATGAGGAGTCTGACATACCAAAGAGATAAATTGCAGAGAAGAAATTCAGTTAATAGCAAAAAAAGAAACTATCAACTCCCAACCGCTGTAAAATCCAGACTCTATGTGACATGGTCTGACTGCTCTGAATGTAGTCGCAGCCTGTTTTGTGTTGAGTTAACTTGAATATGACTTTAATTGCCATTAAAAGTGTGTTATAGTGTAGTATCCATAGCAACAAGTATAAGCAGGTGCCTGAAAGTAAGTGGCCGTGCACACACAAGTATGATAATAATGAGTCATCTACATATTTTCATATTCATGAATGCGGCACAAGTGTTTTATATTTCTTCTTTAACTTTAGGAGTCTATGCAGTGTCAAAGCAAAGTAGATCCAATGCAGTAATGGAGCAAAGGTCATATTTTCACATAAAAACGCATCATAAACATTTCATACATCAAATAGCATCATTTGACCCGACAATGCCACAGCATCCTGTGCGTTTAGATGGCAGAATGACTAACGCAACTAATCTGACGTTGTGCTTCCAAGTGTTTTTTTTTTTTTTTTTTTAGTTCAGAGGCAGATTGAAGAGACGAGAAGAAAAGGAGACAATCAAAAGACACAGCAGCGCGCGCGGAGCAGCGCGCCGTGCCCTCGCTTTCACCCGTGGTAATTTACATCTAAGTGACACGTCGACTCACAGAGACTGGAAACGGGCAGGAGATGAGGTTTCGACCCGCTGAGGCACATCCCGACCGGTTCCTCCTTATACATAAACATGATCAGCAGCCGCCGCGTGTGACCTAATCCATTTTTCGTGCCAAGTGCTCCTCCGTGTAAGGCGCCGCTGCACTGCACGCTGAAGAATCGATGGTTTTCAATTGTGTCGCAAACCATTTGCATTAAACATATATATATATTTTTTTTCAGTTGAGAAATAATGACAACTCTGCTGAATATTTAATTTGACTCATTGAAGGTCAATGGCTTTACTTTTGAGTGGATTCGTGGCCTTTTGAAGAGTTTAGAAGTTCTCATTAAAACAACACGATGGAGATTTGCACATTCTTCAACTGTGATTTACATTTTTCTGGTGGTTGTGAAGACATTTGTTGCATCTTAATGAAGTGAGTGTAAGACATCACGTGTCTGGGTCTTGTTCTTGAATGAGGGGAAATTGTTCTTTTTTTTCTGTGCATAGCATCTTCAGTAACATGTGCACGGACTGTTGAGGTGAACACAGAATTGATGTGGAGACAAAGGTCTTGATTAAGCTTTTTAAGCTTAGTTTCTAAAGGTAATAGTGCTGCTGCACAGCCTGTTAGCGTTGGTCATTCAGACGTGTCCATTCAATAGATGTTGAACAATTGCATTGTACCAAAGTGGTAACCAAGCAACCGGCTATTTTCCAGCAGAATTGATTAGTTATTTAGTCTACAAAATGTCAGAAACAGTGACAAATATTGATCACTGTTTCTCAAAGCCCAAGATGACCTCCTACAATGTCGATTAATAGATTAATAAGCTTCATTCTACAATTGTAAGGGGCATGATTTGTGACATCACAACTAGTTTGTCAGGCACTGGTAGTCCAATATTGAACTAACACAGGTGTGATGTGATATTTGCATATTTGTAGATTCTGGAAAGAAGTAGATCTGTAGAAGAATTTTAACAATTGTTAAAAAAAAATCTACATCTATCTACATCTACATCTATCTATCTACATCTGTACCCAACTTCAAGGAGATCTGATCCAGAACTCACTGAATGAATCATATATACCAGTGGTGTCAAACTCAATTTAGTTCATGGACCACATTCAGCATAATTTTAATCTCAATGGTCAAAAATTGACATATAAAATATCATCTATGAATTTCTATCCTGCTTTTTATGTGGACAAATACATCATACATATTTACACCATTAACCTTCAATTTACAAAACAGGAGAGTTTTGAAAATAACATAACAATGAATAGAATTATATTGAAATGTTATATTACACTGGCAGATCATATTGCTTATTACAGGATGTTTTTCTTGAATTCAGTCAATTTAGTCTTGTTTTCTTAAAATACAATTTAATTGTTTGACTTTTTATCTAAATTTGTATTTTTATCTCATATTTTGGGAAAAAAATAATATATGATGATGATGATAATATGTCATTTTCTTTGCAATACGATGAACAGTTTTTAGTTTTTTTTAAGAAGCAGGTGCCTTACAAACTGGTTACAAATCAAATCTGTATATATTTTATCTACTGAGCCCTGAAAGATTCTCATTGACTTCTTATTTCTGTGGATTGGACCCGGTTCTGGCCCACTAAAGGGTTTTAAACCCCTGATATATATACCATCTGGCCTAGGAAAGCCTCCTGATCCCTGAGGACAGGCTAGAGGAGATGACTTGGGTTAAGAAAGACCATCTTACTTATTCTGCTGCCACTGTGACCTTGGAAAACTGGACTTCCTAACAGATGTTTTACAGCTTGTTCAGAAGACTGCTTTCCTGCATGTCCACCCTTACACGTCTTGGTGGTATAACTAAGTGAATGGTATCATATTCACCTCCCATATGCTTTATGTTTATATTATTCAGAACAGTTTTCTTTGCCCTGTTAGGTAAAATATGCATGAGACCTGTGATGAGGAGTCATCTAACAGAAACACTTCTTAAATTAGGGCTGCCAGCCGCGCACACACCTCAGCATGTCATCTCACACTAAATCCTATTCTGCCCACTCTTCAGAAAGGGAAACATTTATCTTGTCTTTTCCACAACGCTGAGCAGTAGTTGACTTGTGTTGCTAAATTATGTATTTATTCAACATGAGTGGACACGTTTGAATGTTTTTTTTTTTTTGACCAGCCGGATCAAACTGTTACCATTAAAATGTATGAGAGGTCTAGTGCTCGGAGAAGATGAGAAATGAACGAATGGAGAGGACAGAAAGGTAGGAGGGGATATTACTGTGCCGTTCCCAATGGAGAATCTCTATATGTCTTGTCGCAATATGGCAATCCTCAAAATGAAAAGTCTCTCAGTCAATACTGAAAAGTTATATTGGTTTAAAATATCTGGTTTCTGTGCTGGGTGCATTTGAACGTGAGCGTGCCACCACTTCTGCTTCCAAAGACTCTCGTCTAGCTCCTGACCTCAGGATAAAAAATCAGAGCTTCGCCTTTTGCCATCGGCTTTATGCTCAAAATCTGAAATCTAGATCTAGTCGTGTTAAAATATAATAACTCACTTATGAAAGCAAAACTTTCAAGACCTGGTTTTTCCTTGTTTCTCCTTTAATCGACAAGTTGCATGTGAAATGTCTTCACTCTAGACTCTTAATGGGTTCATTATTATTGAACATAATAATGAACCTAATTTTAAGCACTTTCAGATAACCCAAAGAAAAGTTTATCAGAGCTTTTCTTTTCCTGTTGACAGGGAATAGGAAATAGGTGCATGAAAAAGTCTGTAAAAAGATTTTAAAACACTCTAGAATTGGGCGCAACCTAAAACATATTCATTTAAACTGTTATTATCTTTATTGGCTGGTACAACTTTCACACTTTTACAGTATTGTATTTAAAGCAAAGCTTATACTAGTATCATTCTAAGAGCTAACTTTACTTTCCTACTATGGTTACTAATGCATGTTTCCTGAATAGACGGTCCCATTCAATGCAAGATTCACAACAGAAAAGAGCAAAGTTAGAAAGATGGTAACCTGGTTACCTAGCAACCATTCATAAAGCGCAGCCAGAAAAAAAAAAAAAAAAACCTTAGCCCCGCCAGATTGGCTGGGACTTCTTGTTTTTTTTTTTTTTTTTTTTTTTAATGAATGCCCAGTTACACTCGGAAAACAGAAAGGTGCGAGTGTGTCTGAACAAACAGCAGGACCTGCAGCGAGAAGGCTGCAACAGCAGGCGAGAAACGCTCTTTAATGTGCTTTTTGTCTACAGATCGGAATTTCCAAACAATCCGAAATAGCGCCTTCCCTACAGAGACGTTCAGTGGGACTGAGGGAGAAACAAAACATATATATTTGATGATGTGTACAACCAAAAATAATCTCTGTACTAAGAAATCTGACAGCTCGGTTCTTTCAGTAACATCTTTATCGGGAGAAATCCCCCTTTAATACCATGAATATAAGCAGAAACGACACTTAAATATGAATTAATACATGAAAAAAAACATCTGCCCTGCTAGCTATGACTGCTAAAAATTAGATGAGTTTACATTCGTCAGACTTGATATATTGAACTTATTATCTCGGGGGTAGAATAGTCGGATCAGATGACGTCTGATGTCATACTCAACCCAAAATAAAACGAGCATTACTCTTACTGGAAGAAAGAGGTCAGATGTTAAATAAAGCGATGTTGTCACCTGCCATGTCACCATAACTTTATCATTTTTTAAATTCATCACTCAATGTGAAATGACGGGAGCAGACGGTACAGAATAATTCCTGGAAAACAATGGCACCATGATGACGGACAATAACACAAGCAGAGATTTTCCCTTTCTTTGTCTAAAATGTAATTCTCATCCAGCTGAAAGGGGAATCGGCGAAACAAAACCTTCTTATTTCCCAGAAGCAATCAACCATCAAAGCTCTCCCAGCAATGGAGAAAATGTGACTGCACTTCTGTATATTGCCGTATAACTACAATCAACTTCTGGAATTAGACATCCAGAACTTTAAATAGAAGCACAATGAAAGAGAAAAAAGTGGAGGAAAAAAAAAAGAAAAACACTGGATTGGAACGTTTCTGTCTGTGTTTGATCATGAAAACACTTTGCTTCAATGGGAAGTGGAATTGTGAGGAAAAAGGGTTTTTGAAGAGAAATCACATAAGGAAACAAAAAAAGACACACACACACACACACACACACACACACAGACAGCAGGTTTAGCAAGTACCTTCCTGATAGAGGTTGATTGAGCTTGAGCAGGTGCACTGGCAGGAGGCCAAGTGTTTTGAGAAAATTACCAAGATGAGTGGCACTTGGTCTCTCGGCTCTTTTTAGAACGAGATGTCCTGTAAAACACACACACCTACACACACACACGCACACTTTGGGCCTTATCTGCAGCGGAGATGGTGGGGACAACAGATAAAAGTTTGCATTGTGGCAGATTTTTAAGCGTACAAGTCCTCCGGCAGAAATGTGATAGTTTGGCTCTTATGTTCCGCCTGAGAGATAAACGGCAGATACTTGGTAAATTACATCCAAAGTGCAATCATTCGCTGCAAATAAGACTTTCCAAATGCTCTTAAATTTGAGTCAAGCTTGCGCTTGATGCCACATCCAATAATTTTTAAGCGCCCCGATTGACGCAGGGCGTAAGGGAAGATAAACCAAGCGCCCCTCAAGTACAGATACTGTATATTTTTTTATATAATCTTGACTCTTGTGCTTGGAAATCAATTAGTCATAGTGAGTGATGCTTTTCTCTCTTGTCATTGTTTTAAATTTGGGGTAAATTCCCAACACTAAAGTGCTGTTCTTTGTCTAATTTCAATTCTGAGACGTCTTTCTTGACGTCTCTTCCGTCATCACTTCCTTTACCGATAGGAGTTATATATATGTATATATACATATAAAGGGAAAATGAAAGAGCCCACCTCCTCCTCACTGCTGTGGGAGTGAGCGGCGTCCTCTGGGGGACTGAGAAAGACGCCTTTGGAAGGTTCCTGGCGCCTGTTCAGCGTTCCAGCACGACAGCTAATTCTGTTTCGGGAGGTATAAACAGTTCTGTTCTGCATCCTTATCACAAACGCAGAGCGAGGACGGCCTATCGTCATCGTTGTATAACACTTCGGATGCTGCAAAGAAAAGGCAACGGGGAGGAGAGAGAGAGGGAGAGGGAGGGTGTGTAGGATGTGTTGGGAGAGCAGAGCACAGTGATACATCGCTGATGAATATTTTAAAGGGGCCCTCTGTTATCTGAGGAATAATGAAGACACTCCGTCGCTTCGGATCTGCCGTAGTTAGACGAGCTCAGGGAAACTAGGACATTAAAACTCATTTTTACTCCCAACAAAGAACAGGTTTTAAATAGTTTTACCTCCCTTTTTTTTAAAGAAAGTGTCCCTTTCATTCCTTAAGCTCATGCAATTACTGCTCTGTGAAAATGCATCTCTCTTCCGACTCTGTTACTTTTGTCCTTACGCGTAAAGGTTTTTAAAAATGCTTAGTAACCATTTATTTAATGAACTGCTTTCAAGCCCATTGAACATTACCAACCAAGGTTATTACCGTTATTAAAAAGGATTTTTTTGAAAATTGCAATAAAAAAAACAGACTTAATAAATAATAATGAATTAAAATGGTATTGTGTGTTCACAAAACAAACTAAAACTCATTTCATACATTATGTACATTATGTATTAATATACTGTATTTGAGTGGATAGGAAAATTCTTCCTTTCTTCATTCTTATTCTCTTTCTATCTGGTCCAGTATCTACAACAATTCAATGTCCAGCTTGTGTTATTACATCTTTGAAGGTCAGAACACTAGATAAACTAATAAATAAAGCTTCCGGGTAAAGTTTAGTGCATCACAGTTTATTGTCAGTCGCCAGATTGGTTTGATTTCCTTCAAACAGAATCTCTGCTTTACAAACTAGAGGCATGCAGTGTCAAATCCTTCGGTGTTTACCCCAATCAGCAAGGGATTAATTATGAAAAAAAAACAAAAAAACACTATCAAGTTACATGGTGGGAATAGTAGGATCCAGTATGTTTGAAATTTGACTCATAGATTCTCTCTAGTCACGATATCTCGACCTCTGCTGCATCGATTTTGATTAATTGGTCTCTCGCAAGTCACACAACTTTTATGGAAGAGCATTATTAATTTGCTGAAGTATCCAAGTGATTGTATCCATGGCAACAGCACTTTGGCATGGAGACAGGCTCCTTTCCCCCCCCCCCCCCCTTCCCTATGAATAAACTGGAAGAGTTCTTTGGATGTAGTTCTGTTGTACTGGAGCGGAACAGCGGAAGGTTAAAGGTCAAGCCGGCGCCCTCAACACACACACAACACATCGACACAGCGGTAATAGTACATTTAGGGTTTTAATATACAGTTTTCAAGATAAAGTTCTTTGATAAACAAAGGGACAGTTTTTGGCTATATAAAAAGCTATTTAGAAACCAGTGACTAGACGTAGAGACGATAGTGGTCGTGTGCTTACATTTTCAGGTATCAAATACAGACACGTTTTGCTCCGAGTGAAGAGGATACTCACAAAGTCCAGAATAAACGTCTCACTGACTGATTTTACAAGAATCACTTCATCAATAGATTTGAACCACGTCACTACACACTGAGCCATTTAGAATGAACTATACTCCCAGAAATATGCAGGAAAAAGGATCATCAGGTTTAAGGGGATCAGTTCGCCTTCAGTCCCATCAGAAAACGTATGAAGTGAGATCCTTGGTCAGCTTTATACAATGTACCCTGATAGTGATGGTAATTAAAATGAGTTGTCAAACAGGCCGCAGGGCAATTTGCTGCAGAGCTGCATGTTCCTGCCCATTTCCTCTATTAACTTGATGGACTAAAGGCAGCGCCAACCACAGGCTTCATCCCTCTGGATGCCTGAGAGCTCATAAACCGGAGGTCATTAGGGGCCAAAGGGACATCGTTGAAGAAAACACCCTTCAACCACGGTTTCTCGCGTTTTGCTGTTTGTTTTCGAGCATGGCCGGCCCTGGTGGCGTCAAAGGCTTCCTGATCTCCGTTTCGCAGCAATGAGCTTCTTTCTGTATCGATGGGGACTGGGAGCGAACTGACCTCCGAGCTGAGAGAGACACCCAGAGATAGTGTGCTACTACCACAAGAGCACAAGAGACAGACAGAGAGAAGGTGTTTGGCAGTGCAGAACCGTATGCAAAAGATTCATCGCAATATACAGTTATACCAATGGACATCACACCTGGGTCATCACACCGTTCACCGCCATTGATATTTAAAGAAATTTTTACAAATGAAATTAAGGCTCTTTTTCTAGAGTCGTTTTGGTCATCCTCAGAAGCCCTTAGACAATTTCTTAAATAGGAACATGAAATATTTGGGCTTTAAAGTTGGATTTTTCTTCTTCTTTTTTTTTTTTAAAACCAAAATTTCAATCTGCTGCGTTGTAATAAGCGACATACACATGTAGCGGTTCCAACCCGTGTTTTGACCCAGGTCTGATTAGCGGGATTAAGTAAACAGATTTACAGTACAATACACGTGTAAATTTATACACTGTGAAAAAACATTTCATTGGTTCTCCTTAAGAACTCAAGTAATGGCACTGCAAAGGGGTCAGAGGTCAAGTCTTTTCTTTTTTTCCCCCCCCATACTTAAAATGCTCGCTCGCTTCTAAGCGGATGAACGGTAGCCCTTTGTTTTACAGTTCAGTAATTGTAAAGTAATGATTCATTATTAATTATTTATTTAATGATAGTAATAATCATTTAATAACATGGTGTGAATACAAGTAAGTGATTGCCAACTACTGTCCTTGTTACGACTTGACATAATAGCAAGTAATTCTATTTCTGTACCAATGTTATAATACAAATATGTGGATACTAGTCTAGAAATGATCTTTTAATTTTCAAATATTCGCCACGGATGGAATTACTGTACTTTAAAATAAATGCTACCGCACTTAGTGGTTTAACAACCTGAAGTAAAGGCAGTATTTATATCCTCAAAGATTCAGGTGGTCTATCTGAACAGCAGCTGGAAAACTCTACATTGATTTTACCGCAGTTATTGGTGTATTATTTCAGAGTCAGAGTTAACTGCAATCTGTCTTCTTGACCAGAGGAAGGAAAAAAAAAAAAAAAGGGTGCAGCTCAATTGCTTGCAATTCTAAGTCGAACCGATGGATTTGTTGTTTACAGCGCATTCATCATCAGAGCACCAAAGAAAGTGTACAGTATATATATATACAGCCCAAAGTGTAAGGTGTAACATGATACATGATACAGTGTAGTGCAGATATTTATTTCCGGTCCAGTCCGTGCTGAGTCCATCCCGTCCTATTATGTCCCACCACTTCCCATCTATATGTATATTCGCTCCATTCAGTTTAATTGTGGTGTTTTATTCCACTCCGTTCAACTTGCGTTTGATCATAATGAGTCCGTTCCAAAACTTCCTGTTCCGCTTGTTTCTCTGAGACCAGCCCAGTTATGTTTGATGCAGAGTCAATTTTGTGATGTCTCCCATGTACAGTAAGGTGTAAGTGTTGTGTATATTTAATAATAATAATAATAATAAATAATACATTTAATTTCTACCGCACTTTGCATTCGTAGAGAAACCCAAAGTACCTCTGTATTAATAACATGGAGCACGCAACATAAAGAAAAGTAAGAAGAGTTAAGATGAGAAAGCCTTCCTGAATAGAAAGCCTTTTTTTTTTTTTTTAAAGTGAGACTAGGGTCTGGAAAGCTGTTCCGCGAGCAGAAGGCTCGATCCCCCGTGGTGCGGAGCTTAGTACAGGGGGAGCAGGCTGCTGGCAGATATGAGGGTGTGCGAGTGGAGGTTTGTGGCGTGATCGGGTCCCGTAGGTGAGGGGGCGCGTGTCCGTCGGGGGGGATTCGTATGCGGGTAGCAGGACTTTTATAGTCAATCCTGAAGGAGACAAGGAAACAGGATCCTGGCAATGCAATCTCTGCTCCGTGTCGTCTCCTTGCAAAACTGCCGTTACTGCAGAGACGCCCCGCGCTTGTTTAATTACCATAAACCCAGTTCCCCGGCCACAAAGACTCTGAATGTATGCGCTGAAATATGAACTGTACATTTACAGCAGATGCCTGTAAAGCATCCTGTACTCCTATAGGCAGTGACAGCCTACTGGATACAGTAGTTTAATTATTACAACCCACTGCTCTGTGATTCATTAGTTTAATCCACATCATTTCACCAATGAACCTTTTGGAAGATGATTGGCACTGATTATTTTCCCCCTGTGATATACAGTACAGTTTCCCAATACATAAATATTATTTCTGGTGACTAAACACATTTATCATCCAGGCTGACATACAGAACCCATTTATATTGTACAGTATAAATATGTATATGTCCCCTTGCTCAGATAGCATGGATTTTATCTTCTAACCTGATTCAAACCTCCGGTGGTGAGAGTGACATCAGACAGGAGGCATCCTAACTACAGGTTTAGGCATACAAGGTCTACCGCAGGGAGGTTTGTACGTTTTTTTTAAAGGTTTCAGGCAGGATTGCTCACATTCTGAGATGAGCAGAGTGTGGTTTCCTGTAAAAAACATGATACTGACCCTGTTTGACAAGCACCAGGAAAGAGTGGAAGAAAACCAGTTTGCTTTCTGATAGCTTTTTCTGAAAAATAGGGGTTATTCAGGTACTGTAAGTGTAAGAAGTGGAGGATTTAGGGACACTGATTGAATGTGATTACTCAGTGTCCGAGGTCATTCATGCACCCATTTGGAAACCGGACTAGGCAAGGCGAAAGCTCCCCCGGCCGATTCTGAGAAACGCCGGCCGCGGGCTAGTCGCGGGCCGGTGAACTCTCCGTCCCCCCCGATGAGGAACGTCACTTCAGCAGTTGGAGCCTGCGGGCGTGTAGTTACTCAGCTCCCTGCGGATGGTGCTGAACGGCGACAGCTCCAGCTCGGTGGTGCACTCGTGCTCGTTGTCGTCGCTGGCCGTGGCCGAGGAGGGCGCGTGGTTGCAGCAGCAGCAACAGCAGCACTCCAGGAAGGCCCTGCCCAGCGGGCGACACAGGAGCAGCAGCAGCGCCGGCGTCACGGCGGCCCGGCAGAACAGCAGCAGCTGGGACAGGAGGTGCAGCACCGACATGGTGTGTTCTGGGACGCCGGCCGCCATGTACGCCGAGACAATGTTGCAGATGTTCTCGGGCACCACGCAAGCGCCGTACACGATCGCCAGCGCCACCACCGTGCAGTTCATCTGGCTCTCCAGCCGGATCTGCTTCTTGTTGCTGCGCACGCTGGCCTGCTCGGCGCGGCGGATCTTGCGCGCCGTCACCAGCGAGCAGCCGATGGTGAAGAGGGTGGGGAGGCAGAAGTAGCAGCCGAAGCACCACCACAGCCGGGCGCCCTCGTAGGTCAGGCCCAGGACGTAGAGGATGTCGGGCAGGGAGGTGGATATCCGGATGACGCAGCGCTCCACGGGCGGCTCGTCGGGGATCCCCGCGTCCTCGGTCACCAGCTGGCGGATGAGGAGCTCGGGCAGCGCCAGCAGGAGGGCGCCGATCCAGATGACGGCCAGCTTGGCCGTGGTGGAGGTGCAGTTCTCGATCATCTCGTAGTACATCTGGACATTGGTGGCGGCACGGAAGCGGTCGATGCACAGCGCGCACAGGGTGAAGGTGGTCACGCCCAGGGAGGCCACCTGGAAACAAGCAGAAATCACTTAGCAATGTGACATTTATCTCGGGGCCTGTTGTACTACGGCTTCACAAGAATCACGCATGTTTTGCAACCATATGGAAGAAAACAAGCGTCTGCAGGGGAAGGGAGCAGAAAAACGAGGGAGGCTCCGCGTTTGAGCCGAGCGATAATCTACAATCATATCAAGTGACAGATGGGTTGAGCTGCACGCAACACTGACTTAACTTATTGTCAAGGTTGTCAGATCCCCGTTCTTCAATAAACATGAGAATAACAAGAAAGTGACAAAAGTATCTCCAGTACATGAAAGTCTGCGCGACTGTTATCCTGTAGAATCTTAAACGGCTGTAGGTGAAGAACACAAATAGATTTCCGCCAGTTAAGCAACAGAACAAACAACGGAGGGCTGTAGGCTGCTATTAACACCGAGCAGCGTCCTCCTCCCTTTGAAACGCGTGTGTGTTTGAGGGGAAAAACAGGAGAATGTGAGCCCGCACGGCTAGTGAGCGAGAGGGTGGATTAAAAGCATTCATTCATTCAAATGTATTTTCACACCTCCCGATCAATGACACCCTCACTAATTAACCAGCCTCCCGAAACATGCAGATGTTTTATTTCCTGTTAATTACCAGGCACTTGCCTTCATGTTCTCGTCGAATTGTCAGAGAGGGCGCACATTTCCTCAGCATGTGAAGCATCTGTTGGATTAGCAGTGGTTTTGGCAGAGGGGGCACCCTGCAAAATATCCCCCAGCAGCTGGAGAGTGTGTGTGTGTGTGTGTGTGCGTACTTCTGTCCTTATATGAACCAGCTTTCGTTGATCTGCCACTGATCCAGATCCCTCTATCCAGTCTCACCTTGCTTACCGTCCCCCCCCCTTTTTTTTTTTAAATCTCCTCTCCTCACCCAGTTTCCCTTTAAACATCCATTCTTTCTTTCCTCCTTTCCTCCCTCTATTCCTCATGTTGTATCAAATTTAATTATAACAGCCAGCTTCCCAGATGGCCCCCTTGAGCCACGGCTTTAGTGCTCTAAACACACACTTCCTGGGCAGATATAGATATACACACACTGCAAGATGTTCTGTGTGGGTACAGACACACGCACACACTGACCCTCTGACACATATCCTAACCAGGCTAATGAAGGGCGGCCATACGGAACAGCTAGAGGTAAGTGGTGCAGACAAACTGCCAACGGACCGCGGTGCTCTGAGCACTAACTGTGATCAATGTGACTGCGTTCTGAACCAGGAAGGCCTGTGAGTTGAATCGTTTCGATATTTAGCCAAAGCAGAACAAGAATTATTTCGCATTCAAGTGACGCCTTTGTTTTCCCGAAAGCGACTGGCGGCGGATTTAAGCCACGCGTGTTTATTTAGACAGTTTATTCAGATTATTGTGGACCAATTAATCCGCTAGTTGATTCGCAGTGTTTGGGTAGCTGGGCGGAAAATGTCTCATAAGCAAGAGACTGAGCTCCTTTTCATCAATGTCTTCAGGTGTTTCTAACTGGTGTAAACAACTGAAAAGGCTTATTTTAAAGCTCTCAAAAAAAGGAAATTATAATCAAATACAGATGCAGGGACAGGATTTGCTCTCCCCCCCAAGCACTTGCAACAAAAATGTCTACAGCAACATGACAGAATCGGTTCTAATGGAGCAATAGAAGATATATTTATGCTGGCAATAATGCCTATGCTTTACAATAAACACCAGTCATATTAAAAAAAGTAACTGCACTGACAATTGACATATTTTAGAGTC
Organism: Lepturacanthus savala; assembly: GCA_030544235.1. Classification (NCBI taxonomy): domain Eukaryota; kingdom Metazoa; phylum Chordata; class Actinopteri; order Scombriformes; family Trichiuridae; genus Lepturacanthus; species Lepturacanthus savala. The sequence goes on from CM060474.1 coordinate 14,343,388, forward strand.
TTCCTGTAATGTCTTTTTTGTGCTTTGTGTAAAATCCATGTGAAAACTTGAATAGGTTTTCATTTCTTTATATTTTTTCAGCCTTAGCCACACTTTACACACAGAAATAACGCAATAAATATGAGTGCTTTAAAAGAAAATGAGGCATTTTTGACAGAAACATATTTGGCTTCATAGTCACGCTGTAATGGATTGGTCTTAAATCCCTAAAAATGTTATTTTTTTAACGCTAATAGATGAAAAAGTACAACTTTTTCCTCCAAAAACATGCAAACCACACACAAAACATCCAGGGCCGTCTGTATATGGACAGGTGTTTGCGCACAATGAATATTTCATGGTTTGGAGAGGGCTTGAATGGCGTTAAAGGCTGTCATGGAGGAGCAGGAAACCCAGCTTTGATCAGTGTGTTGGGGCAGAGAGCAAGGGCCGGGCCAAACAAGCATAGCTTTGTACTGGAGGGGAGATGAGAGTCCAAGAATCAGCCCTGGTGGGGTGATGAAGCTGTGTGTGTGTGTGTGTGTATGTGCGTGTGAGTGTGTGTGTATGGAGGGGGGTTATGCAAATGAAATGAAAAACACGAACAGAAGAATGGAAAGAGTGGGGGAAACTAAGAATGGGAAGGAAAGCGAGAAATGAGCGGGTGAATAGGGAACACGTCAGTGAGTGAGGAGGAGGATCTTCTTAGAATGATTAAGTATGTTAATGTGACATTTCTTCCAAACAGCTGCGTTGACCCTGTCATGTTCATTTGACCCGCTGGTGAGATAACAGGCCTGCCAGCCCCGGGGCTGGAAATGGTACCACTAAAATCTTTTATTATTTATCTATACGCTATTACATATTGAAACAGTGATGAATAAAACACAAAGCAAACATGACCATCCTTTGCCTCCGAACTCAGCTTCGCTATTCTGCGGATTTAACCGCCAAGCATGTTAATGATAAATCCATTCAATGGTCGTGGAGTCTGGATCAAAGTGGTGAGCCAAGCAACCGAAATTGCCTTTGATAAACCCATGCAGCTAGCATGGCTAAAAATGGAAGATTAATTAATAAAGAAAATGTTTGATTGATGTACTTTACAATATTAAAAAGCCTCCCTTATATAATTCCTTTCGGGATGTCGTTAATCATTCAGGAGTTATGATGTGGACCGAAAAGGTCTTTCATCCACAACACATGTTTTTTGGGGTTCTGGTCATCTATCAGCCAAGCAGGTAAAGAGAGACGTTGTCCCCTGGCGCTGTTTTTAATAACGGCCCATTAACCCCCTGATTAAAGGTGCTGAGAGCTGGTGGCGCGAAAAGCCTTTGTGTTATTAAGTGGATCTTAACAAGAACTGGTGGGGCCAAACTGCGACTGCAGCCACTGTCAGGAGTAAAGGAGTAATGGGTGTTATCGGGTGATGAATGAGCTAATGTGGAGACCCCCCCCCCCTCTCTCTAAAGAGACAAATTGCTATTCCATCTCTTCTTTTTATAAGGTGTGTGTGACCCAGTGCAGGCTTCACCAGACCATAACCCTAACCAGAGACACCCTGCCACTGACAGCCACCATTCGTCTAACAGATGGGCTGTGTGTCTGATGGAAAGAGAGAGAAAGAGAGGGAGGAATATGGGTGAGCGTGCACGTCAATTTATGAGTTTCTGTGTGCAGTAAATGCAGGATTATTAAATTTGATATTTCATTGTGGGTGGGCGGCCTATTTTTTGTTACAGTATTCATTCTATTCTAGTATTGACACAAAATCTCTCCCCTGTTACTCGTGCTACTTTTGCAACTTTTTGCATCCAGTTATCTAACAACCACCCAACCTGCCCTCTCACAATGAGACAGTTGACACCTTATATAGAGAATGCGCCTATAGGCATCATTGGTCTCATTTCGTGGGAGATATATATATATAACTTAGCAGTGCATTACTTTTCTCACAAATACCATGAACATTGAATGAGAGCAGGCTGAGATACTAAGTTAGCATTGAAATGGTTTAGTTACCATGTCGCCTGTGTAGTAGAACTGAAAATCTGTAGTATTTTGATAATTGAATGACGGTTTTAATCATTTCGAGTTAAAATGCAACATTTGCTGCAGCCGCAGCTTCTCGGATTTGAGGATTTCAAGGTTTTCTGCACCGCGTATGATCAAACGCCGAACATCTAGACATCTAAAGACGTCATTTTAAGCTCTAAGGAATTCTATAGGGCGTTGCTGTTTTATACACTGAAAGAATGATCAAAAAATATGATTGTGACGTGTCTGAAAGCTTCGGGAACATCAACTTATGAAAGTGGACCATGAGATTAGTGTTTGAGCGAATCTTCACGCTCAACTATTCTGTTCTGACACATAACAAAGGCTGGAACGTCTTTCATGTTTAATAGATGAAGGTCCTTCAGGGTGCAACCAGCCTGGGACAAAGATCTATGGAAGACACTGATAAGCAGAGCGAACACTGCATCTAGCGATCTTCTTACTTCTTTTGTGTTAATTAAATTAATAGGCACCGTGGACTTTTACTCTAAGCTGTTGCTTTCTGTCTGTATTTAAGTGCGTCTGAGGCAGTTTCTTCCAGACAATAAATTTTATTCCATTTAATTATATCCTGACCTGTGGCAGAATTTCCCCTGGACATTAAATGATTTATTTTGTCTCTCTGTGCCCAGCGGCTGCTAGAAAAGTCCTCTTCTTGGGTCACTGACCCCAGTCTCAAAGCTTTACGTTGGAGGCGATGCCGAACACACAGGCTTTTATCTTCTACTCTATTCCGCTGGATGAAGGCTGGAGTCGCTTGCTCTCGGCTGACTAGAAACTGACACGCTTTCTTTTGCCACTTCACCAACATAGCTATTTCATACATTCACAATGCTAACCGCCAAATAAATATTTCATATCTACATGAATAATCATCAATTTGTTTAACTGCATCCAACAACAATTCTAATCTCCGCTTTGCCATGTTGTGTGGTCTTGTCTCGTCATAAAAAAACACAATCTACTCATCCACAGACAAAGAGCTGACTGAACGGACTCGCCATCATGCATTATGTAGATTCACTAATTATATACCCTGAATAATTCACATATCTTCCAATTAACTACCATGTGTGCCTAATAGGCTGAGGGCACAACACTCAGTGTGTGCTAAAGTTGTGTTCATGAGTCGTGTATTCTGTAACTGTACGTGTGCCATCAGCGTACAGTGTATGCACAAGTGTGTGTGTGTCTTCCCCCTGAGGCTCGATTCTAATCACAGATAGCTGATGCAGAGAGAGAGAGAGAGAGGGAGAGAGAGAGAGAGGGAGAAGGCCATCCCACCCATCTGGAGGATCAGCACACCCCACTGAGTTCAGTATATGTGTGTGTATGCTTAGGAGTGTGTGTGAAGGCTAGATTGTTAGATAGATATATAGATAGACAAATAGACAGACATGGGGATGGCTCTATAGAAACAGCATCCAGACTGGACTTTCAACCTACTTTATTGATATACAAGTGTTGAAAATCTCCACAGAAAGCTTAAAAAAATAGTTAATTTATAATTTGAATGGCCATATTAAGTAAAAGAAAGAAAGGGGAAAAAAGTCCTGAAAAAGTCAAAAACAATAAAAGACCTGCACCACCTGCCAGGTTGTCATCATTACACATAAAACACTAGGTTTTCCTACACAGCTGTTCTCCATGATGATACCAGATGCTTCTACTAAGCAGATCACATTCAGTTAGTAATAATCAGTCGCAGAAGCGTTGACTCATGGACTGATCCGTGTTTTTGGACAGGACGTCGGCCTGAAATCTGCAGGCTGCCGCCCCGGCAGGTGAAGAGGCGGCGGACTGAGCAGAATCCACACACGGATCCAGCTCCGGTAACCGGAGATCATTTTAACTCGACACAAACTGAAACTGGAGCACGGATCGGCGCGCGCAGTCATTTTTCAGTCCGTCCTCCTCGTAGTCGTGACAGTTAAATTCATTACAAGATAGCCAGAGACAGCTTACCACCTGGAGCCACGACAGTGGCAGGTGAACATGTAGTGCAATTAATCACGGCGGTTTGCGGGAACTGCTGTTAATCAGAGCGGTTGATGTAGCCAGCTGGCAGCAACATCACTAAAAACAAGTCTGAACTATCAGAACTACTTTGTACTCCACTCATCGAAATGTGCGAATCTCAGAAACTATATAGAGTTTAACCCATTGAAGCCTATGAGCCTTTAAGTCTTAAAATAAAAGATCAAAATGTTTCACATACAGTCTTTTTTCTGACATGATAGAGGACAACTTTGTTTGTTTTAATTAAAAAAAATGAAGCTTCCAAGTGCTTCCTGTCACATGACATCATCAACTTCCTGCCACTTCCTCCGGAGAACATGGCGAAGGCAAACCAGAGGTCACTTTATTTCGATTATTATTTCAATTATAACTTAGAAATCATTCATGTTTCTGCATTCGGAATAGGTGTCAAATTTGATAAAATCTTTTGTATTTACGACACTATTTCATTAACCGTAGCAGTTACTGCAGCTCATTGACTTGCATAAACTTTGAGCTCAGATTTGACAGATTTTATGGACATCAAGCAGCAGGAGATACTCCAAGAAAATGGCATCACGCCAAGCAAAACCATTTCAACCAACTATTTCTCTCACGTTTCAAAGGGTTAATTCAATTTTAACGCCTGGTCCTAATAGGAACACTAGAAAGGAAATCACAATTGCATGGCCCTCCTGGTCCTTGCGAAATGGCCTCATGTTCCTGGAACCGAATTTGCAATTTGGCTTTCATTTCTTCAAAGTGTGTGTCTGTGTGTATGTGCGTGTGCATGTGTGAGTCGGAAGGACGTTTTGTCAGCGAGTGTGAATGTGTCAAGCTGATATATGTCCTGCAATTACCGCCAATTTCTACACAATGCATGGGTCTACCTCTGGCTCTATGTGGCTCCATGCAGCCGTCGATGTCTCTCTCCCCCAATCTCCCTCTCTCTCTTTTTCTCAGCCTCTTTCCTGCTCTGCTTCAATAGTCTGTTTCTCTGTCTTTTGCCTGCTAAAGCCCACTGTACCATAGCAAAGGCAGCCTACAGTTTCTGACTACAGGGTATTGTACACCACTGAAGAGGCCAGCTGTATAAACAGGGCTATACATTAGTATAGAGGACAAGGAAAGAGAATTTGAGTAAAATAAGGACTTCATTAAAAGTCTGAGATGTGGCTAATGTAACAGCATTGCTTCCATTCACGCAATCAACCAACAGGAGCCATTGTAGCTCCAACTACTATATGTAGCATGTGGTGACGGCGATAGGGCAGAAGTGGTAATGGAATTGCCAATATATATGACTAAGGAGAGAATTAGCCTTTAGGGAGTCGCTAGATTTATGTTCCATTGTTTCATTATGATGATTGGCAATTAGCTGTAAATCAGGTTTAATAAAAGGTGCGAACACATCCGTATCTGTCTTCTAATGGGACTAGTCATTAGGCAGCTGCACAGGTTTAAAAATAATTGTGAGATTATATAGAACCACCTCATAGGCAGATGTTTTATAAATCTGACAAGATAACTATGGATCATATACATACACATATACATATTTTATACAGTATAATCTTGTCTAGTGTTTTCCCTGCTGTTAAGCACCCACTGATATAAAGAAAATCCATGTAATTCTGCTTAGAAATGCTATACATACAATATTAATGCTATTAGATCTCACCATCCAGTGCTGGCTTTTCTCAGTTGGTGGATCGTACACATTTCTATATATACTGTAGAGGTAATGAGACAAGTTTTCAAAATCGATGGGTTGCAGCAGCATAGCTCTGAATGAACCAAGACAAATGACTCAGTTTCTGTCAATGGCTTATAACATATTATTATTATTATTTTTTATTTTAGCCTGCTTTAATGTCTCACCCTAATCAGCAACCAGGTGAAAAACCCAATTGCTGCTCATTAGTTTTGCCTGAATATGCTGTTTAGTGGATCGCTGCCCAGAAGGGTCGTCTGCAGTGTCAGCAGCATGAAACAGGAGCATATCTGAAAAAATGCAGGCTGGCTGCTTCCCATATCTTTATTTTCCTGCTATGATTTCCCACTATTAAAATTGGTTTCTGTTTGACGTTGGGAAATTCCATTCTGCTACTGAAGGCAGTATCACAAGACACTGACTGACATATATATATATATATATACACACACACACATATATATATGTACATATATGTACTGCCTTCTAGCTATGCTTGCAGTTAGGTTACATGTTGCGTGTACATCCCTTGTGCATTTGGGTTAAGTGAAGAATAAAGTGTGTGTGTGTGTGTGTGTGTGTGTGTGTGTGTGTGTGTGTGTGTGTGTGTGTGTGTGTGTGTGTGTGTGTGTGTGTGTGTGTGTGTGTGTGTGTGTGTGTGTGTGTGTGTGTGTGTGTGTGTGTGTGTGTGTGTGTGTGTGTGTGTGTGTGTGTGTGATTCACTGAACGATCCACGGGGAGATAGAGAGCCCCGGGCTGCATTATTCACGGCCAGTTTTGACATGCATTCGGCTGCGCACAAATACACACACACACACATGCACTGAAGGCACTGTGATTACACACAGGCAAAGTGCACATGCCCTGAAAGATATGCACTAAAATGCATATACACATGCAATAATAAACGCGCAGAGATTCTCTGCATTAATAGTAGGCACTTGGTCTGTGCACTGGAAGTGTGTTATTGAGGTTATTCAATAACATCCGTTAGTCCTGGGGTTGCCTATATGCAATAACACAGGGAGGGGGGGGTCTGTTTCTCTCTGATTCTCTATTAATTGAAATATATCCACTTACAATGTGTTTGCAAATGAAATGCTGGACTGCATATTCCATACCACCAACAACAATGATCCCAATCCGCCATCAAATTCGCGGATGACACTATTGTCTCGGACTTGGGAGGAGACAAAGATGAGGTCCAGAATCTGACCGTGTGGTGTTCAATAGAACAACCTGACAATGAACACCACTGAAACAAAGGAACACGTCATTGACTTCCAACTCTATATCAACAGGGTGTGTGTGGAAAGAATTCCCACCAGGGCTAAACGGTGTATCACTTCAGCATCGAAAGGACACGTGATGTCAAGTAAAGCAGGTAACTCAAACAAATCATGAAGCAATGACTTTTGAAGTCGCTTTGCACAACCTGAAAATGAGCACTGCCGGCTTTGGTTGTTTGATTAACTGATCAAGTGCACTTCTTAGCCGGAGCACATAGCGAAGTGATCGCTAAGTGTTTGCATGCAGAGCCTGTGGCCCAATCCCAAGCCCCTCCCCCTTAGGCCTTTAAAACCTGAACCCTCACAGACTTAATTAACGTCACCTGGTAAGTGTCTGAGAGGCTCCATACGGTGTTCCCGTGGTAACCCCATTTGTAGGGTTAGAGCACTCTGAACTGTGGGTGAGTCTCTCAGCCAAAGAAGAAAAGTAGACTTCTAGAAATGGGTGCATAAAGGGTTCAGAAAGTTTGTAAGAGTCCACGTCTCAGGGGGAGCGTCTCCTGACCTACAAAGACCAGTGCATCTGTTAAGGAGGCACAGCAGCGACTATGTGTCCCGAGAGTGCTCAGCTGGGGAAAAAAAAGCCGCTGGAGGCCTTCTACTGCTCCTCCATGGAAGCGTATACTGGCGGAGAGGAGGGCTCTTCAGAGGGCCTTCAACACCAGGGAGAAAAAAGACATCTCCACCCCCTGCTGCCTCTGCAGAGCCAAAAAAACATTCCAAAACAACTTTTCACATCCTGGACACCACCTGTTTCACTTATAGCCCTCTGGCACCACCAAAGCATGAGCGACAAGACTCAAGGACAGTTTCTTTAAATCTAACAAGCATTGAATGACCCCTGCCATGCGATATGATGATCTAGGTCAGACCTAGTGGATCTAGTGCAATAGTTAAACGCATTCTAGTGCAACAATTGCATTGTATTTAATCATTTAACCTATTAATGTGCAACATGTGTTCTGTTTTTGGCTGTGGTTCTTTGTTTGTTCTTTGTTTCTTTGTGTCTTTTAATGCTCTGATCGGGATTAGCGCTACTAATTTCATTGTATTCTGTTCAATGATAATAAAGACTTTCCCTTTCTATACGATTATGCATTATGTGGTCAGTGAGGACAGAGAGGCGAGAGGATGATGCAAATGCAGCAAAGTGTAAGCAATAGTCTTCATGTTACAGATGGAATCGTGCTGTAATTAAATGCACGGCTGGAAAACTGCCAGCTACGGCTTCTGACTAGTGATATTTCCCTATAGTCCATGTTCTTTGCCAAACTACTGGAGGTAGTAAAACTGCATTGCGTTAAAGACCAGAGAGAAGTCTATTTTCACACGGATGCTCTTTGCTGATTTGGCTCTATTTCACAGCTATTCAGTGAAGCTCCACAGTTTGTCACATCGTTCCGTAATGAGGTTTTTAAGAGGTTCTTTTCAATCAAAGCTATCAGCGCTTCAAGAACTCCAAATTAATCTCGAATGGAGCCTATTGCATCAAACCCGACTGCAAAATGAGGATAATATACCACAGGTACCTCGAATTAAACAAGCAAAGTATGTTTTCTGGAACCTAAATGTGTTTTATTTTTTGGCCGTATGTTGAATAGGTTTTGGTATGCTGTTCACCCGCTTCTTGATGTGACAGGCCTCTCCATCTCTCTCCTTCTGCAGCTCTGGAGGGTGGAGTCCGCTCACCTGTTCTGGCAGGAATCCCTGTCTTTCTCTTAGTCTCTCTCTTTCTCTCTCTCTCTGCTGCTTCTTTTATTTCAATTTCCTCCTTCCGCTGCACCTCTGACACCAATAACGCCCACTGCTTCATCCTTTCCGGGCATTGTTGTACAGCAGTTTCATTTATGTCGTATTTGGGTCAAATTAAAATTGTTTAGAACCGTTCTCCTTTCTGTCTTCCTTTGAGCCCGAGATAAGGTTTAAGAGGCGGAAACCACCACCACAAAAGACGTTCACCTTTCAGGTGAATCTGACACTGGTGTAATTGCAGTAAGCGCACAAAGGAAAGGTTTCAACATCTTGTAAACAACCTGTGTGTGGGTGTGTGGGTGTGTGTGGATGTGTGTGTGTGGGTGGGTGTGTGGAAGACAAATGGAAAACAAGGACAAGGAAAGAAACACCTGCGACGTTCTTTATCAACTGTCTGTGTAGGTCAAGCAACAGGAGAAAGAGATTTATACTGTATGTCAGAGTGTGTGTCCTGGTGTGTGTGTGTGTGTGTACATGCCTGAGAGCTATAGGTGAGGCTCTTGCAGCAGCAGCAAAGTGACAGAGTGCCCTTGTTATTGGCTGAGGTGACACACTATACAGTTTCTGTGGACTTTATGGCCAGTCAGGCTCCCACAACTGAAACTCGACCCTATAAATGCGTTTCCGTGCAACGGGAGAGCGTGAATCTTCGTCCTAAAGCCCCAAAGGCGCTACGGAGACAAACGACACTGGCCGAGCCCATTCACCATCTGTCATCCCTGCAGAATGAAACCTCCTACAATATCACATAATTGTTACAAAACACAAATTTAACAGGCGCAAACAAGGAAGGATCCGTTTTTGATTTACCTCCACGTAGGGCACCACTTTGCAGGTGAACTCCCCCAGCAGCCAGGACTTGGTCAGCTCATGGAAAACCACCATGGGCAGGCAGAAGAAGATGAGCACAAAATCCCACACGGCCAGGTTGGCCAGCAGCGAGTTGGAGATGCTCTTCATGTAGTAGTTCTGGCACACGATGCACAGGATGGCGATGTTGCCCGCGATCCCCACCAGGAAGATGACGCCGGAGACGCAGGTGATGGCGTAGGCGCCGTAGGTCTCGCTGGTCACCGGGTAGAAGGGGTTCTTGATCTCGTCCCCGCCGAAGTCCGGCGAGCTCGGGGGCGTGATCGGCGTGGCGTCCCACGGGTTCTCCTCCCTGAACGTGAAGAACTCGGGCCTCCTGGTGAAGAGGTCAAAGGGCATGTCGGTGGAGGTGAGGGCCACGGGCTTGGGGATGGGTTCCCATGGCGACGCGTGGGGCTGAGCCAACACCGCAGCGCTTTTGTTGAGCCGGTTTCTCCCCCTCTTCCACGCTTTCTTCTGCTCGTCTTTTGTGCCCCTCTTGTGCCTGTCGCCCTCCTCGGGACCCCCTCCCCCGTCCCCCCGGCCCATTGAAGAGGGCTTAGCCGCATTGTAGTGTCCACCTGCTGGCGTCCCCGTACTACTAAGACCACCATTCAACTTTATCCGCTTATTGTGGTGGCGCGTCAGGTCCCAACGTGAGACGGCGTTGGGATCCTCCATGGGTGTCACTGTCCTATTGAAGTCGCGTTTGTTGTGCGCGAACCGCCTCGTCTCGCCCCTTCTCCAGGGATGAGTGGAGTTGAAGGTCCCCCTGAGGACCACCCGCTGCGCCTGCGGCTCCGAGGACGCACCTGTGGCGTAGCCCGCCGGGAGCGCGCGGTCCCGGGCTTTGTTTGGACGGCTCTCCCGGAGCGACCCGTGGAAAGTCCTGGCAGAGTAGGCGCTGGTGCTGCTGACGTCTTTGACTCGCACTTCTCCATAATTCCTCAGGGATAACAACACATGCGCGTGGGCGAGTAACACGAATAACGTCCTGGGCGGCAGAATCTGCATGGTCCGGGAATTACTGAGCGCAGTTTGAAATCCTCATTCCTCTGGTGTGGGGATGCTGGGGAGAAGGGAGAAGGGGAGGGGGGGGGACACACACACACTCTTCCACTCAGTCGACACCCATGTTGGACACGGCGGCGCAGGATGGGTGGGGAGCTCACGGTGTCGAGTAAACAGCCAGATTCATGACGCGGGCTGTGCAAACTTGTATCCAAACGTCTCCCACGGCGCGCGCGCGCGGACTCCTGCTGCAGCCGCGAGAATCTCCGAGCCGCCGCCGCCTCCTCCTCCTCCTCCGGTCCGGGTCACTCCCGCTCCAAAAGTCCTGACATTACCGAGCAGGACAGCGAAGCCGGAGAGGAAGAAGCAAAGAGGAGCAGAAAGAGAGAGAGAGGGGGGGGTCCACGCAACACAATCCGCGCAAACTCCACTTCCCTGCTGTGGGAAATAGCAATAAAAAAAATAAATAAAGACCGGTTCTTCTCTGTGTGTATGAGTGTGTTGGTGCGTTAGTTCAGTGGGCTGGGTCGCCTGGCAGCAGCAACAGCAGCAGCAGCAGTAGCAGCGTCAATGCGGTGCAGACCGGGTAAAGCGCACTATAGGCTGTGATGCACGGGAGTAGAGAGAGAGAGAGGGAGAGATAGAGAAGGAAAAGAGGAGGGGTGCAAACCGCGTCCCTTCCTCCTCCTGCGTCCAGTCAGTGTCTCTCCTCCTCCTCCTCCTCCTCCTCTGCTGCTTTCTCCTCGTGTAAGGACCGCGCGCTGTAAGAAAATGGACTCTCCCCCGGCGGCTAACCCCGATCTGTCACTCCTCATCCATCATGGAGCATCCAGCGGCCCCGGAGCAGACTACACGGTTACATCTCGCCCCCCCTCCCCTCTCCCCCTTAACCCTCCCCTGGCAGACGAGCCAGTGCCATGCCATGCCATGCCACGCCCGACAAAACAGACCTGTTAATTACTCACTTTTTACGCACAGGCGGCGCTGTGACTTCACTTGATTCGAGGAAAAGTCAGGGTGAGCAGGTATAAGGCAGAGTTGAGAGTTGCACTCGCCCCAAAAGATAATGGGATTATTCTGCCCAACTGAACTGCATCTGATGGAGTGAAACCACATAAGAAGATAGTCACTTATTTCCCCCCCAGGGCATATTTAGATTTGTGTTAAGAAATCAAATATCATTAACTAAGCATTAGAGCCTTTAATGCCTAATGTAGCTTCATTATTCATGGCATTCATTATTTTACTGCTGCAGGTAGTAAACATAAAACAGCCCAACAACAGCTCTGACATCTTCCCTGTTTGAAATATTCATGTTCCGGGGTCCCTTCTGGATCGGGGTCACAACCCCCCCCCCATCCCATCCTACACACACACACACACACACACACACACACACACACACACACACACACTCACACACACTTGAGTAGCTGGCAGGACTGCAAGCACCACTGAGTCTGAAAAGTGATCGTCATCTGGTTTCTGGATTGATCTAACCTAACTGTGGGGATATGGGCATCGATCGGAGCCTGTTCTACTGCTGCATGTATCAATAACTGCACCGTGTCTCCATAAAAATGTGCTCCTCCATTAAAAAAAAAAGGCTGCTTGAGGTCTTTTAATAGACCTACGAAACATATATTCGACTTCATTATAGGTTTTGGTATGAGGCTACACCTGCAGACTTCCAAGTCTTTTCTGAAAAGTTGAACTTCTGAAAAGTAGAAATACTGTAAGCAATAATATGTAAAATTGCTGAAATGAAAATGTTGCTTAGGCAAAAGTACAGACTATCAGCAAAATGTACTTAAAGTATCCGAAGTAAAAGTACTGTGTTCTATTATTATAGATTATGCTGCTGTGAGCGCATTTGAATGTTTTAGTTCATCAATGTGGAGGGAATTTGTGAAGTGACAAGTAAGTAAAGTTGTAGTGAAGTAGAATTCTCTCTGAAATGTAATCAAGTGGAAGTATAAAGTATCATAAAATGGAAATTCTCAATTAAAGCACCTCAAAATTGTACTTAAGTACAATACCAGAGTAAATGTATTCCTTTCCACCACTGGTTATAAGCCCTTGATGTGATAATGCTGTTCAAGACAACTTCCCCCTTCAGTCTCATTCGTTTAGTGCACTGTCTTCTCTTTGAGGTAATGACATGTATATACCTTCACTCTCCAGAGGGTTTGATATGTGTTGCTGTACACATTCGAGTACATACACGACCTGTGACTAAGTAGGCTGGCGGCTCTGTCAATAATTCAAGAGACTCTCAGGACTAAATGAAATGAGCACATTATGTCTCAAGTGCTGTAAGTAGTTTAAGTGGAGCTTTCACACAGAGTCTGAGGATCAGGCCACAAAACCGCACCAGGTGAGATAAAAGGGAGCACACAGCATGTCCGATCTCTATTTTGTATTTGTGTGATTAAAGTAGCTGATTTAAACTCAAATTGAAATGTGTCCAGTCTCACACATTGCATAAGTTATATACATATAACTTTATCGAGGATGTGTTTGCAGGTTTCTTTTTCCAAAACATATACGCACACCTGCAGGTACGGAGAGAGGCAGAGAGGAGAGACACAGCGGATACTAGCTGCTGACCTTCTACATCAAAGGTGATTGGAGCCAATTCCAAGCAGGGGAGCGTGCACACACACATACACACACACACACACACACACACACACACACACACACACACACAAACACACACACACACAAACACACACACACACACACACTTGCACAGCAAGGTTTCACATATGGAAAAGACTACCAAAGATAGATAACTTGAGTTGCTCCCGCCAATATCACGACCTTGATTCAACGAAAAGTATTTTGGAATCATTGCAACTTTAATGGTCCCTATAGCAAGAGAAGGTAAGAGGTAAGCGCACACACACACACACACACACACACACACACACACACACACACACACACACACACATATATATATATATATATATATATATATATATATATATATATATATATATATATATAAACCATACAGTAGCTGCTGAGGGAGCATCCAAACTTTCCTTTGCAGAGTTTCATACTTGGAAGTATTTGATTTTACCCTTTGATTTCTTTTTTTTTTTTTCTTTTTTTTTAAATGAGTCCTCTCAATCCCCGGGAATGATAATCACTCAGTAAACGTTCGGGATTTGTTTGGCTTCACAGGTTAAATCCCTTAAAATTAAGCCGTGTATCTGACCTTGAGATGCCACCGCAGCAACCCGTGGTACCTCTTTTTTTTTTTTTTTTTTTTTTTTTAATCAGCTGGAAGGCACAGGGCAACATTTCACATGTAATTATCATGTCTATTGTGCACGTGGTCCGTGGAGACGCTGCTAGTCGGCGTGTGTGGGTGGAGATAAAGACGAGAGGTTGTACTCGCGCACGGATACGCTCAAAAGGTTCAGATGAGAGTACATGCCATGCATGTGCATGGATGGAACACACATAAGGGGATAAATCCGCGCACGCACGGCAGGATCCGCACATGCACACACCGTATAGGGTCTTGAGTTTAGTAGGGCGTCGGAGAGAAGAACATGGCAGAGCCATGAAGATTTCATGGCCTTTCCAGTATATGTTCTGTGTGGGGAATAAATTATACGCACACGATCCCTGCAGAGAGACACACAGGCACCAAACCACTCATGCATTCACACACACACACACACACACACACACACACACACACACACACACACACACACACACACTAAACAAAAAACAGACAACAGGCCCACTCACAAGCTGACACGACGCGGTGGCTCCAATGAATTATAGAAGCATTCAGCTTGATTCAATTTGATTACATTAGAGGGGGGAAAAAAACAACATTTTTTCATACTTTTACCCTTCTAAATTATTTACAATTCCACCCTTCTGTGGTCTTGTCTGGTGAAGTTATTTTTTTCTAAATAAATCAATAGAGGCGGAAATTTGTATTCAGTCAGTCAGCCTGTAGCTGCAATTCGCGAGATGTCACAGTGAAATTGTCTTCATGAACGATGAGTGATGAGTGATTTAGTGAAAAGACGGCTGAATAACGCTCCGATTTTCATACCTATCAAGTTTCCTCAGCGTTTGACGTCGCGGGCAGATTTATGTTGTACTGATAGAGGATGAGACGACCTTTACTTTCACTTCCCTTTGTCCAACAGCAACTTTGTTTGCTATAGAGCGCGTTCATGTTAATATCGCAATTTTTTTTAAGCGTGTTTTAAAACAACAGTGCCCAAATGAACAATAACATGCATTTTCTTGCCCTAATTATTCCTGACTATAAGGACCTATACATCTACAATGTAAGTGATAAAATCCACAGCCCTCCTTCTGTGCAAAAGTGGTTTATTTGATGCCCAAATCAAGTCAATATAGTTAGTTCTCTAGTTTCTTTTTACTGCTAGATTCTCTCTTTTTGTTAGACAAATAAAGTACTAAATAAAGGAATTGTAACAGCGATCAAAACCTGTTTCAATGTTCATTTGGGCCTGAAAAATAGTGAAACAATCCTTTAAGACTTTGACCGTACCGCTGAAATTGGGGCACAATGGGGCCGTTCTAAGAGCTTCTCACTTAGAGAGATCATCACCCTTTAAGCATCATCCCTCTTTAATGAATTCCATTATCTGCCAATAGTGTCAGCGCATCTCCAGCCGGCTCTTAGTGTCGATTTTCTGCCAGGCTGCAGTCATGATAAACATCCTCCGTGGAGCTCAGGTCAACGTGCAGTATAGTTAGTAGATGCCACCATCTGCTGGAGCTTTTGTGGTATAGGCCGATCTGAAAAGTGCAAAAGTGTTTAAGGTAATTCAGTAATTGTTTTCATATTAATAATCGGGTTTGTAACTATAAAAAAATAAAGACTAAGAGGAAGATTCATATAAAATCTTAATTTATGCATGCATACTCTTTTCCAAGGCAGGGGCAGACAAATTGACACGGTTTGAGATACTGTTCTTAATTGTCTTTAATCATGGTAATTGGATTCCACCTATTCAATTACACCTCTTCTCTCACTTCCTTTCTCTCCTCCTACTTGTGATTAACGCAGTTACTCCTTCGTTAAAGGCGGTGAGGTGGTCCTGTTTAGCATGCCAAGTGAATATTTGACAAAAAAAAAGAGGAGACAGAAACTGGGGTGAAGGTAGTTTAGAGGAACAGAACAACGGATTTGGAACAACCTGTAGTCTCAACAGTCCAAGAGAGGACAGGTCTTGCCCACGGGCACCTCATCAGCAGTTTTTGGGTCAGGATTAGCTTCAGAGTTCAGATTTGAGGACGGAAGGAGGTGGTCTGGAGACATTGACGTGAACATGCTAGAAGAAACCACCAGAAACTGCTTTAAGGAGCTTTGTAATCACCTGATGCCGCTGAATTGAATTGAAAGCAGCACTGAAATCAACAAAAATGAGTTTGCATATGGATTGTAAATGAAATGACTGGATGAGACAAATCACTGCTTCATCTCTTGTAAGTAAAGTAAAGTGAAGTTTCCAGGAGTTTAGTGACAGGTGGTTGATCAACTTTCAATTTGATGTGTAATTTCTACTTCCTGTTCTCTTTATTTACTCTGCTTGTTTCTCTATTGCATTTAATGGTTCATTTAATCTTATTTAAACGGTGTTCTAAAAGTTCATAATGCTAATTTTTAATTAATCCAAATCTAGGGTTTGTACAGCTTATTGACGGTAAGATCCAAACACTTTTCAAACACTTTCACGGTACCTTAACTGAAAATAAATAAAGGACCATCCCATTTAACAAATTAATAAAACAAACACAACAATGCACACAAGCACTGCAAGCACCTTTTTTTTATAGGGCTCCTATAATATTTCTTCCTTTAAATCCTAATTTATGTAAAACAAGAGGCATGAAACCTTTTCTCTGAAGCAATCATGGGAGAAATAAAAAAGGATGCAAATCATGTTGATCAATAAATTAACAGGAGCAAAGAGGAAATGCTTGACTCTACAGCAGCATAGTGTCGGTTTACCAACTAGTATAGAAGAGCAACAGCACCCCCTTATGCTTTCATATGGGTGCTGCTCTTTCAGCTCAGAATATGTATTGATTATTTTACCAATCTCAAAAATTCTCATTTGACTTTATTCCTGTGTTGAAGAAAATTCAGCTTCTGTCATTTCATTGCTCTCATAGAATCAAACAAAGCCGATCATGAAAACGATATAATTTAGCGATCGTTCGATTGATTCATTTGCATTGGGCAGCACGTGGGCAGTCCTATGAGTGTGTCCTGCATAATAAATTGCCGGGCTGGGCTTTTCCTGCTGTCGCTATTCGCTACAGTGACATTTCATTCACCCCGGGTCACCATGCCAACCGGCTAATTTGTCCTTTGTCTTCTCATCTTCCCTGCTCCGTCGCCCACAGGTCTGCTTCACACCGAAGGGGCACAGTGCATTCTCTATTATAATTCAATAAAACACAGATGGTTGGGATTTCATGCGCTGCCTATTCAAACACAGTGGGGAATACCATTTCCTGCTCAGGCTGAGGAAGTAAACAACAGCAAATCAATTTTTGTCTGCTGTATTTATTTATTTATTTAATTTGGACTTGGATGAACCTGGCATAGGTAGACGTGTGCGCGGGTGTGTTTATTTGCATGTAAGTGAGGAAACTGCTGGAAGAAAACCTTGACTGCAGTCTGTTCCTCAGTTGGTCAGCAGGTGCCACTATGCCACAGAGAGATAGACGAGGAGAGAGAGCGAGAGAGAGAGGGGAGATGCAACACAATTATTTTCAACATTTTAGTCATCTGTTTACCACATAATCAGCACCAAATGTCACTTATCAGGTTTTGTACGCTTTTTAAAATAATATTGCGCGCAGATCGTTTTATGGGGATGGAAAATGATGCAGTGCAGCCAAAGGAAACCAATTATGTGTCGCTATTTTACAAGCTGCTGCATATTTTCAAGCATGTGCTGTCTGGGTGTCTCTGTCCATATATGTTTTTTTTTTTTTTTTTGTAACCCTAGCCTGCTTCTGTTCATTTTTGCACTTTCCTACCTCCGTGTGAGTGTGTGTGTGTCTCTGTGTGCGTTCACTATATTTTCATTATTATCCGCGTCTAGAGGAAGGAAAACCTAATATCCTCGAGTTTCAACTTGGCCATAGGGAATCTGCTAATAAGCGCCCGCACTCCCACAGTCCCACAAGCCCACAATCCCTCTCGCAGCAGTTAAGATAGTTAAGATAGAGGGAGGAAAGAAAAGCCGCGTCTCAGTGTGGCCTTGTTTGCTGCTTCATTAATCCTGCTTCCAAAGGCTCGCTCTCCTTCAAGTTTGCGCATTAACACGCACACACATTGTGTTTGTACGCCTGTGTGTGTGTGTGTGTGTGTGTGTGTGTGTGTGTGTGTGTTTTTCTCTGGGCTGTATGCCTGTCCTCAGACACATGGGTGCATGTCGATGTGTGTACACACTGTTCTTGTGTGCGCAATCGATGCTGACTCAGCAGCTCATTACCGGACCACCAGGGAGTCCCGTGGCCTCCAACTCGAGAAAAGGAAGAGGAAAAGTCTGTGACCCAGACATGAAGGAAGATGCTGGGATGGGGAAGCTAAATCTGCCCAAATTCCCACCGGGCAGGCTGTCTAGTGCCTGACAGCTTCAAACAGCTCACCCTGCATTTCTACCCACTCCGGCTTTAAGGGGTAGTTCTCATTTTAAATATCGGTCCTATAGGTTCACCTAATGACAGCTACACCTCTTAGAAATAAATGTCCTTAAGTATGTGTTGAATGAATCCATAGTAGCAATAGCTTCCACGGTATAACACTGTTTACTGCTACAATAAAGCTGCTGGATACATAATGAATGGTATAGAGTATAAATAGTAGGGCCTTATGACCCTGTGTCCTCCGGAATAAATCCTCCTGGTGGTAAGAATGCAGTCAAACACCAAACTACAGTGATGAGGCCACATCTGTTGAAAAATGAGGAAATTTTATTGCATCTTAGTTACGTTGATCGTCTGCTTCTCTTTCACTTCAGATCGGATGCAATTGTAAGGCGAACAACCAAGCAATAAGTGTCGGAACGGGAACTTGTCCCGCTGTGAGGGGGAGCAGGACGTGGCAGGACGTTTGATACTCCATCTGTAAGAGTTTGTTCTGAGACATGTGATATGAAACTAGGCAGAATATTAGTTTTTTACATCTCACAAAAGCTGCAAAGATTAACCAACAAAGCAAATGTTGTAGGTTTTCGCCCTATAAAACATGCATTTATTCAAGTGAAAAGCACTATTTGCTTTATTTTTCATCATTAGAACACTATTTCTCCAAAATCAGACCTTTCAGTTTAATCAAATATCTGCGGCGGAACCCGCCGGTAGCAAAATGTTACCTATCGGAGAAAATTAAAAACGGCGTGCTTTGTAGCATTATCAAGCGGAACGCATTTTCGGGCCTGAGTTTGGCCCAGGGGTGGGTGATTATGATTAAGGAGACCTGTTGGAAAAAAAAAAAGGTGATTTGGGCCCTGAGGCATCCTAGCGGAGGAGGTGAAACTTAACGGATGCAGATACAACAGAAGCAGACAAGTAAGAGATGGATGTTTTATGCTTTCAGACAAGTTCAAGGCGGACTGCACATCTGAATATATGGCAGATTTTCTGCAATCAGTGTATAGTATAGCCTACTAATCTCCACATTGCCTGGTTGTTGAATAACAAAAAAAAACAATTACATTTTACAGAGTTTGAAGGGGTAACATCGAGGTTTAAAAGGCCACCAAGGCCTCATTGCACCACTTGGACGGACCTGAGGAAAAAAAAAAAATGCTTCAGCAGGTAGTAAAATATCATATAAATTACAAAAAAAGCGACTGCTCCGGTTATAGGTGCAGTTTTATGATTTGTGTGTGCGAGGACAGTTCGTTTTTGTAATGTCTGACGAGGAATGGTGTTCATCTGTGTGATTTAGGGATGCATAATGCTCAGTGCATTTTATCTGTGGTGGAGATATAAGTAATACAGATAATAAAAATCCTGGATGAAACAACTTTACGACTGAAAGCTCGCAGATGATATGACGCTGGGAGAAGCAGAGAGCAGGAACATGGAAATGAGACAAAAAAAAGCAGCCCTATCTCCGACCCCTATACTGCTCGGCGTATTTCGCCATAATCAAATGTGTGCAGTGGTGTCTGAAGGTTTTATTCATACCGAGCCAGACGATCCCAAGTGCTCATCATCTCTCCGAGTGCAGTGCATGAGCAAATTAAAAAGACAACAACATAATAACTCTCTAAAATCCTCCTTTATTCCGGCTGAGACATATGCTCCTTCTTCCGTTGCTGTAATGAAATCAACAAACAACATGTATAATTCAACCGGCCAGCCCGAACCTGCACCGAGTGGGAATGAGCAAATGCAACAAGAGTCCAATAATTATTTGCAGCAGAAAATGATGAAGTACCACACTCGAGCATAAAACAGCATTATTTACAATCTTTTGTCGGGACCAATTCAGGAGTTGAAACACAGTTTTGTAACGTGTGTACGTGCGTGCGCACGTGCGTGCGCACGCTGTACAATACACGCACGTGCGTGCGTGTATTGTACAGCTACAGAAATAGTCTCTTTTGCAGGGGGGGAAGATTCTCGTGTCATTTTTCTATTACAAAACCAAACATTATGCTCCAATAAACAGAATCTAGTTTAAAATGAGGTTGTTAAAGTGTATGAGGGCCCAAACATGCATTTTTTGGGGGGTCGTATCTCCTTAACCTTTGCTCCCCAGGCTTCAAATTTGCAACGAAGCGCTGGCTGGGAAAGAGTCCTGATGATGATGTTGTGACGGGGGATTACATTCAGGAATAGGCTGTCCACAGACATAAGTGCAGTCGTGTCATGGCCGTTTTTCTCGTTTTATTAAGCAAATTTCTCGGAAATATTTATTAAAGCTATCAGCACTGAAGAAGCATTTCCCCAAAACATGCAAAAGGCTGTAGCTCACCTGAAACCTTGAATTTATGTTTCAAAACGTTTTTGTCCATCAAGTTTTCGCTGAGGGCGGGGTTAGCGCTGTTGCCTCACAACAAGAAGGTCACATGTTCTCCCCGTGTCTGTGTGGGTTTTCATGGGGTTCTCCAGCTTCCTTCCACAGTCCAGAAACATGCTGAGGTTAACTGGAGGCTCTATATTGCCCATAGGTGTGAGTGTGTGAGTGAAGGGTGTTTGTGTGCTGGGATTGGCTCCAGGAGAACCCTGTGACCCTAATGAGGAATAAGCAGGTATGGAAGATGAATGAATGCATGTTTTCACTGACATTGAATGTCTACTGCACCAGACTGTTTGTGACACTGGCTGAAAGTGAAGCAAAAACTCTTCGGGCATCAATTCAATATTCCAAGGTAGCCTATTCTGTGTTGAAAAGCACACTTAGATTTGGAAAAAAAAATCCTGCAGTGTAACACAGTAGACCAGAAGAAAAAAAAAAAAAAAACTTTGAAAAAGACATTTTAACATTGTCCACAAGCAAATGTGAAGGATTTCGCAATTTATTTTGATAAATATTACTGTCATTGTGGACTAAAATTGAACCAGCTAAGAAAACTTGTAATGCCAACCCAAAGACAGACAGAGATGGCAATACTTCCATACATCATTACTTTCCAACATCTCTGCACTTCACAGCCTCGTTTGATGTCGGCGAAACCACAACTTGACAACTTTTCACAGGGAGCAAATAAATGGGAGAAAGGAGGTCAGGAGAGAGAGAGATGGTACAATAAGAAAGGAGAAGAGCGGAAAATAAGGATAGGGCGAGCAGACAAGATGAAGCGATGAAGGAACCGAGGAAAAAGGGGAAGAAAAAATCGACAGTTAAAGACAAAAGTGAGACGTAAGATGAATTATGCATCGGTGTGACTGGAGGGCAGGAGGAAACCAATCTGGAGGGGAGGAGATGCCAGACTGATACAAGGTCCACTTATCTCCACAGTGACCTTCTCTACCTCTCCCACTCCTCTGCAGAAAGACCAACAACGGCGGAACGAAGGAAGAAAGCGAATGGATGGTGGCGAAAAAAAAATGTTAGCGTGTGAATGGGACGGCATGAGGAGGAAAGCTAAAAATACAGGAAGAAAGGGAGGGATGTGTAAATAAAATATATGGAAGACTAAAAGGAGTCTATAGGCAAATAAATAAGGGATAGGGAGAGGAGAAACTAAAAATAATCGGGAAGAGGCTTTTTTTAGGATGGGATAGAGTGAAGTGGAAGAGAGTGAGAGCAGACCTTGACTTTGACTGTAGAGGTGAGAGGAGATGATGAGGTTGATTATTATCTGTCTTATGATTAACACAGAGAGAATCACTCTCTCATTCTATGATCTGGCTAAACAGGCCTGCTGGTTATATGCAGATGAAAACTAGATGTTTGGTTTTCCTCTTCTGTTAGTTTGCTGTTTCCATCTCTTATGTTAATGGTCGGTGTTGACCCATGTCTTAAATCAGCTGTAAAATACACTTAAAACCATTATTCATCAACCAATTTGCTTCTTATCTCTTGGTGACCTCATTAGGCTCCTTAACCATTAAAATATTGGTTTGAATATTTTTGTTGTGGGTCTCTGGGCCTTGTTTTTATCAGTATACCCCTTGATTTTAATTTAAAAAAATGGTAAAATGAACCTCAAGAGAATCATATATATATAAATAAAAGGTTGCACAATCTGACTATTCCTGAGGAATATCGGAACACATCTCTTGAATGAATTTGTTTTATTTATTTCTCATTTTAATATTATTATATCTCATAGCATCTATGGTGTCACAGGTCATTTCGACCCATATTTATTTACTTCAATAAAAAAGCTTTTTTTTCAGCAATAGAACTTTGGTTCAAACACTAAATAAAAATCAGAACTAGTCAGTTGGCTGTCAGTGCACTTATAAATTCAGTTATGGCTCTAACTGTTGCTTTATATTCTTATTTTTATAACTGGGTCAAAACCGACCCCAACAATACAAAGGTCATAATTTCAAACTGAGTGTTTTATAAATTAGTGAAAACACTTTTGTTTTTGTTTTATTTTGTTGAACTAGGGGTACCCGACAAAGTCAAAAAGCCTTGATGCAAATGAAAAATGTGGGTGCTTCCTTTATGCATTGAAAATCTAAAACAGGCCGGTGCCGACCCTAACACAAGAGGAAGGTTAATGGTAATAAATTTTAAAATGAAAAAATAAAACCCTCCTTTAGTTCATAATACTAATCTGTTTTCAATGTAATCTAGCGAAAAAATAGCTATAACAACATAGACATATTCATTAAATATTTTTTTCTTGTTGTTTTAATGTTTTCTTCTTTTAAATATCTTTTGTCCTATTTGTGTTTTTGGTGTTCTCCTTTATTAAATTATATCTGGGAGATGTTGAAGTCTGGATTCAAGTGAATCGGAACAAACTGCACTTATTTTTAAATTGTTCAACTTAAAATAGTCTATCAACCAAGTTTTGCTCAATATATTTTCAGTATTTCATTATTCATTTATTACGTTATGTTTTTATTTAATTAACTTTAATGAGTGTATTAATAATAATAATGTTTTTTTTTTCTTGATTCGAATTTGTATTTAAATTTTTGCCAGGAAATAAAAAAAAAACAACGCGATGTCAAAGCATTTGAACGCAGCATTGACTTCGACACACCTGTGATGATGACGACATTAATTAACGAAAATCAACCTCGTGAGTTAGCACTGCTAGTCTGACAGTGGCTAACAATTTGCTGCGCGTAAAGCGATACAGAAATAAAACTATTCCTACCATGAAGAAAAGCGGAAGAAGGACAAACGGAAGGAGTTACAAAAAAAAAGAGTCTGCGCAAATAAACGTTCAACTTGTTGGAAATATTTTGTTCTATGGAAAATGTTGGAAAACAGGAATGGACCTTACCAACCCACCGGCTGAGAAGGACATCAACCGGTGAGTAAAACCAATGGATTTTTTTTTTTATTAATTGTATTATTGAATTCTTCATTAGCATAAATACATTTACTCAACAAGTTATGGGATATTACAACATAAGTAGAGACAAATAAATGGTGAAGACGTTTATGAAATTAAATTACATTAAAAAAAATACCACAAATACTAATATACTTTGTAATTAGAGTATATAAGTACTATACTGTAACACTATTATAAATAAACCAGGTAAACATAGGGTGAACACAAAGGAGCAATTTAAATTTAAATTGTGTCAAAAAAACACCATTTAAAAATAATTTCAGACATTTCAGCATCCTCTTTATCCATAAAAGTACAATTATTGATGATTGTATGTTAATCATTTTAAATAATTAAATCATGTACAAGTTGAATTTGAATGTAATGTGGTTTGTTGTATTTTTCACTAATTGCAGCATGGCTCTTTCCTTGAGCTGTAACAAAGTTACAAACATCCATAATTAGTCTTTATCTAATGATAATTATATGTTTCTATTAAATTAAATGTTGGCTGTTAAGAAATCAGTCAGAATGTTAAATTAATCTGTTGATTAACTCCATGTTTACTGCATCTCAGCACCTTTTTGGGTCAGAGCTATTATATATTGTAGACTATTTCATGTAGATTGCCATGTCTATTTAATGTTAAAGACTGCTGTGTCTATTTAATGTTGTAGACCGCCGTATCTATTTCATCTTGTAAACCACCATGTTCCGAAGTTTGGGGTCACCCAGACAATTTAGGGTTTTCCATGAAAAGTCGCGCTTTTATTTACCACTCTGCTGTAAAATGAATAGAAAATTGTATTACATTGTCCTTCTGATGCAATGAACAAACACATTGTACCATTAGAACACTGCAGTGATAGTTGCTGGAAATGGGCCTCTATTCACCTCTATACAAAATCCAGACATTTGCAGCCGGGATAGTCTTTTACCACATTAGCAATGTGTAGAGTATATTTCTAATTACTTTCAACTTATCTACATTGAAAAAAAAAAACAGTGCTTTTCTTTCAAAAATAAGGAAATTTCCCCAAATTTTTGAACTGTTGTGTATGTTTTATGGTGTAGACCACTGGAACACAACTAGAAACTCATTTGCTTTTTCTTTGTTCTTGTCTGGAAAACTCAACTCTGTAGTTAAAAAGCCCAAACATCTATTTAATGATGTACACCACCATGCCTATTTAATGTTGTAGAATGACTGAACACAACTGGCAACCCATTTTCTGTTGTAACTGTTGTATTACAATTTGATTTCTACTTTCTCTATGACCTCAGTCTTGGTGGCTGGTGCCTGTAGTTTCTTTTCCTTAATGAGAAGTGGTCACTCTCTGACCTGTGCTGTGTTAATTCCAGTACAGATTAGTCCTCTGTTTGAGCTTTCTTTCTTGTCAATAATCTCATGCATAATTAGAAGTCTTTCTGTGTATCTGGCGTTCAGTCTTCCTCCAAGCATCATGCAGGTGCATCGGAAGGTCTCTCTCTGTTTCCCTCTTTGTTAAAATTGTTCTTCTTATATGAAAATAACAAAGCCAGCTGGTTTCTGAAGGTTCATATTCACTCTCTGCATCGGGGAAATGTCAATTTCCCACCACAACTTTCTTTCTGCTATAAGAAGAAAGACAAAACGCACCTCCGTAATACAAAACACCTCTGTCGGTTTGTCCAGCCTGCAAAATAACAACTGACCAGAGAGACAGCCGGTCAATAGCGACTGAGACAGGCATACAGTGGTCGGGTTTAAACGCAGTCAATCACCATCAACAAAGCTACCAGTCAATCCATCTGTCACCTTGTCTGGAAGCTAGCCAGTGTTTCAGCCTTCCACGAATCAGTCAGTCAAATGACAGGCAAATAGTCAGCAAACAACTCGGCTGTTGAGTCAGACTGTCAGATTTGTCACAACAGAAACCTCGTGAGTGACACAGTAAGAAAGCAAACAGCGACAAACACTTCGACACACTGCTCTGAAGAATGGATTGACTTTGGCAACATGTTTGAACAGAATGAGGGAGGAAGAGGGAAAACCAGCCAAATAAAAGACACAAATCACCATCTCCAACAACAAAAAAAAAAGGCACCATCTCCAACAAAAAAAAGGAGGATGCAATGTACAATGTGGAAGTTAATACATGCACATACACATCTGAATCTGGCAACCAATTAATGGAAAAGGAAATATAGAAATTCATATTAATAGAAATATGCACACAAGTGCAAAATACTCAAGAATACACCCACCCACTAAATGACACATGCTGCACATGCTAATGTTACACAGAAGTACACACATCAGCATAAAGACTATGTTGTGATGGGTGAACAAAAGCTGTTCAGAGGCAAATCTGCCATTATATTCATGACAGAGAAGATTATATGCTGCTTTATACAAATGTTGCATGTATTTTAAGATGACTACTATATACTACTATACTGTGCTGTAAAAGACACGCACACAAAGCAAAGCAAGCAAACGGGCTATGACAAGAATTCAAAGATATGACATCCAAATTGGTGGAAACCCAATTATTTACTTGATAAAAATCACCCATTTCAGGCTGTTAACTCACACACACATAGCACCCACCTGTCAACGTCTCTCCAGATGATTTCATGCTCTTTTAGGAGTTTTCAGAGATTGGAGGAAAGGAGATGTTGGCTCATGCTACTCACAAACAAAACGGTGTCGATTTTTATTTATTTATTCATTTTTACAGCCACCATGGTTGCCTCATCTTTTCCTATTTCACACCCTGCCAACTATCTTTTATGGGGTCCGCCGGCTATTCTGACATCCATTCATACGACATGTCTCTATTTAGACATGCTGGTTTTCATGACGCCTTTTAGTATCGCTAGTCAGACATGTCTTTTTTTTTTTTTTTTTGAGAGATGTGATGTCATCTGTTTGACATGCTGGTTTTCCGACGCTTTTAAGTATCGCTATTCCGACATGTCATCCTTTTTTTTTCTTTCAAAGAGTTGTGATAGTCCTCCCATGGTGGTACCTAACTCATGACTTCCCCCTTTTTCTGTGCTATATGCTGTAATTTTAGTTATTTATTTCAGTATATTTGACCATAAATTATAACAAATATTATTCAAGCGGCCACACAATGTAAAGTGCTGCTACAGCTATATTTTATAAAAATTTACTGTATTTAAGTATTGCTTATTAAGTTTGTGAATTTTTTTTGTGCTTTTCAGGCTTAGGTTATCATAGGAGACACACAGTTGTGCAGCATCATATTTTGCTAAGATGTACTTGATTTATACAGTAATTTTTATTTCAATCAATAAACACATTTGATTGAAGGAGGTTTTGCTGTGTGGTAAAATACCACAGAGGATAGACCTGTGCCTCCACAGTACCCCAGCTCCCCTTGGAGCCTTCTTTATTTGCCCCTAGTCCCCTCCGAGGTTCATTTAAGAACATCCTGGATAATGGTAAAGGAGGAACGATTTCTGGGTCATAGACGGGGAGGGAGGTTAGGAGGAAGCAGAAATGAACAGAATGAAAAGCACCCCATGTCACCCTCACTACATGCTGCCAGGGGCTCGGTTCAGACTTTGCCGCTATTATCCACAGTTTTGTTATAACAAATTGTACCAGAGAATGACATGTTTTCGAAATTCTTTCCTGACTGGGTACAAACCTTAGATCCTAAGCATGCATGTGATTTAAATAAGAAAAAAATATGGTGGAGCACAAGATAGCATTGACTTGATTGAATTCCATCCATTTTTAATGCTATTCAAGTTGATTTACAAATAGTGTGATTTTGGTTTTGAATTTATTTTGCAACTAATCATTAAAAAATCAAAAATGAACAATTGTTGATTCGATGCGGCTTATCTGCAATTGTGCTTGGCAACTATACTATATCATACAGTGAACTGTGGTGAAGGAGCCTTTAAAAATTTAAACAAACAAAGTAGCACCAACGGTGTCCAAACAGATCAATAAGATCCAATAACACTCCTCTTTTGGTGTATGGATGAAGATTGGAGTTTGTACTGATATCAGCAAGTTTCTAGTGTTTTTGTGAATTGCTAACACTTCCTGTCAGTGCCTAAATAAAATGGATAAGATTAAATGGAAACTCTATGCGTGCCTGGTGAAGCCTGTGGACAGTTGTACAGTAACTAGCTGAGCTCTTGCTTTGTTTTTGTTTCACTTGTTCATCTGAGGCTCTTCTCTCTTTTAGTCCTGCTCCATTTATTTGTTTTATTTGATCGTCTCTTTTGTTATCTTTGCTTCCCTCTCTCCCATTTTTATTCATCTTTTTTCCTAGTATCTGGGCTTTTTCCAACTTCTCTCTCTCTCTCTCTCTCTCTCTCTCTCTCTCTCTCTTTTCCCTATCTCTCTCTGTGCTGAAGGAGGAAAGGAATCAGATCAAGGAAGCAGCACCCATGGAAACTGTTTCCTTGCAGAGCTTGATATCGATTTAAACAAAAAAGGAAGAAAAAACAACCTGCTCTGACTCTGAATCATTCCACTTGAATCACAAGTGAAAGACAACACAAGTTATATCTTCTTAAATAATTTGGACATTTGGACTTTAGGACATTTTAACACCTTGTCTTGACCAAGTTCTGAACCAAAGCTAATGTGTTTATTACATTGCATACATATGATCCATTGAGTTTGCTTTCACACATAAACCTACGTATGTCTCATACCCTCATCACCTACTTGGACTGCATCTCCCTATAATTCTCCCTATAAATGTCATATTTTGTTTTCCTATTTATCTTCAGGTGGCATTTTCCTCCTGTCCTCTCAGATTCTTTCTCTCTTTCTCTCATCCCCTATAAATGCCTGGACTGTCAGCATTTTTATGATTTTTTTTTTCCCCAGTTGACCTTATCATGTTGTCGGACCCTATTTTAATTAGAAACTTCATCTTGTCCTCTCCCTAGATGTTCATTCTTTCTTTTTGTGGCTCTCATGAGCCTGGCAGAACTTTCTATAATTGGTCATCCCAAAGATGCTTTTTTACACTATAAAGGGTTCGGTTTGGTCTGGACTGATACCGCCTCTGTTCATCAGACCAAAGTCAACTTGCTTTTGACACACACCCTGCTACATGCCAATATGCAAAAACAGCTGTAGACACATGTTCATGTTGCCCCTCATGTATTTAGAATTAACTTAGGTTACAGGGCATCCAAATTTCCAAAGGTACCGCTATTCTGAAGCTACTAGACTGCTAATCATCTGTAGAAAAAACATATTCTCCCTGCTGCACATTAAAAATTGAATAGATCAAATTCATTTTTTTATTCATATGACCGAGAATGAATAAGAATGTCCTTGATCTTTTTGATCTAAAATAATGGGGGTATTACATCAATATAAATCACTATTATTGTATTATTTGAATAAAAATACATTTAGTTCATACAAATTGGGCATTTATTTTTGTTTGAATAAGGAAAAAGCATCATGGGGGAATTGGTAAACGTTTAATTATAAATTATCCATTATTATATTATTATATTTTATCCATTATAATATTATTATATTATCTAATTATCCAGATTGTTGAAGACTCTCTAAGTCTAGAAAAACTTATAAGAAGAAAAATATAGTTTTGTTTAAAGATTGCTAGGTATTTTTTTCAGAATATTAGATGTATAAATCAGTAACTTTAAAATGTAATGTTTATACGACAGGCAAATAGTGGGGCTTGTATTGTTTACATTTGACCAAAGAAAGAAGTTCTGACAGACATTGTGCTCATTTGTTTTTTAGCTTCCAATTTGTATTTTGTTTACTGCACCATATTAAAATGTCCTGTTCTCCCTGTCTGCAGAAACACTCAAGCAACACTGCATTGTACATGTAATGAGAGAGGAGGACAGTGAGATAGGTGGAGAAAGGACATTCAGATGTGTTGGGATGTGCTAATTAGATAAACCAAAAAAATAGTATAAAAGCCTGGCACCAAAAGAACTAAACAAAAAACATGGAGGCACAGAATAGGTAAGACCAAGGTGAGGAAGAACACAAAATACATAGACAAAAGGAAGAAGAAGAAAAAAGGTAGATGTGTATTTACAATGTCTCCAAAAAAGCACTGTGAATCAAATGCTTTTTAAATATTTAGTAAGACAAGACACTGGGTACTTAGTCACTAAGTGCCACATGAAAAAGTGAATGTGCTACAGCTCTAGGTAACCTTCACTCCTATGTAACTATTTCTTCAGCCTCTTTTATGCAGTAACTATCTTTTGTCTCTACACAGAAGTTGTATTGTTAAAATAAATGCAAATGGAAAATGAGGTGAAGAAGTTGTAAGCCTTGATAGACAGAAAATGCCAAGGACGCGATACCAGAGACATCATGAAATAGTCAGGAAAAGAAATGGAAAGAGAAAACAGGAGCATAGCACTTTCGTTAAAGGGAAACTTTGGTATTTTTAAACCTGTACCCTATTTCCTCATTTTGTGTCTAGATGACTAATGGGCTCAACATTTTTTTTTTGAAAATGTGCTGAGTGAAACCAAAGTTCCCCTTTTTAAGAATAAATGCAGATGTACACATTTCAGTTCAAGTTTGCAGGTCTGAACATGAAAAGAACATTGAAGAATGAGAGAGAAAAGGAAGAGAGGAGGAAGGATGAAATGGTGAAGAGCTTTCACAGCCAGTGTTGACATGCATTTCATACATCACAGAGGTCAGGTTTATGGGTCAAGAGAGAGAAAAAACATAAAAGGAAGTGGGTAGATGGTAGGAAATGGATCAAAGGTCTGGTTTACTTGTCAAGATAAAGAAAGAACAACATGGAAACAGAAATGACACAAAGGGGTGTGTGAGGCGACATGAAGTCTGACCTCATGTAATCACAAAATAGGCTGAATGTTATGAGAAAAATCTGTGATGTGCGATAACATCATTCAATACTGTGATGATATGACTTGTGATAAATAAATATTGAAGTGTGCATATTGGCTGTAGAGTTCCTACGTATTTCTGCTTTAATAGGTAGACCGCTAACAGAGACCCCAAACAGTGAGTAGCCTATGATCATGCACTATTAATGTCCATATTGCAATGAAAAAACAATCAATGCATTAGTTTTATTATATACTATATTAGTATTTGGGCTTCATGTGAAAGATATCTAAAGGCTTTTGGTGAAACCAAAACACCAATGCATCTAGTGGTATGGTTATAGATGTCACCCTGAGTGTGTAGGAGAACCTAGGATGGCTGCAAAAAGTGTGAAAGGCCATCACCACTTTGCATAACCGGCACTGCACTTTTATAGCATCACTGACAGCAATTGTAAAACTGGCAATTTCTTCAGCATTTTGCTACAGGTGTTGTCAGGCAGCATGAAAGGGAAGAGGGCTTGATGAAGCACTGAGTGCAAAGCAAATGCATATTTGCAAACTGCACACACTTCACACTATGCAGAAACTTAATAAAGAAGTGATGTAGTGATGTTTATTTATGTTGGTTATGAATGGGCATTCAAAGCTATAATGCATTTGGTACAGCCCTAAATGAGTCATCAGTCTGCCAGGTGTTACCATAGCTTTGGCATGCTGCAGGTTTTGCAATACATGGGGGGGGGGGGGGGGGGCTGTTGTGCATCGTTACAGTTTTCAATACACAGCAAAATGTACCAAAATTTTGTGGAGCATTTTTACAGAAGCCCAGCATTCATGTAAAAATGAGGTTTTGACCGATCACTACAATGTTCTCTGCGATAACTGGTGTTTTGATGAATTGGACCCAAAACAACAAGAAGGCTCAATAATTTGTTCCAGCATCCTGGATCCAGCCACATCCACCCTCTGTAGCAGGTTTTGGTAAAGTAAAATAATAAAGGAGGAAGAAGATAGCAGTAACAGAATAATCATTTTTTTACACCACAGTAAGGTAAAATTGGCCACTTTGAAGTCCTTGCTGGACAATCTGAAAGTGAGTGAAATGAACAGATGATTGAGGGGTTTGGACTGAAAGAAAGAAATGAGGGAGCAAGAGAAAAGGCAATGAAAGAATGAGGTTGTGGAGAAAACTGGGAAAAGTGTATGTAAGCAAAAAGAAGAGACAAACAGTACATAAGTGATGATAAAGACATGATGGAGGAGGGGAATTAGAGTGGGATATAAGACGATAGAGACAACATAAAAAAAGAAAAAGAAATTGTGGCTCGTAACATCTGGTGCAGGGTTGTGAAGTGGTTTTTTAAAAGGTCAGATTCGTGGTAGGGCATTCACTGATAAGCAGGTAGTGCTAGTTCAGGGATTTGCTGCCTTTAGGGCATTCGGAGGTGTTTGTCATCCAACGTTTAACCCTGCCTGCCACAGAGACAATGGAGCAGTGTTGGTAAAAATGAGCATATAGCTTTTATCACACATTTGTCATTCTTTACAAGGGCTCCACAATAAAAGTGAGGGAGAAAATGTTGCCGGCTGAAATCCCTCTGAGGGGACAGCTGCATGTGAGTTTTGATTTATGCAAATTGGGTCTAAGCAGTCATCACACTAAATGATCATCCCCTCTCCTTCCCTCTCCAGCTCTGCCTCTTACCTGAAAAAGGAGGAGTCATTACCGAAATGACGCACAGCCTTCATTGTGTGTGTGGCATTTGCGTCCTTTCTGGTAATGGCTCATCAAGAAGATATCACCAGAGTGTTGATGTGGATATCATTGACCTGAATTAAACACAATCTCATTGTCGTTCTGTCTGTGTACATCAGCTGTTTGACAATTAAGTACAAATGATAATCAGGTTGAGTGCAGCCTCTCTTTCATCCTGTTTACCTGTCCGCCCTTCACCTCTTATCAATGCAGTTAGTGCCAATTAATATCCACTGTGTGCAAATTTGAACAACCATTAACAATATTGTGCTTTTTCTTGTCTCCAAACGGTCGTTTTGTCGTGCTTTGTTTGCTGTCTCCAGTTAATTATACTTGTGTATATATATTACCAAGAGAACAATGAAAATATTGCTATCGGCATGATAACTACCAGGAAAAATTTGTGTGTTACACACAAATTGGTAACTGGTAGTTATCATGCCGATAACAATATTTTCATTGTTCTCTTGGTAAGTGGAGAAACACCTAGAGAACAGGTGTGTCATACACAACATGCATCATACATACTTAAACATGACTTATGCTTATGGAGCTTCTGCTGACACAAATGGCTTTGATTTATTAAGTTCTGCATGATCGGCTGTGTAGGTACCATGTTATTCTTCAGATCAAGTTAATATTATCAGAAATAATTATCTCATTTAGGATTTAATTTATTAAATCCAGCACAACAAAGTTGAAAGTCGCAGCAGAGAGAACAGGGAAAAATCTAACTTAACTCCGGAGGTTGTGGCAGAGAGAGAGAAAAACATGATCAATTCCAGTGTTCATTGACCTGGTGAGGTCACAGTTTATAGGGCAGGGCAGCAGGTCATTAGCCAGCCTGCAGTGGTCATTGGGAACGGGTTGTAGTCTGCCCACTGGTGCAGGCGGTGTGGTGCATTCAGGGGAGTTAAGGATTTGTTTGTTCCTTTGTGTTGTTTTGGAGGGCGTGCAGGCTGTGTGACTGTGAACTACAGCTGCATTAACCTCATTCTCTAGGAGGCCGTGCACCTGCCAAAAGGCTGTTTGAATCTAAATGGTAGGTAATTATGCAGAGTGAAGTGCTATTTTCTAAACCTCTGTGCATGTGTATCGGACAGAGCCTATTTCCTTTACAGTGATGTTTAACTCAACAGTCAATGAATCAAAACAGCAGCAGTTTACACTATACACTATTGCAATCTTGGGTTTGGCTAAAGCAGGCCAGGATAGTTTCTGTCACTCAGCTAATTAATTATTTGACTTAATTATTGCAGCTCTGTGATGTCTGTCTGTGGTGATGTCTGCCCATGCCCTGTAAATGGGATCAAAAAACACTACCCTAGGCAATCGGCAGTAGGTAAAATGGGCACGGGGGGGGATATGCTGTTGTTAAAACTTAGAAGAACATCCATCCAATCAGTGCATCCAGGAAGTGGATGGATTTGTTCGTTCCCCCTGAAGGGAGGGGTATTTTTTGTTGGTGTGTCGTTCAAATATCTATTCTCTAAGGCCAACTTTGGCCTTAGAGATGCTGAGCTTCTTTTCTAAAGAAACCTATTGTCGTCTAGCTATAGCCAGAGACAAGTACATAACATTTACGTTCAGAGGTGTGGACATTAGTATGATGACGATGATGTTATGTGATGAAATGTCAAAAACTGTGTGAAATCTGTTGGGTGATGCAGTATGTTTGTAATCTTCAAATTTAACCTTTTTATTAAGCCTCCCGTTCGCTGGAATGTCACACTGTGTGTGTGTGTGTGTGTGTGTGTGTGTGTGTGTGTGTGTGTGTGTGTGTGTGTGTGTGTGTGTGTGTGTGTGTGTGTGTGTGTGTGTGTGTGTGTGTGTGTGTGTGTGTGTGTGTGTGTGTGTGTGTGTGTGTGTGTGTGTGTGTGTGTGTGTGTGTGTGTGTGTGTGTGTGTGTGTGTGTGTGTGTGTGTGTGTGTGTGTGTGTGTGGACAGAAGGAAGTTGTTGCCCTATCACGGTGCAGTCTCTGAACATTTGGGACGTGAAAGATTAATAGTTGCTGCGGGCCATGCATACATGGCTAACCACACATGCACACAATTTCTTTTTAATATTGATTTTAAACTGTCAACTGTAACATATTGTATTAATTTAAAAAGGAAACCTTACAAATGTGTAGAATTAGTCTCGTCTGTAGAATAATTTTTGTTAGTTTCAAATCCAAATGAGGTTCTTTCCTGAAGTTTGCGGGAAAATATAGAACTTTGCAGCACAGATTTTAATAATCCTGCTTCTCTAAGGTTCTATCTCAGCCTGGGTCCTCAGACCTCTCTCCTGTCTCAAAAGGGGAAATATCATTGAAAGAGAAATTGGGAGGAGGGGGGTAAAGCTCCCATTAAGGAGCAGAGACAATCAGAGTAGAGGCTCGGCTTCAATATCTGAGTTTGTTTCAATACCCTGGCTTAATAAATTTAGGAGAGAAATTCAATACACTTCAAGATAAAATAAGTACACTGACACCTGTTGCCAATTATGGGGCTGCATCCATCCCCGGAGTGTCTGTGCATGCATGTAATTTGCATACATTCAAACCAATATGTATGTGTAAGTTTTCAGGTCATATTCCTCACAATAATACAATCTGCCTGTAGTGTTTGATACTGCATTGTCTACAGTTCTTTCACATGATCCCGCATGTACAATGCATATTGCTTCATATGTCCTTTTTACTTTGTGGATTGTCGCATTTATAATACTGTGAAAGGAAAGCTTTTTGCAGGAAAAAAAAGAAGAAAATGAAGAAAAAATACAGTAAAGGTCTATTGAAAAGATAACATGCTTGTTCTCCGCTTTGCAGGAACAGCATAAAACAGAATGCAATAATGGAAGAATGGATGGTGGAGGGGGGGACTGAACTTATTGGCAAACTGACAAAGTTATTTTTATCTGTTTATGATTGTAAGGAGGATGCTTTCATTTTAATTTAATTCATGGAAGCAATTCTATCAGAAAGTAGAAAACTTTTCAAAGCATAACCACAAAAGACGGATGCGAGGGAGGACTAAGTGAGTAGCAGGGGTGATGACGCAGAAAAAGCTTTTGATAGGGTTTGATTAATCTCAACAAATTTTTCAATGACTTTTGAGTACATCTTGAGACCACAAAGAAATACTCGTATAACTTGAATAATAATCTATTAATCTAATAATCTAAATATAGATTTTTTTCCCCCTTGTACATTGTAATGTACATGTACAAATACATGCCTATATGGTATAATGTGTGTAAAGGTTGGAATATTTATGGAAGTTTGCGCATTTTTGTGCACATGTCAGCACGTGGCAAACGGTTCTGTGTTGAAATTGTGAAAATGTGCGTGAACTCCTGTGTGTGTGGTCCGGTGGGTAAAATAACCATTGATTTCTTTTTTGTTTCAGACCAGGCAGGGATGTCAGGTTCTTTTGTTGGATCAATAATTTCAGCACATTACCGTGCTCATAACTGACCAGTGAGGGAATGAGTCTCTCTCTTTGCAATGAGCCTATGTGATTGAGTGTGTGTGTGTGTATGTGTGTCCAAAATGGGTGGCAGAAAAAGAGTTTAATGACTTTTTGAT
Organism: Lepturacanthus savala; assembly: GCA_030544235.1. Lineage (NCBI taxonomy): Eukaryota > Metazoa > Chordata > Actinopteri > Scombriformes > Trichiuridae > Lepturacanthus > Lepturacanthus savala. Next base: position 14,379,225 of record CM060474.1, read on the forward strand.
CAATCAGTGCTATTGATCAAAATGTCAAAAACACACTTTTGTAGGAATGTGTAAAAGGTGAGCATGTAAGTGTGTTTTAAGTAGGAGAATTTAGATATGAACATGACATGAGGAAAAAGCAGTGATCTGATTAAGTTAATCAATAAAATGTGAAAAGTCACTGATGTAAAATTGGTTACTTTCCTAAAACATGCTTGTTTCTTTGAACCTCAACAGTGAGAAATCTTTTGACTCCTTGACAATAGTTGTGCACACAGAATTGGTACGTTTCTGCTCCTGTGTGTGCATGCTTGTTACATGCTTGTATCCTTGTATGTTTGCTGATGGACATGTGCATCCACGCAGTCTGTTCTTTACCCCGATAAATCCTTCATGCTGCCAGTTCCACATGGAGCAAGCAATGAGACTGACAGATAAATGACTGAAGGATGAAGATTAGAGGGAGAAGGTGTAAAGGAGCAAGAAACAGGAAATGAAACTGTTTTGGAGATGGGAGTGAAGAGAGAGAGCGACATTCGTCAGGGGATGTGAATGCAGGTAAGATTAGGAGAGAGAGGTGACAGCGAGATGGAGAGGCAGAATAAAAGACTCAGCGAGACAGACCGGAATGACAAATCAACCGATGTATTAGGGGAAGAAAGTAATAAAAAATGATTAAAAACAGGTAAAAAAAAGAAGTAATGTGAGATAAACGCAGTCATAAAAGTAGAGAAGAATACATTAGAATATTCTTTTACTCCCTTTTTGTGTCACACCTAAAACCAGAGCCTATCTTTGAAAGGAAACGAGTTACAATCTCCTCCCTAATATCACCGCTTGTTATCTTGTGACTGAAAATCTATACTAACCGTGGGCCACGGAATGACATATAAACCATCTCCCCTAACAACTGAGGAAGGACCGAAATGTCAGGTGGCTAACCGCTTCCAGAACACCAAAGTAAAGTGGATCTTGAGAACGCAAATATTTTTAAAGAGCCAAATTAACATCAATTCAGTGACAGTTACTGAAGTCACTGAGTCACTTGCGGAAGACAAAAAACATCACAATAAGCAGCAGGACGTGGCTGCAGTATAGGTCTTGGCCAAGAATTGAATTTTGATGTGTTCAATTTGTGCTATTTGATTATTTATTTATAGATTTATTACCCACTGCTATTCTTCTATCGAGGTTTCTTTATTATATGATGTTGATAAGCTGCAAGTGAGCACTCAGGGTCATTGTTTCATCTCACATCTAATATAAGTCAAGACTTGCTTTTTGCACTGCACTGCAGGTATATGCAATAATGATACCTTAAAAAAAGAAATAGACACCCATAAAATAAATACTTCATTGACAGTAGCACTCCCTGTCACCGACTTAAAGCTCAGGGGAGGCTGCACATATTAATTTAAGCAGTACATATCGGCTCATATAAATTTATTAAGCCCATCTACAAGGATTATGCAAAAGACAGGATAAGAGTGGCTTTAGTGCAACTCAGCTGGGAGGGTGAGTGTTTTATTGTCTCCGTCTTCAGTGCTGCGGCAAGCAGCTGCTGCTACCTCTGACCATCAACAGATGGCGCTGTGGTATCGCAGTTGCTGTGCCACACACATCACGGCACGGAGACTCCGGAGACGTGAACGGTGAGCTGGAGCAGCATCAAATGATCAAATTGTACTGACAAAAACACATTTACGTGAAAGCACTGAAACATTGGATTACATAATGAAGACATCCCCTACCTGTCTGTCAAGATACGGGCACTGTGTGCGTTTGTGTGTGTGAGCAGAGAAGAAGAGAGGCATTAAAGTGTTGGAAGGCAATTTGGATCGTTCTTGCACTCCCTCTCACTTCCTATTTTGTTATATTCTAGATGGAAATGTGTGATATTTTGGCTGCGTGCCAATTAATGCTTAAACCATAGACTAAAACCCCCAACTTCATTCGTACATCATTGTATTGTATATTCTGCTCCACTGAAACTGCACGGAGGCGACGCATAACTGAACACATTCTACTGTACAACACCTGTCCGGACACTAGGAGATGTTAAAATGCCATGGAAAAGTCACAAAACCTGCACGAAACACCTTTCCCCCGTTTCCCCACAAGCTCTCAATGCCCACGCACACACACATCACCCACACCTATATACCATTTCTTCCCATGCATAAAATGTATTTTGGCAGCATGTGCACAGAGGACACTGCAGGCACTCAGAGAGGATTCGCTCTCTGTCGCTATGCAGGTGTCACAGGTGCTCCGTGATAAGGGCACTCTGCTGTAAGACTGATATGCACACAACACTGAGAGACTCCAATGAAGGAAGAGGCTCCCTGTTATGACTTACTGTACAGGGCAGTGATCATGGAAGGAAGCTACATTAAAACATAGGAATTGAGGTCTGCTAACCAGCAGGCTGGCACCTTAAAAATCCCATATTGTACACTTTTCCTGGGTTTTATTTGAAGTTGTGATAGCCCTAACAAGATGTATTTTTGATTTTATTAACCCCACAATCCTCTCAATATAGTTTTATATCTCATTAGTCTGTCTTATTAATGAGCATCTTCTCTGATTGGCTGATATATTCACCTGTGCATGGGGGAGATTGTATAATTGTGACATCACTTCACTGCAGTACTGATGGCGTGTTTTAAGGCAAAGTTTTTGAATATGGTATGTGGATTGATGGTTTTGAAACATTTGACATTATTTATAGAACACCTTGATCTTCTTATAATCAAAAAGCAATCAAAATCTCCATTTTCTATGATATGGGACCTTTAAAATAGTTTTATGCACTTATTGCTCATTAATCTTACCACAGATGCCAGACACTGACTTTATGTGATTAATTAAAAAAACCCAGAATATGATCCAGGGTGTCTATAATCCACACTAATTCAGCAGCTGCTCTTACCTGCTCTAAAAAACTCATATCCATACAGATCGCTGCAAATGCCAAGAAAAAATATTGAATTCAATGTTGTAAACATCTGAAGAGAAAAAATCTGCTTCGAGAGATGCTGTTTCCTGACAGTACAGATAAAAAGTCAACAATATCCAATAACATTAGGGATAGAAGCCCGTCTTAAAACGTAAGTCAGGTGCTGCAGTGACTGTAAATCTTTCTTGTTGTAATCTTTTTTTTTTTTTCCTGTTAATACAAACCACGAAAACCTCTACTAATATGTTTCTGATGTTAAATGATGGCCACAGTAAGGAAGTCTTCTACTGGCCAGTATGAAGAGTAGGAATAATTTCAGCAAGTTCAACGTGTGTCATTGTTCATTTGGACAACTGACAATTGTTTTAAGACAAGAAAAACTGACCTAATTTTCAAGGTGTCTTCCTCTATCCATCTGGCTCTCTCCTCCTCATTCACTCCTTGTTAACATTCATTCTCTTGCTTCTCTCTGTCTCACTTAATAATTCTCCTTCTATTTTGTTTATGCTTTATTTCCCATTTCCTTTGCAGCCGGTTATTCACTTTCTACATCTTTTCAGTCTGCCACTCCCTCTTTCTCTTCAGCACAAACTTCAAAAGAAATGCAGAACGCCACAATTCTGCTCAAATTATAAAATCCACTAAGCGGCCAGCCTTCTTTCATTCATTGTGTCACATTCCCTCAACATTAAAGCAATTATCCATGATGTTTTTACATAAATGAATAGCTGTTTTGCTGCCCTATGTTATATAAAACAGCAATATTATATACTCAGCTCTTGAGTATGAAATAAATGGCAGATGTGCAAATAAGGAGAAATGTGCATCCAAAATTAGCATTTTCTTTCTCGCGAGATGGAAAATTCGGGTGGACGGTTACGTTCCACCATTTCCTTTCTCACAGCTAGAGAACCAGGGCACGCCCTCACACATACGTACAAGGAAAAACTTAAGCTTCATGAGAATCCTTCATGTAATTACAAAAGAAGACATTGCGCCGGAACACAGATTGTGACGCGTGGAACGAAACCGGAGTCTTTCATGAAGCTGTGCGGCGGAGCTCTGTGAACACAATGACATGAGATCCAAACCCCCGGGGAATACGTGTCCTTGTTCGCTATACACAGATGGCAAGCCATAGACGAACAGACGGATGTTTTTTGTGTGTCCTTGTGTGTGGCTGGAATGTGGATGTATAATTGCACATTTTATAAGCATGTGTGGGCAGGTAGTTTGCCAATACCAATAAATTCCTGATGTTTGTGTCCTTGCATAAAGAATGGTTGAAAGGCATCACAAAACATGTGGTTGATATGAACACGGTTGTGTTTTGTATTTGATGTAGAGAGGAGGAGGAAATGGTGGAAAAGTAAATGTTGGTGATGGATGAGCAGGGCCTTTGTTATTCACTTACTTTCCCAAAAGACAAGGGGTTGAACCTAAGTGAGGTTGAATCCCAATATGAAAAACTTTGCTCAGTGAGTCCCTTGTTGAATGAATCGTCAATCTGTTCTTGGTTGCCTCTAGCAACCATAGCATCCCTGAAATACGACACCATCCATCCTGCAAATGTACATTTGCATTCATAATGGGAGACCTCATTTCTACTCTGGAGCTTTTAGTGGAAAGCATGCCGGTGAGGTGACACTGTAGAAATCCTTAGAATTCATATTATTGAAACGAACTCAATAAACTCAATTCTGGTTTGACTGCAGTGCAGTCAACAGAGCTAAACATTTGCTCTGAGGCAGAATGTAAATTATGCACAAATCTGGCTTCACACAATTAATAATAGATTTAACCCCTAAGTTTCCTCCTTTTAAGTAAGTTTAGATGTCATTAATGTACAAAGCAGTGTAGTGAAATGCAAAAAATGCTTCTCTTTCAGGATTATTACCAGATCAGTAGTAGCTTAAATACAAACCATATATATTTCAGGACATTTTTATGTTGCTGCCAAGCAGATTGAAGGGGCCAAAAGGCGCAGTGTACATGATGATGTTGTATCAGGCATCTTGGAGTAATTTTTCCATTTTTAACTGACAGTACAGTTTGCATCAGTGAAATGCAGAGAAACAGAAAAGAAATGGAAATCACTTTTTTTTTGACATACCACCACTTTGTCAAGTCACACATTAAATCATATTTTCATATTCTCTGCCTGTCTGCATTAATCGTCCCCGCTCAGGCAGGAGCTTTCAAAATTCGTACTGCTTATATACTGTAGTTGAGCCTGTGCATGAGAACATCCAGGTAGGCATTGCATAAATACCTATTGTGTTTATTACAATGCACAACTACTAAATAATGGCTGTTTTTCCTAGCTGGACATGGTAGGGATGAATAATCAGTATATTCCTGTATTACTTTTGCTGTAGACACGAAGCACAGGCAGCTACAAAAACAGAATCAACAATGAACTATTACAAATTAAACCTGAGCCAAGTAGCTAATCTGTTCCCTCAGTAGGTGACTGTGTCTGGCCATGTTAAAAAAATACAAACCAAAAATGATCATTAGGGCTGCCTTGTGAAAACACATTACCACAGATGTAATTAAAAACCTAGTCTGCTAGTAGCATCCTACCTTACTATCTACAGCACCAAGCCAACTGGTCCCAGCTGTGTTAATTCAAGAGTAAAATACTTTTACAAACTGGTGAGCAGCTGCTTGTAATTTATTTTTATGACTGTTCAGCATGGATTTTCTTTTTTTTATCATCAGTGTAGGGTGTTTCAAAAAGTATCTGTGTGAGTGTAAGGCTGGCTAATTCATGCCTGGTGAGAGCCAGATACAATCTCAGGATGTCTCAATCCAATCAACAGGATTGGGATCAGGACTGATCCAGATGGATATTAATGGCCTGGTATATTTCTGATCTAGCTCCGGTTCAGACTTTGTAGGACATTTCAGGTCCCACATGGACAAGAAAACTCTGGCTTTTCCATCAGAAAACAAGCTCCTAAAAATTGTTACATGTAGAATGTTATGCATCAAGGCTAATGTCGTAATAATGATAAATGGACTGAATAGATGGAATGGTCCATGTCTGAGCCCAAAAAATCAATGATGTTTTAAAGTTTACTCAGTAGTGAGCAATAAATTGAGATTTTTGACAAAAACACTCACACAGTCACTTAACACAGTTGACTTATTTGTGTAGTGTCTGTTTACAATTTGAATTGCTTCACACAGAGAAAGAGAGTTTTGAGCTAATTATGCCCTCATGTCCTCAGTGTTAGGAAAGTGGGACAAAAAATTCTACTCCTAAAAAAAAACAACTGGCAAATATCAGCGATTCCTGGGCACAGGAATTCCATAAAGGCAGTAACCCTGTACCTCTGTCCTGATAATACCAGCAACTGATCTTTGCTGTAGAGAGATTGTGCGCACACACACATACACACTGTGTGCAGCTCACCAAAAAGTCATTTATCATGATCAGTAGATTGCTTCTACTGACTATTCAAACACCTTTGTCTGCTGATTCTGATGAAGTCAGAGAGACTAGTGAGAACTACCGAGCGTGTGCACTGCTTCCAGTCAGAAAATATTACTATTATAATATTATATGTAGTGAAATGCAATCATCAGTCTTTACCTCGTGGCACTGAGTAAAGAGGTTTTTCACAGTCAGTCATTAAACCCCCATATATATTCAAATAACTTCTCACATGCTCTGAATGTGTTTTTTCAGAGCTTTCTGATAAAGGGAGATTGCAGATATCAATGTTGTGTAAATGCTGTTTTTAATATTGTAGTGTGTCCTATAAAAGTGTTTAACTGCTTTAATACTGTACATTGTTCAGACATGGTTGTTTCACTTAGGATGGAGTAAATCCCTCTTTTGTATTATGGACAGCACATAAAATATGATGCAATAACATAAAATACAATGCAATAGACCAGCATTTGAAATATATTTGGACTAAAATACTCTATATACACTATAGGATACTCACCAACAGCAAGTTGTATTCATTTGAAACTAGTAATTTCAGTAAGGCCTAATTAATGTTCAGTTTTGCAATGTTCCGACTAGAGAACGCCACCACTGATGAAGACAAAGGAGGTGCACATGGAGTCTTTTAAGTTACTGCATAACAGTGTCCCTCACATCTCATGGGGTAATTGGGCTGTCGAAGTGCAAGTGACTGTTCTTATGACCCATAATGGCAATGTGTACCAATGCTTTGACCTTGTATTCTAGAAATGATGAAAGAGGCTAATTTCTATGGCGTGGGAGGCCACAGTGATGCATGGCATCATTTTAAGCCCGCTCGAGATGCTCTTGGGATGTTCTGCGTATTGCTAAAGGTCAATTCCAAAACGCAGACAGAATAGACAAATATCCATAAATGTCACATTTAGGAGAGAAAGGCACACAGGCATTTTCAAATTGGAGGGGGGCGAAACCACAGAGGGACTACATAGACAATGAGGCCTATTAGGCTATTTCTTCCAGCTGTTACAGTAACATTTATGAAATAACTTTGAACCTATAATAATTCCAAAGCCTGAACTTGAACACTGCATTTTCAGGAATATATGAATCCATCTTCATGTAGTGAAATATTTTCACTGAGCGATGTGAAAGAATTAAACCCCCCAACACTTGTTTCAATACTGTGGATAACACGACTCGGCCAGATGTGTCATTACAGTTAAAAGACCAGTGTGTAAGATTTAGTAGCGTCTAGGCTTTCTCTTAAATAGCCTATTTTTTATTTTAGGTATTTCATATGGTCTATGGGTGAAACCACATACATCAATATGAGAGGGATACGTTTGTGTCCCCACCAGGGATAAAAATAACCCTACAGAGGTAGAGAAATATAGAAGAGAGGGGGGAGTTTCCCTCCAATCCCCTCTGGCAAATCACACCCAGTGCACAATAATTCTTCCTTTTGTCTTAGTGCACACACCTACCAACACACACATGTAAACTTCTTGCACTCTTACCAGATGTCATTGTTCATCTGACAGCATCCGAGGTTTGTATGTAAAACTCATCTCAGAGCTCAAAGCCCAAACTAAATTTCAGCTTGTGAAGCACATTTCTCTAAAGCTTCATATGATGTAATATGTTTTCTAACTTTATACCAACTGCTTTCCGCCGGATTGCCCAGAAACTTTCTGAACATGAATCGTATTTGGAAGATGTTTCTATGATTTAACAGCATATGCGAGACAACTTCTTTCATTCCTCTATAATTCACCATAGAGGGAGAATGCGTGTATAATCTGTGGCATAATTACACAGTATTAGTAAGACTCCCCTGGGAGAGAGATTGTGAGATAGCGGTAGAGATCAAGGCAGAAACGGAGACAGGGAATTAGGGGAGAGACAGAGACAACAAAAGGGAGGGTGAAGGTAAAAAAAAGAAGATAAGAGTCAAAATTAATAGACATGAGAAGAGAGATTAAACAATGTCGATACTGCTGAAATTAAATCTTGTGTTGGTTGTTTGTGCATTATACTAGATTGCAGTTTATAAAGGATGAATTCGTATATAAATTTACACATTCATATGTTGTGTGCGTGCGTGTTCATGCACGCGTAAGCATGTGTGATGTCCTCTAAGCTCCTGACACCAATCTGTGAATTGATGTGAGCAGCTCTATTTTGGGCGTCGGGTGCCATGTCTGTCTTCAAGTGTGAGTACAGATAAGCCATTATAGAGTTAGAGAGGGGCGAAGTAGGGTTGAAAGCTTGTTTCATCACTAAAAAAAATAATTTCTGCTGAAAAATGTTGATGAAATTTAAAAAGTTTGAAAAAAGAAACCGTTAGGAAAGGAGAGACCAGTATGACAAGGACATGTTTTTCATGAATGTGCCAAAATTTGCCTTAAGTAAAGAATATCTCCACCAATGACAGGAAACAGAGCAGAGGTGCTACATCACAGTCACAGCCAAGTATTTAATTAGAGATTCAGACTGTCATGTATCACTGAATTTATAGTATATGTATACGTAAAAGATAATACTATCTGATCATGGTTGTTAATTTGATGAGAGACTTTACACAATATGTGTTGAGTAGTTTAAAGTTAGAAAATGACAAGTTGTTTTTAATAATACACCATTATCAGCCTCCTGAGGATAATCTACTTAAATATGCCTTTCCTTTTTTAGACTTATGGAAAAGTGTAAAGAACACATTATAATCAGTGATGGCTGAAATCCATTTAGCTACTTCAGTTTCATTGTCCTCGTATTGTGCATGCTGGCTCACAGTCGCACTTTCACAACTCATTGACACACTTGATTGAGAACAATCATTTCATTAACAACTACTACTATGATTAGTTACAATATTGCCCTGTGAATAGGTCTATTGGTTTATTTAAAGCATTATATCTTCAGCAGCCTGGAAACAATTAACCTCCAATGGTTCAAAGGTAATAAAATCCACCAGGCAGCACTTTTATTTTACTTATATTACTAATCTCATTTAGAAACTTCTAAGTTGTCTAATCAGCATGTCATATATAATACTCACTTTCATATCGAAGTGGTATGAACAGTGATAGAGGAACAATGTGCCAGCAGGTTTAAGGGTTTGTGGTGGCAGGTCACTTGAATCCGATAGGAGCTAGCTCCAAGTTCCTGATCCAGTGGGTTCACTGGTGATGTCACAACAGCAGACGGTGTTGTAAATGGATTGCCAACAGCAAACAGCGAGGAAGACAACTGGCCTTGTCAAGAAAGAGAAGTCACAGTAGTGCTCAAGATCAAAAAGGCTTCTTGCCACTGTTTTGGTCTGGCAGCTGAAGGTTAATCAAGGGAGACAGCAGGTGTCAAGTCGATGTCCCCTTAGACAAAGAAAACCTCAGAGAGAAAGAGAGAGACAAGTAGATTCAGTTTCAAATGCCTAATTGAAGAAATAACTGATGACTGATGTGATAATTCAACATGAGTAATATGTTGAAATGCAAATACCATTGGACATACTACTAGTCATGAGTTGCAATGTTCCTGGTGCCTTTGATATCATTCCCCGAACCCCTATCCCTCATTTTTGTCCATCACTCTACTGCCAGCTTTTTAAAGGCGTGTTGATACAATAGAATTTGAGCATTATAAAAAGAAACATGCAAAAAGTGGAAAGACAGATGTGAACAGAGGGTATGGAATAGTGAAACAAGAAGATGGACAGAAGACAAGGCAACAAAGTTTAGGGAATCGATGGAGAAGGTGAACAAATGAGAAAAGTGAATATATGTAAGGTGGGAGAGGGGAGGTTGATACCAGTGAAAACTGTAAATAAGCAACTGCAGAGTCACTATCATGATTTCTCTGCTTTCTGTCAGAGAGCTCCACAGGGCTACATACAGCTGGAGCTTCTTTGCATTTCAACACAAACAGTAGCTGCCAGTAGTACATAATTTTCTTTTTCCTGAAAGAAGGCGAGTGTGTTAGAGATCCAGCAGGTGGAATGGGGCTGTAGAGGATGTGGAGAAAGACAACTAAGAGACATGAGTTTCAGCGAGACACAGAACAAACTTACTTTGGTACTTTTAGTACTTTGGTATGACGTTATTACACCTGCTGACTCACACACACAGGCACGCACACACACACACACACACACACACACCCCAACACACGCATACTGTCACATAAGCCTGCATTGTTGCGATACGGTGAGACAGAATAAATTACTCTGTCTCAACACATTTCATGCATGACTGTATGTATGCACTCACACACACATAAACATAGACTCACTTGCACACACACTCTCAACAGTGCCAGCATTCATATCTGTACAAGCACAATGAATACAGTCACTTTATATGAGAATATGAGAAGCACATGTATAAGAATATAGATTAAACAGATTTTCTCTTCTTCAAATGGAGGAATGTGAAACGGGTGAAGGATACCTGTGGAATACTATAGGCAGAGTTACACAGGATATTGAATAGGTTTCATTGCAAATGAAGAAAAAAAGGAGCCCACACCTCCACTGTGCAAAGCCAAGGCTTTTTCATTATTAACAAAACATTCTTTCAAATCATCCCTATCTACTGCTTTCAAGGATGTACAGTCATGAAACACTTGTCAATTCATTATGAATGTACATCACTTTGTAAAGTGACCCCAGAGAGGATAAAGCACATCATTTCATCTCGTTGGCTCCATAACAGTTAGAAAACCAAAGAAAAGACATTAAATTGGTAGTGGTTTTTAAAATTACAGATTGTTTCTTTGCTTACAACACAGCATGATTCGCTTAATTACAAAAAACACAATGGGTAATCGCTTGATATCTTTATTAATTAAATGAAAGGAATAATTTATATGATCAAGAGCACATTTCTGACGAGACACTGAAGAACTCACTGAAACCTTGATTAGAATTACAATTACTGAATATTCTGTGCCTTTTTCTAGTTGATTTTTCACTTTTAAAAGAGACGAATACTGATTATAATTTCCAAGAACTCAAGAATACATCTACTTTTTCAATATCTTGTGCAATATTTTTTATAATGTCTGTATAATTTTAGCACACCAGTGACTTCGCACCATATCCCCTACGGTGTGCAATATTACTTTTTAATACTTTTTCTATATCATGTACAATATTCCTTTTTCTATTTTAGTTAACTTTTTTTTCCTTTTTTTTTTTAAACTAAATTTATTCTACTAGGCACTGGTAACATTTTATTCATACAAACTCTGGCACATTAATGACCATCAGGACAATAAGGTTCTATCTTATCAGAAGTCAAATTTTATTCAACCTACAGTGCAAATTTCTGACAGTGATGTTTTGGTATTTTTTTCCTTAATAAATAAATAAATCCTTAACCTCACTTTAAAATGAAATGCTAACCTAAGCTTTTCAGTACATGAGGGCTGGTAAATACTGATCAGTACTAGAGTATTGAAAAGCTATTGAAAAGTAAAGGTACTGCTATCAGTATTTAATTATGGGTGACAGCAGCTAAATGTAAAACTTTATATAAAACAAGTAGTCGCATACAAAAAAAATAGTTTTTGAAAATACAGTTATTTGGTTTTACCTCCAGTCAGTCAGTCTCACGTGAATTTATTTTGTTACATGATACAGAAGCATTAGCTATTGCCCTTTAAAAATTCTCTACTATACGGGTCGATAAAATATACTGCATATTATTTAGCCCACCATTTGCAGTTTGATTCATTCAGTTCTTGCTGTAGAAGATGAATGAGCAAGTCTAAAATGGTTTTACCCAAGCAACAGGTCGGGATAAATTCTGGGTCCACCATGTTTCACTTCACTAGGACAACAAAAGCCCTTGAACACAACCCACTCGTAAAGGATCATATTTCCCATACCATGTGAAGGCAGCATAATACCAGCAACTGTACTAAATCACAGATAGTTGTTGTTATAGTTTAGTTTGGACTAAAGTGGTGGACTGATATACAAACAATTGCCATCCATGGACACTGTTATGTACCAGCTTATGAAAATATGCTTTCCATTCTTAATGTGTTGCTCAGCTATTGAAATACTGTTAAAGGGCTATAGTCCATGTCAGAAAGAAAACATAAAATGATTATAGATGCAATAAAGCTCTGCTTTATGAGTCTTACAAAAGCTGTTTCTTAAATCACTGTAAAGCACTGTACAGACTGTTCTAATTGTTTGAATATCATAAACTAAGCAGTGAAATCATCCATGTTAAAAGGAAAGAGGAGTACAGCACAGCATTAGATGTGGTGTAATCCAGATGGGTACATTTTGATTTTGAATACAGCTCATGATGATTTGAGAGGCCAAAGCCTACACAAGGCCAACGTCTTGATAGCAGTGTACTGACTCTCTGTTGCTGACAGGGACCTCATCAGCTGATGTGCCAAGTGTGCTGACCTTGAAAGAAAATTATTTTCTCACACAGACTTACAGGGTTGAATATTTGGAGCTGGTTTAAAGGTTTGAATCTTATGATGACTTCCCAACAGAGAAATTTAACTGTGTGGAATGTGAGACGCTGTGCTCCTAAAACCTCATTATGAACACCAACACTAAATTATTCATCCCGTAAACAACTTGACTGCAATGCAATATTTTCTCAGTGATGGGTTCATCATTTATTTTAATGAAATGGATTATTTGTGAATGCCTCGTCACTCATTTACTGTCTGGTAGAAAGTTCGATAAGAAATTGAAACTACCATAGCATATCTGTCAAATATAAGAATACAGCTGGCAGCTGGTCAGCTAAGTGGAAACATCTGTCTGAAGTTAACAACATCCCCCTAAAATATTAAGATTAGATAGATAGAGGTGCTCTATCTGTCTAATCTTACTATTTTCTGAGCTTACAACAGTGGTGGAGGAAGAACTATTGTGCCAGCAGGATTGTGGTGATGAAGGCAGCAGAGTGCTTGGACTTGTTGTTGGCAAGCCAAACCACACAAGAAGATGAATGTCAGCAAGACTAAAGAACTGGTGGTAGACATTGGGAAGAAGCATTTCTTATCACCGTTTGTTTTTTGTTTTAGTTTATTAGAAATGAATTAATTTATTATCATTATATTATTACTATATTTTATGAAAGGGAAACATTTCATCTGATCACTGATCATATGTGACAAATCAGGTCATTTGGTTGATGATTGATTGAGAAGCTAGAGGAAATAATTTTTGGTCTTGTCGAGGAACAGGAGAAGCCACAAAAAAGATTACTGAGTGTGCTTCTTTCCAGTGATTTGTACTGGCAGCTGAAAGTTCAAGCTCAAATTAACAAGTGGATGTCTCCTGGGAAGAGACCAGATAGAGGAGGCCTCAGAGAAAGAGAGCCAAGTACTTATACCTGGTTTCAAACAACTGTGGTAATTGATGTAATGATTCAACATGAGGTGAAACTTGAGCAGCTACACTCACATACAAAGTTGGAGCCAGTAACACATTCAATCTGCTAAATGTTTTCTATAGTTTGCATATATTCGCAGCCAGTTTTGGCAGAGCATTCTTTGCTAATGTAACAGCGGTACTGTATCTTGGCAGTCAGCTCGCTGGCTTTCCTTCCCCTCGCTGCAATAGTGAGTCTCAATTGACTTATAATGATAAACGCACTCTATGGATGCAGCAGTTACAACAAGTGGGCATTTCAGCAGCACATTTTCTTCAGTATGGTCCAGCACAATGTTTCTGCCATTCATAAATTATTTCTGTGCAATATACTGTATAGTGCTGTGTGGCTGCCAGATTGTATTTATATTGTAGGGAGGAGAGGAGAGTCTCACCGAACAGGGAATAACTGTAAGAGGTGGAAGCTAAACAAAAACACTGTACAAATACTTGTCAGCGATTGTCATTTGATTGGTAGCATTTGTCCACTCTTGAGTTTCTGTGTATCGGTGGACGCTGACAGTTTGTCTGCTGCCATCTATTCTCATTATCTTCTTGCCTGCTCGTGTCAAGCTGATTCTGTCCTTCTGGCTTTTGCCGCATCCTCCCTTCATATAGGTCCTGAGTGTGCTCCTTGTTGCCTCTTCTTCTCTTTGTCAGAAAGTGCGAGAGAAGGGAAGAAACGGAAAAGGGGGAATGAAATGATTGCGCCTCGAGCTGCTTTGCACTGAAACTGAATCTCAACACATTTCTATCTAATTTCAGTTGAGACAGAAGACGGTGGGACAGAGAGAAAAAAAAAGGATGGAGAAAGAGGGACAGGGAGACAGGCGTGCCCTCTTACATTTTGATGACGCAGGCTGCTACCCTGTCGATCCCTGTGCTGTGACATTGTAGAGACATGGTGTAATGACACACACACATATACACACAATGGCTGTTGCTCCTGCTCCCTACCTGACAACTTGACATGGCTCTGCCTATCCCTGCTGACACGGACATCCATCCTCCTGAAGAGACCCCACACACGAAGACCAGCAGACCCTACACACCAACCCAATATTGCCACAAAGACATGAAACACATTTTTTGGCACATACAGCAGAGCTGTCAACTCCCACAGATACACACACCTTGCTATAAACAGAGTTTTATCACACAACAAAACCTTGAGAATTGCAGCCAACTAGAGTTAGGGCGAACAGGAGTAAAACTCTTTCCTACGTTTTAAGTTTATGAACTCTGGAGACAGATAGGCTTTGTTAATCATCTCAGGAGACTATAGCATGGCATAGGCCCAGAAATCAGTGAACTAAGGGGTGAGGTGGGTGAACAAAACAAAAAAAAAATTATGGTTTGATCATCACTTTTTTCAGTGCAACAATTGAAATAACCAATCACACAGCAAAATGCAAATCACAAATGCTTTTAAAAGTGTTTGTTATTCTTGATGATTATTATCTTGTCTAGATTAGAATTAATAACGTTGATTAAATAGATTTTTTGTTGTGAAATTGAAAGAGAATTCTCAATTATTGTTTCTGTTCTTGAATGTATCAAAAGTTTGTATCAAAAGACTATTTGAATTTGCTGCTGACTTAATATCCTGATATGAGCTGTTTCAGATTGTAATCGTGTTTGTGCTCATCCACGGGGGACACGGGAGAAATAGAGCTTGTGAACAATTACATTTGTTTGAGTCCTGTGATCAGTCTGACCTCATCTCGCTTATTTATGCTTCATCAACTGCGTTAAATTTGTAGTTGAACTCTGGTCATGCCCTCAGAAAGCATTAATACCCACACACACCGAGCTACACACCCACGTATATCTGTAAGAATAATAGGATTATGAGTGACGAGCAGAGAATAGATCAGAACAGTCAGAAAGAAAGGCAGTGACAGAATCAGGATGTAATGGTAATGATTTGCAGAATGCTGGTCCAGTGAGAGAGACAGAGCGTGAGTTGCTGATTGACTGACAGGGGACAGAGATAATGAGATATGTATGAGCTAATGAAAAAAAAAAGAATTGGAGGGGGGCGCACAAAGACATATGCGAGGATGTAACATTTACAGTGTTTGTGTGCACATTACATAAACTAAACTGATTTGATCCGATGCAAAACGCATCAAATTCAAAATGACATAGGCGGTTTCACTTGTTAGACTACATTATACCATGAAATGCTGCATATGTTATGCAAATGACAAACATATTGCCAAAAATACGGATACATTTGACATGAATTCATTGCTTTGTGTTATGATTCTGGCACTTATGTTTTTTTTCTATCCTGAATTCTTAGCATGTTAATAAACGTATGTACATACTGCCATAGAAGTAATTAAATGACTCAGTTAAGCCTCAAATCTTAACATTTGAATCTTGAACAAATCCCAAGTCTTTCTAGTCTCTCTAGAAAAAAATGACTTACCTGCAGTATCTGCTCTTTATGAAGAGAAATGATTTTATTAGTATCTGTCTTATAATGGTATTACTGGCCAATTTATCTAACCTGATAAAGTATGACAGTGCCAACGACGCATACTTACTCAATTTTAACCTGTATTTACTTAATTTACCATTTTAAATTATTATTATTGGTATTCAACACCAATTCCAATGGTATTTAAATAACATAAAATGGCAAATACAGATTGAAAGTTAATGACAATCCAGCTTATGAACAGCCTCTCAGAACCTATTGTGTTGGGCACTGTCTGTACTTCATTTACTCCCAGTGTGCGCTTGCATAGTGGGTAACATCATACGATGTTTATTTGATGTTTTATCTTTAAACTAAAAACATAACACTAACATCAAGTCATTCAAGTCATCATGTCTCGAGTCGGAGTCTGTGAAATATTGCACAGAAGAATGAACTAACTACTTATGAAATAACTTAATTACTGGGGGTAGTTCACAAAGGGTCGAACTGACTGCCACATCAATATTTCTGGCTGTGTGGACTCTTGTCTGGAAACCATACATCCATTTTAAGTACTTTTTCCTTTTAGGTTGTAAGGGCGTAAGAGTTGCTAAACAAACAAAATAAAAAACTATTTGAATTTGAAAAAAATTAAATGTGTTCAGGTTACCTTTCCCCACTGTACATGAACAGCTCTTTTTAGTAGAACCCCTTTTCTTTCTTTTTTTTAAAATCTATAATCCAGAGCTCTCAGAGCTGCAGAGAAATGAATTGCAGGCATACTGTTGGGGGTCTCGTTTCACTGCTTGTTGTGCTGGCATCATATTCCTATTTGTCCATGCATAATGTACTTCGTCTTGAGGATTTCTGGCATTAAATCCTGTACTCGGTGCATTTACAAGACGGAGGGGGAGAAACTCCGTCTTAAGCTTTTAAGGATGTATGAAACCTGTTTATTTTCAGGTTTTGAGAGACAAAACAGGAAGAGGTGCAAGAAAGTTTTAAAGGAAACCATATTCATAAATTTCTGAGGTCCTGTAAACCATTCTCTCTGAATCATAATTTCAAAACATCGCTGAGCCTGCCAGGTTGGCAAACGCACAAGAGCATTGGTGGTGTGCTTACAGAAGGAAAACAAGCATTATTACTCACCTCATACCCTGCAGCTGTCCAGTGGATACTGTTATCCACTAAGCATGAGATCCAATACACATTTTTTTTTACGCTTTCAGAAAGCTGTGGTGCATCTTGTGCAAACACATGTCCAACAAAATATAAATGCCAACACACTGTACACACACACATAGATAATGATGGGAATCAAGTGCAGAATCTGTGTTTGTGCATGAACAAGGAGAGGACCTGTGTTTGTTGTGCACACACATAGGTAGTAATTTATCCAGGCAAGGACAAGCTGTGTTAATGTCTTTATGGCCAAGCGCTCCACATCCAGCTGAGCCTGTGATACACAGCAGATGTGCGGTGCTTTATCCTTAGCCACTCATCCATCAGAGGATACTATCTGGAAGACTGGAAATTTACAAAGGTGTGTGCTATTGTAGTGCATGTGTGTCTCTGTGAATGACCAAATGCGTGCCACAAAAGACATCTACTGCAATGACTGAATCTTAGTTAAGGGAACGGAGGGTAAATGTGTTGGGTGAGATAATAAGAGAAACAACAAAGGCAAAGAGAGACAGAAAAAGGGGGAAAAAAGATGCTTCATTGACATTTTCAGAACAGGAGAAAGTAGGAATGGCCTCGCTGTTGGTTGTTATTTAATCTTGGCAATACATCATTAATCACACTTGAAGCAGACTGATTTGAATGTTCCAAGCTCCGATAATGGGAGGAAAAGTAAGAAAGGGTCGTCAATTATGTGAGGTACATATATTTAAATAACTGAGCATGCACATTCCAAAGAGGTGTGTGGGTGTGTGTGTGTGTGTGTGTGTGTGTGTGTGTGTGTGTGCATATGAACAAGTTGCCATTCATCTTTGGATGTTTGCATGAAACCATATGCTATGCACTGTATGTTCATACAGTTCAAATACTAATCTACTGGCTCACACATTTAATTAATGCTTACACATAAGCATTAATTAATCAAGCCAACTGGAGTGAAATTTGACCAGTTCTGGGCTCCATCAGTACCACCAGATGAATATGTTCTGCAAAATAAAAGATTTCTGTAATGATTAACTTGGCAGCAGCATTATTACTGCATACTGAAAATACTCTCATTAACCTCCACTGGACTGCATAACAGATTCGAAGTCCAACTGTTCACTCGGGAATGCGAATACAAGAGGGCAGCCGACAGCCGTGGTCCTGTAGTGTATCAATTGCGTATAGAATGGCCTCTGAAAAATGCATGAAAGTGCCTGGCCCTTTCCTATTTGGGAGCTGGAAAGCTATCAGCCTTTCACTAGCTTGGGCAGTGATCTGTGAAGCAGATTTAAACTCAAAGTCTCTGGGAGGAAAAAAAAAAAGTTTTTAAAAAAGCGGCGGACAGAATAGAAGAGTAAAAAACAGAAAGATGAATTCAGTGTAACAGCTGCATCGTCTCGTATCCTCTGTGCGGCAGCTGGCATTAGAGTTTCTGAGGAGGGAGAGATTTGTAAAACATGGACATTACAACAATGGCTGGAGCATAATCTGCCCAATCCCATTACTGGTTTGAACCATCCACAGAGACAGACATGCATGCACATGCACGCACACACAGATGAAAGGAAGAAATCTGTTACTGTCTGTGTGTGAGCAAGAGAGAGAAAGAGAGAGAGATGTGGGAGGGAGAAAGGATGGAAGGAAGGAAGAACGGGTGAATGTGACAGAGATGAAGGGGAATGGATATTTGTATGTGTGCTGTAGCAGAGAACTTGAATAACCTCTGCTATATAACACAACACCATGGGAAAATGTCAGCATCACGGATCTGCATCACACATTGAATGGGACAGGGCACAAATGAAGAGTTTCCCAAGTGTGTTCCCAAGCTACAGGCTGTTGTGCAGATGTTAGACTTTGGGACTTTTTTCATACAAAAGTTTGCTTGGAATATATTTAATTCTGCATTGAAAAAAATGTGACAAAAAAATGAAATGCAAATGGTATATAGCCTGCATTTATATAGCACCTAGATGCCTCCTGGTCTTCTTACCAAAGGGTCTGCAAGCATGTTGAGTCCATTCAGAACAGACTCTGATGAATTACATTTTATAAATCAGGCTTAGGTCAGACTCTGGCTCATTTAACTTCTCTCCTGTCATTGTTCTGGAATAAATGCAGAGCAAACACAGGCCAGTGGATGCAATCCTAATTTGTAAATATGTCCCACAAAATGGGACCAAATGACGTCTGTCAACTTATTCTTTATATTATATGTTAACCCTCCATATTTGCAGCTGGTGGCTGGGTAACTAGATGCAAAGATTCCTCTAATAGCACATTTTTACTGTCAAGTCAGTTATTTTAGTGATGTTAAAACATAAACTGTCACCTCAGAAATTTTCCTTAAATCTTCTTTAACCACACCATGTTAGTGGTCGACCTGCTGTACCTCTGATCCAACCCAAATAGGTGAATATTATATATATATATGAATATTTTGTGAGTCATTTTCTATACCCACTTATTTCACTAGGGTAATGGTATTCTGCTGGAGCTAATCCCAGCGTACCTTTAAGTGAGAGTCAGGGATGCACCCCAGACAGGTCGCCAGTCTCGTGGGGTTCACACACCATTCATTCACACACTCACACCTATGGGCAATGTAGAATCTTCAATTAACCTAAGCATGTTTTTTGGAATGTGGGAAGAAGCCGGGGAATCCAGAGAAAACCCATGCAGACATGGAGAGAGCAAACTCAACACAGAAAGGTCCCAGGTCAAGGACTTGAACCTATGAACCTTCTTACTGTGTGTCACCCTGAATATGTGGTGTTAATAGAATTCACTTCAGCTATTAAATTTTCCTTCAAACAGCATAAGACCACTCAGCCGCAAGCGCTTTACAGTACCGTGACTGTACACTTGATATTTCAAGACATGTCATTTTAAAAATAAAAGGGAGATGCAGATGTTTAAAGATCCCCTCTGGACATTCTTAAAACATATAATTCTCAATTTATTCTTTAAAATGTCATACACATTCTCCCTTATTATAAATTGCAGAATGAAAATATAATGTATTAATTTCAGAAGTTTATTCTCAGCCCTAAAGGCTTGTATAATAATCCAATAATGTGTCTGAGTTTTATAGTCAATATTTTAATTTTCATCGTGCTACAAGTTCTGAAAATGTGTACAACGTTTCATATTTTGGTGAAGTATGTACGAGAACAGAATACTATACCTGGGTTTATGCACTACAAGTCTGTGTTACATTATTCTGTATCTTATTTGGAAGTGTGTCTCATGCAGCATATCGGGACTACCAACTAGCAGAGGGTCAGAAGGTATGCCTCCAAGCACCCCGCCAGGAATATCAGAGTTTTGAGAACCTAGGCTAAGAGGAAATTGAAATGATCTCAGACAGGCTAAGCTTTTAATAGTCGGTAGCATAGAGCAGCTATTATACAGACTCCTAGATATTGTGGATCCAATCATCAATGTTCATCTTGAATGTCCCCCCCCCCCCCCCCCTTCTTTAGAGAGCCAGCATCCAGTGGGAAAACAACACGCTTAAAAGCCTCTCTTATTGCAGAAAGCAGATAGCAGAAGTTGTTGAAGCTATAGCCTTGATTCCTGACTTTATGTTTAATAATGGAGAGCTGGCATCTGGAGAGAAAATTGGAAAGTTCACATTGAATAAGTCCACAGGCAGGCAGTGAACCTCCTGTATAGACATTTATAGTACACCGACAGTGCACCCATCTTCAACTGAGCGTTATCTCTGACCAGCTTATTTACTAAGTAGCTGGCAACATCCACAACAACATGGAAGACGTTAAGATTCTTTGGCTGAGGTATGAAGCTTTCTTTATCACCTTATTTATAGCAATGTTCATCCAACTAATAAGTGAGATTTATAACTATATGTGATGTTGAAGGCAGAGAGAGGTACCAAGTCTTATATTTCATAGAAATTGTCTCATCCTGTGGATTTCCCTATGCAATTCTTTTGATACTTCTTTTAGATTATATGCAAGTACTTATATTCACAAAGATATGACTCTGTGTTACTGAGTGGGTGCACAGCGCTGAACTTTAAACCTTGCGATCTTCAAATATAATCCTGTCTTAATGAGCCTTTTGCAACCCTGACTACATCGTGCAGGCATGAAGGAGTAGCACTGAGGGTAACTTACAAACAAACCCAAATGCTGCTCTATAGTGAGGTTGCAGCACATGTTTGAGGGTTATGACTTTAGGAAGTTTTAATAAGTGCTTTAATCCCAACAACACTTTACTATTTTTTTATTTGCCATGAGAACAGGCACTTCCCCTAAACCTTTTATTTTATTTTAATAGTGTGTTCAATTTAATCCCCTAAACCAGGCTGTACTTGTAAAGTACAGATGTTGCCAATGAAGTAAAAGAATGGAATGCTATTCAGGAAGACATGAAGAAAATGAGGAGATAGTCTTTTATTGACAGATATGGATGCAAAAGATTTACTATAGTAAAAACATTAGCTAATTTCCTTGAGTTTATGTTCGGGTTCTTAACAGCAGGCAGCCAACACTCATCCACCCCTCTGATGACAGATTTGAAAGCTGTGCAACAAAGGAAAAAAAAAACATTCAAATATAAATGAAATACATTTTTCTTCTTCTGCAAGCAATTACAGCTAGATGTATGCTGTCTTGCACTGAGTTAACATACAAAGTTATCTCCACCAAACACAGTACCATAAGAGCATGACAGACACCTTCGGTTAACCTCTGTCCTTTAAGTTTGGACCACACACGTGTAGTTGGTGCATTTAAAATGACATTAGATTTCAGAGTTGTGTCCTAATTTTCAATATTCTGGTTATTATTTGGTTTGGTCTGGACATTCTGGTTTATTTTGTAGCTTCCTCCAGGCTTATAATGAAATGATGAAGTCAATTTACAAGTCAGTCTGAAATGAAACCATGAAATAACACACTCAAGTCATTTCTGATACTGTTGGCATTTTTTCTACCCCGAGTTAAGCCTTCAAAGCCTTCACCTTCTTGGGCCTAAACATAACAATTTGACTGGTAGAGCTTGTGTGAGGCAGTGAACTGTCTGTGGGAAGTGCTTGATGTTTCACTCAAGCCAAGTAAGTCCTTTAACCTCAAAGATATCCGTTTGCCTGCCTGACCTGAATTTGCCATTTGATGCACCCCGTGCTGTGCTGGGGGATAAACACTCCAGGATTGTTTCTACCTCTGGCTGAAGTGAACATCGTTTTACTGGGAAAACAGAGTGGTCCACGCTTAGTAACGAACAATGTACTAACAGTGAGGTTTCATCACTGACTAACATTTAACTTTGTGAAATATTGTGACTCCAGGCAGATTTAGTTTGAGGAGAAAGTCATGGATGAGCCAACTGTCAAACACAGCAATCAGTTGACACATGGTAGACATCAAAGTCTTTAAATCTCATTAATAAGAAAATGATTTCTCCATTAATTTTATTTTTATTTAAAGATTAAAACTATAATATCTTGTTGAAGAAAAAAAAAGATTGATTTAGTATTAGTAGAGTAAAATGTCCACTTTTTAGTGTGTGGTTGGTTTTAGCCTCAAGCTGTTGTACTTGTTGCTTCTTTTAACATGAAGATGAATGTAATCAAATGACATGAGAGTTATGAGTAAGAATCTCCTTTAAACTTGAAATGCACAAGCATGTAGCTGGTAGCTGCTATTAATACTCCTCTCTGAAATCAGTGCCCCTCCCCCTCTTAGACAGGTCCCCAGCTTCCCATAAAAACCCCTGACCAAGCAAGACCTAATTACACTGTAGTCGCTGCTCTGCTGCCTCTAGAGACATTGCAGAAAAGCTACCCTACTGTGTATTCTTCGTATGCATGTGTGTATGGGAAAACAAAGTGTGTGTATAGCCAGCCTTTTGTGTATGTAGGTTTATATACCGTCAGTTTGTGTGTTTGTGCATGACAGAGTTGGCGGCCCTCATGATAATCTTCCTCTCTTAGGTATTTGTGAGTCAGCAGAAACATGAAAGTGTGTCTGTCTAACTTCTCTTCCCTCTATCTGGACTATACTCACTGCAAGCTGGCCCCGCAGTGATTAATGATGTGTAGGTCAGATTAAATATCAGACCTAACACTCCACTCTTCTTCTGTTGACCTCACAATTGCAACTATATTCTCCGGTACTCAATCTCTCAGTTCTTGTTAAGCCTTCTTCAATTCATTCTGTTTTCTTTAATATATTCCTGACCTTTTTTTCAGTCCAATTAATGACTGCCCAGCCTCACTTTCATTGTCTCTCCATCACCATCATTTACTCTTCTCGTTATTCATTCCTTTTCTTGGTCCTATTCTATCTTGTCTATCTTTACTGACACTTGTTAATTCCTCTGTTCTTCGTCTCTATCTCTTTTTCTATCTCAGCCTCTCATGGCCTGCATGAGTCTCTCATCATTCCTTTTTATCTTACTTTCTTCTCCTTCCTCCTCTTCCTGCATCTCCTCCCTTCTCTAATTGACCAAAGCTGAGGAAAAATCCATTACACCATGACCGACTTTTCTGAAAGATGAATAGCTTAGAAGAAAATGTCAAACCCAATGTTGTATATAATTTGCATCACACCATCCTACATGCCATTACGGGCTGACTCATATTCATCCGATGCAAGAGTTCAGGTAGTTAAGTTGTTTATCGAAACTTCAAAGTAATATAAAGCCCATTACCCATTAATGACCTTCATAGCAGAAAGAATCTAATAAAGTAAAAGGAGGTAGTACACAGTGTAGTGAGGGTAGTAAATTTATTTGTATGTTTGTGTGTTCATATACATGGGTATATCTATATATGGAGAGAGATATTTATATCGATCTATATCGATATATATCAATGTAGATGGGGGGATGGTTGTACCTTGGTATTAGTATTTCCTTTGCAGTTGTCAATCCCAAAGTCAAAAGTTTTCTTTGAGAAAAAATGAGATAATAGAGAGCTGTCATTTAAAAGAAAAATAGAGCATATGTACAATCCTAATGTTGACCCAGAGGTTACCCGAATTTAAAAACCTGACAGACAGCCTCTTTCCTGTGAACGCCAAGCAATATGTCCCCACAGCACATAAAATGATCACTCTGCATCCACTGGGGAACCATTTAAGTGCCCACTAGTGGTTTTATTACAGCATTTGTGTGTGTTTGTGTGTGTGTGTGTGTCTGTGTGTGTGTTTCCTGCATGCCAGGTCGCATCAATGAACCGCCCACACTGCAGGCACAATGAGCTCAGAGTATGAGACCATGCTTTCACTTCTATCACATTTATAATTCAACATACTGTCACAGCTGTACTCGTCTCTCTGATGCTCCTTCCCACTCCCATCCTCTCTTATCTCACCTTCTCTCACCTGTATCTCTTTCTCATCGTCTTCAATCCCCCTCTCTTTCCAACAAGCATCCCGCTCACCCCTCACACCTTTTCTCTTCCCCTCCTCCTGCTCTCTCTTTTTTCGTTCGCCTCACCGAGCCATCTCTTATCTCGGCCCTTTTCTCTTATTTTCTCCTGCCCCCCACGTCTCGATAGTATTATTTCCTGGAGCAAGGGATGGCATTAAGAGTCCATATGCTTCGGTGTCGACATGCAATATGTTGGCACATGACAAGATTGTGTCGTCCTCTGCATACCGCAGAGAGTGAGAGCAGGCGAGCATCAATACCGTTCACTAGCCAACCGTGACAGGCAGCCATCCACCACATCACAACCACACTGGTAACTTTACCCCTCTCTCCTCTTACATAATTCCTTTCTTGGTGCCTCTCACATCCATGGTGTTTATTATATCTCTTTTCCTGTAATTGCAATAACCAGATTTGCATATCTCAGTGATTATCCAAAAGGGACGATCAGTGTTCTCAAAGGACTGTTCACTGTACCGTTGTTTTTGTCTGCACCTCCCACACACACACTCTTTCTGGCGGTCTTCTTTTCAGCCTCAATGTATCATTTTCTCTCATTGTTCTTGTCATTCTCTTATTGTTTTATCTGCCTTCAGTACTTTTGTGTCATTCATTTTTTTTAATTCCTGCTGTCTTTCTTTGTTGGTTGCTTGCAATACTATTCCTTTCTTTGCTCTTTCATCCTCCTCTGCAATATTGTATCACTTTTCCCTTCACCAGCTCACTTTCTCCTTTCATATCCCTTCATTTATTTTCTATAGCCATGGGAATGTTTTTTATCTGAAATCAAACATCACTATCTAATTATGAAGAACTCTTTTACATGACAAGTTATGACTGATCTCTCATGCATAAGACGCATTAAGTGCTAGGTTTACTTGGAAATGTAGGAAACTGTCACAAACTTAAGTATTTAGAGACCAACTAACACGTTAATGCTTTTTTCTTTTTTTCATATGACTTCTTACAAAACATGGAATACATGGTAGTGTTTTAGATAAACATTTACTCACTGGCTTATTTTAGCTACTTAAAATATGTACCTGTCCCTTTTAAATAAAGTGTGTTTTTTTTGCAGGCAACATTTTTTAGCAGTAAGTCTCAACTCAAAGTAGTGCCCTCTTCTGATTACACTACAGTAAAAGCTGTTTATCGTTTTATTGGACTGAACTATTTCTGTCCCCCAGCATGGTGCCACCACTTGTGTGGCTGCAATATATTTTTTTTCATTACAGCCAATTCGTTTTCAATTTTGACTCCATCTTGTCCTATCATATCCCTCTCGGCATCTCCCTATCTCTAGAGCAAGGTGTTATTACCCGAGTGTATTTCCCTTTTTAGAGTGTTTACCTGCAAACTAACAACCCAAAATAAGATACAGTCTACCTACAATTGTAATTTCATAAAAAGGCTGACAAGATACCACTTGTACTCGTAGTGTTGTGCTGATGGTTGCTATAATCATAAAAGATTTCTACTGATAAAGACATGACATAAGAGCAGAACTGCACACTGTACTTGCTATCTAATAGTCATCAGAACCATTTAAAGATGAAATAGTTTTACATTCACTGTCAATGTAAAAAAAAAAAGCTCATGATTCAACTATTAGATCAGAGGTCAAGGTGTGATTATTTTCTGTATAGAGATGAACGAGTATGTGAAGATTATATGATAAATTGCCGACATCCCTATCAGCCTTTAATCGCACCACCATGAAGCAGGAACTTCAGCGGTTCTATGCTGTATAGTCTCTCCTGGAAATGTCAGCCTAGTAAAAGCTCTGCACTGCTGCTCGTTGCAATCTGTCTCAAAGCTATTCATCAGGGAGGTGAATGTGTAAATGGGATAATCAAGCTGGTGGAGTTTACAAGTAACCATCACAGACAACAAGGAGCCAAGGCTGACTTCTAATTCTGAATAGGGAAAAAATATTCTTCCTTACAATCCTCAGTAGTCAGGTGCCAAGGGGACATGTCTGACCTTTACACATCATACACACATGTACGAGCACATGCGCTCTCTCTATCTCTTACTCTCTCAGACACACACACACACACACACACACACGCACACACACACACTGGCTGTAGTTCTGGGAATCCACATTTAGACATCTCCCCTCTGAGCTCCACAAACGCTTCGCACAACAGAGGGAGCACTACAGAGAGGCCAAGGTGGGTAGAATGAAGGTAAAGGGGGGAGGAAATAAAGAAGGAAATGGCGAGGTGAAGAGATGAGTAAAAGAAATATAACAATGTATAAAGACTGAAGAAAAAGTCCATAGCATTGAAGAGAAAAAAGTCAGAGGATGGAGAGGGAAAGAGGGATGACAGTGAATATAGAGAATGAGGCTTTAAATATATTATTGCATATAAAACTATACTAAACGCGTGACACTCACATAGATTACACACTTAATCACATGATAGGACTTTAGCCCTCAATTAAATATATCAAAAAATAATATTGTTAGTGAAACAAATATGAGCGTAAAATGACCGTAACCTTATTTCCATAACCTCTGATATATTCATTTAATAAATTCATTTCCTATTTTGCTCACCACATTACTAATTCACCAGGGTGTCCATGTGTATCATTCGCTTACCTGAACTCATTGGGAGCCATAGTTTTAAGTTTTTAGGCAGTTTTAACCACCTAGCTGCACCTACCTTTGGCCATAAAGCTACAACAGCGGTGGGTACTGAAATGTTAATCATTCATATACTGCATATTGCTGTACTGTAGCACCTACGCCTTGCTGCTTAGAAAGCAAGCTAACAAAAACAAATACACAAAGTACACCCAATAAACAGCAATTATTGATGCAATTAGTCATATTCTACTGCCCTTTGTTTGTTTCTTTGTACACAATATGAATCTCCCATCTCACACACTCTCTCTCTCTCTCTCTCACACACACACACACACACACACACACACACACACACACACACACACACACACACACACACACACACACACACACACACACACACACACACACACACACACACGTGATTCAAAGGTAAATTCATTGCTCCTGGCAGATTGTGTAGACAGCAATTGCAGACAATGACAAATATGATTAATTGAATTCTGCCTCAACAAGACAAGGGTGATGGTCACAAATTACACAAATTTGCAGCAGGAAGGCTGTTTTTCATCCTTGCATACTGAAATTTAGAATTGATAAAACCATTTTTTTACAGTCTGCACTAGTTTCTAATTCGTCTGAGTCAAAATAAAACTAACATAAGAAACACACAGAGTGATGGACTGTAGTTTATGATGACACTGATGAGAAAATGAATTTAATGTCTGTTCTCTCTAGAGGAGGTTTGTTTGAGACAAACCGTAAAGGCTGTAAACTGAAGAATGGGTGACAGGGTGCTAGCAGTAAAATGGGTGAGAGCGAAGGGAGGAGGTATCACCCTGAAAAACTAGTAAACTGCATAAGCCTGGAAATTATGCTCATAGTCGAAGTACGCATAATCACAGTAAGATATGTGGACCTTATGATATGTGTTCCTATGACTTCAATTGGAAGAAAGATGGAAAGAGAGGACAGAGGGAGGTATGGAATAAAAGGGGGAGGCTTAGGGGAGTAGAAAAAGAAATTGTCTTCAGGTCAGGTGGGAAACTATCTTCTCTAATGCATGTTCCCATTTGTCAGCAAGCATCAGTCAAACCCACACCAAGATGCACAGGTGATGCTGAGCGAGTAAAGCGCAATTCAGGCATCATTATTTGTCAGGATGTTCCAACTTTATTGCAGATACAATTTTCCACACTTTAACAGGAGAAACAAGCCAGGTGGAAATAAACAAAATTGTGTGTGCAGCCCCCACATGGTATGCTGCACAGCAGAAGGCAGTGCGAGGAAGGTTGGAGGAGGGTGGCATCTCTCTTGTTAGCTCAGATTACAATGTGCTTCCTCATGTTTTCATTTAAGCTCTGGTGACTGAGCCGCTGCGGCTTATTGTCAGATAATGTCCCAGTCGTGATCCGATGTGAAATGTTTCACAAGAATCCGGTTAGTGACCCAAGTCAAGATGCTCCTCTTTCACTGTGAACCCCGTAGCCTTTACACACTTTGGACGACCACATGTATATGAAACCGCTGGCATACATACATAGGCAGTATCTTCTCCTGGGTTAATGGCCATGTTTCTGATTCATTTATGTAAAAGTATGAACTCCAGTGGCCAAACACCCACGTAGCCGCCAACTCCTGCACATTCCCCAGTGTGATACAGTTCATTTTTCTTTTCTAGTGAACGCTTGTAGAATGGGTTCTTCTTGCAAATGAACATCTGTCCTTTTTACTGGACGTGAGAAGACTCCTGAAAACATAGTAGTGTTTTTATTTATAAAGCCATAAGTTGCTGTCATTTTTTTTTAACTCATTGAGACTTCTTGAATAAATAAAACTTAAGGACTAACTATTATTAGTTGACATGAAGCGTACTGAACAGCTTCATAGCTACAAGTACAGTTTCATCCATCGCAACAATCCCACATCTTACTATTTTATTGTTTGAAATGAAAACCAATGATTTCTCCCCTGGTGAGCATTTAATTATTTTGGACAGGAAAACCCATTTAAAGCATTTCTTTCTCTCTTTATTTTTTTGTCATGGGCATAAAACTTAAAAAACACAAATGGAAGAAGCAGTTCATTATTTTATTTGTGTGGTTTCAAGCAGAGTTTATAGTCGATGTCACTGCAGCTTTAATGACTTATTCAAAACCCTGTCAGAAGCTGGGTCTATTTTAACAAATACAGTATACAGCAGTATGACAGTTCTGCACTTGCCCCCCCTGAATTTTTCATTATGATGGATAAAACACTAGAGAGGAAGAGGAGGGAGAAGTAAGAAGTTGATACTGTATTGACCCACTCTCACAGACACATGAACAAACAACCTCTACTGCTGACCAGAGCATGTGGCGGACATAGTAGGGTTAATGGAGTTTTATGGTACTGATATGCTCATGGTCACCTTCTTTTTGTTTAATATAATTGGCTTTTGAAACTAGGAAGTTTTGTGGATCCTGTGTCTGTCCCTTCTTTCATGAAGTCACTGAACTAGTCTCTTGTTCATTATCTCTGCCTTTTTCTCTGGAGTTTGTGTTTTATCTCTGTTTTTGATTCATCTCTCTAGTGATCTCCCACACAGTATTATTATAGTGGAAGACTTGTCAGTCTGGAACCCTCTCTTATGTTTTCGAGTATCTTAGGTCATTTTAAAACCTATAGTCAGTTTGCTTTGGTCCGAATCAGTCATACGATTGCAATTTCTATACCAAAACATACCTTACCAAAGATGAAAGCACACCAGACGTGGATTTAATCAAACTAAACAAGGTTGGCTGAGAAAACTCCCATATTCTCTACAGCTCTATCATCTTGTTCTCTCATTTTCTCCCCCCCACCCCCCGTTTTCCACAACTGCAGATATCCCTCGCTCTCTTGACACATGTCATTCAGCATGGAGTCATCAGTCATCCTCTCATGTGCAGTGTTTCTATCTCTATTGGTTCATTGCTCTCAGCAAACCTTCCTACTTTTCTATATGAATCTACCAAATCACCTCGCTGAGACACAGATAGGAAACATGTCATTTCTCTGGTTAGATTAACTTTCAATCTAAGGCTGAAATCATTTCTCGAGCAACTTGAATAACTCAATTACTAAAAAGCATCGATGCATATACTTTGCATTGATGATTTAATCCTTATTACAGTACACAGATGATTATTTCTGTCCTGTAGCAGCCGGTATAATATTGTATATTGTAAAAAAAAAAATCACTGAAATTAATTTACTGAACTGCAAATACAGACGTTTGTAATCGATTTAAAATTTGATTTCCTGGTTGCTGTGGGGATCTGCTGTAAATCTCCAGAGTCCAGAGTGGACTTGTGAAGCAAATGGAATTCAGACACTAACACAACGTCAGTGCTTCGGCATCTCAACAGAAAGCATTCAGTCCTGGAGCAGACATAACATTAATTTTAGCTTAAGAATAGGATCTGATTACTCGCATCAGAATACTTGATTACTAAAATAATCAATAGCTGCGGCCCAATTTCAGTCACACATAGTAAAAACCAACCTAAGTATTTTTAGACTATTGTATTATGTTAGCCTGGCTAACTCTAGACTTCATATCAATGTAGATTCATATTCTCTTCTGGGAACCATTTGTTCTGCACTATGAATGTCTATCAAATGCATCTGTATGTAGCTTATAGACAATCGTATGAAATATACCCGATGATGTACCTAATACTGGTGACTATTAAATAGTTTAGTGCTTAAAATTGCTATTTTTTTTAAATAAATGGTTGCATCAAAAGGTGAATTCCCATCTGCTGCCATGTTGGATCCACAGTTATCAACAGAGTTGCTTCTGTGTTTCACATTGTCTCCACACTCCCTCGTTCTGTGATTGGCTCCCCAGATGAGGGGAAAATTTGGTCCTTGCTGTCCAGACTAAATTTCACAGTGAATTAAATTCACATGCAATGAAGGATGGGATATACCCAGCCTAGTAATATGTGGGTTTTCAAGCTTTAGATAGATATTAAAGGGATAGTTTGGGGTCGTATAATTGGTTTTCTTGTCAATATTGAAATGAGAAGTCCTATGTTTGTGAGTAACCGTAAATATGGAGCTAGAGCCAGGCTGTAGTTTAATATGCACTCTACACATTGCACATGTTTTTCTTCAAAACAGATCTTTTTTTTTTTCCTCACCACTGGTGCCTGGTTATGTTTGAAAATGGGGTACAGGATTTGTAATTGATTGGTGGTCATGGCAGTCCTCCCTTAGAAAACAAAATTGGAAACTAATTTTCAACATTTCTACACCACCTAACATCTTGAATTCATTCAAGAACAACAATCTGCACTAGTCGAGATTACTTAGATTGAGGTTGTTATGAAAACAAAGGACACATCAAAAATAGAATTGAGTGAATTAGGAGGGAACATGATTAGCAGAAGAATTATTTCATTTTTAAAAAAATTATATTTATAAAAATATTATGTAGCCTAAAATGGTCCTAGGCCATGATTAAGATTCTACAAGGGCAAACAATTTAATGAAATAGCCTTACAACACATTTTCATAAAATGATTTGGAAAAACCTGATTAAATATACCTGAGGGTTACTCTTTTCAATGCTCACAAGGGCATCTTCAAAATTTAACAATTGGAACAAAGTACAAACAATTTGGAAGAATGAAATAGCCTCAAAACTAAAAAAACAAACAATTATCTACAGTCACAGAGTGTCTCGGTAACCATAATAACTTACTCCTTCATTCCTGCCTGCACAAGGCCATGCAAAGGCCTTTTTCCCCAAGTTAAAAGGCACATCTGAATGATCTGAATGTGTAAATTGACGACATGCCATGTCCTGTAATTTCCATGACTTCCTGTTTTTTTGTTTGGCTAAATTTGCATTCATTATTTCAATCCCAAAAATTGTGATTTCTTAACCTCTTCAGACACACAAGTGGCACAGCGGAGTGGCAGGGCATCATTTATGGAAATATTACTCTTCAGGTTTCTACATGTATGCACAAATAATGCACAACATTTATTGCCTCAAGGCTGTTTTGCATCATTTGACACCATGCACGAGCCAATCGAAGCATGGGGTCATGAGATAGCAGGCTTGAAAGCCAATGAAGACCGACTGTGAAAGTTTGACCACCTTTGGTTTGAAGGACAGCAGTGTGATCCAATAGAAATTTCCCATGACGAGACCATCTAAATCCAATTGGGCATACCATTTTTGCAAATAAGACTGAAAAAGGGGGTGCATCTTAGGAAAGAAATATACAATACAGACACTTAAATTTATTAGTATTTCTATCATTTTTTTTTTTTTGACAAATTCCTTAAACATACATTTTACTTGGACAAAGTGATTACTTCTCTGTACATGATAATTTTAGATAACAGCCAGATCAGGCAGACAGAATGCTTGATGTTACTGATCTAGTCTGGGAAATGCACTCAGCCAGCGATCACACATGCTGTATATTCCGGAATATAAGAGGCACTTTGCACCCGCAGAACACACTACAAAAAGCTGTCAATTTGACCTATACTTAGTATGATCCAACCCACCTACTGTACATCTAGGAGAGTCATAACATGATGTAGTGTGTGTATGCAGAAAAAGATCTAAGTACTATAACATGGTGAGGTAGTTTGTTTGACGTCGTGACTGATCTAAACGGGTTTTGTCTGCTGGAGTGCTCCTTAACTTTTAAAGGGCTATGTCCCATCATCCATTTCTCTGTGATATTAAGCTGCTGCTGTTTGTGTGGCCTTAGCCACTTTCCCTTAAAAGGTATTTTCCCTCTAAGCAAAAAAAACATAGCAGGGAGCAATCAGAAAGAATAATACAGAAAACTGAAGAGAAGGATAAAGGTGTACAAAATGAGTCACTTTACTGAACTATAGTTCAGTAAAGCAGTTTCAGTTACTGCATATTAAAGACTGGTCCTTTTTCTCTACTTTAGAATGTAATTTATGCTATGCATATCATCAACTAATAGAAATAGAAAACGTATTCATATTTAAGAGATAACCTTCTCTAAACCTGTGCATGGTAAAGTGTGACTGTGTATAAAATAGATGTATACACACGTTACTTTGTATCTATAATAAATGAGGGTTTTACTTTTTGAAACGATTTAGGTAAAAAAAATTCAATGATGAATTTGCTCACAAGTCAATTTTTTTGAGTGTTATATGGCTGTAATGAACACTCTATCATCTGCTGCTATCCAGTCTGTTTAGAACACTGCATAACTATATATAATGTTTGGCTTTTTCCATTATAAGATAATTGATTTTTAAATAAAAATACATACATTCGAAACAAGAGTATAATTGGTCTATAGTTACAATATAACTAACTAAATGTTTCTACAGCAGCAACAGTTGTGTTTACAACAACTAAGTCTATATAAACTAAATCTCTCACTGGAAACTAATCTGTCACTAGCAGAATGTAAAATTTCTCATCAAAGTGCTGAGTGACGTCAGTCATTCCTCCTGTCCTCCCTGCTGCTGGTACAGAGAGGAGGGGCTGCTTCATCTCAGCTAGCAGTTTAGAAATTTGACACATTTTAAGATGTGTGTCAAACTAAGATAAACAGGCTTTATGCAGAAAGCTTCTGTTTTAGCTTGTGGAGCTCAGCCCTGCCACACTGCAGAGCAGAGAAGATGCTGCAGCGAGGGAGTGACATTCAGCTCATCAGACATATCCTTAATGTGAATGTGCCAAAAACTAAAACAAGATTGTTAATAAATCAAGTCTTGGGTCAAGTTTAAATCCAAGTCAAGCCTCAAGTTATTTGTGTGTGTAGCTTGATGTTCTCTTCTCTTTATCAGGCATATGTGTTTGTCACCTTCTGAAAACAACAGGAGACTGGATGTGTCCCTCTTTCCATTGCTGGATAATGTTATTATGTATTCGGTGTATTAAATGTAGCCTTTAGTTCTCCTAATCCTCTCTGCTGGACCTGCGCTGAATGTTAAGTGCGGATGCACTGATAATACTGTCTCTTTCTATATACACAACACAATGTATCTGTGGATGTCTACTACTGTTCTCAACAAAAACTGACCACTAAAATAAAAAAAAAAACACAGAGGTAGGAATACTTTTTGTATTTGACCTTATCCATACCTGTAATGCAAACATGAAATACTGTTAAAATTCCTATTAATGGATGGTCCTGGACCTTAACCTTAGCCTTGAAAATGTGAAAATGTAAATGTTTGACCTTTGTGTGCTTAGTCCCCTGGGAATGCTTAAAACTCTTGTATAATGAAAAATGTATATTTGTGCCTTCATCAAAACAACCAATCTATTAACTCTCAGTGAATTCTGTCCATTTTATTTATCATTTTCCACTTGGCACTACCAAATGGGTGTGAAATCAGATTTAGATTAATTTCAGATAAACTTGTTTCAGAAACACGTCTGCCTGCTGTAGCTCAAAACCTCCTACCTGTGCTTCAAATTAAATGATTTTGGCTGCAGACCAAGACAACTTGTCCCTTATTACCATCCAACAATAGTTATACCACCCTCTCACCAAAACCCTCTTCAATCATTTTTCGAATGCCGACAGTGAGCTAAGTGTTAAGTGTGTGTTTATATAAAGGAATGGTCTCATAATATCCACTACAGTGAACTGAATCTGTGTGATTTCACCGGTTTCATTTGAGAAATGTGTGCAGCATGAGCGTACATATTCGCATGCATGACTAAGATATCTACAGTAAGTGCAGATCTATATGTGTGTCATTTAATACCGACTGACATCGTGACTTTAATTTGAAACCTGAGGGCTTAGTCTAAAGCATAGGTGGTGTACTCTCCTTAAAGTCAGATGGGAGAAGGCTGCACTAAATGGAAATTGACATAGCCTCAGGGAGGAAGGTTTGTAGAGGGGTGGTGGGGTGGGGTGGGGGGAGCTGGAAAGAGCAGCTTACTGTGGACATTACACTCCACCTCTACCAGTCTCACTACACTATATTGCTTTTTAAATTATGCCAAGCAGTGCAAGCTTTCCGGATAATTTCTTTGTGTGCTGCATTGATGTATGAGTGTTTTCTTTGACGATAAGAGAGGTTGATTTCAGGAACTGTTAACGTTTCCAATGTGCACAGTAATGTCACTGCAGAAAATATCCTGTCTGCAGCAAAACTAATACCTGTAGAAAATCTTAAGGGAAGCAAAATTTAACTTTTACCTTCTGAACATGTGGTGAACCTGGACTGTGTGTGTGACCTTTTTGATGTGTCACAGAACATTCATTAACATCAGATCCTGGCTGATTCTGTTGACATGTCAAGAGATTTAAATAATACATGTAGGTACCCTGCTGTGCCTCATGTGTAACGTGTGCACAGCATCTCTCTTCATGGGGAGATGTGGCTGTTTGTTGTTTGTGCTGCAAGATCGCTGCAGGTATTTAATGGGGAATAAAAACAAAACAAAACAATAAAACCATTATGGTTGGTGTGTAAACAGTCAGCAGCCCACCCACAACTGACATCAGGTTCCTGTGGCTATGGATATTGACCCAGACATTGGAGATGCTGAGTTTGGAAGACAGCCCAGTTTATAGAATATAAAACAACTACTGCTCTACAAACGTTTAAAAATATCCTTTAATGTGATCTCCAATCTTACCTCCAGGTTACAGTTCAGGTGCGAAAGGCTGCTGTTCATTGTTAATGGAGATTCCTTCCACGATTCACGATTACAAAGTTTTCTATTGTTGCAGTTCCCTTAGAAATATTGGACAATGAAAAATCTTGCTGTATGATGACCAACAAAGTAGAGATGTCACAAGAATTAATACTTTGGTACAAATCAATGCAAAATACAAAAAAAAAAATCTTGTTTCCAAAGTACCGCAGGTGCAGTTTTTCTGGATCTCAGCCAATACAGAATTATATCAAATAAATGAAAAATGTCAGGAACAAACTTACTTGGATAAAGAAGATTAATATCAGCTGCAACAGTCTTGTCAGTTTCATTTACCAGAAAGATTACAATGGACTTATTTTTTGGCTAAAGTTTTCAACCACCTTCTTATAATGGGGGTTGCTGCTCCTGCAGTGTCATTGCTGGGGGATTACCTGCTGCGTTCAAGTTCTCCTCCTAAACTCCAGGTTTACTCTGTATCACGTAGACATGCAGTGCAATTAGTCTGGTGTTAATACAGTTGCAATACATTCTTAATAAAACGCATGCATGTTCATGGGTTTTTAGGATTTTTACCATGGTATTGAATTGGGTATCAAGAATCATGGGATTTCACTGAATTCCATTGGTATTTACTACTAAATTTCTGTCGTGACACCCCTACAACATATCTTTATCAAATACTAGCAGCTGTCAGGAAAAACAAGCAAAGCTTTTCTCTTTTTCAGACAGTATTTCTGTTTTTCCCCCCTGATTCGTCTTCCTCTCTACTCCCTTGTCTTCACTATCCCTCTTTCTCTGCCTCACTCCACTCCTTCAATGTCTTTTTTCCCCCTTAGGGTTTGCTCTCACTTACAGTGAAACAATAAATGTACCACAGGTGATGTCATTTTAGGAAGTACATTTTTTTTCACAGGGATATATGGGAGTATACAAAGCAACTATCTCTCTCTTCTCTCTCTCTCACTCCTCCACCCCACCCCTAACAACACACACACACACACACACACACACACACACACACACACACACACACACACACACACACACACTTAAATACTGTGGCACAAAAGCAACTATGCCCAGAGCTACACTTATCTCAGCTTCCTGGCCATTCTGATAGGATGCAACCTGTACTTTATCCCTAAACAAGGAGTCTGCTTCTTCTTCTTTTTCTTTTTTTTTTTTTTGGAAGCAATATCCATAAATTACCCTCCTTCCAGCTGTAGAGCTTTTGGCCATGAACAAGACTGGTAGACTTTATTTAAAGAGAGGATGGACTGAAGGTATTATGGAAAATAAATGAAATTAGATCACTGACATAGTTCCAATTTTAACAGGGTACAGGTAATGGGGGGATTTGCGGTGTTAAGTGAGTGGGGGGGGGATCCTAGCCATTATTCAACCGTATAACTGCTCCTCCCTCTCAGGACAGGGTGACTTGATGGCAAATTGTTACACTTTACTGATCATCAGCTATGTGTCCAGGAGGATTGTAATGATTCCAGTCAGTTATGGACAGTCAGTATAATGCTTGGCCTGACATTTTCCTCATTCCGAATTCCTCGCATGCTCTGAACTAAAGTGTAACTATGTTGCTTTCACTGTGAAGCAGCAGAACATGGTCACGCAGATGAATCATTAAATTTGAAGTGTTACTCACTTCCCCATCAAGTCTCTCCCTGCATGTTCTGCATACTGAGTTGCCATTTTTAACTAATCCCCCATCAGCACTTAATGCACCAAAATATAAGCAGTCTGGACCTATAAGAGTGGAACAGAGTATCACTTTTTTCTGTTATGGTATTAACCAATTTAGTGAACATATTATGGGATTTTTACCAAAACCTGTTCAATCATTGTTGGAACAGGAGGGATAATATAATCAGCCTTCCCTGAAGAGAAATTCTACAAGTCATAGTGTTTATTGTAACAGTTTTGCTGTAATGGAGAAGAATACATCTGGTGTGCATGTGGGCAAACTCTATTTCACCTAACATAACAAAAATAAATAATACACTCATGCTTAGCTTGCAGATTATTTTCACTTGTGAATAGGAAATTGCTACAGTTGATAAATATTGTTTTGCTACTATCACTCAGCAGCTTCAGCATTGTCTAGTGCAATGCACCATGGAGGTAAATACACGGCTGAGCTGTAAAACCATACTAATTTGGCAGTTGGCGATAACTCACAGATGCCACCATCTTCGTGCTCCTATGAACTTTCCACTTTCAGCAGATATGAAAACAGCCTTCTACTGCTAGACTCTGCACAAAGTTCAAACATTCAAGTGTCGGAACAAGGAGAAAACACATTTGTGAGTGGACTAGAACTAGCACAATAAATTGGCCTTGACTGCAACCCGCCGTTGTAACTGTACATCGTTATTTGCCTTCCGTTAACTGAACTCGCCTCTGTAAATTGGGGAGTTTATTTTTGGCAATAACAGTGAGAGAAGAAATACTAAACGTACAGTGTAATGGCCACGCAGGGACATGCTGTCTGCCTTAAATATGCCTCGACCCCCTTTAGTATGCTCCAATCAAGAACAAGCTATCTTTCCCTGTCTCTTCCACATGCACACAGGCAAGCCCACATATTAACACAAGAGGAGATATATAAGAAGACCAACGTAAGTTAAACAGACAATCCTGTATTGGCTGGAAGAAGACAGAGAATTGTGTGGCGGTGATCTACAAGGGCAATTCTCCGTTCGGACCAGCACATTAAACATGCTTTTAAAGAGCTGGCGATAAAATGTGAGTCTTGGGGATTGGAGAGATGAATCCTTCTCGACAGACTTTTTCACCGGAGAGATCGAAATGTAAATTTGTTTTCCTGCGATGTGGGGCAAGACTTCAGATAAAAAAAAAATAAATGAATGAACATATTACCCAGAATAGGCGATAATAAGAAAAAAAAAAGCAAATAGTGAAGACAACAAAATATAGCATGAACATGTGAGCAATAAAATGGATAGTAATTAAGGTAATTTGAGCACAAACCTTCTCACCTGCAGAAACACCATTTCTCAAATAAATTATAGGAATGCAGCACTCCTAGAAAATTGCCATATGACTCAGAGCACTTGTAAACACATTTTCTCCTGAGAGCAATTGCCACAGGACACAAACTCCATTCAATCAATTTTGATTACATGAAATTATTTTGCACTTCCCACTTGCTTAATCACCCCAGCCAGTGGCGCTGTAATGAGTTTTAAAGTGGGAGGGGTCATCCAGCTTTGGACGATGTAAGGCTAGTGAACTTTTTCACGTCACCTTCTTTTCAATCTCAATCTTTGCATCCAATATCATGCAATTAGATAAAATGTGGTTAAATGTAATTTTGTTTTTTTACTAATCTATTACTAATAGATATTATTCCGCCTCCATCCACAGTAATATACATTAAACAAGCTTAAATAGTCGAAATAAATTAACTTTCAGTTGCAAGTATGACAATTTATTTTGATTGAAAACAAAGACATTTTAGCAACAAAATGTGTTTTGTGTTGTGCCAGAGTTTTGTAACGTGAAAGTGGTGCATTAGCATATAAGTTTGAGAACCAGTGAACTATCTTAGGAAAATAACTCACATGTGTGTCATCATCCCTCCAGCTCTCCCTTCCAGCTCCTTTGAGCCCAGCTAGACAAATACTGTCTTGTTGTTGTAATCCTTTATCATATGTTACATTATACTACGTTAACAACTGGGAGCAAGGAATGAACCTGGTAAATGTCAACACAAAAATATTTCTTTGCTCATTGTGGCTCAACAGGGATTTGTTTGGATTAAAGTTATTAAAAGAACACTCAGTCAGAGCTGCAAAGCAAACACACGAGTCAATTCAAATGTAATTTTACAACACGACCCGCTTATAAAATACTCAAAAAAGTAATTTAGATCAACATGATTGCAGGATAGACTCAGTTTATCATTGCAATACAGAGTGTAAAATGAAATTACACTTTCAGCCGTAATTGCAGTGTATAATGCAGTAACACGTCATGTCTAAAGGGAAATCAAATTTGCGAAGAGGGTGCACTGAAATCATTCACATCACATGTACTCAATCTAACAGGTTCTCTGTTAAAAATATGAACATTCACATTTGTTTTGTATCTCCATTCTGTACATTTCTTTCTTCTCACCTAGAACTGCTAATATTATCCCCCCACCCCCAAGGACTAATCATGAATTAAACCATACGTCCTGTTGT
Source organism: Lepturacanthus savala (assembly GCA_030544235.1). Classification (NCBI taxonomy): domain Eukaryota; kingdom Metazoa; phylum Chordata; class Actinopteri; order Scombriformes; family Trichiuridae; genus Lepturacanthus; species Lepturacanthus savala. Next base: position 14,419,504 of record CM060474.1, read on the forward strand.
GTTTATCAGAGCTATGCAACGTCTCAGCGGGGAGTCAACACCTCAGAATGGACATTGAGTGGAGAAAACTAGATTTATGATTTACAAAAGAGTTATTAATGGTGGAAAGAATGGCTTCATTTATTCACATTTTTTTCCTTTTTTTTTTAAATCAAAGCACTGACCAATCAGATTACAAACTCTTAGTGTTGGCTTCTTTTTTATGTATTCAAGCTTAAAAACTGTCCTGCAATATTATACCATATTAGCATGTGAAAATGTGTGTTTTTGTATGCATTGTTACCCTATAATCAAGTTACAAAATCCAATTTAAATGTTATCACTCCAAAGTCAGGCACAGATCAGAGGAAATAAAAGCCACATGGGCAGCAGATTTAAAGAAATGCAGAAAATAGCTTGTGTATACTGTGCATCCTCCAATTTTAGATTTCCAACTCACCTTGCAATGATTTTTCCCTTCAAAATCTCTGTAATGCCCAGGGAATGGTTAAGCTTTTTGTTGGTTCATAGGTTGACAGAAACTGGAAAGTTGGTAGGTTCTTTTTGTTGCATCCCAAAAAAGTATGCTGCCAGAAAATGAGCAAAATTGTAATGACTGAGTGGTTTAGATCCAATGTCGTGACGTGAATATGAATAAATCTTCAAGATAAACTGCTGGTGGTGAATATTTTCCAGAGGAAGGCCATTAAACTATTGCAGAAGAAGAGGATATAATTAATAGAGCACCAGTCAAACAATACATTTAAAAATAAAACATGTCGAAAAATGCTGGAAATATGCCATTTATGTTTATTTTGTATACACAAAACTAAAGATTCACACCAAATCTTTGACGGAGACCTGTTAAAGCTGCATCAAGTTGCACAGAGCAGAACGACCAAGACAGGAAGACAAACACAGAAAAGCCTAAACATCCTGTCAATTTTCAAATTAAAACACTTAGTAGGCAGACTTCTGCCACAAAACAGGGAAGTATGACCAGATCAGCAGCAACTAATACATTTTCTTTTCTGCCTTTCTTCTTCTTCTTTCCCGCCATATACATTTATAGACGGTGGAATAAACACTGGATCATAGCCATCATCTGAGCTCTTTCAGCTGGTTTGTTCCACAAAAGGATCAACTGATTGTACAGTCAGTACTGTTTCTATTTAATTTATGCCCTCAATTTGTGATTAGAAATAGCAGTTCTTTAAGCTTTCCAGCATTGGCTGACTTCATGCAGAACCACCAGCTGTTACCTTGGCTAGATGTCCATTTACTCAGCCTGGCCACCTTAAATCAGACCTGCCAATCCAAATTAAGAAACCTGAGTCACATACAATAAGTATAAATGCAAACTAAAATCCCGTATCCCCTAATCCCCTAAAGCCAATGAGATGTAAAATATCATGGTATTGAGATTAAGATTAGCAGAAATTATGTTTTTATTAACTTCATAATAAAATTATTAACACATGTATGGGAATTTTAATGATGATTAGATACAGAAATACATATTCATGCTTAAAATATGCACACATTACCAGCACTAGTTATGCAAGTAAAGCCCACAAACTACTTCCTTCCTGCTACTTGCTCTTTTCTTATCTCCTCTCTACCTCTCTTCCATATTATCCTCTTTTCCTTCCTTTGTGTGACACCCCTCCATTTCCTTTTCCCACATCCTCCTCCTCCCTTGTTCCTCCCCCTTTCCTCCACTATGAAGAGCTCCTGCACTCTAGTGAAGAAGACTACGCAGTGGGCCATTGCTCTGCACTAAGCTGACAAACTACACACACACACACACACACACAGATAGACACTTATCCACCCACATATTGCAGCCTCTGACTCTATAAGGACTACAAAAGAAACTGATTCACATGGCCACTGTATTGTCAGCCTCCACAATAGACCTGATGAGATTGCGACCACACAAACACACACCTACACACTCACAGACACATACACATTCCTGGACAAAGGTCCTGATGACTTGTGAAAATTACTAATTGACCTACAGGCAGAGTGGCTCTGCTACTGGCACGTATTCGCAAAATGGAGACTCATTGACAGCACTGCATTGTATAGAGGATGCAAGAGGGAACAAGGCCAAAGATGTGTGCAAGAATGAGAGGGTCAGACAAAGAGTGGAGGAAGAGTGGGTACCTAGAAGAGAAGATAGTTGGAAATAGGAGACAAGAAGTGAGAAGGCTGAGACTGGCACAGAAAGCCTGCATGAAAATGAAAGGGGAAGAACAGATAAGGGGAATATGATGTTAAGTGTGTGTGAGTGAATGTGTGGGGCAGTCTGACACATTCTCTCAGGCCAGCCTGTCTGCCCAAGAAAAACAACCACATAAGGTGATTAATTATGCATGTGAATGTGTGTGTGTGTGTGTGTGTGTATGTATATATGTGTATATATATATATATATATATATATATATATATATATGTATATGTATATGTGTGTGTATATATATGTATGTATATGTGTAAAATTCACACAAGTTTTCACAAGTTTTGTGTTATTTACCTAGATTATTTCCACTTGTGTCCCTACTGTGCTGTTTTCCTGTCATTTATGGTCATACTAGTTTTCACTCTCGCTGTCTGCCTCAATGATGGGAAGGCAGCTCCATGTACACACACACAGATCCCATCCGGAGCAGAGGGACAGTAAACCACATGAAATACTCGAGTTGGCGACAGATCATAAAGCTACTGTACTGCAGTGCTGAACTGGTACTGAACAGAGATGAAAGGGAACCTGTTGCAGGGAAACTCTCAGTGACAAGAGGCCTACATGATCACGGAATTGAATTGGCACCATAAAGCATTACTGGAATTCTCAGATCAATTATTTTTTTTAACTGATTTTCGATTGATTCTGATTGCAGCACCTCTAGTTTCGATCTTTTTAAGATGTACAGGAACAGACATTGATCATTTGTGATCACACCCTTCCCGCAGGTTTGGGTGGAGGTGCGGGCATGTTTATCTGTGCTAATGGCTTTAATAACACTAAAATTTGTTTGATTTCTCTCATTCAGTGGCTTTCTGACTACCACCACTCTCTATCTTCATTCATTATATCTCACTTAACCTCTGCTGCACCCTGTTGCTTTTTCCTGTGCGACCCTTTCTCCTGTGTGTATTCAACCCTAAGCCTAAACAAGTGGTTTTTGTTCCCAAACCTATCCAGAACCTAACCATAGCATTTTCAGACCATATAACACCATTGTTAAACAGCTATTATTACAGTTGTATTGATTTTGAAATGCAGCATATTAGAAAATGCTTCTGTGGGTCATTCTGGAGTGAATGGTACACTCAACCTATGTGGTCGTTGCTCAGGCAACATAAGAATAAGACAACAAAGGAGTGAGCGACAGCAAAAATTAGAAAAAAAAGTAATTAGAAAAAACGTGTACACAGCAACAAGAGAAAGAGAGAGTGAGAGATATAGAGACGAGGGAGGAGAAGAGGGTACAAGACAGCTTTTATTACACAACATGTGCTGTGGACAGATGGTGGTGAATTATGTATTAAGGCTTTTACACTGCTCCTGTACTTTTGCACTGGAGTAGAAAATGAGACCGCATGTGGAACAAAATGTTTAGCTAAGTTTTCACATCTTTACCCGGGGGGCTTTTTTAAACATTAATACAACAGAACACTCTGTACAGGTGACAAGATGAACTAGCACACATTGAGAAAAGTTGTTTAATTAATGTACAGTATGTCCATACTTTAGGTAGTTTTATTTTGCCATTAAGAAAACATACTTTAGCATGTAATTAAATGCTGTACATAAGTTAACACTATTTTGTGTCAGCATAAGTTTTTTTTTGTATAATTCTATTATTTAACTCATGAAAACAACCTCCAGGTTCACACTTATTTGCTCTAAAGGCCTCATATTATATTGGTTATATTGGTTGTAAAGGACCATGTTACCCAGTGCAGCACTGTGGTTCCATATCATGGAGGATTATGGCACAGAGAGAATTTGCTCAGGTTTAGATACACAGGCAATACTTCCTTGGACAGGGGTAGGTAACCTTGGTCCTAGAGGGCCACTGTGGGTGCAGGCTTTGTTCAAAGCAAGCAGTAAACAGATTCTACTAATGAAGGGCCTTTCAATGGCTCTAATGGTTGATTAGTAGAATCAGATGTGTAACTGCTTGTTTGGAACAAAAGCCTGCAGCCACAGTGGCTCTCTAATACCCCAGGGTTGCCTACCGCTGTGCTAGGAGGATTTATTCACCATTGATGTATTTTAATGGTTTTTGTTAAAAGTAAAACAGATCTAAAATATCCCCAGTCTAATCTTTTGAGAGAAATCAGGGAAAAACTTTCTTCATAGCACCTCATAACATTAAAAAAATCCAATTTCTTCTCAACTTTTTAAGAATTTATAAAATCTTAGCATTTTGAAAAGATGAACACAAGAAAGAAGGCTAATTTGTGCAACACTTTCTGTTACCATCAAAATAATTTTCAGGGTAGATAAAGCCGCAATGCCAAGGTTTCCAATTTTTGGCAGTAGTAGTGTGACCATTGGGAAACACTTAATGCTGGATTGCAATGTGGTGGACTCTAATTGGTGAAAAAGCTTAGAAGTGGTAATTTCTTTGATCATGCATATATAATGTTATTTTGAAGCTGCAGGATTTCATGGATGGATTATTGAGGTTGTTAAAAAAGTGACTGACAGAGGCATATGTGCTCAACTAAACTTTCCAACTGCTATCATTCCGCAAAAACTTTGTCAATTAGCATCACACACTATTCATAATTCCAAACCAAATTAAGCACAGAAAGGTGACTGTCTTTCAGCAGGGGTTTGACATCACAGCATCAGCTGATTTTTTTTTTTTCCTAAAATCACAAAAACAGGCATTGGTCTTAGGCAAAAAGCATGGTGCAAGCTATTTGGAAGAACCACAGATGGAGGGCGGAAAGAAAGGAGCTGGAATGACATTTGCTTCACACCCAAGTGCAGCCCGCCCTGTCTGCTGCCAGTCATATTGGCCTTCTTGGCGCGACGGCCCATCAGAGGTCCTGCCAAGGCTGGAAACACACTAGTCCTCGGGCCAAGGGGACACATGCTAGTAAGGGTATTTGGCAGTAATGGAATGTAAAGAGAGAGACAGAGGGAGGGAGAGAGAAGAATACAGAATACTGAAAGCAACAGAGAAAGAGGCGGACAATATGCTGAGAGAAGAAAGAGAGAGCCGGAAAAATGCTGTCAGTATAATTAACATTAAATGATTGGAAGTCATCCTCCATCTCTTTCCAACTCACAACTCCCTCCAACGCCGGTCTGTAAACAACACTGTTAATGAGACAAAATCTCTCTCTCTCTTTCTCACTCTCTCTCTTGCGTACATGCAGGCACAACAGGCAGACAGAAATGTGAACCCTCTCCCACACAAAATCATACCTCAGACACAATACCTTCACACAAGCACACTGACAATATCCGCAAATGTTCTGAGCGTCTGGTGTTACATTAGATACATTAAGTTCACTCAGAGCTTGGCTTATGAGGAGCATTTGACACATGCATCTGACAGACATTTCAACATCAAAATCCTTGATGAACACCAACTGTGAACAGAATTACACAAAGCAATTCCAAGCTCCTGCTGTTTCTCTGATATTTCTAAAATTGCAAATTTGTACTCTTTGATCAATTGCATCACCATATAAATGTGCGACTGACTTTGTGTTACTTTAAAATGATTCTGACACCTATAGAACCATGTGTGTGTAGAGACAGTCTACGGATGCATTTCATAAGATGGACCTGAAGCACTTGACATGGCTGCATCTTTTATCACCTTTAATCCTAAAAACGTAAATTTTCATATTATAAGTGTACCATATTTGTGTGTTGTGCACATGTGAAAGCTATTTGTATGGAAGAGCATTATTTATATGGAATTCAAACAAGAAAACGCTGACTCATACATGCTAATGAATGTGAGTTTATGTGCATTGTCCACTACTCTTTGTACTGTGTCTTTGTGCAGTTTCAGTTTAATTACAGTTAAATGCACCGATGTGCCAATGGGAATCCATGGTGCCGACCATGTTAACCAATCTATCAGTTCACACCTAGCTCTGCAGCGATCATGTATGTGTCTGCTCTTTTCTTTTCAAGGGAAACGTGAACAAGAAGCAGGTGAGGGAAACATGGATGCAATTTAAGAGACATGGGAAAGACCCGGTGAGAGAGAGGTGGCTATACAGGGTGGGAGGGAGGTTGTAGTTGCCTAGCTATAGGAAGCGGGAGTCGGGTTCTGCAACAGACACACAACATACATACAGATAGCGAGAGACCACATAGACCAAAACAGTGAAGAGTTGCTTATTGCCTGGTGTGCAGAAAACAAGAGAAAGGCGTTACTGGCACGAACGGCGAGGCACATTTCATGCCGGAAACCACGCTTCAACTGCTGCCTATGTGTCCACAGCGTTAGAACTGACCCCCTGCTATATTTCCATTAAACAATGCATGTGTGATGACATGATTATACAATACCACAGCTGAACGCTCTCGTGTTCTGTCTTAACACACTCACCTGTACACAAATGCACGCCCCAGTCTACAACATACATGCATAACGCATTTGTAATGTGGCATTCGGCTGTCGTTGTTATGCAAACTGCAGCTTCACACTGATGTGGAACACAGGTTTATCTCTTCCATATGCATAATGTATGATGGGCTGCGTTTGTCTCAGTGTACAGACATATAATAGTCTGCACAGCTGTCGGTGTGTTCATCCATCTATGTGTATGATAAAAGATAGATATATGTAAATATTGTTTCGGCATTTAGTTCAGGTTTCAACATATTTTTAGAATGTGGAGCACAGTACAGTATAGAGGCCCTATTTATCTCCGTCATATCCTTGGAAGCGTACGGCACCTGCTTACGATATTCAAATCGTTTAAACTATGTATGCTATACTGAGCTGCATGCTTTGTTTGTGTGAATGTGTTCTTACATCAAATCCTCAAAATGATTGAAAAATCAGGAGGTCAACGAACTCTTTGCCAGTCGTCACTTTCTTGATTTACGTTTAAATGTGTTTTTTTTTTCTCTCGTATTTTCTCTGAGCTACTCCACCTTTTGTTTAATCAGACACAGTCTCCCACTGTAATTGTTCTGGCAAATAAAGGTTTGTCCTGACTTGCTGAGGTTGCTTTCAAATTAACTGCTGGTAACACTATGAGAACCTTCATAATGGAAAGGAAGGAAATATAGGTGTTGAGCAACCTCAGGAGGTCTTGCCATTATCAAATTAGACTCTAAAAAACAAAGCCGGTCCTAATTAATACTAAATGAGTAATGCAGACGAACAATGCAGCAGAATGTGTTTAGGGAAGCTTGTTTGATTATGTAGATAAGGGATGTCACACAGTCACAAAACAATAATTTAATGCCTAGTATGTTTGTGTGTGTGTACATCTTTCACCAGCTAGTTTGACTGTGCTTGGATGTGTGTGTGTGCATATCTCTGTGTGAGAAGGACTGCTTGTGTCAACAAGGGGATAATTAGTAATCCGCCCTGCCTGTGCTTCTTTGGACCCAAAGTTATTGCAACGCAGGTGTTAATGTGACTTTGAGAATATTTTGGGGAGTTCAAACAAGTGGGATGGTAAAATAAATTGCTGTTGGGGGATTAATTAAATAAGTCTGGACTCAGTTTGGAGTCTGTTCTGGGGACCGTGTACTCAGTTAAAGAATGTGGATGTATGATTTATGATTCGTGATGGTTGTACTGAATGCTGAGTCATTTAAATATGCTATTTCTACAACTTCCAGAACATTTGTTCTCTTTAATGTTTTAAAATGAGCTGAGAGAGCCAGTTGGAGGTCTTCAATCATACGGTGATACAGTAGTATTAATTCAGCAGGCACTTTTGAAAGTACCTAATAAGTTTCATGTCTCGTGTTTTTTTCATGTTTTTTTTCCCACTGACATGGGAACTTTCACTTCTCAGGATAGAAACAAATCATATTATGTTACAGGGGCAGTATTACACATTGAGCACTGTTCCTAAAAGGTGTTTTCTGGATATGAGGTCAGTCCAATCACACCGTACAGGGAAAAACCTTTTTTTTATGGACCTTGCTTTATGCTAGGGACACTGTCACACCAAAACAGGAAATGTTTTTCAGAGGCCACAAAATAAGAAAATTGAACAATCCAAAACAACCCTGAAGTTGTTACATACAGTACCATTGGCCATATTGTCTACCTACAAAAGTAATATCACAAATGAATTTTTAGCATTTAAAAATATAATTATTATCATCACAGAGGTCAGGGATTACACAGTTCTGATTAAATTGTAGCCAGGATACCAACATTTTACAGCTGCAATGTCCACAGAAAGATCCAGGACATAATCCAAATGAAGTTTGGCCAATTTTTTTTGGACATATACCATCACATGCCAGAAAGCCTGATGAAATATAAGGAAGTTATGAAAATAGAACTTGGACACCTCCCATGCCTAATCAGACATATTGTTCAGGAATATGTACAGAGTTTAAACTTGCACACTGGTCAAAAGTGAACTTTGTACAGCAGGCAACTGTTCAATTATATCATATTAAAGCCATTTGAAGACCCAGCACTTTTGTTTTTTTCTTCATCGTAACACTTGAGAATTCCGTTTACCATTTGCATACCATTTAAATTCCCTTGATTTTCTTCTCACCTCCTCAAACCCTTACGATATTGAAAATGAAAGCAGTTGAGGTGTTACATGCTGAGAGATGGAGAAGGCCAGGCTTTGAAACACGCCTTTAAATCTACATACGGTTTGAGCTCACTCCAGCAAAATTTGCAATTTAAATACCAAATACATTGACAGTGCCAAGGCGGCTGAAGCTCACCATATGATCATATTTGACTAGGCTTTAAACACTCCTCCCATGTGGCTTATCATAGCAAGAAAGCCAACACCGTAATTACATTTGATATCCGCAAAAACCAGGAGATACCACAAACCAAACTACTGGAGGTAAAATCCCATTATTGCCAATTCAGCTGTAATGACTCAGTACTTTTAATGCCAACATACCCTGCTTGGAATTAAATGTATTCATCAGACTACTGATTTAAATAAAAGTGAGGTTTAAAAAAAAATACATTTCAGTGCAAAGTGAAACAAAAAAGTTAACTCAAAAATATAAAGGTGAAAAAAATGACCTCACTGGTGGAATATTTAAGGTTATCATTAACTTGGATATTACATTTTTATGGTTTTATTACATTTAACATCCATTCCTTATCTTAGTTAGTTCTACCTGCAGGATTATTGGAAGCAAAAATAGTTTGACAGAAAAGAGATTGCGGAAGATCAGTGGAAGGAGAAATGGGTGAGAGGGAAGGAGGACAGGACGGAAATCATATCAGAAATAGATTTGATAGAAAGGATGGTAGGAGTAAAAAGGATTGAGGTGGAAATTTAAGGAAACACCCAAAGGGGGCGTGGATGTAAGAAACGTCGCCTCTTCCTCATCTTCCTCCTCCCACCCTGTCTGCCAAGTCGGTAAAAGCCTTTTTTTATCTGGTATGTCATTATCACATGTCACTCACAATCAGCTTGAGAGAGGAGGAAAGAGGCACAGAAATGGGCGAAACAAAAAAAAGTGTGAGCGCAAAACACTGAGAGATATGGAAATGGAGTGTGAGAGAAATTGTGTATTTGTGTGCGCGCGACACAGATGCCCACATGAGCGTTTGCATTTCACAACTTGCGCATGACTGGATCTAAATCCATTTAGAGGGGAGAGAGGTTCTCAATCTGACTGACAACTCTTTCCACATAGTTAAGAATCACAAGCTGTCTGTGTGTGAAAGTGTGATGCTGAGGGGAGATAGAGGCAGCAGAAAGCCGACCGGATTTCACACATGATCACGTAAACATCACTGAGATCACATTCCCTCTGCTCTGCGCACTGCACTGCACAAACGTGCACTGATACCATACTGGCTGCTTTTGTGTGTAGTATGGAGCCTGCATGTACGCACACAGGTTTGCACAGGATTTCCACCTTCATTTGTCATGAACAATACAACCTTACACACAACCTTTTTTTTTTTTTTTTTTGGCTTTTTTGGCGTCATTTGATACTGACAGGAAAAAGTGAGTCAGAGAGAGGGGGGATGATGTGCAGGAAAGGGCTCCCAATGCTGCGGAATACAAAGGAGATTGTAGCCTCTATACATGGGGCAGCCCCTCTACCCACCGCACCACTTGCTGCCCCTTTTGGGGGTTTTTACTCCGTTGACCTTGACTGTTTGAGTTTTACTTCCAGCTTGAGACAGATTTCTTTGCACTCAAAAGGAGACATTTCAATGAACATTCTTCAGTTATATGCATCAAAACACAATAATATTCTACAGCAGTTAACATTTCACAGGAAATATGAATAGGTAGAATGTCAAATGTTTTTTACGCATCAAGACACTTCTGTCAAAACAGAGATACAAAGCAATTCCAAGAGTGTCAGTGAAAAGTTCTAACACTTTTTAACACAAATCAGTTTGCCCCTGTCTGCTCTATTGTTTAATTTACTGGAATTGTTTTTGCCTATACAAACAACTTTGTCTTCAGCTTTTATTTATTTATTACTGAGCTTTAACTGCTTTGGGGGGGGGGGTCTAGTTTCATTTTGTCCTCACAGACTGTTGACATTTTGTAAGAGGGATATGGAACGTATATTCAATAGAATCCATTACAAGTTGAAGTCAACAGAAATCTTACAGTGTAAATATAATTTTCGATTGATTTATTTGTAACACATGCAATGTTGTACTTGAATATTTGAACAGTTCATACAGACAAATCTGAATTAAATCGCTAGCTTGTGAAAATGATACAACTCAGGGGCACACAATATTGTATATGTGCTCTCAAAAGGCGAGATGCCTGTTGATTTAACCTACAGTTTGTACAGCAGGAGTAATGTGGCGAGCTTAATGTCAAAGATATGGCTGCATCGACCGAGACGGGAGAACATCTGCATCAGTCTTCTCTGTATTGGAATAACCTGATATGATAACTGTCAAACCTTAATTTGTTTTGGGTAACGTAATACGCTAAAAACTTTGTAGTTAGAGTTCTAGACAGAAGCTTGAAAGAGGACATGTAAAACTATTGAAGATTTGTGGCACTTCAAACCGCAAATTTATCTTGTTAGTGATATCAAAACTTCAAACAAAACCAATGAAAAGTCTAAAATATGAGACCTTTAATCAGATAAAGCATGTTGAGATAATGCTGATGCATGTCAGTGAGCCTACAGCCTTTTTGTGTGCCTCTGAGAGGCTGTACACAGTTATACAGTGTTAACATCTTGCTGTTTATCATGGTTCTGGCAACCATGGCATTTTCTACCAAATGTCATAGAGATCTATCCAATAGTTTTCTAAACACTGAACTAAAAAAAACAAAACAAAACCCTCATGGTGGAGATGAAAAGTCAGTAGGATACCCCTGAGGGCCATCTGTACAAAATCTGAATAGCAATATCATACGCCTAGCCATTGCTAGACCCACAAGAGTGGTAATAAGACACAGGTCACGGTTACAAGAAGATAAGTCATATTGGAAACTAACTCTTATTCTATGCTTCTCAGTATTTCATTAATGTTACTGTTCCCCTTAATTTAAGTACAGTGTCTAGGGAGCTATAGGAGTATCCACAGCATGAACAAATTTACATCCTTGAGCTTTAATGCTGAATGTTAAGTGTGTTAATGTGAAAAATAGCATGCTGGTGAAAGAGCAGCAAAGTCTGCGCTGCATAAATAAATCTCTGGGGAAAAATGGTACAAACTAAGTGAAATACCGTTAGTTTAAAATCACTGGAAGCTATGTTCCACTGGGTACTTTATAATAATACTGTATGCCAGGTTGATAAGCAGGAGGTAATACCTAACACAAAGTGACAAGAGGGATTACAAGCAGTCAGACACACACAATAGGCGCAAAGGAAGGAGTCCTTGCATTATCCAGTAATGTATTTCTATTCTTCCTCTGTGTATCACTTTCAGAATCCCATTTAAGCAGGACGCTTAAAATTCTTAAATTTATTTAACAAAATATTTCTCTTTTTAAAATTTTTGCTTCTATGGAACAATAAATCTTACAGACAGCTGAAATGAACTCAGTGGGTTCAAATGCAGCAGAGTGACGTTTTCTGGAGTTGAATTCATGTTCATTAAGGATACATAAATGTCACGAAGGCCACGGAGATCATTTATTAAAAACAGAAATGAGAGCTGTACAAATGTCTATATATACAGTATTATGCCATCGGATCCTTTCTTTTAAATACTGACTCATTCTTAAAGGGGTCAAAGGGAGGGTGGAGCCAATATCTGTATACACTGCGTGAAAACCTGGAGAATACTCTGGAGGTGTTGCCAATCTATTACTGGGATTACACTTGGACAGATAGATTCACAATAGCATTCACAAATGAGAGCTATTTAATTTCCTTTTCACCTGGGCTGGATGTATTTGGACTATGCAGGAGTACTGGAGCACACTAAAAGGAACTGATGAACAGATTTGGCATGCAGAGTAAAAAAAAAAAAGACCCAAAGCCAATAAAAGGCATGCATTAACAGATTTCCTTGGCCAAGTGGGGGCACTGGAACAATGGCAATTTGGCATATTATCATTTCAAAAATGTCTTATGGTGATAGCATTGGCAACGGTGGTGCATCCTGCATTCACTGTGCAACATAAGCCTTCATTTGGAGTCATGGTGGTGCCCACCTGATGAATGTTAAGTCCGATATTGACTTTCCTTTAAGCCTTGTTTGAGTCTTCACCAGGGAAATATTTGTCTCTTTAGCTACAACATACTTCACTATATTCACTGGTTAGGCGTTAACTTTGTCGTTTCGCCATCTGGTGTTGGGGAAGTGGGTTTATAAGAGTTTGTTTTGTTTTCTGATAACAGCTGCCTGCTGTGGCTTAAAACAAGTTGAGAAGAACTACTTTGTAACACTTTGTGGGTTTGTCACTACTTCCGACCTCTTGCACAATATATGTAGTGATTTGATTCATTGCATATATAAAAAATATTGATTTTCTATTAGTGTAGTAGTTCCCCATAAACACGATTTAAGAATTTGGACTCACTGGATCATTGACATCCTTACACTAAAGGTGCATTCAGACCAAATGCAAATTAAATATGTTTCATTATTTTGTGTGTTAGACTCCAGGATTGCTTGTTTAAATAATGATTGATCACTTACAGCCAGTGAACAGTGGGAGCCGGTGTTGTGATGACCTTAAAACCTCAAATCCATAGTAAAAAAAAATTAACACATTTTTTGTTGTGATTTAGTTGTAATAAACAAATCAAAAATACACCAAAATACCTACATTATAATGCCAATTTATAAAAAAAAATGTTTTCAGGTCTGACGGCCTGACGACAAGCAAACAACTTTCCAAGTGCTTGTTTTCTGAATGGAGTTCAGATCGATCAGAGCCACTGTGCAAACATTGTAGATGCTTAATCCACACAACAGGTTTATCAGGATCATGTGTTTCCCAAACCTTTGCTCTCGCTACACCACATGTTCAGTGTACCACAGAAAAAAAGCCTCTATCCCATGGGGCCTGACCCACAAAAATTAATTGCTACACATGTCATACATTGAAACCAAAGCCCATTCTGGTTCCCGTTTTTTTGAAAGGAAAAAAAGGAAAAAATAGTCCCTCATCTCCATCCCACCTATGGCTTCACTCTTCCCAGCTCCCCCTTTCCCCTCTACACCTATCAGCTTTATGCTGGGTTTGTATTTTGCGAGTACAGAGCCTTGTGTTTCCGTCACTGGGGAGTGTCGGCATGTCTCTTCACTTGATATGCATTAGATTTTCCACACTTTGTGGCAGTTATCTGATTCAAACTCAATACGCTGCCAAGGGAAATTGAGTCCTAAGGCCAGAGAGAGCGACGTTTTTGGCGCCTTTTTAAATTCATTACTGTATTCTGCTGTTGTCTCAATGGACTTCGCCTGGCAGCGCAAGGCCACAGAGGTGTGTATTACAGCAATAAAGAGAGAAGTGGAGAAGCTTAGTAAACCATGCTGCCACTGCAATATAGGAGCTACTCTTTTCACCACCTTTAATACAACATGCTTACTTGTTGAAACTGTGCAAGGGAATAGAAATACAATGGATATTAATGTCCTATAGCCTTATGCTGTATAAGAAATCCATAGTACTGGCAGCTGGAAAGTCCAGTGGTCTTTTTCTGTAAAGGCTGATCCACAAAGGTTTGACTCTATAATGTACATGTTCAGTTGCTATGTTGTATTACGCTGGTAGAGCCTGTGATTGATGGTTGTGGTCCAGATCTGCTAGTTTCAATCAATCACTTGGTCAGCTCACCCAACACTTTGGTCCAGAGAAAAATACTGCAATTGGCAGATTACTATGAAATCTGCTAAGCACATTCATGTTTCAAAGATGAAAACATTTCATCTGGTTCCTCTTTATTATATTGACATGAAATAGTAGGTGAACATAGGTGTTGTATATTTGTATATTGTTTGCATTTCATTCAGTGTAGTAGAGACTTTCCAGTTATAGATATATGTAGAATTAAGGTCTATCCACAATTGGACAAAAGAAAACGTCACTTACAAATGCCAGACGCATGTTTATGATCCAGAATACTTATTACCTATCAAATGTAACAATAGCAGTAACTATTGTAAAACGGCTTCTCACCAGTGAAATGTTGTTCACTGTTGCTTAGTTTTGGCATTTCTTTCTTGGAACATCAAAAAGCAGCATGAAAGTCTGGCATTTCCTGCTTTTGGAACAGGTCAAAACCCTTGAACAAAGATGGCAGTGGCAGATGTGCATCATTCACATTTCCGATTTCCAGTGAGCCAACATGCACAATAGCAACACCCTGACTCCGTGAGACTTGAAAGGAACAGAACTAGAAGTGTTAAATTAGCTGAGAGTAAAGCTGGGAACAGGAACAGCTAGCCTGGCTCTGTCTGAAGAAAGAAAGCCAGCACCTCTACAGCTCACTAATAAATATGTTACATCCTATTTGTTTAATCATTATACAAAACAATGTGGATGGATAAAGGCTTACTTCTCCTTTCATCCCAATCTTTGTGCTAAGCTAAGCAACTACTGGCAGTATAGCTTCTTATGTACTGTGCACACACAATAGTGGTATATCAATCTTTTCATCTAACTCTTGGAAAGAAAGCGAGTAAGTCATTTTCATGAATGCCAAATTATTTCTGCAACACACTTCAGTGCGTTTCAATCCTTTTATGTGCTGCATGCCAGTTGATTGTATTGTATTTGGTTCAATACAAACCTCTAAACTTCACTTTCCCAATAGGCCTCACCTGATATAATGGTTTCATCATGTCAGTTTGAGTCAGCATCACTGTCATTGAAGAGCAGAAAAAAAGAGAGAATATATTTATATACCCCAAGATAACTTGCCAATATTAGCACACAAAGCAGCTATTTTATTACATGTCTAATTCCTGGTCTGTGACAAAAATGTTTTATTGTATTAAGACTACTTTATACTAGCGATATCAACTGCCTCTGTGTTTTCCCTGCAGGGTGTTAAAGTAGAATAGCTCTGAAAACCAAAGGGTGTCCGTATTACTTGTTAAGATTCTTGTGTACTGAGAAAGTGTAATTTCCAAATGTCTAAAGTGGTCTCTGTATCTACAAAAAACAAGTTAGCGCCGGTGTGTTTTATAATGCCTCTGCCCAGTCAGAGATGAGAAATCAGCTCCAATTTGGGTTTCACAGCTAAAACAAAAACCAAGCAGCAGAGTATGGTGTCAAGTGATCCAACAGGGCACTTCTTCATCAACATGCTGACAAACCACAAGTGGGAAGAATACTGAGCACTGCACTTTGAAGGGATAACAGCCCTCCTCAAACCTTCTGTTATCCACTTATTAATTGTGTTAATTATTTTGTACTTAATTGAGCTACAAAGGTTTATTTTCTTCTTTCATTTTAATAATCACAGTGCTATTGATTCCACCCCTATAATCCCTATCCCTGTCATTGTTGAGCCTCACTTTCTCTTCACCCTTTTTTTTGTGCCTCCACGCACCACCAACATTACCATGTTGTGTTTTTTATGCCGTTTTTTCCACCCCTCCCTCTCCTTCATTTACATACTCACTCTATCTTTATCATTTTGCTGTTTCTCCTCAGTTTTATCTTACTATGTCTCTTTGCCTTTGAAGACCAGTTAGCTGGCCGACTTGTGTACAGAATAGTTTCCGACAACTCAGCCATTCCGCTCATCTGTCATCCTGACCGCTTGAGTACATGTATCAGTGAGTGAAAGAAGGAAAGAGACATAGTGAGAGAGGGAGAGACAGGGGAGTCACTGGAGAACCATGCAATCAAAGTGACTGTACCAGAGAAACAATTACTTTGAAGGGAAGGTGACTGGACACAAACTTGTTTTCTTATTCCCTTTTGTAGCTTACAAAGGTTATCTCTTAAAAGGTTTAATTTCTTGTTTTAATTTAAAACTACTCAAATCATTTATTTATATTAATGGTACACTGTATATGTGCTGATTGCATCTAGTGGCAGGATGGGAACCAACATAGTGCCCCAACGTACAAAAAATGCAAAAGGGCATCTCTAGGGCCATTGTTTGGTTTGTCTGTTCTCTTCTTCTATAGGCTCAATTATTATTTTTATTGAATAATATACCAATTAAACCATATTTATTCTGATTCCACCAGTGAATGCTGCATTAGCATTTAACTATCAGCAGGAATGTGTGTTCCAATATGTGACCGACATGCATGTGTGCGTGTGTCGGTAGAGCACAATATACAACCAAAGAGACACCCTCATTAAACCAATGTTCCCTGCATCACTAATACTCCAAAGATCTACAGGGTAACTCTGTTAATCACTTAACGTAGTACACATGTAATATTAGCAATCACATTTAAAATAAATACATTCACATGGTTGAAAGGTTAAATGTCCGATTTGATTTAGGGAATTTTACTGCCATTTATTCTGCTTAGTGTGACCTGTGCCCCTCTCTCAGCTATAATTAGCAAAATAATAGTCAACGGTTAAGTATTCTGCTGCTGGCTGAATCCTGGAGTGTGTTTGTCTGTATATATGCATGCATGTGTGTGGAAGCATGCATTTCTATGATAGTATTGCTTTCTTCTACAGTTAGCATGTAGATTTGTTTGTTTCCCCCATTTCCAGAATCCAATCTCCAAAGCTCTGCTCTCACCGTGTTCTCTTCAACTTCACATCTCGCCTTGAATACAGATGCAGCCTCACTTCACTTCAGCCCGATTCCCATTACAGAGAATGCAAAATGTCATCTCCTCTTTCTAAAATAAAAATATTTTCAATTATTTTCAAATGGTCCCCATGCTAGTTTAATGGGTATATTAGTAATAGGACAGAATTTAAACAGATAAAAAATGTCTTTGCTGTTCAAATCAACATGGCTACATAGAGTAGTCTGTTGGCTGTCATACAATGTCTTTCAATCCACAATGAGGGCCTCGCCTCCAGAAAAAATCACTTTGCTGCACCTATTATTTTAGCAGAAACCAGCCCCAGCATTTGTTTTTGTTACACCATTTTCAAAACTTCACACAACAGAGACTTTACATTCAACACCTTCACACCAGCAGCAGAACAATGTAACTCCAGGTGTAGACAGGACCGCTGGGCCCTGTGTGCAACCCAAACAATTATTCAATTTCTATAGCTGGGCACTTTGTAGCCTTTTCATACAATAGACTTCCAATTACAAATCATCTTCCTCTGTGTAGCCTTACTGGAATTTATCAGAAGAGAGCAATAGCAAATACAAGCAACAAATTAAATAAAATGGATCTGTGAAGTGCCTTTGGTGAAAGTGAACTGTGACGAGTGCATACATAAATACATAAATAAAACAGTCTCAACCATTAGAAGAGTAGAGAATTGCCAGGAAAGATTATTTATACATGCAGATTTAGCCTGTATAAGTGATACAATCTTTTTTTTGTTGTTTTTTAGTAAAAACACACAAACTGCATCATCTAATAATGCAAATACACAACTCCAAATGCAAATCTATATTACCTAGTGCTGTGCCCACCTTGTACTACAGGAAGTCCTTCACGTTGTGGTTAAGCTTGCTTTCTTTGTCAATGGATAGTATGATCTGTCCACTCAGTCTGTCCTAAAACACTTTAACAATTGTCACGACAGTGACAGGAAGTGCCATGAAAAGTATAAATCTGAGCAGACTGTATTTTAGTATTTTCAGCATTGTATGCTGAAAATACCAAAGAATTTGTATTTGTTAATTTTAAACCTCTATACTCCAAATCGCTTATTTGTAAAGTTGTATAGTGTTTTCACTTTCCATTGAGAGTTATATCAGTATGGGTGTGTTTCATTTGGGTCACTTAGTACGTTGCATTGATGGTGTGTTAAGTCACTTATTAAATAAATTATAGTATTTTATATGCAACCATTATTATGCTAGCGCCATATTCGAGAAAACCTAAACAATGACACATAATCACCCTTTATTGCATTTTATACATTGTAATGTAAATGATTGCTTTTATAAGCTGCTAGGACATCCTGTTATAATGTCAATTCTGACATTAGGTGCAGTATTTATTTCAGGCAAAGCAGCCCACCTCTGCTATACGGCCGTATTCTCCGTGGAACCATGAGGTGACCCTTCATATTTATGTTATAGCTATATTTAAGGGACAAACTTCATTGTTTGGAAGGTTATTAAAAAATATTAGATTTTTGTTGATTAACATTACTATGACATTGCCTCTTTCATAGCAGGCGTTAAATCTTATTCAATGAACTAGACAGAAAAATGTGAAGGTTATCCCTCTATAATAATTGGATGATGATTTTAACTAAAGTTAAAAAAAAAGACCCAATCCTTCACAGAGGCACAGAAGCCTGATTACTGAATTTAGTTTGTTTATTCATTAATAGCCAATCTTGAATTCATGTTCATTAGCAGAGGCTAATGAGAATGTCCTCATGTGTGTGTGCATGTGTAGTTGTATGTGTGCTGGTGCGTATGTGCCCAATATGCTGTACCATTCAAAAGTTTGGATTCAGAGAAAGTGTGTCTCTAAATGTACACGTTTGTTTGTGTTATTGAACATTTACATGACATGCCCATGGATTTAGATCCACATGTACATATTTTTATGTTTGTGTTTCTCTCCTCTCCTACAGTTTGCAGTAAAACTTGTCTTTGGAGACACTGAGAAAATCTTGAATACATTATTCATTCCAATCATCATTAAAGTCTGCTGATGGTGAACAATCGAATGGAATATAAAACATCCTTGTGATGGAGATGTTTAGGGCTGTAAATGTAAATGAATTAGATGATTTACTGAACTGACTATACTCAAAACATTTCTATGCAAAAATAGTCACATAGTAATTAGTCCAAACATCAACATGAAAATGTAACCCTCATTACTGATAACTTATCAGTGATAAACCATTAGTTATTAATAATGGGATTTTTGACCTGTGAAGTGACACTGTGGATAAATAAAGCTGGTTTGTATGATGGGGAGGTTCAGCTGACTAGCTTTTTCATTACCAGAATTAGAGTGTGTCCAGCTATTCATCAATGCACAACAGTGTATAATGCAGGTTTAAATTGCCAGGCCCTTGCTAGCATGAATGACATTGACTCTGACAGGAGGCTGTATTACAACTTTGAAGTATGACTCAGTTGTGTAACTTATAAGAGATCCAAATAATTGCTTTAACCCTTTAAGCCTATAAAATGCATTTTGCTTGTCGTTTCGATTGATTCACACTTCTTTAATTATGCTGGTATGATCAGCAACCAGGGGTCCAAGGTTTCTGTCTCACAAAATGATTGCATGACTTTAATTGCAAAATAAAAATGGAATTTTAAACATGTGTATGGAATTTAAGGCTGCCTATATTAGGTTTGGGTCCATGATTCTGGTCATTCATTCATTTTCTATACCCACTTATTGCTTATTAGAGTCGCAGGGGTCTGCTGGAGCCAATCCCAGCGCATTGCAGGAGAGAGGCAGAGATATACCCCAGATGGTCGCCAGCCTATTATGGGGCACACACACCATTCACTCACACCTATGGACAATTTAGAGTCTCCAATTAACCTCAACATATTTTTGAACTGTGGGAGGAAGCCGGAGAATCCAGGGAGAATATGCAAACTCCACACAGAAAGGTCCCAGACCAAGGAGGTCTTGAACCTGCGACCTTCTTACTGTGAGGTAACAGCACTAACCACAGCACTAACCACTGCCCCACCCTGTCGCCCTGGTTCTGGTCAAAATAAATCAAATCCGCTTTTCAGATTATCAAACC
The DNA here is from genome assembly GCA_030544235.1 of Lepturacanthus savala. NCBI lineage: Eukaryota > Metazoa > Chordata > Actinopteri > Scombriformes > Trichiuridae > Lepturacanthus > Lepturacanthus savala. The sequence continues at coordinate 14,439,958 of CM060474.1, forward strand.
CTTGTGGATCCGACAGTGACCTGAGTTTGTAGATGTCTTGCAAAATGGGGAGACCAATTTGAGGCATTTGAACATACCATGAAGAAATTATTACTTTCACATTTATAGTTTTATGGAGCACTTGCGAGTTATTATGTCATTCATGCGAAGAGTGCTTGAAGAACTGATGATGGCAATGCACATTGATGAAACCTTATTATAACTGTATTCTTAGCAGTGGAGTGTGCTGTGGTGTTGAGTGGTACTTCATTGTGTTTGGAGTGGTTGCAAATTAATAGCAAATGTTTTTTCTTTCATTTAGACACTGATATGATCTGTGAAATATGAGCCAGTAAAGTAAGGCATGAATAAAAGTCACACTGCAATGCAGAGGTAAATGAACGGTTTGATTTAACAAAAGGCGGCAGAAAACAGTAAGATAGGTTAGGTTTTATTTCAGGTCAGTTTGAGCAAAGTCCTCTGAAGGACAATGTCAGTCCATTCAACACTTTGGTCCAGAAATGTCTCAGGAACTGTTGGATGGATTGCTGGAGACAAACAGTTGTGGTCCCAGAAGATGAATCCTAATGCCTTTAGTGATCCTTTGACCTTTCCTCTAGCATACGGATAGGCAACCTGGTCCTAGAGGGCTCCTGTGGGTGCAGGCTTTTGTTACAACTAAGCAGTATCAAACCTGATTCTACTAAAGAAGGTCCATAGAAAGGGCTCTAATGGTTGATTAGTATAATCAGGTGTGTATTACTTACTTACTAGAACAAAAGCCTGCATGTACAACAGCTTGCTAGGACCATAGTTGCCTACCCTTCACACCACCATGAACGATTCAGTGTAAGGGATTTAGCTGATTTAGTGGCATTTAGCAGATTTGGCAAAAATGAAATATAATAATTAAAAGCATATTATTCAATCAAAATAAGAATTAGCGTGTTTGTTACCTTTAAAATCATCCATTTTTATCTAGATCAGGAGCGGGACAAACCAAATGCTGGTTCGAGATGGCCTTTCAACGAATTTCATGTCCACTGTACTTTATCAGTTGGTGCAATCTTCAACCTCACCACTAGATGCCGCTAAAAACTACATACTGTACCTTTAACACCTTTTATTCTTGTATTTATCAACATGTTTAATCTTGCACTTTAAAGAACAATTATGATGCCCTCTGTGCAACTTTTCCATGTTCCATTTATTTAGTGTGTTCCCTCTGTCATTTCAGTGTAAGGGATTTAGCTGATTTAGTGGCATTTAGCAGATTTGGTAAAAATGAAATATAATAATTAAAAGCATATTATTCAATCAAAATAAGAATTAGCGTGTTTGTTACCTTTAAAATCATCCATTTTTATCTAGATCAGGAGCGGGACAAACCAAATGCTGGTTCGAGATGGCCTTTCAACGAATTTCATGTCCACTGTACTTTATCAGTTGGTGCAATCTTCAACCTCACCACTAGATGCCGCTAAAAACTACATACTGTACCTTTACCACCTTTTATTCTTGTATTTATCAACATGTTTAATCTTGCACTTTAAAGAACAATTATGATGCCCTCTGTGCAACTTTTCCATGTTCCATTTATTTAGTGTGTTCCCTATGTCATTGATGATTGTGCAGTATGAATGTATGTGTGTGGTTGGTGGACTGTAGAAACTGAAATATCCGTCGGGATAAATAAAGCTATCTGCATTTGTATAAATGCTCCATTGTGTTCACCAGCTAACTGCTAACTGTGTCTGTTTGTTTGGTACTGAGCCAGTAGAATACAATGAGTCTGTAGAGCTTTTTCGCTGATAAGAGCTGCCTTCTGTACCTGAAAACAGAGGAAAGAGGTGAGAGTAGGTTCATCACTATGAGCCTCGCCTCTCGTGTTACAAGTCTTCCTCTGCAGTAGGATATACATTTACTGATTAGCTAGTTTCAACTAGTTTCGGTAAGCAAACTGGTCGATCCCACTCATTTAAAGGTGCAAAAATTATTTAGCTTTTTCAGTTATTATTACCATAGTAATCCAAGAAAATGTCTATCCTTCCCAAAATTTAAATGTTCACCTCCCACAGTCAAATAAATGGGATGATACCACTGATAACTTAATTGAATATAGCCCAGCATGAATTAATCTAGAAGAGCTGGTAAATCCATTGTAAAATCAATAGTGAACATTGTGTGACCAGTGAGGTTGTCTGTGATCCCAAAGGGAGGTGTATTGGTAGTGTATTTATCCCCAAGAGAGGCTATGCTATGATTCCCAAGAGCAACAGTGAAGAGAGAGAGAAGCAGACAGTGACGATCTGCCAGATGGTGTGGCTGCGAGAGAGAGTCACTACTGAAGGGATAAGTAAGAGAAACAATAACAGTCAACATAAAACAGAAGAATAGATATTAAAAGAGGGAAACAGATATAGAACGACAGGCAACACATTCACATGAACGATTCTCCAATGATCTACTTTTCTTTACTGCCATTCACTCCCTTCTAACTGGTAGAGATGGAGCACATCATTAAAGGATAATGGCTTTTACCTGGATTCACCTCACTAGGTTTCTTAATATTCACTATATATACTCTAAAGCCCTGAGAGAAATGAAATACATAAACAATCTGACAGAAAAAGAGAATTACTAAGGAGAAGGAAACACAGGAGAATATGTGACAGGTAGAGTTGCACTGTGATAGAGGACTCATTCCCAGAGGAGATTCCTTTGTGTCTTACCTCACAGATGATGCTATGCACCTCCAAACTCACCATCTGCTGTCCTCTAACCACTGGGCTCCTAAATACCAGTCTGGAATTTGTACGAGTGTGTTGAATTTCTATATAATATTTTTATAGACAGTGTTTCCTACTCTGTAGCTGCATACTTTGACCCATGTACTGCCCCTTACTAATAAATAAATTTATACATTGTTATTTTAAATATCAGTTCAGATTGCCCCTTGTCCTATCCCCCCAAAAACAAGAAAGTATGGGAAATGCTCTCTAGCTGTAATACATTGTTAATTTTATCTGGCAGCAGCTGTCTAGGAGGTTAGAGCTTTTCCTGTGGCCTCCAGGATATTCTCTAAATGTTCAGCCTCCAGAAGCACCATACTAATGTGGAGACAACAGATAGAACCAGATGGGCTTATGAACCAGTAAACACACTTTAAGGTAATTTTCATGGGGTCCCTCTCCCACATTCGGGGATGAAATGGATGGTACACTCTAAACTCAATTTTTACCCTGTGTAAATCCCTCTGTCAGAATGGTTCAGAGGTTTGAAGGCTGATTTTCAATACATATTAATATAGCTTGACTACATTTTGTCCCAGAAAGAAAATTTAGTCCGTCCAGAGTTTTATTTTGGATGGGGAAACAGACTGCAAATAAATATACCTATAGAAAATATTATAATAAAATTAAATCACATGAAAAATAGATACATATGTTATATACTGTTTTGCTGTATTTTAGTTGAATACCATTAAAACCACAGAACAGGTGTTAAAACAGCCTCCCAAGACATATTTTGAAATCCTGGTATGTAAGCTATTATATCCATGTGTAATTTTGGCTCTGGCTGAAGTAAATTTTGAATGAATGTATTCATTAACTATGGTATAAGGCATAGTAAGCCTACATTGTAAAGCTCTAAGTGCATTGGTGTATGTACACGCTGCTAATGTAGAACACTGGCAACTTTTCTTTATTTTCCAAGCATTGGTTATAGAGAATAGATCTATGGTATTATAGAACCTGTTTTAAGGGTGGGTGCGGTCATTTTTGCTTTTTTTGTGGTTTCGTATCATGAACACTGAGCTGCTGCAGCTGCTCTGCTAAACAAAGTGCTAACCGATACACTGACTAGTTCTCACTCACTGCTGCTAAAATTTGAAAAAAACAAAACTGAGGTCTCCCACTGCCAGTAAATTATTCCGGGTCATAGCAATGTGGCTATTGGCTGTTCTTTTTTATATTCATCCCAAAGCTCTGGCTCTGTCGCCGGTCTCTCATCCAGAAACTCCCCAGCACTCAGCAGCTGTGTGTCAGCCAGCGTCGGTGGTTTCACTCGCTTGCCCACCTCCCGCACTTTAATCCAACAAGAGTCAAATGAAATTGTATCACTTGGTCCCAGTCAGCACCCATAGTCCCAGATGAATGTTCTTTCTCTTCCACTCATTCTCTACTTGTTTCTCTCAGTCTATAACAGGTGAACAACTGGCAGAGAGGTTAAACTCCCAGAGGATCCAATATGTCAGACATACAGAACCAAGATGGAGTAAGCCTTTGTTCTCCACAACAGACTCCACTTCATCAAGTCCTGAAGGTCTGATTGCCCTCCTGACCATTAAGTGGTGGAAAACAAGCACAAGTAGAACAAAGAGGAAGCCCCCACCTCTTATGCCTTTACCCTACATATTGAGTTAAGGATCAGATCTAGTTGGTGCTGTTACCTCTAGTAAACATGGCTCTTTAACGTCAGTCCATTTTAGATGGAGTGCAAAAAAAGGTATGCATAACTGCAAGTAAAGGCTGAAAAGAAACTTTATTAATAATTTAGCACACCTCAGATGGCTACCAAGAATGTTACTATAATTAAATCATTCCATGCAGTTAAAGGCACAAAATAGAATGCGGTCCACTATAATGTTCCCATGAATCATTCGTTAATACTCATTTACTGAGTATTAGAGGTGTTAGAGGAGTATTAGAGTGTTTTTTCAACAAATCAAAAGTAAGAAGTTAGCTGCAGATATTTCAAGAGCAATAACCTCAGTAATGACACCAAAATAGGATCACACACAAAGGAGAAGAATCAGTCATCATGTAAATGAATGTTCTTGTGGGTGTTAAAGCACTTAAGCTTTCACATGTAATTTAATGAATGCCTACTTAATTCAGATAGTCAAGACCATGCGTGCTGTTTACAAATCCATGACCTCATTGTACTGTACGTCAGATACAGCAAGCAAGCAATTACACTAAAGTTTCCATCTCAATGTCTGTGTGACTGGTGACTAATGGCCCTTCTCCACTACATGATACTGGATCCACTCGACTCCACTTGCCTTTTTGTTTTTCCATTAGGAGAAAAGTACCTGGTATCACCTCCAGGCATGCTGAGCTGGTACGCAAAGGTGATGTGAAAAACACTGTAGACCACTGATTAGCAAGTCATGTCTCTTATTTACTTGCTCCTCACCTAAAAGAAAATAAATACAGTTGTGGTTGAAACACAGCATCAATCCAGATATGTCCTTTTTGCATTTTCTGCTGCATTACCTCTGCTTTTTCCTCACATCACGTGATGCATAAGAAACTGAAAACAGGAGCGTCTGTCTCCCTAGTAAATTACCTTTTGAGTGTTTAATGGTTATTTATGTGCTTTAGAACGTAACTCCTATAAGTTTTATTTCCATCATCAATGGGATTTCTCTTGACAATCAGTCTCTCCTGAATCACCTTGCATGACATCTACCACAGTACGTCAGTCTGTTTTTTTAATTGCAATGCTGGTCACTCCATTTTTTCTTTATTTCATCTCTTTAAAACAACAGCTTTTACTTTATACATTATCAAATAACAGCAATGTCCTGCCCTCTCCCTAAACTGGTCCTAAATTGATACAATAGCACTCCCCAGAAAGAAATCAGCAGTGCTGTTTGTATTAAACCAATAAGTGATGGTCATCCCTTTAAACCATGCCCTACATTATGAAGGTATCTGTAAAAATTAAGTGAGTCAAATAGAGTAAAGCTGAGTCAAGCTGGTACCGTGTAATGGAAACACGCCATAAGCTGATGTTTATGGGAATTGTCTGTCTATTGTCCATCTGGCATATGTTACAACACGTGCTAAGAGGATGAGGGAGAAATGGTCCCCGGACCAATTGAAAGGTCCTTTTCACATGGCGACAGTGACCTTCTTAAGTCATTTTTTGTCAAATTAAATCCCTGGGAAGACACATATATGATAGGGCCTCAGGGAACATTTCACACAGAAAATACTGAGATGCAATTGATTGATGTTTAATGTGCAATTACAAACTGAGAAAGGCACGGATTAAAGTCTTTCATTGGATCCTTTTGTTGTTGACATTCATAATATTAATTTCCCATGTTACAGATTAGACGCATTCCTTTGAAGTGACAAAAAAAGATATTTCATGATCAGAAAGAGATTAATTAGTTGCCGCCATCTAAAGAAAATCTCGTTAAGGGGAGCCTCTGATATTAATTGGTGCAATGGTGGCCCATTAAATATTCACTTTTACAAGTTAGTCATTGTGTATTGTTTTGTCCACATCAGTGAGAATAATACTGGCATTTCAAATTAATCAATGGCATTTTTCATGCAAAGCTATTGTTGAGGATCAGCGCTCAGTCACTCAATACAATAGTCAACCTATTGAGCTATATGAGACAACTTGATTAACTTGATTAATAAGGCTTTTATTTTCATAAACAGTGATGACTCACTGCCAAGTTCTGTAGCTATAACACAATGCAGTGAGTGCAAGTGGCTCTGAAAAATGAACGGAAGGAAATTGTAAAGCTGCTGCATAGGAACTTTGCAAAGCAGCCTTCATTATATCATCATCTGCAAAATATTAAGTGATTGATGGTGATCAACTGTTTTGAATAAATATTCAGAATACTTCTTCAGCAGAACTTGTTAAAGAAATAGTTTTACATTTTTACCCAAGTACACTTGTTATTCAGAGGTTGCAAATAAGCAGAGACTCACTCATCTAACTGATGAAAATAATAGCACAGTACAATCTTTCTATCAAAGTTGTGAGATGTAACAAGAAACAGGCCAGTGATAAACACCTGTAAATGCACCAGTATGTTACTACAGTGGAAAGTTTAAACAACACCTTCTGATTTAAAGTAAGTAAAGTAAATCTGGAATTAGACAAAGCAAACCAAGCATCAGATGTGTTATGGGTTCTTCTACCTGTGGGATGTTGGGAGATCTTCATAGCTGCTCTGAGGTATGTTGTTGCATCCAGTCTTCCGAAAAGCAAGAGAGGAGTAAAGCCTGGCTGTCTTTGAATCTTGTAAAGTCAGAAGAACTGTAGTCAGTAAAATATCAACACAAATCACTTGTGGGCAGTTTAATAATGATTGAGAAAGCACTGAGAAAAACTTTTCTTTGGATCTTTTAAGGTCACAAGGCAGTGTCTGTCATCAGGACAGTGAGAAAAGGGTCAGTGTGACTGTTATATTGTTACCTTTCTTGTCCTTTCTTCTTCTCTTTGTTGAAAATATGAAGTAAAGTAAATCAATCAAATTTATTTATAGAGAACTTTTAAACAGAACTTCAAACAGCAACAAAATATTAAACATTTAATTGAAAATAAAATCTATGAAGGAGACAGCAAATATTTACGATAATATCAAAAGAAGGGCTAAAACAGAAATAGGTGATCTCAGGGCTAAAAACACGGTGAGTGATTGCAGGGCTTAAAAATTCAGATAAGTGATGTCATGGTGGTATGAAAGCTTTTCCATACAGGTATGTTTTGAGCTGGGATGTGGTGACAGATGGAGCAAGTCTGATGGTTGGGAGATGCTGTTCTAAAGTGTGGGGGCTACGGAGAAAGCACAGTCTCCTCCATGTTTGAAATTGCTGTGTTTTGCTGTTAAAAGGCCTTGGTTGGCCGACCTGAGGAATCTAATGGTGTCGGGGTTAAGAGTTCAGTGAGGTAAGTAGGGGCCAGTGCATTTAGGGATTTACAAGTGAAGAGAAGTAGTTTGAATTGGATTCTGGATTTGACGGGTAACCACTGGAAATAGACTAGACTAGGCTGTTAGAAGTCTGGCTGCCGCATTCTAGGCGAGTGAGGGATGATTGATTGATTCTGGTGTATGATGAATTGCAGTAGTCCAGACAGGTGGACATGAATGCATGGATGACAGTTTCTAGATTCTAGAAAGCAAGGAATGGCTTTATTTTTGCAATGGTGTGGAGTTGAAAGAAACTGTCTACAGAATTTACCTATTTATTGGAGTTTGGAATTGAAACTGAAGCCATTGAGGTCCAAACTCTAGTCCAAACTTGGCCAACTGTTGCATTGGCTAACACCCGTTGTTGGCCAAGATGACATTTGAAAATTATAATTGGACGAACACAATGTGATTATTATATTCTGGTCCTTGATTGGTAAGGAACGATGTCCTCTGTCTGTGCTTATTTGATGTGTTTGGCCAAAAAAAATTAAGTAAAATAAGTTCATGTAAGTGAATCTGGAACTTGACCTGCTCTGCTCCTCTCACCCATCTCACCACTTCAGAGTGTTTCTTTCCCCTCATATTTTAATAAATTATACTGAGATTTGGTAATGATTCATTTCAACCAATTAGTCAGTCTCTCTGTCTCAGTCTTTGACATTTGTGAGAAAAGAAAAGAATAAACTCCTCTTCTCTTTAGAAAAAAAAAATTAATTTATGAAGACATTTGATGCGGTTGCGCGTTGATGAGCATAGATTTTGATATGCCAACATTAATTACAGACATCAATTTGTTAATATTCATCTCTCCGTCAAGTCGCCCCAATGGTAACTAAGGCACACCTGCTTCAGTGATACAAATTTGATTAGGGAAGGGGTACCACTCACTGAAGATGCAGGCATTTTTCTTTTGGCAACGGTGTGAAACAGAACAGACTCTGTTAATCTTGAATGTCTAACCTCATTCAAACAGTCATTTATCACACTTGGACTCCCAAATATGTAGGTAGAAAAGATCAGTAAGTATGATATGGATCATATACATGAGACAGTTATTGTTGATATAGGTATACCAGAAAGTCATTGAATGCATATATGTATATGAGAAGACTGTATGACTGAGTGAAGATGCTGTATTCTCGTGTTTCACCTCCACCAAGTCAGAAGCAAATCTAAACAGTGAAACATGGAAGAGCAATGAGTCTGGGCCAAAGCTGTGCAGCTCAAACGTGTGTGTGTTGTTTTGAAAAGGTTGGTGAAGATAAACAGAACAAGACAGAGAAAAAATGGTTAAAGAAAGTTAATTGTGTCAGTTAAAACTTGCCAATTTCAGAAAGAATGGCATGAAATATATATATATAACATATTTTAATTCAGATATATTCAAACTACACACGGCTAAGCTTTTGCGGTTCTATTTTAGTACAGCATGTACCGTTCCAATATTTGCACACAAAAATAACAATCTATAGGCAGATAGAAAAGAACCAATACCGTGATACAGTTTTCTAGCATGAATACTTCCTATTCATACTAGCTATATATAAATCCTCTTTGTCTCTTATTGATATAGAAATTATGATTTTTTTTTTATAATAGACAATGCACTACATCATTATTATAAGAGAACAGCCATCAACTGACCATCGTCCCCCATGTCCTTGACCCCACCGTGGCTTAGCAGAAATCCGGCATAATTTGCCTGTTAATGAAAAGGTCACCAACTGTAATATTATTCAGGAAGGCTGTCTGCTACAGTGGTAATTTGTGCAGGCATATATGAGTTAATCAGGAGAAAGAGCGCAGAGCAGCAACAGAAGAAAAAGGGGGAAGCAGAAGTCCCAGCCAACTAACAAATTTTCACTGATGGATGGTTTTCTAGAAGGTAGAAAATATATGAAAAATTATTTAATGGGTTTGTCCTTCTCTAGATGGAAGTAAAACTGTAATGGTCAATATGGGCCGACAAAACCCAAATTACTTGACGGAAGTTGAGCCACCAGAATGATCTCATTTTGTAACAGTGTCATCTGTTTAAAAGGGTAAACTGTCACTATCAGAATAGTCACAGTTCACGCATATTTGCACACTTACCTAACATCTACTCACCTTGATGCAATAGCTGAAGAAGTGAATGGCCTAAGGGGAATTTTCCTCCTGAGTTCATTTCTCTCATGCCTGGTTAAACATGATGTATTCACCCTGTCATGTCTACCTGTCCCCATGGAATCAATGGGCCATGCATTCGTAATGTACAGTAGTAGCCATGGCAGAAGTATGCCATTCTGCATCTCTCCCATATATTATACATGATTGCAACAAGCCTGCTGTAAGTGTCTCATGAATGGATACTAGAGTGAAGTAGTTGCATAAGCATGTTTGAAAATGGACTTCTGTTCTCTACTGTAATACTTGCATAGCAGTATATAATCTGCAGTGGTGGAATATAACTATGTCCAGTTATATAGGTACTGTTAAAATTGTAGGTATTTACTCTCCTACATATATTTACCACTTCTCAGATTAAAATGTTATATTAAATATATTGTAATATGCTAACTCTTGTAAACCCTTGATTTTTAACCATGAGTGAGACAAAAATTCAATATTGCAATAAACTATGGTACATCCTCTTGCAATACAAAATAATGCACTAACGCCAAATATCAATTTAAGTTGAACCGTGGAATCTGTGAAACTGACACTTTATTGCAGTGAATAATTACATAATTACTGCTATTTGCTTTTTTTTAATGTAGATTAAAGTTCTTGCAATATATTGATTAACACTGAAAATATAATCAAGGGCCAAGTATTGTAATATCATATCCTGAAATACTTGCCAAAACTCACCCCTTATGATACACTGATATAATATGATGTAGTACTATTTATAGTAATCTACCAAGGGATCTTAAATTGTCTGCACTTTGATGAACTACAGCATGAAAATATTGAAAACAAATCTACAATAATAATAAAACATGGAAAGATAATGATATCCAAAACACCACAAACACTCACCATGCCCCCAAAGAGTTGAATCGATGCTTCTCTGACACAATCTCAACAAAATTGAACATTATAAGCTCCACAAAGGTGGTATTTATTGCAAAGCTATTGCACTGAATTGCATTAGATTTTAAAGGTATACAATGAAAACATTTAGTTCAACAAACATGACAGGCAGAGACGATAAAAAATGATTTTATGTTCAGTAACGTGTTACATCTCAGAAGAAACAGTTTGCTCCTCACATAGGTGTACTACAGGGCTCATTCTCTGGGGAATCACTCTAATCCTTCATCGCAACAACTTCATTATCATGTAGTGTCTGCATACTGTATGAGTGTGTGTTTCTGTGTGTGCACGTGCTTGAGTGTGCGTATGCTTAAAATCCAGGGTTTTTGAGATATTGTGTAATCTCTTGGGTATTTTATTCAACCCTACAGATAATGAGAAACCTTCCTCTGTTGCGATAAACATGTCTTAGTGGGTGACCCGTGTTCACTGATGGGCTCACACATGGATTAAACTGTGTGTAGCTGTGTATAAAGTGTATTTAACTAATTTGGGTCTCCTTTCTTCTCCGTGATTATCTTCTTTGCAATAAGCTTTTATATTGTCCGCTTTTAACTTAACAACATGTCAAGGCATGACTCAAGAGCTCAAATTAATTGCAACTCAAATCATGACAGAACACCTTGTGTCCCAACAATCTCATTTTCCTCTTTTTTTCACTCATGAAATAGGTTATCGTTTCAATTTTCAGTAATGAACACCTGGGCACTTCATAACCAGTGGTGATTGGGGACCATTTGCTGCAAGGATTCAATTAAGCATTATCAGTGGTTTGCATGCCAATGTTGGCTTTTGCATAGCCACAACACAGGGGAATTCTGTAAGATCAAGTTTCACTGTGTCCAAATTGCTGCTACCCTGATATGCACCAAAATTACAACAGCAAGTGGGAATATCATTGGCAATGGATATTGTCATATCTTAACCCTTTGGTCTCTGCAGTATAATTGGTCCACCAGTGCCTTAATTGGTATTTTTGCTTATTATAAGGTCAATTTTAGTGTTGTCAAATGCTTCATTCAAACCATTAAAAACCGTACAACCTAAACTAAAAGGTTATGCAAGTCAATTAATCATAATAATTAAGAAAAAAGCGCTAAGAATCAGTATACCCAGGCTAATTTAATTTAACCTGATAAAGAAAAAAAAAGATCATAATGTGCCCAGATCAGAGGAGCGATACTGGTATTCCATATTGAAACAGGAAGGTACGTAGAGCTGGGAGAGGAAGATCGAACTTGCCTAATGTGTGACCTTGAGGTGGTTGAAAATGAATATCATTTTGTTTTTCATTGCCCATTCTATGGGGAGATATGTGATATGTTGTTTAGTAGCATGAAAACAGAGGTCGATCTGCTGAATATGGATGAATCCAAGAGACTGAACGGGCTGTTTATGAAACATTTAGCAAAATATCTAGATAAGGCCTGAAATGCAAGGAAGAGAGGAGTATACCAATAGAGATTCAGAGTAAATATCTGTATGTATGCAGCCTATTTATACATCATACAATTTATTTATATATCCCTTTTATTTCTGTTCATTTGGGTTTGACCAGCAACACTAAAGGTGTCTTGTAATCCCATATAGGACTGGCTAACACAGCAGGACACTGACTTGAAAAATTCATTCAATCATTCATTTTAGCCAAATAACAGGTTCATTCTTTTCAATGCAGTAGACATTTTACAGTTTTCTGTTCTCCACAGTAATAATCATTCTTGTGAAACACAGTGCACTGTAATATGGAGTAAACAAACCTTTGATGCAGATAATTTGCATCAATGATTTTTTAGTAATCAATGTATTCTAGTTCTTCAAGGAATTGTTTCAACCCTAATGTCATGATTAAACAATCAATCCAAAGACTGATTGGTTGAACCACTGCTTTTGGTTACAGATAATTTGATGGCTGGCAACATGGATTTGCAAGTTATTGTGTAACTCTATGATTTCGTGAGTAAGAACTGAGTGGCTGTGAATTAAATAGTTTTTTTTTTTTTTTAAACTGAAAATGGTGCAAAGATATTCCAGTTGAGCACCAGATTAAAAATGTAGACCTTGAAATGTGCTTAAGACAGAAATGCAAGACAGTAATGTCAGCTATGACAAGCTGCAGGATCTGCGGGATACATGGTATGCTTTAGCACACTGACTCATTTATATCTGAGGTGTTTGAAATGGAGCGTGCAGTGAGCACAGCCAAGCTCCCACCGGTTTGGCAGATTGGTCCAAGCTGAAAGATCAGATAGCCATATGGTGGACCTGATGCTTTAGTGCTCTTTCTCCATCTCTCCCCTCCAACTCACAGGAAACTGTCTGACGATGCGTCAGGCTTCTCTGAACAGTCAGTCATCCTCTCACATGGGAGGCACATCAAAGGAAACTCACAGACTTCATCAGACTGAATATTCTCTATATGCAAACACCCAGCTGACCAAAACACAACAGGTTAGCCTAACAGGTATTTCAAAAGCATTTGCAATTCAAATCAGTGTCTGAGGGGTTCACTGAGTGTAATGAAGCTCATATTTGTTGAAGCAGTTTGTGAACTGTGGAGTGGATGTTTTAAGCCAATAGAATCAGGTTTCCCTTAAGCCCTTCTATATGTCTATTGGTATGACTTGGCTTCATAACTGCAGGGTCAGCTTAAGAATATGATTGCTGGTACATTTCCATTTATGAACTGCTGACCAGGCCGAAAGCATCAACCTACGCGATCAATGCAGAATTTTGCACATAAAGCTACAGGCTAGCTGTAGATGTGTGATGGTATTGGTGAAAATGCATATAGAACAGGTGTGTAGATACTTTGGTATGATAAATACAAGTCCCATATCATACACCTTTTGATGTCCCTGACAGCCTAGATTTGGACTCATAAAATCATAATTACTCTTTAACCACATTTGCCCTGAATACACCAGGAAACGGTTGGTTGTAACTGAAAACACAATGGGGAAACACTCCAACTGATTCTGTGATGGTAAATGGTAAAGCAAGAGACAGGTTGATGTCGGAATCCCAACATGCACACAGATGGCTTTTTTGTATCTTTGGGCTATTTCAGAGACTACAAATATAAACTAACTATTTTATGCCATCTGTTTACAGTAGTTATGGGTTTGAGTCCATCTGTCTAATTGAGCATCTCTAAAAGCTTGCTCCTTTTCATGAAGGGTGAGAAATTGCAATCGGTTTGCATCCATTAATTCATACATATGCAAATTTAATATGTGCTGTATAGATTTTGTCTATGGAGCCCACATCCTCTCCTTCATATGGAATATTTCATTCAGCTGTAGTAGCCACACTGCTTATTTATTATTTATTGACTGCAGAAGTGGGAATATTCCTGTATTGTACATTGCTACACCATGGCATATTAGATTTAATGTAAACTGTTTTACGCTCTACTCTCATATGGGAACCAGGGGAAAGGTTGTAAAGGTTTTCATGAGTAAACATGCTCTGTTCAGCACTAACGCGTGGCTGTCTGGTAGTTTTCAGTGAAACCAGTTTTGAACTGTCTCTTCCTCCATATGAACAAGTCGCACTTTGAAGGGTTCTTGAAGTTATACTTTCAAGTTGTCTCATTGGGAAAATTCCACCAATTGTATATAGAACTAGTTTCTAATCAGACTGCTCAGACTGTGACACCAATTTCTCTTCTGTGAAGGAGAAGTCTGAGAAAATAACATTAGATGTCGTCAGGGTTATCTCGGCTTGAGCTTGGATAATTTCATCACGCAAAGCCTGCATTTCAAATCCAGGGCTTGGTGCAGGGAATTATTAGTGCACTTACCAGATAGGAAGAGCCTAAGAAATACCATCACTATACAATACACTATTAGTTCCTTCAGGGGAATAAGCTCTTTGTTGCTTTCTTTCATTATTTTGTAGTTTGAAGTATTAGTTTTGTAGTATTTTGAAGTTTGTGTGTATATGTATGTATATACTGTGTGTGTGTGTGTGTATGTGTGTGTACACACACACTACTTTTGTTTTCCATGAAAAGTCACATTTTTATTTACCACCATGAGTTGTAAAATTAATAGAAAATATAGTCAAGACATTGACAAGGTTAGAAATAATGATTTGTATTTGAAATTTCATCAAAGGAAGTTCATTTTTCTAGCTTCTCTAATCAGCCAAACTGTTTTCAGCTGTGCTAACATGATTGCACAAAAAGTTCTCTAATCATCCATTAGCCTTCTGATGCAATGAGCAACACATTGTACCATTATAAGACTGGAGTGATAGTTGCTGGCCTCTATGTAGATATTGCACCAGAAACCAGACATTTGCAGCTAGAATAGTCATTTACCACATTAGCAATGTGTATTTCGGATTAATTCAAAGAAAAAAAAGAGTACTTCTCTTTCAAAAATAAGGAAGTTTCTAAGTGGCCCCAAACCTTTGAACGGTAGTGTGTATATATAAATATATATCCTTATATTAAAAATAAGCATCTGTAAAATGGTGGATACATTTTTTGAGCATTACAACCCCCCACGTTTGAAAAGGAAATCCTAGAAGAGCCGAACGACGGAATTAGCCCTCCTGCATGTTAGCAGGAGGGCTGGAGTCTCTAGTGGCTCATAAAGCAGTACAGTATGCACATTCATAAACGTATGTCTTTACATCGAGAAGTGGCTTTTTTGGCTTCATGCACCAATGAGCAACTTTCGCAGGAATGAACAGGGCCCCTGTCTTCAACGCTGAATCCACTTCTCTTCATACATCCATGGACACATCCAACACATTTACACACACATATGTGGCTGGCTAACAAGACAGTTTGACAGGTTTTGCTGACCAGTGGTGGTTTCTAACTGACGTTAGGAGAAATCCCACAGTCATTTAACTCTTCGCCTGACTGTTTTCTCGTCAGCTCTCTGTAGACTTCTTAACACAAGCTGAGTTGTGAGAATGGAGACTGAAGTAAAAGTAAATGTGTGTCCGAGCATACCTCTGCATGTCTGTACCTGTGCATTTACCTCAAGCACATATGTAGTCTGTGATTTTGTGTGTGTGGCCCTTAATGAGCACTGTGACCAAGGGTAAAGAGAAGCCTAAAGCTTTGGAAATTCATCATGAGACCCTTTAGTGTGTTTCTGAACATGTGTGTATTTTTAAGGGATATTTTTATTGTGTGTGAAAGAAAACAAACAAAAAAATGGAAACCAAAGAACATTATTTATTAAAAGGAAAAAATGCCCATTTCAAACCAACTTATCCTGATTCTACTACATATTAGTTACCCTTGACATTTGGGAAAAGTAATACAGCAGTGTGTAATAATACCTAAAAGATTATTAGAAAACTGTGACCAAATGGTAAACCCCAACCTTATCACTCACCTTCAGCTGTCTTTAGATAGTTAAAAATCATTGGTCCCCTTATTGTCTTTCTATGCTTACCCAAATTTTAGATCTAGCTCTTCATTTTCATCAGAAATTGGACCACATTAGCAATGTATACCTTTTATTGATGGATGTGCATTTCTATTTTGGCTCAGGAACACCAAATAAATTGCTTTCTTGAGAGACTTAGTGAGGTTGCCTGCATTGTTCAGATGTTGTTCTTTGCATTGACTCATCATTCAATGTGTGTCTGACTTGGGGGTTACAACTGGTAAAAATATGCTGGTGGAAATAGTCATCCTGTATGGATGTCTCTGTTGCTCTTGTTTATGGATAGCATGATAAAATCAATTAAGACCACCATTTTAATATGAATTGGTTTAACCTGCTAAAAGTAAAAAATATATATATATTCTATACTATATATCCATGTTCTTGTTTTAAGTTAAATAATTTTTATCAGTGACAAAACATAAATTTGGATTTTTTTCAATAGTCAAACTATATTTGCTCTGTCACAGTAACATACATTCATTCTGACATTTCTGTAGTTACCTCACATGTTGTAAATTTGCTTTTGATTGTGGTTGTAGAGATATTTAATATTTGTTATTTCGGGCAGGAAAACTGAAAAATCTAAAGTCTGTGGTTTAAGTGGTTAAAATGTGTATTCTGTACATTTAGCAGTGGTTGTCTGTTGGTATGTAAGACATGTATCAGTGTGTGTGAATGTGGCACATGTCCTGTTGGTGAATCCTGCTCTTCTGGTTGTCAGGGCAGTTAGTCTGGGTTCATTACACAAGTCAAACAGCCTTGACCAGGAAAAAGCCAAGAGGAGAAGAGTGTGTGTGTTTGTGTGTGCATGTGTGTGTGTGGACACATGACTCTTAACCCAGACATCAACTGCCAGAAGCAAGTGAACAGCGTTATTGCTGAAGCAAGAGAACAGCTGTTATCTAAACGTGGACCACATTAATGACCTTGTATGATTCATTATTGTTTTTTTGTGTTTTTTTTTTAAGTATCACTTGTCACTTTTTTCATGGGACAGTAATTTTGCTCCGTGTTCGCGCGTGGCCTTAGTAGCGTAGAGGTAATGTGCAGGAAAATAACATTCAAACTCAGCCTCCAGCATAGTTCTTTCAGATTCAGGATCACCATCGAAGGTTACATTTTTCCATCATGCTACAACAGGTCTAAAGCTATAAACAAATGCCATACTTCATCAAGCTGTTCTCTCATTGGTTGAAAATCGTATTATTTTTTAACATTTCCCCTTCTTTCCTTCAGGAAAAACAGAAGGAAAACAAACAGAACATCAGCAGTGTTGCTAATTTCTTTCATTATGTTTCTCAGGTTATTGTATCAGTATTTGTCAAATAAAATGGCAGCTCCACGAGAATCTAGACTGTGGCAGTTATATAGTGTATTATTAATAGAAATAATAATAGTAATTACAATGATATATTATAATAATTATTTAACCTTTTTTTTGTACATAACTCACATGTGTTCATTCATAGTTTTGATGCCTTCAGTGAGAATCTACAATGAAAATAAAGAAAACACATTGAATGAGAAGGTGTGTCCAAACTTTTGGCCTGTATTGTATATATATTATGAAGCAGTACTACAATATTACTAGTAGTCTATCCAAGGTGTCTCCACATTGACAAACTACACTAATAACTCTTACATGTATTTGTTAGTGATTTTTACTTATATATATATATTTTTAGATGACAGTATTTAAAATTGTACTTAAGTAAATGATCCAGATACTTCTTCCATCACCGTCATCCACCTCACCACCTTTGGCTGTGTGTGTGTAACCTGTAGATGTGGCTGTTATCAGCATTACACATGCATGGCAGGGTTAGGAGAAAGGTTCACTGTTGAAGGAACTTATGGCGTTTACACAGAAATATCTTTCACAGATGTGAAATCTGTGTGAAGAACTCCTAGACGCCTTGCAGAAAACTTCGATTTAGCTTTGACATCCAATGCACAGTTCATCTTCTAACCACCATCGATACACATGATTGAAAATGTGTATCTGATGAGGAAAAAAAGACCTGAACACATTCTTCCTTCAGTAGCAGCTTTAGTAAAGGATGAGAGTGATAGTGACAGAGCATCTGAGACAAGAGGACCTTTACACACTGCCACACCATAGACTAGTAAGATCAAGAAATGCAAGCAGTTAGTGTGCACAGGAGTGTGTGTGTGTGTGTGTGTGTATGTGCATGAAAGATCACAGGGAGGTTGACATCTCATAGATGGAAGAGCCAAGCTCAGCTGTCTGACAAATCCAATTGAGGCAATTGCCAAGAAATCTGTCACAGCTCTGTGTCAACTAAGTTGCTCAGAGAAAAGTGGGAGGCAATGGATGTGATAAATTAAGATTCATAGGCTTTTAAAGCCGTTTCATTAGAAAGAAGAAAAAAAAATGCAGAACTGAGGATAAAAAGAGAGGGTAGCGTCAGGGTTCCTATGCAGTATGAAATTTCATTTTAATCTTTTCCAGGTTTGAATAAGTATACAGAAAAGAAAATGAAGTATAGGAAGTGCCACTATTGCAACTATATTACCACTGCCTCTATAGAACTACTATTTTATCAAATATAAAACTTAGAATTGCTATATTTTCCTAAAACATTTGTGAACAATTTTAAGAAAATGCAATAGTATCTTGGAATGTAGTTATGAGAAAAGTAAACCTTTATGGCTGTGTTCATTGCCGTTTCCATGGATGCAGTGAACAAAAAGGCTACACAAATGCTGTGGAAATTAAATTTCCCTTTTTTTTAAAACTTTGTTTTTGTTCCTTTTCATTAAAGGGACAAGCAATATAGGGGAAACAATAATATAATCTTATGTATTCAGTATATTTTAGGCCAGTTAACTTTACTCGGGCAACAATATGGTCTGAAAAATCTACAAAGAAGTCTGAAAATTTAAAATAGTTTTACAATCTCAAATTTGTAGGAAGACTGTATGGAGGAAAACAAATGGGAAATTGATGGAAGGAGAAACAATACAGATAATGCTCACATATGGAAAAACAGGAATTAGCTAAATTGATACAAGAAACAAAAGACCGTAAGACGTCACTGCAAAAGGGAAAACAATGCAAAGTAACAAAACAAAAGTGAATGCAGAGAAATAAACCATAAAAATAATATATTTGAGTATAACAACTTGCACTAAAAACCAAGAGGGGTGGAGGTGTGACAACTTTAAAATTTGGTTTCCCAGAAACAGATCAGGAGAGGTGAGAACGGATTAGTTTGAGAAATTCATGTCTTGGTCTTAATAAGATTTTGATATGCTTGTCTGCCTATTGCTGCAAGAGCTTAGTGATGCACCAAACGTATATCTGCTATTGTCAGGGGACTCGGTAATACACCTCCACTTACCTGGCTTTGTTACGGTGTAATGAGAAGTGTATTTTACTTGATATCTCTCCGGCTCACACTGCCGATCCGGCCATTGCTGGGGTGTGTCTGCATTGTGATTTTTCCGATGGGAAATTAACAAAACTGTGTGGATGGAGAGTGGGAATGGGGAATTTGGAGAAAGAAGGCAAGAAAAAAGAGGACAGAACAGCAAGAATAATGCATGCAGTTAGGGAAATGAGTTTGTATACCTGAGAAGGGGGAACACAAAAATAAACACTAAAATTCAATAAAGAGCACACGTTTTGTAAATTGGAAAAGACAGATGCCCTTAGGGCCATCTGCGTAACTTGAGACAAGGTTACAGGGGGCAAGCCCAATGCTTTAAATATTCTATGACTTTATGTAAGAGCCCTCCATTATTGCTCTTCTTTCCTTCTTTTGGTTTGGTGTTGTACATGCATCAAATAATATCTCCACTATCCATCATTTTGTCTTCCCATTTTTCCCACATTCTATTATGTTGCTGTGTGTGTATGTATGTGTGTATGTGTGTATGTGTGTGTATATATATATATATATATATATATATATATATATATATATATATATATATATATATATATATATATATATATATATATATATATATATATATATATATATATATATATATATATATATATATATATATATATATATACACACATACATACACACACAGCAACATAATAATAATAATATACACACACACAAATTTGGCCTTACAACATCAAACTAATGGTAAAAAGTGGCCAATTCTGAAAATTAGTGTCTTGTTTTAATAGGACGTACAGCCATCTTTCTCTGTAATTTCACCCAGCAATCTATTTAGATATGTCTCTATTAGGTAGAATTATCAAATTTCATGGTGAGTGGTGATGGACTTATCTCTTCAAAGCCTGTCACAGATTTCTTAGTCATTGACTGGCCACTGAAGGACATTCACCTTCTCCTTATGTCACTAGATTGTTCTTTTGCTTAGGACCTTTGTCGTGTTGGAAGGTCAATGACCTCCCCATCTATAACTGTCCACCAGTTACGCAGGTTTTCCTTAAGAGACTGAATGTACTTGGCAGCATCTATTTTCCTTTCAATCCTAAAGAACTGCCTAGTCCTCAATGAAGAGAAACATCCAACAACATCCAATAATGTTGGCACCACTATGCTGCAGTGGATACAGTGTCTTATATGTGGTATTTTGCACTTGGAGTTCAGTCCACAAAGTTCAGTCTTAGTCTCATCTGGCTATAAAACCTTTTTCCATATGGCAACAGAATCTTCCAGAAAAAGGCATTTTTCTTACCATTTTTTTTCTTACTATTTTACCAATCCTTTTTAATAATTACTTGGATGTTTTAAAATGTTATTGTCACTTAGATGATTGGGGTCATAATGTGTATATTTCAAGGTGTTTTGTGACAAAAGGTAAAGATTTCCACAAGGAACACATATTGAGAAACTATTAAATAGACACTACCCAGTACTTGAAAATAATAAGCAGGCACACTCAATGCATGCACACACACACACCTACAAATGGCTTTCATGAAAAGAGATACTTCAAATACTTTGAAGTATCAAGCCATGGGACCTGATTCTGAGAAGACCTTGAGGCAGAAACATATTTTGGCACGAGGAAAACAGAAAGAAACAATACGTTGTCTAGACACAGTCTAGACAATTTGTTTCATGGCTGCAGGACCGTCATAAAGATGCTTATTACAGTATTTTCTACAAAACATGCTGTTTAAGACGCCAAATAAACTAGACATTAACTAATTCAGAAATCAGTTTTTTTTTTTTTTTAAAAGCAATACTGTTATTCAGATAATAATGCTCCCTTTGAGTAGCAGCATACATTTGAGAGCTAATGTGTGGATACTTCTTTCCAGATCCACACATTTACAAAGAAACATACAGTATATATGGAGTAAACCAGGTAATACAAACCCATATTCTGTCAGAAAGATGGCAGTGAGTGACCTGAAGTTGAATAATTTATGAGAAAAAGGAATAAAAGATCAAGAGATAAAAGAGAGGTCTCCTACTGCAAAGACAGTAAATCTGTTAGATTTACAGCAATTTCATTTTCTAAGATGTGACAGCATAAGCGCAAAGGTGCCACACTGGGATTATCTTGCCATTATAGTCCCAAAACAATGCTGGGACACTTCTAAGAGGACGGGTATCAGCAGGGATGTGTAAATTGTTTAATTTAAGGTGTTTCAGCGAGACAAGGAGAGTACAAAAGAAGGAATCAGATTAATTTAACGAGTCCGATCCAGTCATCACACAGCAGAAATAGACTAATTAAATTTAAAGAGCATTCTAAATGGAATCAGCCTTTGTGCATGCACGTGCGTGCACACACACACACACGTGTATGTCCCAATCAACTTCAGACTGGGGAAAGAATCCTAAGTAGCGTTATTTGCTTTTTGACTCAGCATTTCTCCACTAACTGAAAGGCAGAGACAAATGCTCACAACAAAAGCCTGTTATTGATCCCACCGCCTGCTGAATCAAATGCATACGCCTGGCAGAGAAAGTCAATTTGCAGGACAAACAAAGATTTCCCTGTTAGGCTGTCTTAAAAAATTACCTTGACTGACTTATAAAAAACAGATTAATTTATACACTTCCTTGCACAAACTGGCACGGCTCTAAGAATCGTGAAAGGGTTGCACCTTACAGTTGTTAATGGCTAATTATTGACGTATTCCCGTTTGTCAGGATGTGTCATTAAAAGCCTGTTGGTGGAAAGTACCCAAGTATGCTACATAGTTGCATATAGTTTTGAGGTACTTGTACATTACTTGAATATTTCCATATGATGTTACTTTATACCTCCACTCCACAAAATTCTAGAGGGAAATATTGTACTTAATACTCCACTACATTTATTTTCATCTTAGTTACTTTTTAGATTGAAGATTTTACATAAATGAATATTTTTCAGTTGCATACTTTTACTTAAGATCCTTACTTCAGGTATTTTAGTCATAAAGGAGTATTTTTAGAATATAGTATTTGGAGTTATACTTCAGTAAAGTACCTGAATACTACTTCCACCACTGGTCACTTACCCAGTGCATCATGCTGCAGGCATGATGAGAGCCAGCACCTCTGTCAGCCAAAAATCATCCTACGTCATTTGGTGGTCGGCCAGGCTCCCAGTCAACAACGCAGCCAAAAATCACAGTCAGCCAGTCGGAAAATTCACTCAAATATTTGGCGGGCCGGGCATTCCCTCGCCCGGTCTGTCAGCCAACCAAATCAGATTTTTCCACCTACACTGGATTCCAGAGAAACAGAGCAGCGGACATGAGGTTAGCTCAGGAGAAGGAGAAACAGAGGCACAAATCAAGATGAACAATTAGAGAAAAATAGAAGTAAGCCAAACCATTTCTCGGGATTCAGCAGCAGAGCCGACCAGCAATAAAGTATTCACTGCATCCATTCAGTATTAGCCATCAATAAACATTAATATGCAAATATGCATGCAGAGTGCAGGTGGGTGAATACAAAATATTTATAATAATGACTTCCATTTTGTCAGCTCATGAGTCAAAATTGATAGGAAAATAATAAAACATTGTTGTTTGGAAACAGACAAGAAAGCTAATCAAGTAATAAACATAATAGTAATATTCAAATTTTATAATAGTAAATTAGCAGAAATGTGTGGCTATAATGAAAAGTGATAATAAATGACACAAGAGGACCTTTTGATGGCCAGTGTTTTATGAGGCAAATGGCTGCCAAAAGGACTGCATCATTATCTCTCACAGTTTCTGTGCAGACATGCCAATAAGTCACACTTAAGTTCCCACAGGAACTGATCACACCGCAAACCTCCACCCACACACTCGGATCTGCCAGCAGCCGGCTCCTCCGGGCCCCCAGGACTAAGCACTGCACCATGGGGGATCGAGCATTCTGCTCTGCTGCACCACACTTGTGGAACAGCTTTCTTAACCATCTGAGGGCAGCACAGACTCTGGTCTCTTTTACAACAGCCTTTCTGTTCAGGAAGGCCTTTTCTTCTTAATTCTTCTCATAGCTACTTCCTTTATTCCCTATGAATGAAAAGAGTGGTACATTAGTAAACATGTATTATTATTATTAGGGGTTAAGTTTCCATGATATGGTGATTGATTGGATCATAAATGGTGGTTTTGCCCATTGATTGGAAGTTGTGTAGAAATGCTGCCCAAGAAATATGACCCTAGTTGGCTTGATAGGGGAACTTTAATTGGAGGTAATAATACTTTCAAAAATCACTACTTGCCATAAGTCTGATTTATATGAACCTTGGTACAGACATCCATCTATCAACACTCTACACATTTCTGTCAAGAACCACTGGAGTCCCCCTGACTAGATTTTTTTTTTTTTGCCATTTTGTTTTTGAAAAGCACTTTTGACATGTCTGTCATTGTCATTGAGCACTAGGGGGCGCTACAGATGGAAGTATAATAGGCATGCAATGAAACAATAGCTTATTCAATCATTACAAAACTCACAGGATATATTTTTTAACTATGTTGAACTATACAACTAATCAGAAATTGCACATTAGGCGGCATCACAACTTCCAAACCTCACCTAAGTTCAATATTTTAATTAAGATTCAGGAGCTTTTGACTTCCAACAGTCTGTGTTGGCTTAAACCCTGGAATCACTGCTTGAGGCTATATGTATTATTATTGTTTAACACACACACTTGCATGCACACACACACAAAATGACACACATTAAATGCATGCATTTATAGACAGAAAGCCTTTGGAATATTAATTTGCTGCCTCATGATAAGAGATGAACATTTTGAACTGCTTAGTTGAAAGCTCACTGTAGCAGCAGTATCACCAGGAAGAGGCCTCTGTGTGCATTAGAACTGAGTGAAAAATGAAAACATTACAGCTTGATATGGTAGCCAGGGGACTAAGAAAATAATTAAAATGTTATAGATTTAAAATTTGGCAGGAAATATGAACACAAATAACGAAAATAGGCACAGTAGAAGGTTCAGCAAATTTGCAGTGATCATTAAACAGCCCTCTGGGATGTATACCCACATGTCTTTATCTAATTCAGCTCTTAAAACACTCCCCATCACTTGTCTTTTTGCCAGCCCTGTCTCCTTCAAATGAAGTTCATATGCAGCTATCCTGCATTATTGATTCACAGCAAACCGTCTGTGCCTGTGCTGAGAGTAGTATGTCATTCATTCTGTATCCTACAGCTAAAGATAAAGGTGCGGAGGTTGGTGGTGGATTAAGCACTTTCCTTTGACAACGGCAGCATGGGACTCTGTCTCCTACTAGAACTCAGAATTGACATTTTTATTATCTAACCACTAACATCTTCTTTATCTAACCTAAACCAAGAGCATGTTTCAACTGTCTAACTTTAAATGCATGAAATTTCAGTTAGTAAATATTAGGAAAATTCTGGCTTAAGATAAATGCAATCTGAAATATATATGTTCCTATAAATAGGTTTTGCCGATGCGGATTAGTTGCATACTGTATGCATTTATCCTTTTTGTATTGGGTTATGCAAATATGAGCTTGGATATGTACTGCAGGGTGACTAAATGGATGAGCCATTCATTTTGGTTTCATGTGACTTGTGGAGCTTAAAACAGTTCAGCTCCGTCTTCAATCAGATACATCGCTGAAGCTAAAGATGTAACATTGATGCAAGAAGCTGGCTGGCTAGCTGCAAAGTGATATTGCCAGCTTAATATTAGAGCATGAACACTAATTAGTATATACTGGGTGGAAAATGCGATTATCATAAAGCAGCCACGCTTTCACATAACAGGTTTTCAGTCTTTTATTTGAGATTAGCCTAGATACCCTTGAAGGAATTTAACTGATTCATCATGTAGATTTTGGGCTCCTGACCATGAGCCAGACTCCTGTTCACCACCTCTAAATAATGATGGATATAGCAACCTCACCCATTGGTTTATAATGAAGCCGGACCCGGGATCCCTAAATGTTGCAATCTTGGGCTAACATTAGCGTCTTTAGCTAAAGTATGTAACATTAAACTTAACAAAATATCACAATGATACATTGTCAAGCATCAAGGCCCACACGACACAGCAGAAATCAGAGTATGCCTTTAAATCTTATTAACAAAGCAATATTTTCTGAAAAACTGGAATAATTTCAACCTACATGCTATTGGAATCATAATTTCTTAGCATTTCTATTTAGATTTTATGATTCTTAAAAGCTTGTTTGCTCTCAACATTTTTAGAAAAAACAGTTGTTGGAGCAATGAGAATCTAAAATCAACCGCTGCATTTTTTGATCCTTCACTGGAGACTTGTCTCCTGCAACCAGGATGCTGCTGAGCTCAAAACTAGTTGACGCTTCCTGTAAGTGGATCTGACTGCTCAGCCAGACACCTCGCTTTCCAGCAGCTGTTGTGCTATACACACTGAGCAGATCTGCCAGCAGAAACGACATCATCCTGGGCTCCCTCAGCTTATTGTGCACACCGCTGCTGACCCGCATGAATCTCACCTTCAAGAGTTGTTAGGAATCATAGCAAAGCAATCATGTCTGTTAAAGACGATATATATATATTATTTTATAAGGAATACTAAAAACAGCTGGCTGAAACTATGGAGAAAGGGGAATTGTTGATCCAAACAGCCGGCACAAATATCGCTATTTCTCACTGTGCTGGCTTCAGGCTTCAAAGTTTTATTCATGAACTTTTCTGTTCTGTATAGTGTACTAAATGCCTTTAGACACACTACAAGTAGAAAACTCATGTCAACCATTCCCAAACTTAAATTATTAGCCTAAATGGTGTTTTTTTTCCTCCCACCTCCCAGGCTGCCCAGACTTTTAATGTATTTAGTATAATATAAAAGGGAATTTTAGTCTTGAAACTTGCATGAGACAAAGAATCCATCACAGTGACCTTTCTTTTAGTCATTGTTTTGTTCTAAGTCATTTTGTAAGCTACTGTTTTGAAAATGTTCTAAAGCCAAAACAAATAAAATGTGTTTTCATTATTTCAATGGTAAAATGTGGACACTAGATAATAGAAACATACTTTGAATGTGTACCTCAAAAAGCAGAAGTTATTCATGTTATTTGATGCAGTCAAAGGTAATCAACAAAGTATGTTTTACAAGTACAGTACACTACGCTCAATAAGTTAGGGCTATTGTTATTTATATGAGTGCTTTTCCTATTTGGTCTGAATTTTAATGAAATAAGTAAAGGTTCCCTATGATATTACTAATAACAAATGAGATGAAACCCCCTTTTTAATAGTTTAATAGGTAATTAATATTTATTATTGTATGAAATCCACTGAGTATCTCACCATATCCGTAACTTATTGTGAGGAATGTAATTGGGTTATCATCCCTCAGTATATTTCTAAAACTACTGAATTGGAATTTTCATGAAGACATATTTTGCAAGGCCTCCACAGGTGAAAGGCCAAAACTATTTCTATTCAGAGCCTTCTACTGCACTTTGACACAAAAGGGGGAACTTTTGATTTGAAAGGATTGGAAGGTAAAGCGTTCATTCCCCAAAGTGGAAATAAAGTATCCACTTATCGGCGAGGCGGCAGGTGCAGCTGTGGTACCAGAAGTCACTGAGGCTGTGACAGTGGTGATGCACTGTGAACCAGAGACCATCTGTTCATATTGGATATCCACGTCTGTGTGATGCTTTTAAATTAAAGCAAGAAGTATGTTAGAACGTACCCTTACAGTACAGTGAAGGAATTAACATTTGGATCAATAAGAAGAAGCACAGTGCATCTCTAAAGATGTATGGATAGACTCAGTGACGGGGGCAGAAGAAGACAAAATGATTAGATGCTATGGCTGTAAAGGACATTGGGGCTGTCATGGTAGCAGCAAATGTGGGTACCTCAGGACTTGTGCATCTCAGCTTATGAATAGTTCAAGGAAGAAAAGGAAAAAATGCAAGCACTTCGAAAACCAGATGTTTTGTTGCTTCTCTTCCCTCATCCCTATTACTCCATCAGTCTTCGTTAAAATATCATACCATAGTAATCATAGCATTTTGTTTCCATTATAGACCTCATATCACATACATATCTTGTATCACAATGGCACCCTATACATATTGTTAGACAATATTTCATCACACAATGCATCACACAGATTAGTACTATTTATACCAGACTCTGTTTTTTGTTCTTCTCATCTATAAGGGTTCATGAGGCATGTTTTATAAAGCCCCGGGATACGAGGCAAGTCGAAGCATTTTTGTCTTTCACTTGACTACATTTGGGATCGACCTCTACATACACACCTGAAAGCAGAATTCAATTAAGTGTAAAATTGGAAATTGCTGGTGTTAAAGAATGAATTATTGTAGGAGCAGTCAGAAATCCAGCATTTGTGGTCTGTATTTTAATCCTGTTGTTTACATCGGGGGCTTGTGAGGACAGGAAAACACATTCAGACTAAAGCCCTATAGATTGTTGTCAAAAAAAAAAAAAAACATCCAGCAGAGGGTTAAGCTTTTCTTCCAGGTTCTTATTTCGTTTAAGTGCCTCAGAAGAGGAGATTTAGAATGTCAAAGATAGGTATTGTATGGAAGCCAAAGACATAACCATGTGGGAGTGAGTATGTGCGCTTTTAGAAATAAGGGTTCCAAACGGGTTCTTCTGAGATTCTAACCAATAACATTTGCTCCTGAAAAACCCATTGTTGAAGAAAGTTTTTTTTCAAGGATTCATTCCAAGTCTAATGGTTCCTCTAAGAACCATTTCCATCTAAAGAATGTGTTTGAGAAGATAGAAAGAGTTCTTTAAGGATCAGTAAAAGTAGGGGTGTGCGGGGAGCCCATTATTTCTACTTATATTAGAATAAAAATGGAAATAGCCACCGCCATTCACATTTCATTTTCATTAAAACCTAGATATTTAGGATATTAAAGTTTTAAATATATGGTTATCAATAAAATACTCTGAGAGGGAAGTGCCCGTGCCAGATACCTCAGTTAACTTTAACGATTGCAGTCCACCCTTCGCACTGCTACCAAATACACCTGCAGTTCTTCTCCATTAATGAAACCAGTTTTTAAAATACCTTTACGAATTGAATTCTGATTAAAAAAAATCTCTGCTTTATTTGGAGCCAGCGCCACTCCCAGTTGAAATTGTCTGTATTGGAAGATCCTCACCCTCAATTCAAATGTTGATCCGCCTCATTCGGTCTGTTCATGGCCCCATTCCCCAAATACTTTTTATTGTATTAAATTCTACTTTTACACTAATAGCTGATTGATTGAGTAGCAAATTACATCAAGTGTCATTGGTGGCCTGAAGCTTAGAGAACTGGAGGGTTGTCCGTTCATTCCCAGACCAGAAGGAAAACTCTGGGTGGGGAAAGTGGGGGGAAAAAAGACAATTGAACAAGACTTTAAAAATGCTCTAGTTATAATAAAATTTACCTCTGTATCTCTGTTTTTAATGCCTTTTTTATTGAGGGGATAGTTCAGTAAGAGGAAGCTGCTCAGTACAACCAGATAATATGCCAGATTCTAATATGCCAGATAATGAGCAGCAACAAAAAACACATTTTTTTTTTTTTTAGAATCCCTGTGTGTGGGTTCTAGATGAAACCATTTAAATGTACAAAGATTTTTAGTTGAAGGAACTAAAAAGAGGGACAAGTCAATGAGCTCTATAGGTTCTAGTTAGCACCTTTATTTCTAAGTGTGGGAGAGAAGCTGAGCAAGCGAGAGAATTAATGAAAGAAACACTGATAATGTTATTAAGGTCTTCTTTTATTCATGCTCATGTTATATTATTGCTACAGTCTTGACGTCTTGTCAGGGTCTCTGGCTCCTTGATAACTGTGTCCACTTTTCCCAAAGGGCCAATTCTAAAGGGCTTTTATTCAGCAACAACACCATATTCTTATCTGGGAAGCACAGACGTTCACATGCACGTTGCGCACACAAACGCACACATTTGCATTATTCTTCCACACATTATTCCCACGCATGTGGGTGCACTTACAGTGGAAGCTTACACATGCTGAAAGCATACAGTGAATACACAAAGCATAGGATCAAATGAAATGTTCCTGATTATTGGCAGAACATAATTTGTCTTTCAGAACTGCTAAAAATCACTGTTAAAAAATAATGATGTTGCAAACCTAAGGTTAAATAAGGTTTAGGCATAAAAAAAGCAAAACAAAAAAAAACACTTGGTTGGGTTCAGGGAAAGCTCATGGGTTAGATTAAATTGATGACTTTAGGTTTAGAGAGACATGTTGGTTATAGGCATAGAATAATAGAATAGTAAAACCACCCCTCCTCCTCTGTATGAGAAAACTTGATGATATATACAGTGTATGGCATCGGAACTGTGCCATTTCTCCAGATCATAATTACTACAGCTGCTAGATGGCATCTGTTATGTCCCAGCTCAATAGGGGAAAAAGAAGGAACATAAAAACCAGATGTTTAATTAAAGCTATTTATTCTATCTTGTTTAGAATGATGAGGAGACTGAACATGAGGGACAACCCACAAATAAACAAGCAAATCCTATTACTAGAGTAATATCAATACCTATTATCACCAATCATGACCCCAACAGGAAGTGGATGGCGCTCCTGAACGTAATTCACACAAAATTATCACAAAAAGACACAAACGCAGAAGATACACACACACATGCACACACACACACCACAGGATCTGTGGTGTTCACACAAACATAGGGAGGAGGTCAGTTTGGAGCTACTGACAATATCACCTATTGTATTTTTTTTTCTTGAAAGCACAGTCTAAATGAAAAGTGTTTCTCCAGTATTTTGTAATGCCTGTATACTCCAATATTTTAATCAATTCATCTAACGGGGACAGTGGTCAACAGAAATAAAAAGAACTGTAATTGAGCCAGAGTTAATCCAGGCTAGGAATCCTGTAACGTTGGGATGATTTAACCCCCATTCACCCTTCTGACAGGCAGAGGAACAATCTGGTCTGGGAATGATCACTACTAATGTTTGGCCCAGAGTGTCTGGTAATGTGACGGGTTTACAGATCCAGTCTTAAGCCTCCTGAGCAGCTCACAGTCTCATCGGTGCTTCCAGATAATTTCATGTTTGCTATTCGGATTTAAAATCCGGATGATTACATCACTACTTTCTAAGGAGAACAATAGAGAGAATTGGCAATTGAGAGAAAAAAAATCTATAATGGAATAGAAATATTTATTAATATGTATTGTAAAAACACTGGTGGTCTAGTCCTCCAGAATTATAATTAAAAACAAATAAATAAATGTAGGCAAACAGTATGTGCACTCTGTGCTTTGGCACAATAATCTTAATATCACGTAGTCTGTGATCCATCATATTTCAAATCTTGCAATGTATGCATGTTTCCAATTAGAGAGCAGAGCATCTGTGAAGATTCTCCTTATGTGTATGATGCATTAGCCTAGAAGCCAAATTGTCATCTGTTGTCCCTGACCAGATGCTGAAAAGACGATCGAAAATCAGAATAAAATGACTGGTAAACAAGAGTTTTTGGCAAAAACAGTGGAAACAACAAATATGTCAATTTGTACAAATGTATGAACAAACCAAGTCATTCAAACAAGTAATTTGTTGAAGAAAATGGTATGTAAATAAGTCTGTATGACAAAGACTATAAGGGTAAAAGATATTGCATTTACTCCAAGACTGTAAATGGAAGGTTTATATGGGCTTTTTAGGCAGGTTGAATGTTTTGAATGTTGAGTAGAAGCTACTCTTGTTGATTCAGAGTCTTGGATCGAAACATCATTAAACAGTTGACCTCAGGGTCGAGAAAGAGGAAAAGAGAGCGTGTGTGTGTGTGTGTGTGTGAACAAGCGCATGTGCATGTTTTTTAAATAAGTGAGGATGGTTGACAGCTTTGGATTAAATAAAAAAGTGTTTTGAGTTCTTGAACACTAGAAAGGGATGTTGTGTTGTGTAAAATGTTACTGTATATGACCTCAATAACTTCTTTCAGGTTGCTGCAGGTTTTCAGTTTCTTCAGAAGTTATTTTATTTAGACCGCAGTATTTAACCAACAATATTTCTCTTCTTTAGGCTCATTGGCCCCTCTGTTAAATCCCATGAAAAAAAATCTTGGGCTCATAGTCTCAGAATTGGAGTTTGACAAACAATGAGGAGCTGCTTGTGGTACTGGTGGCTTTATGAGGCAGCATGCTGTAAGGTCAGTGTTTTTCCTTGTTTTTTACATGGGCTTTGCTCGTTAAGTGGTCATCACGCATATTTTTACAGGTCCAGTGGAGTGTACTCTATGTTGACAGAATTTTCAAAACAGCTTTTCCCCTGAATCATAAAGGTTGTTTGCATATTGCTTGAATCTGAATTTAGGGTTTAGTGGTGTGTTTCTTAGCTTTTTTTTGAAGCCTCTGCCATGGCAAAGGGATGTTGGCTGGTCCCACGCATGAGTGAATGTTTTCTCCTGATAAAATGTTCCCTTTCCTACAGAAAATGGAATTTCTGCCAAATTATGGCAAATTCTGCAAGTTTCAACATTTTACAGTGGATTCCATTTGTCATTGCCCGATTCCTTGATTCTGTCTTGGATTTCTGCATCATGGAAACTGTCATCTTTGTCTAAACCTAACCAGACCTATCACTCTGAAAAGTCATTATTATAATAATAATAATTAATGATGCATCTCATGTAAATGCTAAACTAACAAATTAAAGTTGGTAGATATTCACAGTACGAACATGCTGAAAATAAAATGTACATTTCTCAGTAGAAATGCCATAAAAGCACATTTTGATGCAAAACAAAACTATCTTAAAATACTGCATTTTCCACTGAAAATGATAAGAATGTCCGTTGCTGTGTCTGATGTTCTGGTTTGCGCAGGCGCACTTGAGCCTTCAAGATTATGCATAAAAAAACTGTGCAGAGCTCACCGAGATTTTTTTTTTCCCTCTTCTATTGCATTTACCTTCTTCAGTTTTTCCCCTGTATGTGCTCTGAAGCACTTTGTATCAGCTGTGTTGTGTATAAAGTGCTATGGAGTTAGAGTGTGTGTAAATTGTTGCTTTCATGCTGATTTCTGCTCTTTTCCACTGGTCTCCTCTCAGTGGTAGACTAACCCCACAAGCACAGAGCTGTCAATCACTGACTGTTACACACTCGCATGCATACACACAAAGAGACACAGGCACACGGAGAAAGGCACGGCATAAAAAAAAAAAAAAAAACTTTCAGAAACTCTTACACACAATTCAATAGTCACATTAAGGAGGAGCTAATATAAGTTGGGTACACACATGCACAAATAATTTCAGTTTGCTGCTGTGGGCACATGAGCAAAAACACAATGAAAAACTGTTATTTGGATGATAAAATCTTTTCATCATTACTTAGCTAAGTATTATATAAATTATAATATCCGATTGACATGTAAAGTTAAATTTTGAATCCTATAAAGACAGTCTCTTGAAATATACATGCGGATGTATCAGGGAGTCCCAGAAATACTTCAAATGGTACTAATGATTCAAAAAGACATATCTATGCCATGTCACCAGATAAAATAAAAGTTCTCTTTCATTTTCCTTACATATTTTTTAATGAGACTCTTTCCCAGGCCTTAGGGGGTAAAGCACACACCCACATTGTCTGCTACAGTGTAACCGAGACACGCTGCTGTTTCATCTGCACATCTACATTTAAAATATCATGGGACAAAACTAAACTAATGTAGTGCAGGTGAGTCAATACAACAACGGTTTCCATTTAGAGAAACCCACACACATCAGCATGCTTACATTTCAACAGTGAACTAAGGGTTAAGAACCATACTGTGAGAGAATATAACAGCATCATTACACTATGGGATGTTCTTAGTGCAAGAACAAAATATAACATCAATGCATTAAAAAAATGTCTGTGCAAACAATCAGAAATACACAAAAATACATATACAGAATATATTTTATAGGCTGGATAAAAACACAAGATCACAATGTTGTTACATCAAGCTGCTATGGCTGTTATAGAACCACTGGACGACATACTTTACACACACAGTGCAGTATATGAAGTGATATTTCCTAAATCATGTTGTTTTTGTGCCAACATACTTTTTTATATTCTCATAAAAAGCAGTATTTAAATGCTTCTCATTTTCTTGTGGAGAGGATTAATTCTTGCAAACTTGACCACTGATGACTGCTAATAATTTACTTTTTTAATAATAATTTTATCCCTTATACCCTTTAGGATGTTTAATCCCATTTGCAAATTCCCATCTCCAGATTTTAAATCTAGCTCTGCTGCCGTTTTATGGGCTTCCCTTTATCATTAGTCCCAGACAATAAAATTTCTACTTTGAATAGTATACAGCTACAGGATTGAGAGCATAAGTCGACCTGATAATATTCTTCCAGGCCTCCAGAATTCAGCTGATGAAGCAGTGTCTCCCGTAATTGCCTCAGTGAGAAGAAAGATATGGGAGGGAATTCATGAATTACAGCAATCTATTAGCATTTTTTTGTTCAAAACCTAATTGAACTCAACTCTGGGGAAAAAAAAGAAAAAAGAGCTGAGGTGCCTCAGCACAGCAGCGAAGCACACGTTTTACTGTTTTTATCTGTTCAAATACTGCATAGCTGACAACTTTGAGTGCATTGACTTATTAAAGGGGATGTATCATACTCATTTCCAGGTCTGTATCTTTAATCTGCAGTTATACTGGAATATCCTGCATGATTTACAGTTTGAAAAACTCCTTATTCATCTCTTTACACAGCCCCTCAGTTCAGAAACGGGCCGTTTTAGCTCCGGTCTCCTGGCGGCCTCCCTCTTGTGAGCCCTCTCTGACCTGATTGGCATCACTGCTCACTTCTGATAAAAACTCATTTAAAAACCTATATATCTCAGTCATTTGAGTACTTTTCACTACTTTTTTTCCCCCCTTTGTTCAAAATGTCAACTTCTAAATTAAATCTATGTTGGAGCTGCAATCTGATTCCAGCATCTGGGAGTGGACTGGATGGAAAAACCTGAGCTACAATCCTAGCAACCAAAGCTATGAAACTGATGGCTGTTCATGGGCATGTGTGACAAACCAATGGCAGCTCATCAGCAGTGTAGAAAAAAAAAACCTTCGCAGTTTATCCCTCAGGTTTTGGAACTTTGATGATACATAAGACAGTATATAAATAACAGAACATCATAAGTACAATATGTCCCCTTTAATGTGTCCCTAACTGTTGCACATGGTCTTGTAAACCAGACTATTTGGCATGACATTTGTTTTATGTGCAGTCATACTTTAAAAGTTTAATTTCCTGCAGACTGAACACATCAAACAGATGAGTATGCCTTATACACTCTGAGAAAACTTGTTTTTATTTGCTACAAATAAGGAGCCAATCCAGGCACTGGAAAAAATGGAACAAAGAGGAAGGAAATATTAAAATGTCTTCATGATTCAGCCACTACAATAATGGCTTTTTAATATTTCCTTGCTCATTGTTAGATTGTTTTTCTTATGTTTGTGAAAGCCTGAATAGGCTTCTTGTTTGTAGCCCTCTGTTTTTCAAGAGCTACCGACACATTCTTGATTCTATTTATTCAGCAGTGGTACTTTATTTGCATATTTAACCTTCTCCCTCTTCCCCTCTTTTTTCTTCTAAGCCTATCATGTCATATCAAATCAGACCGAGAACAGCAGGCGAGTCCGAATTCAATTTATTTAATGAGTGATGCTGGTGGCCCACTTCCATGTTAATAAAAATCATATGCTAATCACTGTTTTGAGCTTGTTAATTAAAAGAATAGGTGTGCTAATAAGTGTTTATTTACGGTACTCAACTGAATCCAAACAGGAGACACACAGGTTGAACATATTCTGCCCTCATTAGACAAAGATCTATCAAACTTTAATGTGGCCTCACTGGTCAGTCACAACTCATAATATAAAGGGTGAAGCTGCTTTATGTTCAGATTATGAATTTGCAATTTTTGCAGAGAGCAATTTGCTATGATTCGTTATTAGA
The DNA here is from genome assembly GCA_030544235.1 of Lepturacanthus savala. Taxonomy (NCBI): domain Eukaryota; kingdom Metazoa; phylum Chordata; class Actinopteri; order Scombriformes; family Trichiuridae; genus Lepturacanthus; species Lepturacanthus savala. The sequence goes on from CM060474.1 coordinate 14,475,631, forward strand.
GGATGAACAAAATGTGTACATAATGTAATTAGCCTTGTTTTTAATATCTTATAAGTGGATTTGTGCCAAGAAAGAAGTGTGGCAGCTCTTCTTACGTTTATCTCCTGGGCTGGTTGTATGAGGCTTATTATTTCTTTGAAATGGAATTTTTGAACGTGCATGTGGGCATTCACATGTCCAGCCTTTTTTTTTTTTTAAACCACATATTAAACCTTTAAACATATCACTTCACAATTTTACTCTACACATTACTCAAATTAATTTCAGTTGTTGGAGATATAGATTTTAATAATTACTGCTTTGTTAATTAGCAGCTCCAGCCCCTTCTGAATCAATACATTTAATTATGGGAGACCTAATCGGCTGTGGTTGCATATTTATTTTGTTTCCGTCATTACATATTAATTATTGTTTTACTCAAAATGACAAATTTTGTTTTCTTGGGTTAATTTATCAACTGCAGTCAAGCCAGCGATGCTGAACCTCACTCTAGTGTCTAATGCGGTTACAGCACAATAAAAAGAGATTACACAAGTTTATCTTCCCATTAAAAAAGTCTATGAATATGCATTTATTGTTCATTTCTGGCTTCAGAATGTATTTTACCTCATTGCAAAGTCAAGTATCTGTGTGCACTTAAATTTATTCATCCCACCAGTGTCAGTGTAATCCAGTGTAATCATGCTTGTAGGCCCCGCCCCTTGAATTAAGATTTTTGCCTTACTGCTACACTTTCCTGGTCATGTCTAATCTTGTCTGATGTATTTTCAAATAAGCACAGAGAAACTTTCCACTTTCAGCAGATGAATGTGCAAACAGCTTTTTCGTGTCAAAATCTAGAAATACATCATTCTGCACATTAAGACTCAAACCTCCAACTGAAAAAACAAGAATAAAAAACATATTTTCAAGTGAAGGAGGACTTTATGGTCAGAGAAAGATTGAGGTTATGGTAAAATAAGTTATAGTGGCACTAAATCCTGTGAGGTGAGGTGCAGAATCACCAATATAAATGTAATTCCTAAGGATACTGGACTGGAATAAATACATATCAACACCATGCTGGGACTTATGGATTACAAATCTGTAATATCAGATCCATTGTTTAGATAACTCGCAGTTGGGAAGCATTTTATGGTAAAACATAGCCGTAAATATATGAAATAAGGGCAGTGCTTTTTCAGACGTGATTATGGTAATCACAATTCTTATTGTTAATTGCAGCATGAAGGCCAAAATATACAGGATTAGCGGTGTGATATTCTAATTGTGATTATGGACAATATCACAAAAAATTGCAATCAAGCACAGATTGTTTGCTGCCCACTTTGATCTGCCCAGTACAATAAAACACAAAACCTAGTCCATTGTGCATTCTGTGCTATGCACAAAAAATGGTCTTGATGAGGTACATTTGCGTTTTGAACTGGAGAGAGAGAAAAATGCTGTGATATTAGGAACATACACATTATTTCCTTAAAACTAATGCATGCATATCTGCTTCTGGATAAGTGATGCATCTAACAGCAGTAGTAATGGCTGTACTGAGCCCCCAAAAAACCCAAAGGCCACTTTGGGAGAAATAAAAGCCTTTAGAGAACAATCATTATGAATCCAGCAATGAAAACAACAGTGGGTGCCAATCCTTAGTTCAGTTTTCTGCATTATTCATTGGCTGACAGCAAAACAAATATGAACACATCAAATATTAACATAAATTCCCAGAACTCCAGAACTAAAAAGGTCAATTTATCGCCACATTTGAAACTCAAGTTAAAGCAATGCATTCATCTCAGGAGAGGTGCAGACACAGAGGTGATTTAAGTTAACATTGCTTGGTAAGTTTGCATATATAGGCTAAATTCACCTTGAACGTAATTTAATTTAAAAACATTAATGCAATTTTTCAGTTATTTCAAAACGTATAAGGTATTATTTCTCAAAGCTCTGTAATAGGAAAGCCAAGGCTCAGATGACCTCTTTTTTGATGATGTATTGGAGAATAATTTTATTACTCAGCTAGTTTTGCTGAAACTTGGGTACAACTGATTATGTTGTCACAACGGGTATGTTAGAGCTTTATGGCAGCCCAGAGAGACAAGGGAGAAGTTCTGATGATGCATTTCCTATGTCTGGTCTAAATAGTTTTCTCTACTGAGTTTATGACTTTATAATAAATGAACTGTTCTTCAGATCCACTTCAAGCTTGGCAGGTGTTTTGCTGGGGACCACAGGAAATGCATTGTTGAGTGTGGAGTTCAAGCCCATTACAACCAATGAATCAGTGAAAATGACTCAATTTTGATGGACCACTTCCATTTTAACCATGGCACAGCTTTTCTGCTAATGCTTGTAGCAGGGTTTGGTATTATTTCAGTTTAATCTGTTCCAGTTTCAGTTGTACTTATCGGTTCCAAGTTTCCATGGCAGTAAATTTACATTCCACCCTTTACTCCATATAAAAATGTCCCTTCTTTGTCTTTTAGATCAGATTTGGTGTTTTTATAGTTATTGATTTTACGGCAGTTTGGTCAACTGTTGTTGCTTTTAAATGTCCTTTAAAAATAAATTCGACTTTGACCTTTTCGCCCACGCCACAGTTATTATTCTCTCAGTCTGTCTGTTTTTGTTTCCCACACGAGGACAGAAAAAGCCTTTAACATTTTAACCCTGTTATTTAAAATAAGGATCCCTGCCACAATCAAATGGACATTTAGTCTGTGTGCTGCAGTTTAACTTGCTTGTCTCACTCTTTATCTGTGTGTCTCACAGTATTTATCCTCCAACTGTGTCATATCACAATCACACACAAAAAAAAAAAACATACCATCACGATGTACATGTGGATAAGATGCATTAACAATCTGATGCTGTTTTATTGGAATCATATTTGTTTAGTCACAATACAAATTTGAGTAAGAGCCTTAGATATTCAGAAAAATTGAAATACATTTACATTATTACTAAAAACATGTAATTCCCAGATACCCAAACAATACAATACAATAGTTTCCTGTCTGAAAGAATGTGAATAATATAAGAAGTGACTCAGTGAGAGCTCTCAGACTGCAGTGTGTATAGACGAGATGTATTTTAATCCCAGGTGTGAATAGAATCTAGGTAAATCATCTCTGGCTATGTAAAGCATTTTACAGTAACACCAGGTGTTAATACCTAAGTCTGTCCACCTGTTTCCTCTTCTGTTTTCCCGGATGTCTTATTTTTTTCTTGGCTCTCGGTCCACCTATACATCTGTCACCTTGTCTTTTTCCGCCCTGCGGCTCTCCATTTACTTCAGTACACCAGCTACAGGGATCAAATCCTCAGGTTTAATTGTTTCCTGCCCTCCGGACTTATCCATGCTTCCAAACGACCAAGGAGTCTGGGATTTTACAGAACCCTTTACCCTTTTTAAAACATTCATTCATAGAGGGAACATTTAAGACACTCTACGACAGCCCTTGGACATCCACAATATAGCTCAGCTTAATACATTATTTAATACCTCCATTATGATAAGGATAACATAGCAGAGACGGACAAAGAGAGGCGAACTAGAAGTGAAGGAGGAGGAGAAGACAAAATTGAAAGAAAGAATGAGAGGGCTTAACCTGACCTAACCCGTCTGACCCTCTTTGATAGCACCGGTGTAATGTTTGACCCCCTGGGAGAAAGAAAGAGGGAAATATCATTTTGGGGGTGAGAAGGCAGAAAGAGTGGGAGTGTGAAGATATGAAATTAACCCCTTTTATAACCTCTTTCTCTTTTATTACAAAGAGTGATGGTGGAAAAAATGGGACAGCAATAGGCAGAAACAAAACAAAAATAGAGTAAAAAAAAAAGAGAAGTAAAAGACAGTAGGAAAGATATGACAGGGAGGAAGAGATGGAAACGGGTATCTGCAGATTATTATACCATCAACCTTAACTTTTATTCTCTTTGTACTGATTTTATTTAAATAGCCAGTTCAGACAGCCAGGCTGCAGGAGATCCTTAAAAATAAGCCAGTAATGGCTCTACTCAGGCAGTAAGAAAGGGTTCAGAATAAGAAAAAGAGCGGACTTCACTGGAAAAAAACAAAAGTTGTTATACACTTGACGGCAAACACATACAGTGACAAACACTATGCTCCACCACCTCCATATATAAATATAGTAAACCTGAGAATTTTCACACCTCATACATTGTCATGTTAAAGTTAAATCGCTAGAAATGACACATTTTTAAACATGAAGTTGCCTATTGACATTCTTAATGTTAGTTTTAATTCTTGCATTGCAGTTACAGTTTTTTTTTTTAAAAAGTATGATGTAAGTTTCTGTGATGGTTGTAAATGTTGTGCACTGTGCACGTGATTAGAAGAAAACTCAAATGAATGAAATTGAAATCACAATGTCTGACAGAAAAAAAATCATAATTCAATTTTTTCTCAGAATTGTCCATCCCTAATCATGAGTCAGGGCTGTAACTTGACATCTTATTCTGTCCTTTTGTGGCTCTAGACAAAAGAAGAGATACTAAACAGATGTACCAAGCACTGTCTGAAAGGGTTAAACTATGACTCAGATGTGGAAGTAGAGTCGGGGGTTATGGTAATTATCTATAAATCTCCGTAAGTATGAAATTAAACAACAAAATATGCATGTTTAATTAAACGCATTTGTTTATTACTCACTCACTTAATATTAGGAGAAAGTCCCCTTGTTCAAATGCTGATTTTCTCACGTGTTACCATGGTAACCCACTTGGAGCTACTGGATAACTAAACATGCAATAAATAGTTAAAAAGCTGCTATGATTAGAAAACATGTTTAATAGATTTGTGAAACATTTTAAATTCATCCAGATGTTGATTATGTCCACTATTACACAATCAAACAACAACCAAACCATTACTTTAATGTTAAAAGTTGACTTATAATGATTTTAAATGTCAGGAGAGAACAAACAGGTCAAATCAATGAAAGAGAGAAGTGTGATTGAAGTGAGAGTCTGATAAAGAGTGAAATAATAGCAGTGAAAATATCCCTGCAGCCTAAAGCAAGCTAAATTGATGCTAAGCAGGCATACTGGAGACAACAGTAGTCTGGCCTGCATCTATTCAACTTTCATGTATTAGCCAATACATGAAAACACCACATACAGAGAGAGAGGGAGAGAGAATATATAGGAGGAAGATCACTGTGGAAACACAGAAAGCTAATGGGCAGCAACAAAAGAGAGAGATGCAACAAAATAAGAGAATAACTGTGGATGGGAAGGAAACAAGATAGAGAAACAGAGGGGGGAAGCATAAAATAGGACAGAAAGACGATATGAAGTTGCAAAAGAGGCCAAATAATTCTATTACCAGAGGATTTATTGTATTCCGGCCATTAAGTGGTCATATTTCATGCTTGTTCAGTCTCTTGTTGGAGTTTTTTGAGCCCTATAAAAAGTTATAGAAGTAACTTGTGTTAGTGAGTGTACCATTCTCAGCTGTCCCATGACTGCAGTCCATGCTGCCCTCTCTCTCTCTCTTTTTTTTTTTTTTTTTTTTTTTTTTTTTTAAGCAGTTACTACTTCTTGCATTTTCTGGTTGTCTCTATTCCCTCTTAGTTCACCCCTGTCAATATATACTGCACTTGGCAAACATCGTGGAGTCATAAAGTCAGAGGTGCTCAGCGTGGGTTTAGCCCATGAGAAAATTCACTTATCGCAGTGATTTAAATAACTTCAGAATGAAATGACACTGTTATGATTTGACCATGGCCTTCCTCTAAGTATGTGCTGCATTCTATGAAGAGCTGGCTAAAGCTTGTGCAACTTTTATTGTATAGCCTGCCTGGAGAGTTGGACATATGTTATTACTCTTAATGAGCAAAAAATAGGCGAATTCATAGGCAAAGAGAAGGGACAGATGGAAGAAGAAGTATATAAAGGGAGAGGAGCACTTGAAGGGAGGGGTGAAGCGCTGACAATATAAAAAAAAAAAGATGCGAGAGATAGATGAGGGGCAAAACACAAAGAAAGGAGAGAATGAAGGAAATGGGACTGAAAGAAGATGCAGTGAGGCAGGGAATAAGCAAGGTGGCAGGAATAATGACAGATTGAGGGGAAGAGAGAAAACATAACCGCAGACAAATGAACGAGAGAGCGATTGTGGAGGAGTGTTGGCGGTGTACACATTTGTCCTCCATTACAATTCTGAAAAGAGAGAAACAAGGGATGTAAAGCACAGATATGAGGAAGTCGATTAAAGAGGCACAGCAAAAAATAAAAAAAGGCCTTGTATTTAGCATTCTCTTGGCGCTGGGGAGGCTTATTTCATGCCCTAGTTTGTCAAAATGAGAGGGAGCCAGAGGGTAAGAGCAGAGGAGACACAGGCGGCAATCACACAGAGATAGTCATGTTATGTGATTGAGACGGAGAGAGAGGGGACAAATGCAAAGCAGACTGAGCCAGCGAGCGAAACGAAGAACGAGAGCGCACTTCATCTAATTATCAAACCCTTAACATTGTTTCGCTGCCACACACCACACTTCAAGGGACAAAGTGTAAAATTGCATTGTTAGGCGCAGATGTTGACAATTACATGAGAAACGACTCTAAAGTTGGAGATACGCTGCTTTTTTCGCCTCGTTGGCATCTCATTTTGTGATGGCAATGCAGTATGTTGAAGCGGCAATAGGGCTTGGCAAGGAGGTTAATGAGGAAAGGAGCGTTGTGTGTGGTCGCCACCCCGGTTTTGATTAGACTTTGAGGCAGAGAGGAGGATTTCTGCTTGGAGTTCACATTCACAACATTATATTTCCTCCTCAGTAGAAATGCTCCTAACTGATGAGCTTTTTGGCTGTTTTTATTTCATTATTTTTTTACTTACTTATCCAAATGTCATTATTCCTCTCCTCCTATCACAGTCATGTCTCTTAAAGAAACTGCAGTATCAAGAAAAAAAAACAGCCAAACAGAAAAGTAATTTCAGCAAATGTCCAATAATGATATATGTATCCAAGTGTCAAAGCCCTGTAGAAGCTGTAGAAACGATGATCTGTGTCCATACAGCTAAAACGTGCTGTAGTGTGATACTGTTAGAACCACATGGGTCAACAACAACTGAAACTTGGATATTATTTTTTACTATTTCCTACGAGCAGTAAATTGGTTTAATTCAACCATCACCTATAACTAGGGATACCCTCATCTCAAGTCTGAGTCATTTGATTTTGAGTATTTGCTGATAGAGTCCCGATCTGATAGTGATAGACAAAGATAGTGAAAATCATCATTTTCTACCACAGGCAATTGCTGGTCATCCAATGTGATGACGTTAGCCACATTTGCTGTAATCTGTGGAGCCTTTGCTGTCCCTGGGCAATTTCTTTCTTTTTCAAAGTCTCTTTTAGTGTCAGTTGCCTCAGTGAACTCAGTGTTTTCTGCTGTGTGTTGGTAGGGTTGTTCGCCAAAGGGTGCTTTTTCAGACGTTACAACCGGCTGTTGGACTGCTTTTGTTTTCCAATTTCAACTATTTCCATACTACAGACATTTTGCTGCCCAAATTATCTATACCTATAACCCTAAACAGTTAGTAGTATTTAAACCATTCTAACAAAGGTCCTCTGATTTTAATGAAGTAGATATATTAATCTAACATACAGTATGGTGCTTGGTATGGTGCAAATCATGAAAAATCTTCTTAACTTTAACTTTTCTTTAGAAATACATACTTCCTACAGGCACAGAACTAGTAAGTAATGAAAGGAGACACTTTTTTTTAGCAAGAAAACAACTTTGTTGTTTTCTGCTCTTATATAAGCAGATAAAGTATAATTAGTTCCTTTAAGTCAAAACAGTTGATTGAGTTGAAGGGAAAGATTATTGGCTTGGTTAAATGTATAAAAAATTAAATGTTTACTCAAGACTTGTTGCATTGATCTGCAATGTTTCCCTCCAAGTGTTAACTAAATGTTCTGGAAGCTTAAATCATTAAAGTCTAGTGCTTTGGGTGCACAATCATCCAACCTGATCTCCTTCCTTATTTTATAAGTGAATAGATGAGGTACCTTTCCTCTACTTCTACTCTAACTCCACTGTCCTTGCCCTTCTTGTTGCCCCCTCCCCCTACATACGCCTCTTTTATACCTCCCCTGCATCCTCTCATCTCTTCTCCAACCTTTTCTCTCCTGCCCTCCTCCCCTCTGAGCAGCCTGTAGGTGGCATAGAGGCATGTAAATTGGCACAGTGCAGCAGAGTGATGTGAATTCCCATTTCTGCTTTACAGCCATCATGAAAGTCTCCGCTGTCATATCCCCTTCGTTCCACCACAGTCGTCCCCTCTCGGGTCTCACTCTTTTCGATTCCAGCCTCACTCGTCTTCACTCTAATTATCCATTTTCACTCTCTCCATTACTCTACCCTCTCTATTTCTCACCACCTTCCTTTTTCCCCTTCTCCATTATCACCTCTCACACAGTCTTTCATTCTTAGACCCCTTTATCGCCACTTTCCCCTCTGACATTTATTCTCTTGTCTCTCCTTTCCTCAGGTTGCATGTTTCTTCTTCCTTCCAGTCTTCTCTCCTCTCCACCCTGCCCTCTCCTTTTCGTGCCAGCTGTCTGATTATTCCATTGCCTTCCAGGCTGTGTAGCTGTATATTAATAACACTGTGCCATTTGTACACACGGACAGCAGGAGAGGAAGGGGGGGAACTCGAGGACAATGCAGGCCATCCCCTCGTGTATGAATATGTATTGATAGCAGCCAGGTTGTTTACATTAAATTTTAAAGAATATGGTCATCATTACTATATATTATATCTAGTCTCTCAATACTTTCTGAATGCCATATAGTCTGCCCCAAGCCCATTTGCTCCTATGCACAGAGGACCTAGCCTCACAATTTGATTACGATTAATCTGTCTTCAATTTGACGATGCATCTCATTAAGAGCCTGACCAATACTGGTATAAATACATTTATATTACTGCATGGTTACTTGTTCAGCAATAAAAAAAAATACAGTACAGAATTAAGGCAGATAAAGTCAAATTTATTTCAAGTTCCTTCAAAATATAATTATCTTTACATTTGCTTATTTTCATATAGTAGTTTTAAGACAGAACATCCTGGATGTGGCCAAAATCACAAATATGACTGAGTCTGAACTATGGATGAAAACTTTGGGGAAAATAATCTCATTGCATTTTTTTCCTCCATTATTGTGAATATACTTTTTTTTTCCATTTTATCCCCTATCATTTTTTTTTAATTAACAAAATATAATGTGTGATTTAAATATGACCAACACAATATTAAATACATTTAGTAAATGTTCTTTTCCATAGGCTGGGCCTACTTGTTAGAATTAAATTCACACGTATGAATTGAAATAAATGACACTGTTATTTAGTTGCTCATTACAAAAACATCTGTCAGTGTTCCCTGTCTTGAGGTATTTGTCTTGTCTGGAGCATTGGTGCTTGGCATTTTGGTCATGCAGCTGTCATATAGCTGCCATATAGCACCACATAGATGTCATATAGCACCATATAGCTGTGTAATAGCACCATATAGCTGTCATATAGCACCACATAGATGTCGTATAGCACCATATAGCTGTCAATTGTGGCATTTTTTCGTACTGTAACAAGTTTGTAGTGTTATCCAATAAAGTGAGAAGGTGTTCTGACTATGGTAGTGGGATAGGGTGACTCTGGAGCAGCTACACCCTAGTTCTCTAGCAACAGGAAAACTAAAGTAGTTCCACACCACCGTGCTGTTCCTTTTCGAGACTAAAGTCTTCACTCTTTCCGTTTCTGATTGTTCCATCGGGCAGGTGGCCGTTGCGCAACAGATTAAAAATTAAAGGGCAGCATGAAAAGTTGATGCAGCAGAGTCCTCCACTCTTAGTTAGAAAATCACATTTTATCATATCGCGATATTATTGCAAATGCAATTAACCACTCAGCCCTAGTCTGAACACAGTAGAAAAATAAAGTACTAAAGTAGAAAAGATGCAGTAACATCTGAAGTAAATATTAATAATAAATTATATATATATATATATATATTCCTCCTCTCTCAAACATGACTATTGGAGACTGAATGGTCTAAACACAGCAACAATAGGAGAGTATAATTGAAAATTAGAAAAACATTGCAAAAATGCTAATATGTAAACATTAAGATGAAAACAAAACTAAATAGTAGAGGCCTAGCCTCTCCCCTCATTCCCTGTCGTCATCTCATATCCTCCCTTCCCCCAATTATATATTCCATGTACAAAACCGCCCCTTGCTCAGCATAACAGAGGTTGGAGGTTCATCTGTAAAAGCACTGGTGGTTCCACATGTGGTTTGAGAGAGCTTCTTCTTGCATTGACCACATCTCCTGCACTGGAGAAATTCTTCTCTGCAGAAAGGCTTATGACTGAGATACATAAGTATTCAAACCTTCAGATTCTGTTAAAGATTGTTGCAGCAAACTCACAAGCAGCGGTGAAGTCCTTCTTTTGGGAGCAGAGGGACATGTGGTCCTCTCATTCTTCATGGGCAGCATTTCTCCTCCTTTGCGGATTCCCCCAGGCACTACATCTGCTTCTGTCCTGAGTGTTCTCACAGGCTGTGTTTGAAAGGAAAGGGGGAGTGAGGAAGAGGAAGGATAACATTAAACAGGCTGCTAGCTGTTTCTCAATCAATGCCGAAGTCTATTAGAACTGTTTTTCTCTCTCATACAACTTTAACTCATTGTTACTTATTCATGTGGCAATTTTAGGTGGTGTTTTAAATATGTTTATATTCTATGTGGTGAAATTACCTCCAAGGCTGCAGCTTCTTCAGTCATTGTCTCTCCTCTGTAAGAACAGGCAATCCTTTAAAGTGGGGATTCAGGCTTGATGCTCTATGTCCTTCTTTGCCTCACTATTGTACCCACGATTTCAGATATGTGACATTGGATTTTGGATGATATAATGGAAACATTTTAATTTTATAACTTAGTGTTTTTGGTGACAGTTGTCTTTACATAATAATGCTGAACATAGCAATAAAAGCATTAAAATACCTGTTGAGGAGATCTGCTTTGATGGCATGCTTGATCTCACAGATCCAGGGTGAATCTCTGATGGAAGAGTTGAGATGAGATGAAAAAGCTGTTGGATTTGTCTCTTCAGACATCAGTGTCATGGCATCTTTAATGGGATTTAATGCTTCACATTGTCCTCTCTGTTTGAAACATCGGTTTCATATAGCATTCAGAGGTCTGACTCTGTTCTTCTAACCTCAGGAGACAGCAAGGTGGCAGACATCGCTAGTTGTTGTTCCAGAAACCTCTCTGCCATGTCATATGTGCTGTTCCACCTTCTGGCAATACCGTCCCTCCAGTTTGTGCCTTCCACTGACTTCATAGAATCTGAAATTTGCACAAATGCCTACCTTCAATAAACTAACATTGACATAAAATGACTTTTTTTTTATGAAGCCATCCACCCGAACAAGTCTCCCAGTACTTCAAGCTTCAAAACAGCCCCACAGCATGATGTTCCCACCAACATATTTAACTGTGGTAATAGTGTTCTTAGGGTTAAAGGCCTCTCCCTTTCTTGGCCAAACATAAGCAACAAATGTGCTCAAACAGTTCATTTCTCATCAGACATGTGTCCAAAAGGCATCTTTATCCTTTAAGTGTTCACATGCAAACCTCAGTCTTTCTCTGATATCCTGCTCTTTAAGTAAAAGGGTTCTTCTGGGACCATGTCTCTGAAGCCCACCATAATGAAGAGCCCTTGCAACTGTCTTCCTTGAGACATCAACTCAAGGTCAGCAACAGTGATCTTGGCAGAGGTCTGGGGCTTTTTACTGACATCTCAGACTGTTTCTCTCTCCATAGTTTTTGAAATCGACTTGGCTTTCGACCATGTCCAGGCTTGTTTCTTACAGAATTTGTGTACTTGTCCTTAATGATGCAACACGCAGCTGGTCCACTGTAAAACCCTTGGAATTGGTAGTATAGCCTGGAAGAGAATGAAAGAACTGCCCTTTTCGGACTCTCTTCTCCCCATGTATATCTTCTTGTTTTTGATAGTTGGCTTGTTTAGATAGATGCCATTGTTACCTGGTATTTTATTTTATTAGATTTTTTTTTGCACTAGATTATCCTCATTGGCCACTACTTAATAAGACTATAATACAGTACCCTCTAGTTTTGTGGTGAGGGAACATGCCATTTACTGGAGTAATATGTTTTCTATTTTAAAACTCTGCTTGTCTTACAGCCCTTTCCGAAGGGGAAATGGATCTTCAGGTTCCCTCAGCTACCAGTGTGAACTGCTGAGTTGGATTCTTGGATCATAACTTTGTTCCTGGTGGCTCTGGTGTCCCAGGACTCCTTTAAGTCCAGCAGCAGCTCTAACCCTGAAAGATGTATGGAACATCTTGGTTTGGTGAGTAACATAGTTAAAAGTTAGCTTGAATTGCACCAGCAGCATGTATCATCAAATGAACATTTATTAATCAGGGAAATTTGCTGTCCCTGTAATGTTCAGCACATATTGGCTATTAGTCCAGTTTATTTTAATCAAAATTGGAGTCAACCTAGGATAAATTGCAACAGAAATGGAAAGGATTGGGAAAAAATGCCCTATTTAGATGCTTATTCATTATTTTTTCTCATGTGAATAAGGTAGAGATGTAACCTTTAAATGTCAACATGAAAATCACAATTACACTCAATTTCTAAGATAAAGAGTATTTGGGCCACTAGAAAAGCAAACCAAAAAAATAAATAAATAAAATGAGGGTTACATTCTGTTTTAGACAGGACCCGAGGCACACTACAGAAAAAAACGCAGCAGTTTCAGACATGAGGAGTGGTCCAGACTGCTCCCAGAGACACCCACCCGCAGCCTAAATCTCTCAATCAGGATGCTGTGATCTACCGTATCAAAAACTGTGCTAAGATCCAGCAGCAACGGAGCATTCACCCACATCAGAAGACATCATTACATCATTGGAGACACTGACAAGAGCCGTTTTGGTGGAATGCTTCTGACCGTTGACCGGCGGAACCGAGTACATATTGAGCAGGGCAGTGGAATATCTACAGGAAGGTTACATACTCCCACCAGATCATAGAGGTCTCGCTGGGAGAGAAGCAATCCAAAGTTGATGGCCAAATTGGTCGCACAGAAAGGGGAGTAGAAGAGGGCACGGTGCCAGCTGTTAGTTTTCTAATCTCATCCCCAACAAGAAAGGAAGTAACTACAATCCTTATTTGAAGACAGACACATCAGGAGGTGCAGGAATGTCAGTGTTGTTAATATCAAACATGACTTTCAGGGTTGCGTTTACTGAAGGAAATCAAGTTAGTAATATTTTTTTCTTGCCATTTTGTCATCCACATCTCCCTCTACCCTCCTTGTTCTCACCGTGACTCTGAGCTCCCACCAGAATTTTCTCCTCTCATTAATCTCATCTTCTGTACTCCCTCCCCTCCCACCTTTCTATGACTGCACTACCTTCATGTTTACTTCCCAGCTCCTCTGATTTCATCTTTCATCTCGCCGTTCCCACCTATTGAAGTACTCCCTCCCGCTTTTTTTCCCCTTCCACCTTTCCTGTCCACATTCCTGCCCGTTTGTTCGTTCACTCCTGCCACTGCTGTTGCTATGGAAACGTAGGCCGAACATGCTTGCATTCCGCTATGAGAAAGACGATGGTTTGTAAAATGTCTCTCTCTTTTACAGTTGCACATTACTTCTGTTAAATTCCAACACACTTTTAACGTGAACGGCTGGTGGCCGTTGTTGCTAAAGCGAGTTTGTGACACAATCTAATGAAAAAGCGAGGGGGCAATGAAAAACACGAACAAACCAACATTGATTAAACCACTGATAAATAATTAATGACATTATTAAGCGGAATGGAACGCATACATAAATGCATAGGATACATAACATTAACATAAATGATACTCTTACAAATGATGAATATACACACTGACTGTACCTGTGGTTTACAAGATTATCATGAGCCAGCTGTTTCTCTAAACTGATTGCAAATTAGAGAAATTTGCACACATTTGTTTAGTTTTTGTTACTGTTCCAACACAGGCATATTTTGGCCTCAAATTAGTTGTGCAAGTTTGACCTCTGGACCATCAAAAGGCAACAACCATATCTGTCAAAGTGTGTATGATGTGCTTGCTTGTGTTCAGTCAAACGTCTGAACTGAACTCAGAACTCTCTCTTTCATCTCTATATGTCGATGAAGGGAATTCATAGGGTAAATAGTGGTATACATGTGACTCTAGACAAATCATGTTTAACTCATTTGGATGTGTTTTTTATCCCATTATTACAAGATTTAGCGATTTCACAGCCATATTTTTGTATAGATAGTTACTTAATTTGACCAAATTTCAAGTGACTATTGCTTTTCTGAAATAAATTCTCATTTCATTCAAAATCTGGTGGTCTTATATAGTAAATGTGTGCTAGTATTTTATTTCAACAGTGCTATTACATACCTGCCCAATACTTGCGTCTCATCTCTCCTAATCTTTCTTTTGAAAGTAAGCACAACACAAACACGTGGCCCATTCTTTATATGGAGCATGAAATCAATTATGACAACAAGCTGTTCATTTTGTCTGCTCTTTCATGTGTCTCTATACATTACAGCAGGTGGTGGAGAGGATTTGTTCAATCCATCATTTCTATTCATCTGTCAACCTGTCATTGTACAGTTTTGTTTCGTAGCCATGCATCAGTCATGTCTATATGATCAAATGTGTCATGCAGGATACCACAGTGTCAAATAATGCCATGCTTGAGATTATCAGTCCCAGCTATCTGGGAATTACAGAAGCTTGTAGCCATAGAAACAATTTCTTATGTAAATGATCTTCTTGTTGGCGCTACAGATGGCAGCCATGGTGAAACCTGAAGCGTTTCTAATTTATAGAAAAAAATTATTAATGATGAATTAATTCAGTGAAAGACTATTTTTTGCAAAAGCAGCAGCCGCTGAAAGAGTTTGCTGCTTCCTTTACTGTGAAACAAAGATCATTTTCTTTTGCGATAGTCTTGAATGCGCATCAAAGGAAATATCTTTTCTGTCACCTTTCTGTCTGACGCTTCTGCAACATGCTGATGGAATAATCTCCCGGAGGATTTCACGGCAAAAAAGTGGGACATCGACCCTCTACCGACCCCGTTTTGACTTTAGAATGAGGCGGTCCACTGTTGCAGGTCGACATCATATTAAAAGTCTATTACCCGTTTTACTGTGAATATACAGATGGGTGACACATTTAAAAACCTAAATAAATGATTAGAGAGACATAACTAATGTAGAGGTTTCCACACAGCAGTGCTGCATAGTACAGAGCAACAAACAATCATGCTCTCATGCTAAGCAGGCCTAGTTGATTCTGATTTTGATGATCTTGATCAAGATGGCAAAAGGAAAATATTTGAGTAAATGACTGAAAGATTTCCAAGAAAATCATTTAAAATTATGGGACCAGTAAAATAATGCCTTCCCCATGAATTGAACTTTAAAAGTGATGTTATGCTGATCTCAAACTCCTTGACAACATTTTTTTTCTTTTTTTTCTGGACTTTTCCAATTGGGTGCGACACAGTGGAATAGGGGTTAGCGCTGTTGCCTCACAGCAATAAGGTCACACGTTCAAGACCTCCTTGGTCCTGGGTCTGGGACCTTTCTGTGTGGAGTTTGCATGTTCTCCCTGTGTCTGTGTGGGTTTTCACCGGGTCCTCCAGCTTCCTCCCACAGTGCAAAAACATGCTGAGGTTAATTGGCGACTCTAAATTGCCTGTAGGTGTGAGTGTCTGAGTGAATCGTGTGTGTGCCCCGTGATAGGCTGGCGACCATCTGGGGTGTATCCCTGCCCCTCGCCGTAACGCGCTGGGATTGGCTCCAGCAGACCCCTGTGACCCTAATGAGGAATAAGCAGGTATAGAAGATGACTGACTGACTTTTCCAATTGTTGAGCCAATTTTCTCATCCATGACTGAGATTAAAACATTGCCTTAAAACAGCTATTTTAATAGTAGATGAGAAGAAAGATTTAATCACTACATCATCCAATTTATAATCCACTTTATCCAATGCTTTTGCACCAATATAAACAAAGGTGGTGGGGAGATGTGTTTAGATAAGCACTAGCACTGGTCTTTATTGTTGTACTGGTAAAATGGATCCCTGAATTTTATCAGTGGTTGCTGCAATGCAGAGAAATAAAGATGGGACGATAGGGGGGAGCCGGAAATAGAGGGGGGAAGGAAGATAGAATGGAGAATAACAGATAGATGATGAGATGTGGGCTGGGGGCAACAAAAAACAAATTCTACAGCACGACAAATATACGATGGAAGATTTATATAATGGCTACTGCTCGGGCCTCACAGTGTTCACTGCAACGATGCCTTCAGGACATTATCATGACAATGAAAAGTCCAAACAAAACCTAGTCAATCACCGTAGAAACAAATTCCATTATCACAGCGCATATGCATTCCTAGTTCAATTTAAGATAACAGAGGTTTGTGGGGATTGATTTTTGAACGAATGACTTCCTGGAGACTGATGTACAGTATGTTTGTGATTCAGGCTTTTTCCACCATTACAGTAAATGTACTTTTTGAATGGTTTTTTTTTTGTGTGAACACGGATGGTAATTTTTTTTTGTTTGTTTTGTGCAGAAACAGAATCTAGTGGGTGCATATGAAAGAATGCTTCTTTCCTTTCTTTTTCTTGCAAAGTGAACTATAAGTCATTCACACTAAATCACAAATGCATACCAATGCACATGCACTGTAATGTATTTACAGTACCAGTCATGATTAACATATTTTGCTCAAATGTTGTCATTTACTAATTTACCAATGCTTTCATCAACATACACTTGTGTTAATTTTGTTAACGTTATCTACAAACAAATCAAATCAATGGCCTTTCACTTTCTTCCCACAATGAAGAGACGGCACTGTCATTTAACACTAACTGTGACAATATTAATGTCACAAGATGAGACTAAAAGGTCACATTTTTGTCTTTTTTTTTTAAACACGTTTAGGTCACACATTCTCCTCTGTGGGTCTCAGAGTCAACTGACTGTGGAGTAAGCCTGCTAGTAACTCCAGCTTTTCTACAGAGTAAACCTGGAGTTTACAAGGAGAACTTGAACACAGCCTATAATCTGGTCCCTGACCACGATACGGGCTGCAATGACACTACAAAAGCAGTGATAACATGATTATAGTTTCCCTGAAAACTTCATAAAAATATGAGTCTCTTATCTTTGTGGTGAATCAAACTGACAGGACTTTGTTGCAGCCGATATTCATCTGCTGGCATTTTCAGAAACATATTTTAGTGACTGCTTAGCTGTAAAATGTCACTGCAGTAGCGCAGATGCAATGTTGGAGCATGGTGAGCTAAACAAAATCTCCACCACCACATGACCCAGCTGGACAAATGTGTACTGTTGTACTTTCAAAAGCTTGGTTGCAAACAGACATAGGGACTGTAGGCTGTCCCTAAAGTCCACTCAAAAATATGAATAGCTGTTTTGTCTTTTTCTGTGCCACATATGCGTGCCTGGAACTGCACTCCTCCCCTCTAATCACAGACACAATATTGTTGATTATTGTTTATTATTACTTATTTGGACTGCTTGTTTGTGGTTTGGATTGCTTTTCACTCTGATTACTCTGTAATCTCATGTAACAAAGATTGATTTCAGGATGACTCCAGCACAGCGAGGAGTGCATCAACTAAAATGTTTTACATAAAGCAAGTTAAAGTTAATAAAGACAACAATAGGAGTCGAGAGAAAGAAGCAAGCTAATATTTGAACCAATCAGGCTGAGGAAAAAAACAAAATCATTGCTTTAACAGAAAGGAAACACAGTGGCCATAAAGGAGCTGGTAAGAATACCACAAACCTATAGGCTATAAGCTATAGTAAGCTAAGTAAACTAGTATGATGGTGGTGTTGCATTGTGTAGGCCGTGTTTTTGTAACCACATGGCTAAACAAGACTAAAATATCAACACTTTTCATAGACTTATACTCTACTAAAATATTTATGATTTTATTTAACTATGACCAAAATGTCCAGACATTTATTCAACCAAAACATGACTTACAAAAACCGGAGGACATTGACTGAATATGATAAAAATGAACAAATATATTTGACACAGTACTAAAGCTAAATAAAAAAAAGTATTCACACACACCATTTGTGTTGCATGTTTATCTGAAAAATACAGTGACGTAAGGAAATGTCCCTGCCATTCTCTCCAGCTAGGTGACATTTAATGGATGCACCTCAACAGAATGCTAAGCGAGCCCCACAGCCATTGGGTAGGATAGATTAGTGAGAGAGTGGCGGAGTGGATTAGATATTCCGTTTAAACTGAGAAAGAACCACACAATGAGCCACTGAATTTAACATTTAAAGGAGGGAAATAACAGATATGCAAGTCAGAGGCTTATATTAAGACTTTGACATTGTTTTTCCCCATTCGATTTAGACTAAGTTACTAAAATCTAAATTATAACAATTGGAAAAAAGGCTGTTAGGAGATTAATGGGAGGAGAGTAAGCTCAAGAAATATCAATATACAATTCAGGAAATAATTCTTTCTAATTGCGTTTTTGCCCTCTATCACAAATTACTCCTTGAATTTTAGAAGAATGAATGAAAATGATTACATAGGGTTTATGTATTGAGTCCTGTCTGTGTCAGGCTCATAAATCTAAAATTGCATATGCAAAAACAAAAGTCTATTTCTCTTTTTTGGGTGAAAGTGTTTGCGGACAAGATGGCTAGAATGAAAACCCAACATCAGAAGCTAACAGCTACAGAATGTAATGACAACATGCAGCATGTAACATGGGTACATACACCTTACTTGTTTGGTTGCACATGATACGTATGATAGATCGCCTCATGCATTCCACATCTCAGTAAAACAACCTCGAACAAAGCAATATCATGAAAAATAATGGCATATATTACACATACCATACATAATATATCACTTCTTCACAGGAAGCAGAAGAGGTTAGTGAGCATGCTGCCAGTGGTGTTTGCTTAGTGTTTTATGAACTCTGAAGTTCATGTTGGTAAAATACTTTTTTTTTAAATTATGAGTAGTGTTAAGCACTTAAAGGTCATTTTGGTCACTTATCTCTCTCCGTACACATGCAAACACACAGTCACTGATATATTTGTGGTATTTGGTTCATACTCATCACCGTTTTCTTACTCCAATCACTATCATCATCACCTTTTCCAAGGTGAGACATAGAATAACATATAGGGTAACATTTTTAAGTAAATCCATCACCATGACACTTCCCCAGTCAGACATTAAAACACATGTTTTTGTATTACAAGTTTTCCTAAATTATATGATTAAACATGCAGATGAGGCATCATCTAAATAAATATATGCTAATTTGCATATATATTCAGAACAGAAATCTCAAAATTGGATGAAGCCAAATGGTTCAAAATTTTTGTTTCATTTTGTTGACATATTAGAGTCAGACGGAATTTTGGAATGTCTTTTTATCACTCCAAAAATCTGAAAATACTCTCAACAGTCAAAACAAATCCATTTTCACCATGTGTTTATGAATAAAATGTTCTATAAATCAGCCCATGAATAATATATGAACAAACCCTCTGTAAAAGCCTTCAGAATATAGTCCGGAATAAAACTGGAATGTTTGGTGCATGCAAGTGCCACTGAAAAGAGCTTTCTGACAGGGTTTGTGAAAAAAAACATGGTGCAGATAAACATGTTCCGGAAGCAAAATCTCAAAATTTAGCCGTGTTTGAAACCTGTGATGCTTGATTCATAATTCAGGATTTTATTAGGTTTATCAGGCTGATTCGTGTTTTAATTATATTTGGTTGGATTTTAATGTTTTTATTCACCTTGATAATGGGTACAAGCACTTGTTAACCGCTCTTCCATTCACTGTGAGAGTGACGATTGCAATGGGTGGGTAAAAAAAGACGATTACTTCCTCTTTCCACTGATGTCCAAGTGACCTTCACTATCAACCATAGCCATCAGAAACCTAAAGGAGTGGCATATCCACAGCTGCTGCTGCCTCAATTACATTTTTGATAATATATATATCAGCCACTGCACATGCGTCTGTTGCTCCACAGTTTTACATTGACATTTGCTGTGTAGTTCTGAATAAAACTGCAAAGCAAAATGTTTATATAAACGTAAAATATACAGCTACAGAGGAGGTCGACTTTTCTTTTGATTATCTATAATTTTGGTCAATTATATGTTCAGAGTTTTATCCAGGGTGACACGGTGCTGCAGGGGTTAGCACTGTTGCCTCACAGGTTCAAGACCTCCTTGGTCTGGGACCTTTGTGTGGAGTTTGCATGTCCTCACCGTGTCTGCGTGGGTTATATCCGTGTTCTACGGCTTCCCTCCCACAATCCAAAACCATGCTGAGGTTAATTGGAGACACTAAATTGCCCATAGATGTGAGTGTGTGAGTGAATGGTGTGTTTGCCCCGTGATAGGCTGGCGACTGTGTGGGGTGTATCCCTGCCTCTCGCCTGTAATTGGCTCTCGCACTGGGATTGCCTCCAGCAGACCCCCGCGACCATAATAAGGAATAAGCGGGTACAGAAGATGAACAAATGAGTTTTATCCACTCAGTTGGTCATTATGAACTAATTTAAGTACAATTAATCAATCAAATTATTTATATAATAAAGTTAAATAAAGTAATGTTAGGGTTATAATGAAATGGATCAAAGTGGAATCACTGGTGCTTTTATTCTGAAACACCCTGCCCGTCTCAGGCTAGAAATGATGTAGTCGCTTTGAACTTGTTGCAGTTAACTGATGTCCATAACAATGTCAAGACAGTAAGTTAGACAATGTTAGCATTTAGTTTTTATACTTACAGACTCACAAAATACATTTGGAGGAAGGAACATAGCTAAGCAGTGCCATGCTCAGTTGACATTTCCAGTCTCAAAACACATACTGTGTAGTCACTTAAAATCCTTTCCCGAAATCAGCCCAACCCAGAAACCTGATTGTTTCTGCACACCCTGCATCAAATAAATGCTGTGATATTTACTGAATTCATTACCAGCCAAATTGGCTAGTAACTCGAGAATGATTACCAGCCAAAGTTAATTTTTACCTGCATTTGGCAGGTGATGACAGGTGTGTATACTTGATGTAAGCAATAAGTCAGACGGCGTGGTTGAGTTCTTTTCATTGTTTCTAAGCTGTAATAGTGATAAAAGGAACACTGCCATAGTGAGAGGGAGTGATAAAGCAAGGAGACAGGAGTATAGAGACTGTAGTAACAAAAAGAGAGAGAGAGAGACTAGTGAGAACCATTGGAAGAGGAGCTTGGGGTTTGAAGACACCAAAGGGAAAGTGGAACTCTCTTTAAAGTGCAAATTGATTAGAAGGCCTAGAAGCGCTCACTCTCTCTCTCTCTCTCTCTCTCTCTCTCTCGTGTGTGGATGTGTATGCGCATGGTGGGAGTCTATGGTCCTTATTTATCAATCCAGCTTCGAAACCAACACAGATCCCAGTGAAGAAATCCCTATAGAAGGGGATTCATATGTGATTCATGAAACGTGCATCTATCCAATTATAACAATTACCAGCCAAAAATTGATTAGGCATTGATGCTTCCATTTAAATATCACGCCCCTATACATTCTCATTTAAAAGGCCTCATCCCTAGAGTTTACAGCATGGGAACGTGGGAAATTATCACCATAGTCCGACAGAACAAATTAGTTGGTCGTTAGTAATTTGGTGAGCCTGAAAAGTAGCATTAAAGTAACCCAAAATTCAGCAAAAAAAAGGAAATAAATCACACTGCTGGCATGGATAATCCAACTCCAGCTGAGGTTAAGAATTTGACACAACCCAGTCAGTCCTGGTCTGGGAATTCTTCGTTTAGGATCACCCCAACATCTCTACAAATTTAATTCATATATATATGTGATGTGTGAAGCCATATATCAATCAATTAATTTTTATTAGATAAAATAATGTCATTATATCAGTGAAAAGTACAAATAATTTATACAGGCTGAATCTACCCTATGCAGCTTGTGGCCACAGCCATCTGATCTGCTTCAATTTCAGGAATATCTAGTGGAGGAGACACAGATGCACCTTATCCGAGCAAGGAATAATGGTAACTATATAGGTAATTTGTAATATCTTGGGTGTGTTCTGTATTTAAGTATCCTAAATACAAAAGTATCTTATCAGTAAGTGTCTTATCAGTATAATTTGTCTATGGATGTATCTATTACTGTATGTGTTATCTGCCTTAAGTCTGCCCCTGTACCAGTCTGCATGTGTTTGGGTGAGTGTGTTTCTTCTTGCAGCACTTTCTACATAGGTCCTCTGGACATACCTGTGTGTGTGTGTGTGCGTGCGTGTCTGTGTCTTCCTGCCTTGTGCGTGCGTGCGTGCGTGTGTTACAGACAGGAAGACAGGGATAATGGGGAGACGGAGGGCTCTGGTCTATTGGTATTCTGGCTCCCTGCCTGGCAGACAGAGAGTCAGTCTCTGGTTGTGTGACACAGAAGGAGGAAGAAGAGGAGAGAAGGAGAGTTTTAGGCTCAGGGGGGTGAGAAGAAGAGAATCACGTTGTAAATTGAGAAGAGAGAAAGGTGAGAGTAGCAACAGACAAAACCAAAAAAAAAAAAAAAAATCTTAGAAGGGAGGCCTAAAGGAGAGAAAACAATCGCAGATATCAGAGAGGAGGCGGAAGAAGGAGAATAACATTTGATCCTTAACCACCTCACTCGGCAACGTAAACCCCAGTCTCTCACTAAAACTGCAGATTCTTCGACCCTGTCAAAAACCGACTAATGAAGCAGATAAAGAACACTGAGCGTGTCTGTTAGGCATCATTTCTCACAGAAACACACACAGATACACAAGATAGTGAGAAGATCTTCCTGATTTATGGGGACAGTTCCTGGATGCAGGTTGCCTCCCTGTGCTTTGTGTTTCTCTCTGTTCTTATTTTCCATTTTATTCCTCAAATAAAACATGTTATCTGTATTTTAAATGCAGAATAACTTAAAAAAAGGTCTATTCACCCAAACCAACGCATATTGTACAAAGACATGGCACATTACCACATTGGCAGACCAATTTTGAAGTCACTCTTTGCAAATAAAGGGATTGAAGCTAAAAAGCTGCCAACAAGGGCTAAAGGTGACAGATTAATTAGCCTGCTCTCTTTTCTAATACTTACAATTATTTCTCCTCTCATCTATCTTTTTTCCTCATTGCCTCTCCTTCTCCTTCCTCTCTTTTCCCCTCGAACAGTGATCCCTTAGCTCGCTCTTCCCTTTATCCTCTGATGAACCCAAAAGACAAGAGACAGAGAAGCTTAACAGAGGGGGAAGGAGAGATGTGATCATTGCTCAGAGTGCAGGACCCTGAGTACTTTTACTCTTATAATACCTCTATGAAATATTCCATCTTCTCTGACTCTGAACTTCCTGAATCACTTACAGAGATACAAAGAAAGAGAGATAAGCCATCACAGATAGCACTGAATGCTGTATTTTCTATATTTAATACCGACTCTAATTGCACCAACACAATTTCTTAAAGCAGAACCTTCAAAAGCCAACCTGCAATCAAGACAGAAACTCAGAAGAAAAATGTTAGACCCACCAATGCAACAACTAAAAATGTAATATAAACCTGCTGCTCGTCATGTAACAATCTAACGATGGAATATGAAATTACCAGCAACCGTGGTAACTTTTATGTTTGCAGGCATTTGTTATGTTTGCCAGAAGGAGAAAATTAAAAATTGTAAGAACTTCCCACAAATGTTATAAATATACCAACATAATGAAATTCTACAGCTTATACAAGTTGTCAACTCTTAATGGCTTTAACAGCCAGTGACATTTTCTTCCCACATATTCTGGTCCTTTAGGTTCTTGCCTGATTAGACTGTGTTGCTGCTATAATGTTTGTGGGAAAGTTATTACATTGGTGGGACTATTACATTAAAAGTTGCAGATTTACGTTAACTTTGTGGTTTATTCCTGTTGTGGGATGTTTTTTTTTTTTTGTTTTTTTTTTTTTACATTGGTGGGGTTGAACAAATGTTCTTCTCAAAACTACATATCCATTAAACATTGGTTTAATCTGCTTGCATGTATTTTTTCATAGACTGAATTCTTTACTTTCTAAATAACTACCATTCGAGATGGATTTAGTGTCACATCAAGAATCAGCACACTGATAATCTCATTACAAATACAATGCAGCATAAGCAGAAAGTATAATTGATTTATTCCCTTCCACGCATGGGTTTCCTCGATACTGAAAATAATTCTCATTCCTGTGAAGTTCCATGACATTTTCAGATTTCAAGCATGTGTACATATAGTACTAATTAGAGTTTTATCTTGGTACTGTAGTACCAATCTCCCAAAACTGCTGAACTGAAAGGTGTGAGACGCACATCACACATGTGTAAGTCAACAAACTCCAGACGCACAAGAAAGCAGATTTCACAGATTTCACTCCCCTGCATAATGTATGCAGGAAAGCACACAACATAGTATAACAGTGCTTACACTTAGTATAATGCCTGAGATACATTTCTCCTCCCACACACAACCAATTGTGGAACTGTTATTGCAGTGAGAAAGAATAGCCTTTAACACACACACACACAGACACAGAAAATGCCTATTCGCCTGCTGGATATGTAATCTACCTTTAATGTCCCATATCAAAGAAAATTAGATTTTAATTGTTTTTTGATTGAAAGAAAGTCTAGGGTGTTACTAGGTTTTAAAATGCTGAAGCCACAGAAAAATCCACACAGCCCCTTTTCAGAAACTTTGCCTTAAAACAAGTCAGAACATCTATGAAGTTGTGATGTCACAACTGTACACCCCCCCCCCCCCCTCATTTACAGCCATTCAAATCAGCCAATCAGGTCTCAGGTCCATTAACAACCCGTTCTTTCTAATGCAAAGAGAGAAGCTTGAGAGGAGAAGTAAAACTATATTGAGATGATTTTTGTCATTTAAAACCACAAATATATCTTATTAAGGATATAAAACCTTCAAATAAACCCAGTAAAGTGCCCAATGGGACCTTAAAATCTGCCAGTAAAATAGAGTACATATCACAAACCCCTTTTCTCTTTTTTTATTCCACTTTTCCCGATTTAGGAGGATGGGGGCTGCAATTCCTATAAATTTCCGAAACCAAAATTCATACGCTTTGGGTAGCGATTGGCCATGTGTGAGTAGGTGATAAAAGTAAGCTTTTGTCATTTTTTACATAACTATTGAATATAACACAACAAATTCCTTTCAGGAGAGACTTCCTTAAAATGTGCACCTTTATTCCCTTATTTAAATGATTTCCAATGCGTCTCCCTCCAAGCATAGCCAGCTTTTGATTCTGCCTTTGGGTGTAGTCATTTGGTACTATTATATCCACCTTTGTCTTCTGAAATAGTCACAGGATAAGTCTTAAAAACTACTTCTGTTCAAGCATGAGAAAAATTCCATCCTAAATATGTTATTTTAATTCAAAAGAAAACCTTTTCTCTCAAAATGCACATATTAAATAGACTTCATAGCCCGATCTTGTGTTGTTAAAAATCCATGATGAATGGTAAATCATTTGAAATTTGGATTCTGAATCTAAAATATTGATTTACAAATGAATTGAGAGTTCGTTGCATGGTATAAAAGTGAAGCGCCCCTCTAAAGTGGATTCTGGGTGCTGTGTTGCTCTTAAAACTGCAGTTGGCAGCTGAAGTTACTTCAGATGAGCTGAAAACGTTTCCAAAGCCTGAGAGCACACCGAGCCACTGATAATACATTGAAGAGCATCAAAAATGCATTGGTCTCAGCAGGAAGGACCAACCCTATCTCAATGCCATTAAGTACAGTCTCCCAGTTTCTTTCTCTTTCTCTAGCCCTGGTCATACATTACCATTGAAGAGCAATAAATATGATCTGTATCGCAAATCACACAGATGCCATACTGCGGGTTGTGTATTTATTTATGCCTCATGGTGAAATGCCTCTCTATTCCGTCCATATGTGTGTCACATATGGAATATTTCTCCCCTAAGGTTGTCATGCCAATGTAAAAATGCAGTATGAGTTTTTAAATATGTTTGACTGGAAGGGAAACAGCAGTGTGTGTGTGTGTGTGTGTGTGTGTGTCTGTGCGTGTGTGTGCGTGTGTGTGCATGTGTGTGTCTGAGAGAGAGAGAGAATTTGATGAAGTGTGCGTATTCAACTATTGGTCCAGGCCTATCTCTGGACACAGCATCACTGCTTATTACATTATTATACATCCCGCCTCTGAGATTTCCTGTTGAGTTATCTCCATTGTAAGAGATGGAGTGTGCCATGAATCATCTGTGTGGGTGCATATAGTACTCCTGTGTCACTGCACATGTGTGTGCACATTGTCCACAAGCCCCCTCTGCAAGTTCCCGGGAATCTGTGCAAAGCGAGAGAAAAATCGAGGGTTAGCAGAAGAGGATGTCCAGACATGAAAGCCTGCCGTAATGGAGATAATAGGCTCTGGATCGACGAGTGGAGGCCAGTAAATTAATGGGCCCTCCTTGACACAAAGTCCATTTGTTAGTTTTGAAGCGTTGTGACAGTTAATTACGGAGGGCTGGCTTCAGTAGACCACTCCACTTAGACCGCCTCAGAGAAGAAAAACATTTCCTGTTGTGTTGGGAGACAGAGAAGACAGCTTTAGATCTAGTGTCTAGATTTAGTGTGTGTGTTGGGGAGCGGGGGTGTTTGGGGTGTAAGAGTGTATAGGTTGCATGCCTTTATGCCTGTGTTTCAAGTAATAGGTTACCAGGCAATCCTATTGCTTGTTTTCTTAAAAAAAATGCAATTAAAAAATAAAGGTGTGTGTGTGTGTGTGTATATATATATATATATATATATATATATATATATATATATATATATATATATATATATATATATATGGTTTTCATGATGAGATCTTATCTGGGAAAGTCTGCATTTTATCTAAAAATGAATAATTCTTTACATATTCTTGTGTTCAGTTAACTATGTCAGTATTAAATAGTTTGGACAGAAGCAACAGTACCAAATAAAAAACAAGTAATAGCAACCTAACATTAGTTGGTTACTGTCATGATATTCACTTCAAAGATAAATGTACAGTCAGCCAGTTGCTTAGCTTTTATATTGTTGTTAGATCCGCCACAGAAACGCACAAAATCTGCAACATAAATCTGAATCAAATCCAAACCATCCACCTCCCTGTCTTTGTGCTCTATATACCACAATTATCCTTGGAACTGTCTACTCAAAATGCCCACGTGCAATGCCTTTTGCACACAAAATATGCGCTAGTATTAAATGTTGCTATTCCTTTACAAAACCTCAACAACATTTCTTGAAAATAATCACAAAGTAGTAATTTGCATTCGAGTTGAGAAACGGTTTCTAAAGAATTCCAATTAGGTGTCGCTTTTTCATTGTGACTAAAGGCACCACAGAAGGTTATCTCTGCCTCGGTGTACAAACTCAGGCAGAAAATGAAGATAAATAAGTTTTAAGTTTTGGTTAAGTACAAAATAATCAGTTTTAAGTTGAAATACAAAGCCTGAAACTTTGTTTTCGAGGCCATTCTATTTCTTTCAAGGAATTGGCTATATTTGGCATATTATTTTTTGGATTAGAAAACTGGGATGGGGAAAATGGGTCTTTTAAAGTTTTCATTCAATAGATCAGCTTCTAACCATAATTAAAGTCACATAGTCCTGATTTCAAAGCTGCCCTGTGCTGCTAATAATGTATTTCACTTTCTATGTTGGATTTTATTTCTATTCTCCACATTTTGTTAGAATAAGTAATGTCAAATGGCAAACATCTCATTTCTGTAACATTTGTCACAGATGCCTCTTTCTCTGTTCACTGACAATGGAAAACACTCAGTGGACCCAATAAGTACACTTATACATTATATAATGTAGTTTGTCTTTCTCTATCTGGATTACCACTACAATAATTAGCCTTGGGAGACGCAGTTGAAAAAAAAAATCAGATAACAATTAATGAAAAATATCTTATAATATAGATAAGATATAGCCTGGGTATAACCATCCTTCATTGCATACAAATTAATTGTGCTGTGAAATTTAATCTGGACACCAAGGACCCACTTCTCCCCTCAGCGAGGGAGCCAATCACAGAGTGGAGGAGGGTGCAGCAAGATTATGACGAAACATAGAGGCAACTTTATTGATAACTGTGGATCATCCATGGCGGCAGACGGTATTTTACCTTTTGATGCAGCCTTAGAAGGTGTTCCAAGTTATTTAGATCACATGTTTATTTTGAAAAATCAGCAACTTTTGGCGTTGAACTATTTCATTGTCATCAGGTATTGTATACATCAATGGGTATGTTTGATATGATGGGATATTAATCTACACTGATATGAGTTCTGGTGTAAGCCAGACTACATACAATATACAATATCATATGTCAACGTATTTCTATGTGCTTAAAAATATGAGAAAACAAATGGTTTTAACTTTTCAGAATGATACATCAATGAAAAGAAGGAATTCAAATATTAGGACAAATTTTATGATAGAGATTAATTTGAACATGTAAAATCATCTTTTGTCCTTTCTTGAACTATACACATTTATACCATTCACAGGAATATGGGGGGTATAAATGTCCTTATGTCTTCTATGACAACATCAAATATAAATTGACTTCGAAAAAATAGCAAACAAATGCTGTTGTAAAAAGCAAATAGCGGCACTTAAAATAGAGTGGTATTGGTACACAAGGTTGGAGGCAATCCAATAAAATGGTGTTTATCTTCTATTTATTGTCTGAAATAACAGACAATTGCTGGTGTTCTGCCCGAGGCAAAGTATGTGTGTGACTGAGAGAGACTTACACTGATATGTACTGCATGCAAGTGAACGAAAGTGAGACCAAACGATGGAAAATGCACAGTTTTAGCCAAAAGCTTGAGAAAAGACCAAGGATAGAGGAAGCGCTGCAGACAGAATTAAGGAGGGAAACTCCACTCATTATTCAGAAGGCCCCTCAGATCTCCAACTCTGTGAAGCCTCCTCTGTGTTGAAAGGGATGAAACATGAGAAAATATATTTGGGAATAAGATCATCCCTGAATTCATTAGAAAACCAAGCTGAACCCCTGCCAGCACAAAGTGGATTTATACTGTACTGACAAAACCGACTGACAAAACCCATGTTGATATGAGTTCAACACATGGGGGGAAATGTTGCTTGTCTATGAAGCAATTGCAACTGCCTCCAAAGTGGCACATAATATACATAACAATATACCATTTAGTGAAATTGTGTTTCTTTGTATGGGGTTTATAGACAGTATACTGACAGTTTTGATACGTCATATATTGTTGGTTTTAAGAACCAAATTTATCTCAATATAGTTTCCTCCCTCAAGCTTCTGTCCAACTAAACAAGTCGTTTTGTGTCTGTATAGTTGTGACATATACAACTACACAGAAGCGCCAACAGTTGGTTTAAAGGCACAGTTTCTCAATATTGCGTTTCACTGAGGATTGAGCAGTTTGAAACATGAGATGGTATTAAATAATGCACCCACTGTATATTATGGGCTGAAGGCCTCTAAAAATTATATCTTGAGCTCACACTGGGAGCTGTGAACACCCAGAGATGTAAATGCTCTCTCTGTCTTAATCCACTATATCCATAAAAGAAGCACACATTCTGCTTTTGGCAGGCAACATATTGGTTGCTGCTCAATGCCGTGTCAGCCAAAAGGGAGCAAACCTCATTTTCAAACTCGCTAATCTCATAAAGAAACTTTTAAACTAGCTGTTTGGTGCCATGTGACTGGCCGGGAATTGTTTCCAAAACAGGGTTTATTGGACTGTGAGAGTTGAATGTTAGTAGGGAGCAGCAAGGCTGTCAACACCAGGGAAAACTTCCAGCCACAACTAGAAGGCTGTGCAGCAGCAACTTAACGGACTCTGGAGCATTGAGTGATTTTACAAGGAGCAGCAGTGTGTGCAGCAGCAGGACCATGGAGAGCTCCTCTCCTCAGACTGCAAGCCCGCTGATCCATGCGCCGTCTCTGGACACTGACTTTAAAACAGCAGCGTTTTTTTCAACGGCATTTCAATCTTGGATGTTAAATCATTATCGGGAGAAAAAATTTCACAAGTCGATCTTTTATTCAGTCATGAAAATGCACTTCTGCTGTGAAACACTAAGCAGCTAAATTGACTGAGTGAACGGTTTAAACAGTTTTTCTCAAGAATCGAATAGCTGCTGACAAAAGGTTTTTACAAAGGATTGTGAGCATTCAAACAAATATATTTCTGATCACAAGCCTGTTTTTTTTTTTTCTCAGCTAGGATAAGATAAACACAACCTATAAATTGATAACATAAAAGTTGTCTACTGTTATAAAAATTGCACAACAGCATTTGAGTGTTACTTTGATTGAAATTCAGAACACATGAAGAAATCATGCACCATACGATGGTTGAGTGCCAAAAGCCACTTGAGATAGATAGAAACATCTTATGTCTCTCAGGTAAGAGCTTGAGCACTTCTCTTTCCATTGTTCCTGTAATTCAGACATTGTTCCATCTGCCTCTATCTTTCCATTGATTTATTCTGCCTCCTTCCAGCCACTTAAACCTACACAACATCCAAAGACTGATGTACCCGTGGGTGAGACGCTTCATGTAATGTAAAGACAATTTTGAAAAGTCTCTGAAGAGCTGACATGATGTAGTGATTAAAGGCTAAATGTCAGCTCAGCTGTCCGTCTTTTCCCCAGTAATATGGCAATTAAGGAGCCCTCAAGGATTTCTTTGGATTTGTAATAAAGCGACTTGCCAGTGACCTTTACAGGGTTCAGACGTGTTTGAGGGTCAAACCTACAAAGATCCACCTAATTTATCCAACAAAGGAACAAATTTGTATTGATGGCAGATTCACCACCAATTCACAAATTATGCGCAGTCTTAACCAGATAACATGGACTCTTTTTGTTGAAATAGAAAAAACAAGTTTAATGAAACCCAGCACTTCTGTGATTCATTGTTTAGACCAGACCCCAGAGTTAGACTCAAGTCACAAATTGTATGACTTTAGAGAATGTCTTGACTTGAGCTGTTTGAAGTGAAAATACTTGCTACCTTCCCCTTAGCCCAATGAAGGGAACAGCAATGATCTTTTCAAACAGATGAATGTTGCAGCTTTCTTTCCCAACCTCTAATTTATTCAAACGAAACAAGATGACAAATCAGCTTCTAAATTAGATGGCCACATACAGCAGCAAATCTCAAGGTAACAATGTTATCATTACTCCCTTCATTGAAAATGAATGATTTTCACGGAGAGCCAGAGAGAGTTGATAATTACAAGTTGATAATGTAGTTAATTATGAGTAATGAAGATTAGTTTCATCTGCAATTCATATAAAGCTATGAGATATGTGTTTAACATGTTCATTCTTACAGATTTGAAGTGATACCAGATGAACAAAAGCTTTACAAATTAACTTCAACATTCATTCTTACAGTTCATGGACACATGTAGGTCAATGCAGCAGGAGTCACACAGTCCATAGCATAAAGAACCAGTACAACACTGTCTGACTTGGTTAATGGTTGCAACTTTCTTT
The DNA here is from genome assembly GCA_030544235.1 of Lepturacanthus savala. Taxonomy (NCBI): domain Eukaryota; kingdom Metazoa; phylum Chordata; class Actinopteri; order Scombriformes; family Trichiuridae; genus Lepturacanthus; species Lepturacanthus savala. The sequence goes on from CM060474.1 coordinate 14,507,403, forward strand.
ATTTTGGAAGTGTTTTTGGCACTCTTTAACATTATGTACATCCCAGTGTATGACAGGACATTGACTTGTTGCACAGAGTCGTTCGAAATTGAAAACTCAGTTGAGCAACACAAACCATATTTCACATATTTCAGTCAGAGTGGACATTTGGTTTGACTGAAAGATGAGGGGGTTTCTTAGTGTCACTGAGAACTGTAGAGCGAAATATGCAGAGGATACAGCTAAAGTCTCATGTCTTGGCCTGCCACTGCTTTAAAAGCTCATACACAGCTAAAAGCCTCTGTGAGCAATCTGAGGTGATGAGATGAGTGCAACATTAAAGATGAATTGGACTATAGTATAATTGACGATGTAGAATGTGCTTCCCTATTTAACAAAAAGAAAAGTACATGATGAGGTTTATTTATGATGACCCAGCACTCTGGTATGACTTAAGCATAGAAGATCAGCAAACAGTGGATGTTGCTATAGCAACAAGATCAGAAGTACTTGCAGTCTTGTGAATATTCTCAATCACTGCTCAAAAGTAGCTCCCCTTTCAAGGTTATCAAAACTCAACTCACTGCTGTACATGAGCACAACAGTCAAATATGTCTTTGATGTTCTTTGCTGGGGAAAAAAGATGCAGCCCTTGTCTTCTCAGAACAAGATGGAACTCAATACTGAAGTGAAAATTGCCAGAAGTGAGATGGAATCACCCCCTCCCCTTTTTTTTGTTTAGATTTCCACAGTTCCCACAGAGTGTGGTTGCCACTATCCAGAACACTTGACCCTCTTCTACTAGGTCTCAGGCTGCAAGTGGATGGTGTTCGTGGAATGGGGCATGAAAGGACACATCTCCGTTCATGCCCCATGGGAGTGATACTGTCATTTTTGCAAGACTTGATTGACAAACAGAAAGCCTTCTCAACGATTAAGGTGTATTTGGCAGCCATCTCTGCTTGTCATGTCGGTTTTGGAGAGCGAGCAGCTAGGCAGCATCTGCTGGTTTACCGCTTTATGAAGTGAGCATGCAGGCTTCTTCCCTTTTCCCAACCACTGGTGCCTCCAAGGGATTTGGCTGTGATTCTGGAGGAGCTTAAAGGCCCTCTGTTTGAACAAGTGGAAGGACCTGAAGTAGACCTGAAATATGTCTTTCAAGACTGCATTGTTACTGGCTCTGGCTTCAGCTAAACATGTTAGCGATATGATTTTGGTGCCTCCCTCATGCACTCAATTCGCCCTAGGACTTTGAAGTCCAATCTGACCTTTGTGCCCAAGGTGGTAGGCTTATGTTCCTTTCTGTGCCACCCTGGGCCTTATTCAGGAGAGTTTCTCTTCAGGACATTTGTGCTGTGGCGTGTTGGTCTCTTGCTTTGGTCCATTTCTATATGCTGGACATCTCCTGTGTGGCTAGAGTGGTCCTGGGGCCCTAACTGGCATAGAGACGCTCTCCATGTAGGTTAGCGATAAGCTTGTCTGGCAATACAGGAGCTACCACATCCCATAGTGAGACATCAAAACGAATATTATGAAAGAGAATTTAAGGTTATTTACATAATCCTGGTTCTCTGAGTAATATGAGTGAGATGTCTCACCAGACAACCCTTCTTGCTTCGGTGAGTGAGAAGAGGTGCTAATCTTGAAAGAAGCTGTGTAAATCTAATTTAAATGAATGATCTACATATTTTGTTGTTTTATTGTAAAAGAAAAATAATTGTTTTCATGATATTTATCTTAATGAACCCGTTGTGCTGGAAGGTCAATTAAATGAACTAAATATGAGGCAAAAGGAGGATGTTGAGACCCCTTTAGTGAAGTCACTACCTTGACCTATCCAATAAGATTGTTTGCATTTATAGTTTTATTTCACTTACACTGTGTTCTAGTTGATTGTGAGCATCTGACTATCATTCTGCATCACATCAGATGCTTTCTTTTCACACCAAATCTGCATATGCCCTTTCCTTGCATCAACTAAATAAGCCACATTACTATCAGCTTTGTACTGGATCTCACACTGGAGACACAACGTTAACCACTCAAGTAAAAGATGTGTGACCAAACAACTTTCTGTTGTTTTGTATTTTAAACAGAAACACATGTTTTATATTGTGTTTAAATCCCAGAAACTTCAGCTCCTTGGCGATCTCCCTCCAGCCAGCTGCCACTTTATTGTAGCAATAACTCCTCATTTCAACAGTTCTTCATCCCATGATACATGTCCTACGGCACTTTCAACCCAAGTGACATGAAGTAAATGGAAAAGTATCCAACAAAGTAGAGGTCTAAACTGCATGCTGTGTTGCATTCAGTTAGGGCACAGTCTTCGACATAAAACTTGCAACAACATATAATATCACCCTAAAGAACAAGTAGTCATTAGAAAACATTATAAACAATCATATGTGAGATGAGTTGAAGACTAACCTAGTAGTGCTGGGAGGTGGGGCTAAGGCTGCTCAGTCACTATTCCACTATAGGCCACACATACAGTACACACACAGAATGATTTTACCTTACAGGATGAGGTGAAAGGGGAAGATCGTGCACTCTGTTCACTCTTCCTCACCTCCACATCACCAACAGCACCCCACCCCCACCCAGCTGCAGCGCTTCATAAGGTAATTATGCCCCACTGGTGCACCGTTAGCCAAGGCTAGCATGACGGCTGGATAGACAGCAAAGATGCAGCTCAGTGGTTTTATAGCAGGGGCCGGGTGGTTGGTACAGAGAGTGGGGAGAAGGGGTTGGAAATTTTCAATGACATCAGCACTACCAAGTACTAATGATAAATTAAATCAATTGCAGTATCTAATTTTCAACATGCAGAGGGCAGTAACTATGCTTATTTATAACAAAATATTTAGAATTCAAATATGTTGCACTAAAATGTCAAGATTAAATTCTGAACCTAAAATCCTAAATTCTAAATGTTAAATATTGTATTGAATTATGCACTTTCAATGTTCCAAATGTTTTTGGAACAATTTTGTAATTTTTACAAGTTCATAATTTAAATTTCCAATTTAATATTATTGTAGCCTGGAATACAGCTGGTTCTTGATGTCCTCTGTGCACGTGTCAATGTTGTGGTGTGAAATTTACTTCTTATCCCTGTTAAACCACATTTTTACACTTTTTTAAAAATCTTGTTTGTTTTTTTTATATATTTTTGAGTGCTTTATTAATTACACCGTCGATGTTCTGTGTGTATATGTATGCATGTGATGGGGTGGTGGTTATTATTGTGTATTGTTTGAACCATTTTTACATTTTGTTGTATAAGTGCTATACAAATAAAGTCAGATTTATTGAGTCTGACTTGTGATTTGAAAAACAATGACTTGCTCACACCTTTGCCAGATTAGATTATAAAAATCTAAGGTGTAAGTGTTTCAAAGGCTGGAAACCACAATTCATCAAAATCGTTGTCAAGCTTTGTCTACGAAAGAAACATACATGCATTATGCGACAGTAACCCTAACCCATTAAAGTCAGAGAGAATCGGTGAGTTTTGCCTTCACCAGATATTTTTTTTTTGACAGCCAGATGAGCAGGCAGATAGAGACAGCCGATCCATAACTCAAGGGCGTTGGCATATTCTGTAATCTGTAAACTTCAGTGTAGGAACCCGGTTTGCTTTTCCTTTGCCAGCACATACATTCATGCACACACATTCTCGTTCATGTACTATCCCCCTCCCCCAGCCATTTGTTAAAAAGATTCATGAATGAGCTGCAATGGGAACTGATGACTTGTAGCAGACCGATGTCATCCGAGAATCTTCCTTTTCCTTATTCACAGCCACACACACACTCATATCCACCCCCATGTTATTCATTTTCATTTGCAGAATTTATACCCTGCAACGTAGCTCTTGGCCTCCTGCTTTAAATCCATAAGTTGATTCACAGCTGATGCAACCCAATATTGCTGTTGTTTTTTTCTTCTTATGATTGGTGGTTTACAAGTTTTATTACTGCGGTTTGACATATCTTTCTCTGGGTCAGTGGGCTTATTACTGGATATACCATAAATCCTCACTAGGATTGACAGTGGATCATGACTGCTCTATAAGTCTACCTATAGCGGCATCACCAACAGCTGTTCACTGTTGTGTTGAGGTGTAAACACAATGCTGTAGTGATGTGAAAACTATAAATATAGTTTGACAGGAGTTTATGGTTAAACGCAGGGCTTTTCATGTCCCTGAAATGTATGAATTTGCATTGGGTCGGCAAAACTGTCTCTTCAATCATCAGTACATCAGTAATCAACACCATCAAAAGATTATATTTGGCTGTTTCATGAAAAGTCAAAGGTACAAGAATGATTACATAAACATTTTAAGAGGTAGCAGTTAACTACTATTCCCAAGGTGTATTTTGGCAAGAAAAATCCAATCACAGAACTTTTGTCAAGGGCACTCCTAATAGAGGACGGAAGCTAAAGAAAATGGAAAACACAATATGCAGCTTATCAATTCTCTTGATAAGCTGCAATTCAATTCACTAACCGTTTACAGGCCTGTTTTTAACTGGCACATGATAGAAACAACAAATGGAATTTTTTTTTTTTTTTATGATTACCATCATTTGAAGTCAGGCAATATAATGGAGAAAATATGTTTTCATTTCTTTGAATTCACCACTTAATCCCATTCATTTTTAAGAAAACGACGATTTGCAGGTGGAGCAGACTTTGCAACTATCAGAGGCAATCAGACTATCAGAGGAAATCATTTTAAAATCTAAATTTAAGAGACTTAGATCTGTCCATAGAGGTTTTTCTGTTGAGAGTGGATTTCTGAAAAGTATCAAAATTATGCTATCAATTTTTGGTAAATTTAATTTTCAGATCTTCCTCAAACTTACTGTAATTTCTACAGACAGACCTTAGTCTCTAGATATAGATAAAACAATAATAATAAGTTTCACTAAAGCTTTATAAATTGGTATTTCTACCAATACTAGAATTTCTGACATTTGCATTTCATCTCCACTTTTGGTCCACCAAGAGGCAGTCAATATATTGGTGGGCCAAGTGAATATTGACATTTTTTGAGGCTGTGGTTTGCTGATTTGTAAAGCTTTGTGAAAATGCTTTTTAATCTAAATTTAGAGACTGAGTTCTCCTCCAAAGAGGTATCTCCTGTCAAGATTGAATGCTGGGAAGTCTCAAAAGTATGCTCTGAAGTTCTGGTTAATTTGAGGTAGTAGAAAAAAAAATAATTTCCCCAAAAGCTTTATAAATGTGTAAACTAGACCATCAGTTGCAGTGTATGCTCTGTCTGTACATTTTTGCTTTTCTTGAAATTCAGAGGGAGTAAACAGGGCATTCAAAGAGTTCTCACAGGTGAAGAGTTTATATATATATATATATATATATATATATATATATATATATATATATATATATATATATATATATATATATATATATATATATATATATATATATATATATATATATATATATATATATTAAATAGCTAACATTCTTCATAAATATAGCCTGACATCAGATCATCCCAAAATGTTTTTTGTATAAAAACAATTGGCACATCATAGAAACAGGCTTGTAAAGTCGTATTTAGCATTTTTGCTGATTGAATATTAACTATAATGGTGGAATGAAGTTCAGAAACATACTCAAGAAAATATCTGAAAATATTAAATCATTATAAAGTTATTACCACAGATCTGACAAGGACAGGCTAAAATGAAGGTTTTTTTTTTGTTGTTTTTTTTTTGGTTTTTCTGTCATTTCGTCAATCATTTCAAAAAGATATTTATAACATGATCACAGACAAAATGTCACTCAGTACAAAACCATGACAGCCCGTAAGGAATGTAGGAGGCCACAGGGGAGCATGCTCTGATGGAGGTTGCACCAGATCTACAGTTGAGTGTAATGCGATAAGTTAAAATATTGTAGGATATAGTTCTTGAAGGCAGTACAAGATGGAGCTTAAGATATCACACAAATTGATTCAGACATTTTAACATACTTTTGTATAAAGAGTGAGCTGTACAGGTTCTATCCCTCACTCTGAGACAATGTGTTCAACTGGTAGTAGACCTCAGGCAGAACCAGAACATACTGAAGGGATTACATATTTAATCTGTCTTGGGAATGTCTTAGGATCCCTCCAGGATCTATTTCCATAAAAGCCTAGAAGTGTGGTAACATGGTTTCAATTTATGGCCCAGCTACAGGTAACATTATCCAGATAAGACTTAAACATTGTTATTCAACAGTTTGGAGTTAAAAATCTAAATTTATGTTGGAAAGTGTCTAACACTTTAAAGCTGTAACCCAATGACAACAGTTCATACCATACAGTACCTTGCCTAATGGTCTCCAGTTGGTTGAAGGCAATGTATAAAGGAAGTAGAGTTGGCAGAGTAATGAGACAGGTAGCCCTGAGCTCCAGAGGAGGGGACCCATAAAGCCTGAGATTGATGGAGTTTTTTAATGTGGCCAGAGTCACATCTTGTTAAGGGCCCCTATAATTCCTGCCTGTGCCCGTGGGATAGTATCACGTCCTCAAATCAAACTTCGGGATTATGACAGGGTCAAAACAGGACATTATGGCTGTGTTGACTCACAAGAAAAGGCTTACAAATGACACCTGTAAATATTTAATTAGTTACATGGCTCAATACAAGTTGCTCAATACGGCAACTTTTGCAGCTCTAAATGAGAGAGATGTTAGTAATATAATTCAAGGTAAACATCTACCACTTGACGACTTCCATAGCCACACATAAAGCAGAAGAAGCTGGTATACTAATTATGTGTTGTAGTAAAGGACACACTGAAGGGCACCTCTACTGCATTTTTAATAAAACAAAATGCCTAACATAGAGGTGATGCTGGGGGCGAACAACAGACTACACTATACAGGAAGTGGCATACAAAACAAGCAGTGAACAGGCAATAATCTCACACAACCTAAAGTCTTTTATTTGCATTGGGGAAAATGCATGTCATTCTCAATGGAAGTGTGTTTGTGCCCTGTAATGCCACACGCACACACATACAAAATAAAATGTCACTGGTAATGGTCTTTTTCAACTTCTTTCACTGTGACATTTGAAAATCTTTGGAAAGGCGAGGCCTGCTTGCCCCAGGGTGGCACGCAGAACAGTGAAACAAGCCACACTATTGTTTGCCATTTTAATTGATATTTGATAGCAAGGGACAAGATTAGATTTGGGCTTTAATTTTTCAAAGGAAAGGAACATCAGTTGGTGCTTGTGTTCCCCAGTAAGGAATTCAGCTACGCCATTCATTGTCTGTGGCTTCTAAACTGCATTGACTGTGGCACGACAGTAAATGACTCAGCAGAACAGAGGACCTGCAGGGAGGGAATGTTATCCAGAATGAAGCTTCCATTCCAAACTTCCATCTATCTCTCCCTGTTCGAAACAAAACAAAACAACATGAACGATGAAGGGCAAAAGAGAGACTGAGAATGGAGGAAGAATGCAATTGAAATAAAATGCTCAGTCTTGTTGCAATACTTCCAAAAGGATTCTGGAGTTTCATCATGAAAGGACATGCATCAAAGTTCCCCAGCAGACTTTGGTCATCTTTGTTGTTCCCATGAGGCTCAGGACTTTTGTGAGTTGGTACAGCCAACTAAGCACAAACCATGCACAGATTCCTTTTCTTGTGTATGGCAATGGGTTGAGCAGGGCCTCAGTCTTTAAAATAATGAGTGTGAGAGAGGAGAATTGGCAATCCAAAATGAGGAAAAAAGGGTTGAAATGTCAAAACAAGAGAAAATAAGTAATAATAATATATATGGAATCATTTCAACAAAAGATGCCTCGAAGATGGTATTTTTGCCATATTTGTTGTGCATTCAGTTCAGGGTATTCGCTTGCCTCAATATTGTGTATTTTTCAATAACAAGGGTTTTCATTCTGGGGAGTTTGTAGCCTGGAGAGTCTCATATGATGATAGAAGTGTTATAGGCAACTTTTGGAGAGGATACAGTTGGTTTGGAGGGTTGCTCCCCCCCCCCCCACAATGAGGGGAAAACTAGATATTGTTGGTGTGAATATAGCAATATATGGTTCTTTTAGTGAAAGGGGAGGGTCATGCATTTCAAACAATGTCATTAATTTACTTTTTATCCAATGTTTAGCCACATTTTTTTTACGAAACACTTTGTGGTCCTTTTTAGCTATTTTTAATCAGATGAAGGGTTTTAGTCATGGACGTCTAAACCTAAAGTTATTAGAGCAACTGGTTGTGCTAGCTCAGTTAGCAGCACTAGACTGCCTTGGGGAAATAGATAAGGTGAACCTTAAAATATAAAACATCTTGAAGACTAAATCTTGAGTTATTAAAGATGAATGGTAAACTAATGACAGTAGTATCTCCTATGATCCCCTCCTCATCATCGACACATTATTTCTCAGTGCGAGAGCCCTCTAGTGGCAGAAAATTACATACAGTGCTTTTAGCATGGCTTGCCCCCATGAAAGGGGCTGGAAACACATTGATTCTTTTTCCCTCTCCCTCCTTCACTGATAAATTCTGGGTTCATGAATGCGTGCCCATAACTACTGCCTGCTTCCTGTTTCCGGTGTAGCTTTGTTGGCTGCTAGCTCTACTAGCCAAATACAAAGTAGTTTGACAGCTTAACCACTCTGTCAAAGCTGCCACTCCGTCAAAGTGACCTCGGAGAGGAAGCACTGCAGAGCAGATAATCTCCCACTGTTTATTCGTGTAATCACCTCTTTTCTCCCCGCAGCAGGCCCATTGCTGCCAGCCTGTGGGGCTTGCTCCATCCTGGAGAGGTAGCACTGCGGCCCATGCAATCTCCCGCTGTTTATTCAGCTCTGGGCCTGCGCTGCGGAAAGAAAATTGCGGATTCCACGGATTTACATCTGGAGATTTTCTGCTCCGCGGTGCTCCCTCTCCCGGAGTCACTGGGAATGAGCTGAATGCTGCAGCTCGAATCGGTGCTTGGCCACGGACACTGATCGTGGTGCTTAACTGGCTAACTGCTGGAAACTACTCTGCGCTGGAGGTAGACAGTGATTGGCTTTTTGATTTGGGACGTCACAAATCTAGCTTTCCCAAGGTACATTTAAATATCAGATTTTAGGCAAGCACACACAAACCTTTCCTTTCAGTAGAGGAAAAACTGTGTAAAATGTGTAAATGTCTCTGGTGACACATTTTCCACATGTACAAGTCAGTATAGGCCATACCACATTGATACGACATGATACGACAATGTAGGGGAGGTAAACATAAGAATAACACCTTTTTGAGTGGAGAGGAACTTTAACAAAGGGTCTACATGACTACAGGTAATGCAAAATTAAATTTATTTTATTATCAGCCAACTCTGCAGCTACAGAGCTTATTAATTTTCATGGCCTGCATACTTTGGCTGTTTTTGGTTTACTCACTTCCTATAAAGCTGATATGACTAACAAGAAGGAAAAGGGTGAGGGAAGAGACAAAGAGAGTGGCTTACATATTTTATTATGCAAAATTATACGGCTACACCAGCGCCCTAGCCAGATATTATATGTCCATGCATGCAATAAATGATTTGGTAGTGGAACAACCCTACGGGAATATGTCTCAAAATCAGTGTGGACAGTGGGATTGGGCCTAAGTGTGCATATCACATGACCAGCGCCACCAAGCCAAGAAAGTACAGCCTAGCTGAACTTCTGAACATTGTCAACATCCGCCAAAGCTAAGCAGCACTCAACAGACTGCAGTTTCAAAGCAGAAATGGCCAATGTCTTGTAACATTAGATATAAAACACATGGACATAAGGCTAAAAACTTGAATTATACTGGAGGGACTCTTTAAAAGAATCCAGAAAGGCAGGCAGACAGTCAAGCAGGAGGAAACATAGATAGGTATGCTGGCAGATAGAAAATGCACTGGAAAAAAAAAAGGTAAATGAGTAACACAAAGAAAAGAAAACCATCATCCATTTAGTGCTGATGCAAACACTTACTCCAATACATCCTCTGTCATCGATTTCACAGCCAGAGAGAATTTGTGTTGGATACGCAAGTTATTCAGTGCAACCATTCACTGTGACCATTTCAGTTGGGGTAAATCAATTAAAGTTAAAAATCAAATCTCATTTAATTTGGCAAGACAAACCCCTTCAACAGGATTTTGTGTCAAGGAGATTAAAGGTTGGAAAAACCAAGTAATGAATCAACAAAAAAGGGGTTTGAGAGAGGGCAGTGCTGCAAAACAAAATATATGGATAGGCAGAAAAGCAGTTTGAAAGAAAATAAAAATCAGAGAGGAGACAATGAAGCATGGAGACTTAATACTGATGCTCCTTTTTTCTATCTTGTTTATTTTGGTAGATTATGGTTCCATCACTTTTCTATTCTAATTGCATTACAATATAAGTTGGCTTAAATATACTTGTATTTCATGTTCTTAAGAGGAACTGCAAACTATGAATGTTTGAAGTTAGGATCGCTATTATCACAAATATATTTACAGAAATTGGGGATTTCAGGCAATAGCCTACTACTGACCTGTGGGAGTTGATTATTTGTATATGAATCAGGGAAAACATTTTCCTGGCTTTCATGTTTCTTTTCTTGTCTGTATATACACACAAGAAAAGAAAAAAAAAGACAAAAAAACTGAGGCAGGAGAGATAAAAGGATTATGTGACATTCTAAAGAAAACTGAAAAATAAAAGGAAAATATATATGGAAGAAAGACAGACATATACCGGGCATGACTAATAATGAAGCCAGAGATAAAAAAAAAAAAAACACACACAAGGATGACAGAGACCGAATGAGAGAGTTAGATACATAGAAAACAGAAAAAAAAATAATAAAAGGAATTCAGTAAGGAGAGAGTGAATAAAAGATAGATAGAAATGACAGCTTTTTAAAATGTGAGGAAGTTTTACAACAAAGGTGGCTGCAGACCATTCTCAAGAGAAAAAAAGAGAGGTTGAGGGCAAGGGAAAGAAAAGAAAAGAAAGGTGAGGCACCGCAGGTGTCAGGTTGGACATAAGCCATTTTAATTTGTCAGTTGGTGTAGGCTACTGGTGATGAAACTGATGGATGACACCCACAGGTCTGCTAACTGTAATACCTCCAGCACAGAGAAGCTCTCACACACACACACTTCTCACTAGCACAGTCTTTCACTCAAGAGGAACCACTATTAATACAGTTTTTGACGTCTTTGACATCAGTTGAGATAAGTTATAAGTGCAATGCCCAAAATATGTTTACCCCTGTGCCTGTGCGTTAAAACACAAATATTGGGACATCGATTTAAAACAAGACCCTTTTCTCTTTTCTTTCATTGAAGGTGAAGGCTGGGGAAAAACGCAATGAGTCAGATGAGAAATTGGCCTGTAAATAAAAGTAATTCATAAAGATTCAGTTCACCGTGTAGAACTTTAAAAATGATTAAGTCTCCATAAAACATAGCTAGGTTGCAATAAATATCTCAAAAGTGTTTATGACTCATGATAAGGTGTATTTTCTCCGTGATTTTGAAAGTCAACTCTTTTTGTAAAAGATTTGTCACCTAGAGGCTCAAAATAGTCTGCATGGTTTCACCAATGTTTCCCAATATAATTTTCCTCTTTTAAAAATGTTCAGTACATAGGATTTATGGATGGGTTTTAATTAGTCTACAATTAAATATACATTAACGTTGGCTCTAGAGACTGCCTCTAATGTTTTCACTGTACTTGATTGTTAGCTACAACACCACTAGATGCCACCAGAAACTACACACTGTACATTTAAAATATAGTCTATAGATATATATATTTCGTAGATATACAGCATAAAAGAACTCTAAACTAAATACATCAACTATACTTTATTACTGCCTTCACTTCATGAAATATTCCAAGATCAATGTGGGTCATAAAACATGAATGTTAGTGTTGTTAATTTATACCTGTTGTTCTCTCGGGTGTCAGCCACACTTTCTCAAATTGCACCAAATGTTTTCCACCATCTCCTCCACATCTTAATCCTTCTACACTGCTGTCCTGTTGGTCTCTCATCCTCATAAAAATCACAATTTCTTTTTTCCTTGTCATTCTTTTCTCTCCCTTATTCCTAATCCCGTTCCATCACTGCATTCTAACCCTTCCTCTGCTCCCACTTTGTACCTCTTCACTTGCTGTTTTCTCATTTCTGTCTCAATCCTCCACCTGAATTTCTTCCCGTTAATCCTTTTGTTCTGTCATTTTGTCTTTTCTCCTTCTTCAGCCCCCCCTCCCTCCTCCTGGCGCACCTTTCGGCTCTCTCACTCGTCTGCGACACGTTGACGGTACGTCTCCTTATGGAAATCTTACTGCCACCTTAAGTGACTTTCAGTTACACTGAAACCTCACAGGAACTTTGTGAGATCAAGTCTTTAAGGGCTAAGGGAGATGGGTAACAACTAGTCACAGTCGTGACTCTACATCGTGCATACATGCAATTTTCAAAAGCACATTCAGATTGATTTCCTACATTTCCAGCGGCTGTTGGTTTACAGGTATCCATTCTTTTTTGGCAAATCTCCTAAATATATTAACATATACAAAATATGTTGTATCAAAGCAAATGTGTCATTGCTTAATAATGCAGTTGTAAGCATCATGATATGTAAGTATATGGTATAAAGAAAGCACCGGGTGTGTTCAAAAGTGAAACGCAAAAGGTTATGGCCATCACAGTCTGCCATTTTCTCTGAAATGATGTTCTTATCTTTGCATGAGCCATAAGGCTTTAAGCCATCTTCCCCTCCTCTTCACCACTTTGTTATCCTCCTCCACCTCTATGCTTTTCTGCCTTTTTATAAGCACACTGTTTCCATAGAGACGTAGTTACTGCCTGACAACTTGTGGTCGGCTGAAGACTTGGCACAAGGAAGTTTAAGAAAGAAATATCAGGGCACAGTCAAACATATGGAACATCAATTGTTAGACTTCAAAGACATTGAAGCTTAGTCTAAAAGGGTCCTACACCAAAGGTCCTTTGAATGAAAAGGAGGGCAACTCTGGGCTTCAAACTGACTCCAATGCAAACTAAGAGGTAACATCGTCTCAATACATCAATCTTTATTGATAATGTATGCTTTTTATTGTAGGTGACACAAATAATAAATATATTTTTGTCTGTGCTTGAACCAAAGAACGGAGGGTGTGCCTTTGCCTGTACTTTGTACTTTCGAAATTGACGTTGTTACATTACATTAATATCTATTAGTCAAAATCTTGCTTGAGAAATTGTCAACTGATTAAGATGCAGCATTGTTTACTACTTACAACCAATCCTGCCATTCGGGATACGCCCACTCAAAGGGGCCCATCAGATGGAAAGAGTTGAATGAATATTCAATGTAATATTCAACAATGGAAAAAGAAACAGAGCATGAGCCAAGGCCTTCCTGTTCCAGCAATCCATAGCCATATTTGAACAAATAGTTTAGGTTCAAACATGCCAAGAACAATTAGTTTTCCAATGCATCCCATGCCAGCTGAAAACTATAGATTTAAAAATATATGATCTCTTAATGGTGAATTGGTAAATAACATTCACATAATTTTAAATAGGAATATGCACAGTATTGCAGAGAACACACACAATATCAACATCAGTCTTTATAATACACATACATTTCTTAGAGTGACATTGGCATAAAAGGGTATGTATACATTCTTTATCATGACGACACAACCCAGACTGACAACCCATTCCATGAGTATTTGTACTTTTATACAAATACTTTTATACATGAGTATTTGTACTTTTATACAATTTTACTTGAGTATTGGTATTTTTACTTAAGTACTAAACTTCAGGCCTTCCTCCACCCCTGCCATTTGAAAACGTAAAGTTCGAGGCATTGGGGGAGCTATGAAACTGTTGGTTACTGTAGTACTATTACTGTAGTGAACAAGTGGTGAAATTTAAGTTGGTGACATCTCACAAACTTAAAGTTTCATTAGGAAATAATCCATATTCAACTGCTGTTCTTTTGCCAGAAGAGACTGGCTGACATTTACCCAGCTACTTCAAGCTACTTCCACCTCTTAACCAACAATGTCCTTTGCAATTTTTTGCTCTTCATTCACACACAAATAGATGCACACACATACATACCCCAATGCAGGTGGAGCCGCTATGCAGGGCTCTGGTTTGACCGATAGGAGCAACTTGGGGTTCAGTGTCTTGCTCATGGACACTTTGACACATAGACAGGAAGAGCCAGGGATCAACCCTGCGGTTAGTTGACGACCCGTTGTACCTCACACGCACACACAAGCAGCTTAAAAGCCAGCCACAGGCATTGTTAAATCTCTCACAGCGCTGTGGGTAAATGGCTTCACCTGATGCTGAATCCAGTTGACATCTCCCTTTATCTATCAGCTTTCGCCACTATTTCATCAGTAGCCAGGGTCACCGCAACCTCACACCTACACAAGGGAGTCAGCAGCAGAGTGCATGTGTGAATGTGTGTGTATTGACTCTACTTACACACGCGGACTGCACCGTGGAAGAGAGCATGAATGCTGGCACCCACTCCCACACACACTGAGCACATACAAACTCACTTCAAGCATGCACAAACAGTCTATGGACACATACGGACATCAATACTCACAAAGAGCCTGATTCAGGCCTTGACAAAAGTGCCTTGTTTGAATGGATGCGTCAAGCAATGATGCAGTACCTGCCTTGGAAATGTGGCCTTCACAAGTCTTCTCTGCTATATGGAATTGCACTCCTTTCAGTTTCTTACAATAAATGTATACATTCTAATATTTGTCAAAGATTGGATAGAAGTTGTGGATTCAAGAAATTTGCACCTGCAACAAGTATCAAATTGGATTAATTGGATTGTTGTAATGGGCACATCAAACACATCTATCACTTATCCCTGATGGTGTTTATGCAAATACTTTTGGTTTTGTAGCTATCATCCCCAAAACCTTGTGTATAAAAATAAATAAAACTATGCTTCCTAAGAGACTCCCCCAACCACATCATCAGACACACACACACACACACACACACACACACACACACACATATATATATATATATATATATATATATATATATATATATATATATATATATGAACTGAAGAATCTTCAGGATTTAGCTTTTCCTGTGAATCACTATAGTAATATTTAGTTGTATAAACCATGGCTTCTGAGAACTTCACACCTGTGTTGCATGGAGTCTCCTAACTTCTGGCACCTATAAATGGGTATTGCAGTCTTATAATTCCTCTGAATTTCTTGATTTTGCCTTAGAAACATCAATTTGATGTCAGTCCACAAGTTTTTAATGGGATTAAGGTGCTGCTCCTTTACTCATGTGTTTGGGGTTGTTGTCCTGTTGAAACACACATTTCAAGGACATTTCCTCTTTGGCATAAGGTAACATGACCTCTTCAAGTATTCAGATATAGGCAAACTGATATGTTATATATAGGTATGTAGTTTGCACTCTGCATGTGATGGTTCTTCTTTATTTAGAAAAACAAATTATTTGCAAGCCCTATTGTTTTTATCATTATTATTATAACTGTTTCTTTAATGTCTTGGTAGGTCTTGTTGAATGTCATTTTTGAATAATAAATCAAATGTCATTAATCTCTATTCTATTGGGTTGTTGGCAGAAAATTAATGCCTCAACACCTCAGCACAAAGTCAATCCCGAGCTGTCTGCATATTTGTGGTTGACAATCATATCAGTTATAACGATATTGAAGCTGTTCAATATTTAAAGCATCATAAAATGAGATGGCACAGGGAGGATGTTGAGTGGGTACCAAGAAATTAAATGTAAATGGATAGGGCTTGAATCATTGATGTAGGCTGTCTTTTGAGGATAATTTACAGATTACAGAGCTGACATTGCACTGATGCAATCAGTTAATGTGTCCTCTTCATCATGACACTGTCTTTCAGCCAGGCAGCATTTTAGTTGTGGGTATACAGTATTTCCATGCTGCTGGATGACTAATATTGATGTATTAGTGTCAACTAGAAAGGTGACTAGAAAAGTGCATACCTTCACTAAGGTCAATGGTCAGTCTTCTATCTGACATGCAAATGTGCAAATACAACCAATATGTGTGACTATGTTTCCAAAACTATTAGGGTTGTGTCCAGCTGACTCACTACTTTGCATTTATCCCTGATATGAAAATGCTCAGAGCATTTACACCTGAGCAATATGATATATATGAAGAAAAGAAAAGGAAACAACAGTTGTTTATGTCAAGAAGTTGTTCAGCTGTATAATATCCTCAAAAATATGTATCCTTTAAAAAATGGTCTAATCAGTTCTGTAGTTCAAAGTACATTTTTACTCAATTAAAAATGTCTATTGGTCAATGCTTCAATGTGCTGAGAAAAACAATACTTTGCTTGTGTCAAAACTTTGGCTGCACTTCTTTTTTATTTTTTAATTGTAATTAGACTGTCTTTAAGGTGACTATATTAGACCTTGCTAACATTTCCTCCCTTCAGCTGTGTTCAATCATGAAAACACTGTGTATGATCAGTACAAATATGCCTAAATGTACTTGAATGTAAGATTATTAAAAATGTATATTTTTACCCCTCAATGTTGACCTGAAGTTGACGCCTCCAGCTACATATATCCTATTTCTGGTATGGAGGCACCCACTGCTTGTCTAATTTTCTGAATTGTGTCAGTAAAAAAGGAGACAAATTCATTATAGGCCCTGATGGACAGAGGTCCAGAAGCTATCGATATAGGAGGGTTTGGAACGTACTGTAGCTCCAGAGGAGAAATTCAGAGCTACATATTTAAAAAAAGCAATATTTCCATAAGACATCTGCTTGCTTCAGAAGGAAATCATTATGTGCCATTAACACTGGGTGTAAATGGGGTAATAGCGTAAGTGCAATGTGGAAACTTGAAACCTCCAGTGCACATAGACTAAGAATGGACTTTACAGTGAAGTAGGAGACGTCTTTCACCCTGCAGCTAAAATATGTTCATATTCAGAGATTCTGAATATTTCAATGAAGGAGAAGATGCCATTTTAACAGGGTAATTGAATTTTTGGGAAAACCCATACTGAACACATTATTCAAAGCGGAGTGTTTTTCTAAAAGGTGACCTTTAAAGACACGATTTCCAAGTGTTTTGTATAAGTGAAGAATCTGAATGATGTACTACATATATCCATTCTTTCAGCCATAGGTTTGAACAAACCTTATTACAGAATACTTGTGACCTGAAAATGACTTTGCCCCACTTTAAGTTGTTCTCAAATCTAGAATATATCAAATTTGTGTTAGGATTCTTTAGAGCCTTATAATACGTCTATCTGTTTAACAATGGCTTGAGGAGTAGAGTGCCTGTCTTTATAATGTGTTTTTAATGTCGACTTTTTCCCCTTTACACCCTTCACCTTATGTGGCCCACACATCATCAGTGCCACTGTGCCACAGTGCTATGAACTGGAGGCAGGTGTATTTGCAAGTTTACAGTGTTGACTTTTTTGAAATTCAAATGAGAGACTGTGCAGATCAACAAGTATAGCTCTATCACTGTCCCTTCCTGGTGCATGTAACAGCATTGCTGTCTGTAGAGATAAATGTAAGCCCATGAGCACACATTTTTAGTTTGGTTATATTTAAAATTTTCTGAAACTACTTTTAGCCACAGAATCTTAATAGTATTGTAAATCACATTTACTGCAATGTCCATTTTAAAAAGAGTCAAATAGAGACATAACACTACCGTGCCCTTTAAAATCATGCTAAGGTGTTGCATGTTAAAGATAATTATTAACAAAAACAAATTTCTGGATGAATTTGCATATCATCTCCAATACACAGGGATATTCTTATAACAAATCCCACAGTATGTTCCTGTTCCTAGTAACACCAATCTTGATGCCATGATTTGAATACTAGACAAGGCAGCTATATTTTCAACAGTACCACTAGTGACAGTTTATGTTCACCACAACATGGTTTGATAAGCTGTGTAAAGGCAAACTCTATTTTTAGTAAAACAATAAAATCAGGGCTGGCCCATGGCACAGGCAGTATAAGCAAATGCTAAGGGCACCGTCCATCCAGGGGGTGCCAGAAATGGGGGAATAAAAAATATATAACTTCTACTATTCTTAAAACTAGATAGTAGTATGTCTTAATTTAACTGTATAGCAAAGCCTGTAGTAGTAATAATAATGGTATGTTGCATATGTTGCATGTATTTCCAAAGATGTCCCCTTACTTCCCCCTTCCCCTCTTCTCCTTCTCTGGCTTTACCTGCTACTTTATGTTGTTTTTGATGCATGATCAAGTTCAGAATTAGTCAAAATGTCCTAAACTGTCTGGTTCCCAGCGGAGGAAAAAAGGGGAAAAACACAACAGAGACAGAAGTAATGTTACAGTAAAGTTCATGCCGTGATATTGTTTTTCCGTTGCAGAACAATGATTGATAACGTCATTAAACATTAGTAAAACATATTTACCTAATCAATAAATAGCCAACGCTAACTACTTTGTTTTAACATTAGTTTATAGTATGGGAGGGCCTAAGCTGTTATTGAAAATAGTAACTACTTCCACCTCACCTTCCTCAGGTAAATGTGTATATATATATATATATATATATATATATATATATATATATATTTCTTCTGTGAGTATATGCACACTACGCCACCTAAAGTCTTGCCTAGAGTGCTGTGCGAAATTGGTTAGGGCCAGGCCTGATCCAAATAAAGATATGATGAAAACCTACTTATTCTTTTTGCTATAAAAGACAAATAAGGTCATTATTTCAACCATCTCCTGTAACTTTGGCAAAGCATGTACAGAGAAAATACTGAAATAAATGGGAATGTTTTTTAAGAACCTATGTTCTTTTAAGTGTGTTTACATACTTGGAATATACAGTATTTCTTATCGCTGGTGTCTTTTTAATTGAAAGAGGTTGCAAAACAGCAATAGTTGTTGCAATACATTAAAGCTTATAGAAAATTATCTATTGTCACAATATACTTTTTT
Source organism: Lepturacanthus savala (assembly GCA_030544235.1). NCBI lineage: Eukaryota > Metazoa > Chordata > Actinopteri > Scombriformes > Trichiuridae > Lepturacanthus > Lepturacanthus savala. The sequence goes on from CM060474.1 coordinate 14,526,443, forward strand.
TATACAATAAACTTTTTGTCATTTTAGTATTAGTATTACTTATTTTTGCTGCCTCTGTGTGTTTTCCTTCGTATGAAACCTTAATTCAAATGGGGAAAAAATACAAAGTTTTTCTTAGTTATAAAAAGTTATTTACATTCTGTTATCTGTCATCCAGTCAAACTGTATTTGACTACCATTAGTAAATGATTAATCTCTTGCGTCACTGTTTTTACTCTGCACACATGTTTAAAAAAAAAAGAAAAGCTTAGGTAACACAGGATATAACAGCTGAAACACCTTTATACTGACACAATTTAAACAAACTGAGAAACAATCTGCAACAGGTAAGACATCTTTTAAACTCACTGGCAAAAATAAATCATGTAATTCAATAGCAAAAGTTATTAAGTTAAGCTCAGTATGCAGTGTTAGTGTAGGTATGATTTGGTGTCATATTTTCTGGCTTTTTACAATGATATCCTCCACAGCAATATGTTTTATGTACTTCAGTAGTAGGCTAATTACTGTTTATTGTTGTGTTTTTCTGATAAAAAGAAGAGAGTAATTATTTTCATCATGACAATGAAGGTGGCCCTTCTAATGCTGTTGCTTTCAGGTAAGGGTCCCTTTATCTTATTGTAATAATTGCAATAATTATACATAATTTACAGTTCTATAGTTACAGTGTATATGCTATGCTAACCTTGTTCTCTTAATTTAAACAAGTTGATACTTGTGTTTTCCGATCATTAAATATAAAATAAGTGAATAGTAAAATGTTCTCTTTCTTTACACAGGATCTCCTTACTTTACATTTGCATCTAACCGTCTACTTGTCTTCAACTTCACTGGGAGAAATTATTTCAAAGTTGCACTGGCGGAATGTAAAAATAAAACGGCAACATTAGCAACTTTATATGACAATAATGATGTCAAATATTTAGATAGGATTCATTTACAATCTAATCAAATCCACGGACCAAGTAGCTGGCTTGGTCTGAAAAAAAAGACGCAAACAAATGTTAGCACTTGGTCAGATGGTTCTGCTGTCTCAAACCTAACAGGAGATGACCGTGTAACACACGGGATGCAAGTATGTGGAGCTATTGAAAACAACACACAGAAAGGATTTCTCTGTTCAGAAAGGAGATTTTTCATGTGCTACAAAGGTAAGTTAAATAAAACTGAACACATCGAACTCCCATATCACAGCCACTTAAATTATGCATCATGTGTCTAATTTCAACCAAATCAACTCAAGGCAAACAATCTGAATAATGTTATTTGATAGAATTATTATTTTTTTACTTTTGTTTTAGTTAAAATAACCATATATATATGGTTATATTAATATATATATATATATATATATATATATATATATATATATATATATATATATATATATATTGTGTGTGATTATACAATTAACTTCTGAATGAAAGCAACTGTCATGTCCCATACTTGCTTTTGTAAATAATAGATCTGTTCAGGTATCCTCATAAAATATGATACATTTCTCATTTAGCCTCTTCATATTTCAATGTGTTTGTATTTGCAGATCAGAAATACACCCTGATTGAACATGAGGCAGACTGGTGTCAGGCTCTTCACTACTGCAGAACACGCTACACCGACTTAGTCAGTATCACTAGCAAAATGCGAAAAGACCAAGCGATTAAAGAAGGGGGGAAAAAAAGCTTTTGGATTGGACTTATGCAGGATGAGTGGGAGTGGCAGGATGGAAGCTGCTCGACATTCAGACCAAAAGATTGGAATGAATTAATTTCAAACGACAATTGTACAATTAATGTTCAAGATCGCGCTTTAAAACCATTCGATTGTGGTAGCCAACATGAAGATAATGGAAATGGTAAGAAGACTGAGGGTAATTTGGCCATTGGACTTTGTTCCAAAGGTAAGCAATAAATAAGTGTTGTTAATCTTTATTTTTTATTTATAACCATACAATTATTATTGAAATTAACTTTGTTTTGTCACATTATTTCTGAAACAATGAATAACTTATTAGACCTACAATGTGACTGCAAGTTTGGTTAAAAAAAAAAGAATATACTGCATTAGCCCATGTGGAACTTTATGTAAGCGGATTAAATGATCACATCAGATGTCCAATAGAATAAGCTAAATTATGTGGTTATGTTACTACCTGTAAATCTTACTCCTGTTTTTTATCTGGTTTTATGTCAGGTTGTGTGAGGGTTAAAATCATCGACAAACGTTTAACTTGGGAACAGGCATTTGATTACTGCAATGACAAACACGATCGCCAGCTGTGGATTGAGGATGGAGAAGATCAGCATGATGTTGAGCAACGGTTAGCGATAAGTGAGGTTAACGGGCCGTTCTGGATTGGTCTGAGGCAGAGTCGAGTTTTTGGATTCTGGATGTGGAGTCACACCATAGTGGGCTACAACAACTGGCCGGGCAAAACACAACCTGAGCAATCCATGTCTAAACAATGTGGTGTCATCTACAAAAATGGCACTTGGAGTGATGAAAACTGTTGGCTCCCTCTGCCTTTTATTTGTGAGGAGGACATTGAGTTAATGAGGAGAATACCAGTTCAATAGGATAAACTCGTTTCAATTAAGGATGTACTAAATATTCAGTAACCAAATAGAGTTAAAAGGAAATCTCGTAACAGCACGCTCACTCTATCTATCTTTGAAAAGTGAAGAAAAATTCTGCAAAGGACAGGGACAAAACAAACAAAAACAGCAGCACATCAAGTCATTCACCACCAAAGAGTCAATAGTAGTCACCACTGGAGACTGATAACGTTGAACCCTTTGTGAAAATTATCAATTTTGTTTCATTGTTAATCTCTAGGGTTTGCATCAATGCATCTTTTTTCACTCGAATCTAACTGGCATTATGTTTCCTTGGCAACGGAAATGGACTGTGATGTGCTGTCGCTTTTGTGCAACTGGAGTGGCCTGTTACTTTACAGTTTTAGTTGTTTTGTGGGTTTTTAAGTCATTGCTTCTGCTTCATTTCTGTGATGCAGCATTGTATCTTGCAGTATTTTTTTTTGTTGTTGTTGCATTTGTTTTATGTGTTTGTGTGTTTTTGGTTTTGCATTATTTTTGTTTGCAGCATGTTTGCTCCTCTCTGATATGTGCTTACTGGAGATGTTTCTTTCAAAAACATAAAAAAAAAATAAAGTGAGAAACTTGACAACTGCATTTTAATATTGGGTGTTCGGCCAGGAATTTTTATACTTCTGCGCTCCGGCCACAAATTTTTTATTTCGGCGCATCCCTAATTTCAATCATTAGTCTCAAGATATGGAATTTTAATAATTAATGTTAATAAATAAATATTGAAGAGATGCATCCGTTAATTAACTTCCTGATTAAAAACTATAACATGAGCAAATTGTGTGGATGTACGCATATGGACATATAGATGACCATATTGTTTATGTATTTGTTTGTCTATTGTTTTTATCTTTTTGTTTTATTCTTTTCCTTTTCTTTGTTAAAAGAACATACTGAATATTTTATCAATTTATTGAATTATGAATGAATTGAAAAAATCTAATTCACTTAAAACTGTCTGAAGTTACATGGCTCTTGAAGTTATACTTGATAGATTTTTTAGCATATACATTACTACTGTAATTGTAATCATATGTTGAATGTATCATTAGCTTAATGTGTGCAATTCAGTAAAAGGGTTCATCTGCTACTAGTTAAGCTGATCTCGTTGACCTGTAAATAATGATACATTTTATGAATGAAAAAGGATGAATAGAGTGAAATAAATTAATTTTGTGATGACAATTTTGTAATGAGACTGTTTTTTCCTTGTTGACTTATAATTAAATAATTCACCATCTCAATGCGTCACTTCAAGCACTGGAAACAAGTCTTAATCATTAAAAAGTAAATTTCTTTGTATAAATTTCTATTTGCATTTATAGCTTTTGTTCAGTCTTTAATTATTTGGACAAAAACATTGGATGACTATAAATAAATCCACAAGATAATCATATCATTGAGAAAAAATAATGTAGTGTATTTTGTAGGACAGCTCACACAGGGTATGATAGAATTTATGATAATGTTTGCTATTCTCTATTAAATGTATCTGTCTCTACAACACTTGGGAACACATGAGAATTGTTTAGTATTGTAATTACATGTATTATATATTCATATACAAAGAAAATGTGTATTCATTATTACAGATATTTACTGAATTTAAAGGGTTTTGCATTAAATTATGTTAATTGTAGCTTCTGTAGCATTTTATCACTATAATTTTCATTTTCCATTTCTATTTCTAAATCATTGGTTCTCAACTGGGCTCAGGACCCACATTGTTATTGACAATGTGGGTCCTGATATATATATCAGGACCCACATATACCCATATATATATATATATATATATATATATATATATATATATATATATATATATATATATATATATATCCTTCTCTTGTTTTTAAGTAAGTCAAACTGGTCATGCTCTGAAAGTTTTGAACTGCATGAAATATAAAATGAAGACACTTCTCCCCCATCATGTGTATATGCACAGGAAAGATAATTATATCCGGGCATGCTGAACAGATTATGAGAAATATTCAGTGTTCAAGTTAGTTTTTTTTTTTTTATCGATTCTGATTCCACTTATCAATGATTGTAAATGGTCAGTTGTTCCTCAAAGGGATTGAGAAGAGAGAGAAAGCGGATGCTGTTGCGATGTTAATGTCATTAAGCAAAATTGGCTCTGATACACTTTTAAATGACCTAAAACATTGTGTCTCTTATGTCCTTCAAAATAAAAGGCAGTTTTCATGTTTCAAAAAAAGAGTTTTGTTCAGGGAAGAAAAGATGAAAACTCATTTAAAAAAGATAAAGGAGGTGAGTCAGGGTGGCTTTGGGGAGACAGGCAGCATGAGAGCGGAGGGGAGATTAGAGATGACTGGAGAAGCAGAAATAATCTAAAAAACAAAATGTGGACGAAAAGACATGGATGATAAGCATCAGCCAGGACATTGCCTTACACCAGGGGAGGAAAATGCAGATTCACCCTAAAACATGCAAGAGATGATGGAAACGGAGAAGAAAGAGAAGGAGAGTGAAAAACAAGACAACAGAAAGATTGGCCAACATCCAAGGCTATTATTCACACTGTGGACAAACTTCAAATGAAGGCTCAATCCGTCACACTCTCACTCATCATTATAACTCATCATACTGCTCACGGTGCAAATGTGAGAGCGTGTTTGTAGGTCTCTTGATCATTGCTCATTCCAGGGGAACAGATGTGCTCTTGACTTGTCGCTCAGCTCACTTCTCTGACCATTATGTGATGTACGTGTACAAGTGTGTGATCATAGCTCACCGAGAGGAATCAGAGCTTCTCAGAAAACATCCCTCTCCACGGCCTAAATCACAAAACCACTGACGATCCTGACTTGCAGCCAGGCACATTTCTTGGTGCAAAAGCGGAACATTTCCTTTGGCAGAGATATGGACCAAATAACAGGCTGAGATATGGACCCATTTGGAGTTGAATGACAGTCCAAACCTGGTAATAGTCCATAGAGCCAGAGTTGAATCGTTGAATGAGCGAAGCCTGCTCCAGTAGAAGCTGCTTGGTGGCCGGCAGATCAGACTGTGGCCAGCAGCTCCCTGTGTGAATGTGTGTAACTATGTGAATGTGATCAGGGTGTTACTGCGAAAGAGAGGTTGCTTTGGTGGGGGCCTGTTATATAAGGTACTGTAAGACAACCCAATATGATCCAGAAAGTTGAGTTGGAACTAAAGTTGAATGCATTTAAGGCCTCTCGGATGATATAACACAGCACAGTGTTTTGACTCATAGACAGGATTTTACAACTCTGCAACCATTCACAAAATCACAAGCTAGTGCCCCTAATTCGTAGGAAGGAGAGGGTTGCACTTTTTTTTCTTTTGCACAGAGCTAATATTAGCATGATTGGTGACTAATGAGAGAGGTCATCAGCCACCTAAATTTACTTTATGACAAGGAAAATAATATAATCCACAAAAAAGAAAAGTCTACACTGCTTTTGACAAACATCCTGCTCTTGTTTAACTTTAAAGGATACATCTTAAATCTGAATTTACAGCTGATTGAGCAGCAGATTGGGGTGTTAATTCTCCATGGGATCATCAAGTGTGTTTTACACAACAGATTCAACTCGTATATGAGTCATCTTTCCATATAGGTAAGCATAAAACAGACAAATAACAGACAAGATACCTTGCTGTAAGATTGTTTACTTCCAGCTTGGTTTCAGAATCAGAAATATGTTTGACAGTGTAATCTCTGTGTACATGGCACAGCAATTAAGAGTGCCGTTTAAGTGACCAAGAAATTGAGACAGTAAATACAAGTACATAGTATATATTTAGATAAACAACAAATGCGCAGTTTGCCAACATTCTCTCAAAAATGTGCAAAAACTTTTTTTTTTTTTGCCATGCAGGTCACACGAAGGTTGCAACCTGCATTTGTGTTAACGCACAATGAGAAAACGCTTGTGCGTTAGAGACAAAGAGATAAAGTAAGCAACACACAGTGATGGAAAGAATGATGGAAGCAGCCAGGAGGAGGGAGGAAAAGAGGAGCAGATGGAGAGAGGGAAAGCGAGACGAGCAGTGGGGCCTGTCAAACTATTAACGTCATGGTGTGAGCCCGGGGCTCTCGGTGACACGAGAGATGAGTGGACGTATTTAGCACCACGCTCTAAATGCGCACATACGTACATTTACACACATACAGAACATATAGCAGACAGACAGCAGTCACTAGCCAACCTGTTTAATCCTATAATCCCAGGTGAGAACAAGCACTATGAAATGCTCTTTCACACAGATACACCCTTTCTTACCTGATGTGACTGGCAGAGACATTGCTAGCAGTATGGGTTGGTGCGGATCCATCTGCTGAATTGAATACTTATGTTCAGCATCGATAAACTTCCTAATGCTCTCATATCAAGATGAAACATATGCACAATTATGAATCGCATCTTAATACATCAAGGTATGAGTAGAGACAATATAGTACATGTTTACATATAATCTGATTTTAAAGTATTTGTACATACAGTACAGCCCTCATTTCACAGGGAAACATTATACAATTATTACAATTACTACATCATTAAGAATATTTCACATTTTATATTATTTTGTACTGTACTAATTCCCCCCTAAAATGTCCGATACACATTGATGCATCAGTAGTAATACTCTCTCCCTCTCGCTCCCTCTACTTATATAAATCAACAACTCCTTCCACCGCTGGTGGAGTCACGCTGCAACAAAATACATTTGAAGGACCCAATAAAAAATTGTACCCTATGTGTTAGACTACAAAGTGTGAACAATGTCTTTTTTTTATATTGTAATTATTTTCATTCGCACATGGCACTGCAAGGCATCAAATACAACAATATATTGTGTGGCACCAGTACTAGTACTATTGTACTATTTACACAATGCTCGGTTGTAATAGCAGAATTGCACAACGCATCCTTTGTGCCCATGTCCCAGATTCGTTATATACAAGATTCAAAACCAAAATGGCAGAGCTGTCTTTGTGGGCTTGCATCTGCTTTTACTGTATATTTTCCATTTATAATATTCTCTTTTCTGGACATGGCCTTGAAAATAAACACACAAGCTGGGTTATATCCTAATAGTAGACACTGACAGTGCAGTGCAGTGAATAGATTCAAGATGTTTATTATAATTGCTAGTTGGTCACCACTGGCAACTGAAGTCCACGCCCCTTGTGTCAGAAATAAAGCTATTTTATAATTAGCATTCTAGCCCAGACCATCACAGCCTTTCATGAGATTCCTGCTGCTAATGGCTGATTTCACAATATCTGCATGAGTAATGGTATTTCAGACATGCTCAGGGTAGATACAGCTAATTTACATTGGAAATTGGCCATCAGAGCTACCTAAGGGTCATATATTAAAGTTGATGCAGAGGTAGGTGTGTGTGTGTAGCTGTCCTCCACAAACCTTTGACCAGTGAGGAGTTCAAACTAGTCCCAACACACTAACATTCACCTTCATTGCAGTGTTAATTTATATTCAAGCTTCAATTTCTCTCTGCACGTTATGTCTATCTTCACTGTGGTCCACTGATGTAAAAAGTTCACAATATGCATGCATGTCGCTCTCCCCATTACAGCTTTCGAAAGCAGCCATCATTTCTCATGCAGTTCTCTTTTACAAGCCTATAAACACCCAACCACAAGTTATTCCAGCAATCCTTACAACCGAAATACAAATCCCATTTGCAGGCGTGTCTGGTGTGCGCGTGTACTTCAGAAATTGAACAAGCAGCAAGATGCAGAAATGTCTGTATCAGATAGCAGATGCATTGATTTCTCCCTTTGCTGAAGGAATATTGAAAATACACTGGCTGGTGATAGATAAGAGTCTTTGTCCTTTGTTGATTTCCCCAGAATGTTTACACCTTTTCCTTAAAAAAGTGATGCATTTGCAGTCAGTGGAGCAGTTTTTAGTATTTGTGAATCTTACCAGCACATTCCTCCAAAAACTGCTCTAATTGGAGGACTGCAGTTGCATCAATGCACCTGCAACAATGTGTAATACATGGCCACCTGCCTCAAATTATTGGAGGCTCCATTTCACCTCTTCTCACCCTCCTCTCTCTCTGTACAGTTACAGGTTGAAGTGAGACACGCCTGCACTCATGTCATTGAAACACACTTGTAACCAGCTGTGAAGCTAGTGCTAACAGGACTTACATGATTTCTCATGGAATACAAGCTGTTTTATTTAATAAGAAAATCTTGAAAACGCTAGTTACAACTGGAGCATAGGCTACTGCTTGCATCATGTCCCGTCTCCTGCACCATTTGCATTGTAATAAAATGTTTAAGTTGTTAAATGTTAAAGAAGCATACAGGAGAAACAAAACAGGATGTTTTGAAAGGAAACTTAAATTATGACCAAATCATAAACAGAGTTATAGAATACAGCAGGAACAAAGACATTGTTGCTTAGTTAGTTTGTAATCCTCCATCTCTGAAAGATAGAATTTATTTGATTATGTTATGTAAATTGCACATAAATAAATACCTTTATGAATATTAGAGTTGTTTGTATTATCTAATTACATGGAATAATTAAAATGCAAATCAGAAAAGAGGTCAGTGGTGGAGGAAGCACAGAGAAACACTGCTGACAAACATCCCATGGTGCATTCTGTCATGTTTTTTTCAGTGGTTTGGTTATGTATTTTCAAAGATAAACTGATAAGTAATGCCTTTGCCTTTTTGTTGAAGCTGTGATGAAGAACTTTAGTACATTGGTTATGTTATAAATAAAATAAAAATACAAAATTAACCAAGAAATATAATGAACACACAGGAAATGATATATTCCTGTTTATTTCTCCACCAGAGACATCTGAAAACTCTGAAGACAATTTGGTAGCGATGAACAATTTAGTCGTGCAAAATAGCAGTGATGTTTTGAGTTGTCTTGTTAAAGTAGCATCACAAAATGGGTGTTTTTTGCAGTGACTACAAGCCACTTTGGTAGGCAAAACTGTGTCATGGTCCCTATTTAATATTTAAATAATTAGCTAAAACAACATGTACAAGTCCTTTTTTTTGCTTTTTTTATTAAACTATTGAGAAAACGTGGTCCCCACTTGGTAGGTGTGGTTGGTTGACTGAACACGTGTGTGTAAGTACGTCCCGTTCCCTTGTGTAGATACTCACAGTGCCTGTGAAGCAAAAGGTCTTAAACTACACTGATGAAATCATCCTTTCAAGTTCACAGTGGACAGTAAATTTGCCGGTGACAATAAGAGACAGTGACACATGCCAACCAATATCCACCATAAAAGCAAGTAGGTTTTGTTTACTGTAACTCTATTACAGTAGAATTCTGTATCAGTGTGTTTATCACCAGCCTGGTTTGATATCAGTCACTATCTTGTGTCATCTTAGAAAATCCAATACAATCAAATCTATTGCGACAGAGCAAAGGCTGTGTTATCACTTCCACATTAACTGTTTCATTGTCTCTGAAGTATTCTCAGCTTTGAGAGGTGCTGAGCTATCAGTTCTCACAATGATTACCATAAACCACTGCACATCTGAAGCCATTAGCAGCTATCTCCAGTAGTCTCCAAGTCTCTCTGAGTCACATAATGTACATGATTTAAGAGATGGCTGTTTTAATAGACCAAGATGTTTCCCTCTCATCACTCGTTGATAATACTGGAAGACATTTTCTCACTGGACATATACAATACACTGAGCCAGCTAATGTGTATATGATGAGAAGGTTATTAGGCATAATGTGTTTGGTCCTGTGTTTGTGCGTGTATCTGTCTACAGCTAATACTCCACTAGTGGATCCATCAGCCTAATATTTTTTGTGCACATTTATGAGTGTATGCTCAAGGACCTCTCGTGGTTGCAGTGATTCAAAAAACAAAAAACGATTACATCCTGCTATTGACTGCTGACTCTTCACTCCACTTGACCAGCCGGTAGAGGCAAGTGATCGACACCTGCTTCAGTTTGGAATTTTGCATTAATAGTTCATGACAAGACCCATTTTGGCCTTTGGCGTGGCTCAAAAAGCAAAATCCATAGAAAAGTTTAGTCTCACCTTGAGAAAGAAGTGCTTGCAAATTGAGTGATGAATGTTTATTTGAGGTATACTGGTACAGGGTTTGTATTATATTGTTGTCATAAAACGTATTTGTTATGATTGCTATTCTTTATTTCCATGATGAGTTACAATATAATTGCTGAAAATTATAACTAAGTGAAAGTAACGTTGAAGATAATCTTTTACGCAATGTGAGCCTTTGAGGAGATGCTGATTAAAAACAACATTCAATTGTAGCATAATGTATCAATAAAATCTTTTCAAATATACTTTGACATAAAATATTTAAGTATATACAGTTAACAGTCAAATGTTTGAACGTACTTTCCCATGAACTTGAATGAGGAAAAAGTGTCTTTTGTCTTTTGTCTTTCGACTGAATCTGGTGATGTAGGATTTTTTACATTAGCCACTAATGCCTGCTTGACTTCCAGGGCCACATGAACAAAATTACTTGAAATTCATGAATCAGTGTTGTCAGATTTATGACCCTTTAGTCCTCAATAATCATTGCAATACAGCAGTTCCCCAAGATACGAACACCGACTTACCACCATTCAAAAACGTAAACCGCTAACTGATGTCCATAAATGTTTGTGAAATGCCATATTATGTTAGTGGTAGTGGCAAAAAAGCATGAAGCAAGTGCTGATATTGGTAGTGGTAAGAAACACCAGGCAAGATCCATGGAAACAAAGGCTGCCTTTAACAAAAAATTGGACAGCGATGAGAAGATGGCTAATGTGGCACATGCCTACGGTATGAATCAGTCAATGATCAGCATAATAACTAATGACTTACATACAATTCCGATTATGAACAGCCTCTTGGAACTTATTGTGTTCGTAAGTTGGGAACTCTCTGTATATGCCTTTACCAATACACACACATTCTATGGGCGTTTCTGGCATTTCATTTTCAGTTAGCATTTCTCTGTTGCTGTGTTGGCATTGTGTTGTCACCGTTTCGCTACAGTTATTCTTTTTAATTGACAACAATTGCACAATTACGGTTGTGTCCTTAACAAATCGGGTTACTGTGAAATAGGCAATTAGCTATTACCACTTGAGGCAAGGCACCACCCACACACGCTAATGGAGAAGTGCATACAGTATTAAACATGCACTGGCATCTGTCACAATATGTGTGTGTGCATGCGCACACAAACAAACAATTGTTTGTGTTTAAAGGATTGATGCTAAGCTCAGCAACCACACAAGGCTAGCTCATTATCAGATTTTTGCAATTTGTGCAGCTATTTCACAATTCATTACTCATAGTGACTCATAAGTGCATTATTTGCATGTAATTATTGATTGATTATTATCATTTATAATGACAGATGTAACAGAATTAGTAACAACCACATGGACAACCAACAAGAATGTACTTGTGTGAGATGTATTTTAACATTTATTTGTGATAACAGCTTATGTATCAGGAAAGTTACAGAGGGAGCCTCTGTTAAAATGATGACTCTCCTGAGATTAGGATACAGCCACAGGATGGAGACACTCGTATAGCAGGGTCCCTGCAAAGAAAAGAATCATCACAATCTATTGTAGCACCCTCATGCCTCTCAGATATGCCTCAGATAAATTCTGCAATTTTAGTGTGTGATTTGATTAGAAAAAAAACTAATAATTCAACAGCAATATCATGTCACAGAATTCTGTAGCTATGAATTCAGTGACCCATGCATGTGTTGCTCAAGGACACTTCAGTAGGCTTTGATGTTGACTGTCCCAACAGGGGATTACCTTACTTAGGTACTTATCACTGCACCACCTTGCTAAACCCTATACACACAAACAATCTACACTACACTATTATACTAAGGGTCAAGGGTTTTGCAAAGAGTTTATGCAAAGTCAAAAGTCACCATAAATTGTGAGGGCAGCATAGTTCATTTATTTGTGGAAGAAAAGCAGACCAAAGTCATTGTTGTAGACAACAGCCAGGCAGCAAAAATCTGCTATATTTGATTCTCATGAAGCCAACTGTTTTTTGAAAGACTTAAAACAGCTATGTAACTGACCTCATTTGTTGACTGTGGCATATGACAGCACAAACATGTCGAAGATCACGTCCATGTAGCTTTGACTGAGTGATGCATATGTGTTTATGTACAACATGCAGTTAGTTCAATTTCTCTCCAACAGAAAGCTTTGAGATTAGCATGCAATTCATTCACAATACCCCACACATAAAACATAAAATCTCCCAATTGCATATTCTCAGCCATCCCTCCAATCACTTTCTTTTCTACACCACATCGCCTGTTCACACTACTCCTGTCTCCTGATTCATTTGCCAATTTGCAAGCACATTACTTCTCCAATCATTCTCAAATTTCTTTGTCTACCCTGGTCCTCTACTAAAAGTTGAAACATTTCTATCTCTTTTCCTATGATTTCACCACCCATTACAATAGTCTTTTTTCTCATCGTCTTTTTACCTCTGTAATTTTCATAAGCATAAAATCCCATTTGTATATCCATATGTATACAGGCAGTCTTTCTCTATGTCTTCCTTTGTTTTGTTTCTCAACCATATGCCACCTGTCAGTCCTTCCTTGTGCTCTTCGTTCAATTTTTGTTTTTTTTCTAGTCTTTTGTTGGTCCAAAGAATCAGGTAGGTTTTTTAATTCAGTGGCTTATGCACGTGTCTGATTAGCAGGGAGAAAGTAGCTTAAAAGGGTAGGACACCAATAGCTAGTTCAGAACTTCAGAGAAAAAAAATAAAAATGATTGTTTAATCATTAATAAATAAAAATGATGATCATTTTCAAAGGGAGAAATGTGAGCAAGATAGCCAGAGGCACATATTGAAATCAGCATCCTCACTTAATGTAGGTCTCCTATTTAGTGGCCAGTTGACTTAGCCAAAGCTAAAAATGACTCTTTTAACATCCTGAAGAAGATGGTTCTCCCACCACCAAAGGATGAATGCTTGAAACATTGGCATGCTGTCTTCTCTGCCAAAACAATTGAGGATAATAGATAAAAGTGCAGAAGATGTTGAGAGGCAATTGTTTGAGAGGCTTAGTGAGTCCCCATAGCATGCCAATTCAGGTTGATGAGTCCATGGATGTGGGAAACCAGACAATTTCACTTGTCAGAATGTGATACATCTGTATAAATCTATCAAGATGAGGATTTACTTGTCACAGCTTTTCTCAACAGCATGATAGGAAATATTAAGGACCTTTGATATCTTGTGTAAGTGTTCAGTATCCTGGGTGGGTGTGCTAACCAATGTTGTACTATATATATATAATCTTACATACAATCTTTCATATGCACCAAGGAATTTCTTTCACCTTCAAAGCAAAAATGGGGATCCTGGGAAAAATGACATGAACCGCACCGTGCTACCTGCACACATGCACTACATAAGAGAAAGTGGCTGCCACACCTTTCAAGTCATGCTGTATGCAGCATCATCTGCTTGCACCCATAGTAGTGGCGTGAGTTGTCATGTGCAGGGAGGTGACAAGGAATGAAATAATTCCTTTAAGTTACAATTAACATAATTTAATCTCTATATGCGTGAGGCTCCAGAAAAGACTAGACAGAGTACACCATGCCTCACACAGAGAAGCTTGGCCCAGGACTCACAATAATATAACTTAATGCAGTTTTGATGGAAGTTTGTGATATGATTTGACCTGGCATAATCTACAACCCATTTTTATCCATTTAGAATATTACACAAATATAGTACTCCTCTTTCCACTTATTTATCTTCATTATCTTACTTGTGCACTTCCATTTCACTGCAGAATGCATTCAATCATCATTTCCTTCTCCCTTTTCTTCTTTGCTTTTTCATAATCCTACAATAAAACATTTTTCCACATTCTTCTCCTCCATCTTCCTAAGAACTGCATGATTCAGCAATGCATGCAAGCGTGCATGCAACACTGCGGTAGATAATCAATGAATTTATGTTTTAGTTACACAGACACACATACAATGAGCTCATATTCATTCATTCAGTCTTTCTGCCACACATCATGCATGTGCATGTACACTCCACGCATAGCCATCGGAGCAGAAGTTGTGAATGATTGCAGGTGATAAAGAAAGAAAGAAAAGTGTGAGAAGCTTTGCATCAAAGAGCTTCTTTCAAAAAGGTGCTTGGCCTGGCTGCTTCTCCTGACTGCTACTTTACACAGTGGCAAGACAGCAGTCAATACATGAAGATTTCTGTTTTGACAGCATACTAACCATATTCCACAGGTTAATTACTTCCTTCCCTGCTTTGACAAATACACTTTTCTGTGCTCATCTCATTTTTTGCCATCACTTCTCTCTACTTCTTTACCTTCCCTCACCTGCTTTGTCTTATTTCTGCTGTTTTGCTTTCTCTCTTTCTACTCTTCATTTCTTCTTATCTCTTATTTAAACATTCACTTCCTCCATTTTTTCCTCAAATTCTACATCCTTCCTTTATTCTCTAAGAGTTCCCTTCTTCTTTTCGCTCATTTGCTAACACTTTAACACTTTATCCTATGTGACCCTCCCATCCTCTTATCCTTATCTATTTTTTTATATCGCTCCTCCCTACCATTTGACTGCCCTAAAGCAAAGCCTGCATCCCTCATTAGCATATGGTGATAAAACTAGTTCCTTTGTGCAATAATCAAGGAGTTCAAGTATAGGTGAGTGAATATGTGAAGACTAGGATGTAAAGAATAAAATAAAAATCCATGTTCTAAATTAAAAAAAAAAAAAAATGTAGTCACCCTCACCCACTTCTATTGTAAAGCCTTGTAGTCTGTGACTGGTGATCATCCAAAGATTTGAAAGGGCTGGCATGTAAAAATCACTGCAAAATCTACACATACACACTTGCTGTATGCACACAGATATATATATTTTTAATGTATTATGACTATATTTTTTCTTTTTTTTTTATCTGCAGCCTTTTTAATTAACTGGGGCACACTACTATCACTTACAGTCAGTGCTCAAGTGGAAGATTACTTTTTTTCTCATTCGTTCCATATAATTTTCGTTGTAAAGGAATTTTGTACTATAAGAGTGATTAAGGGCTATAATAAACCTGCCTTGAGATCACGATAATAGCTCACTGTATTCAATTTCATAATATGGATGCTGTTTTTTTTCTCTGGAAAATCATTCAGGGATGTATGTAGCTTAGTGGTTATAGTCACAGGTTTATTATTCTTATTAATTATTCTACATTAACTAAGGTGACAGATGTTCATTTGATGTCCTAGTCTAGCCCTTTACTAAATATAAGAATTTTTTTAAGGTTTTGTACTTCACTGGACTACAAATGGGGAACAATGGGAGGAAGGACAATGATACAAAACAATGATTCCTGTCCAGAACCAAACTTGAACATCCACAGCAACAATGGATGTTCCACACACCACTGAACCAGACAATCCAAAAAGTTTCATTTTTTAAAATCTCCTTTTTTATTTGTCTGTCTCTCTGTTTCCCTCTCCTATACCAGCATATAGCATGGATTAAGATACAGAAGGGCATAGGTTTTCTTTCAGAAGTGCACTAAAGCCACCTGAAATCATGTTGAGTGTCCTTGAGAGAGAGAATTGGGGTTGTATTCATAGAAGACACTCTGGTTAAAAGCAGATCATAACTGGCTAAGACAGGAGAAACTCCAAGAGACAAGTGGATGCCTAAGTATGTTGTCTAGGAGTAATTCACAAAGCCTTTTAGTGCTATAGCTCCTAAGCCTGAAAAAAGTTAGAGGAAGTCCAGAGGACTCCTGAGTGACAATTACTCAGGAGTCCTCAACAATAATTTTCTTTTTAACAGCATATTTTGAAGATTACATTGGCTCACCAACAATTTCAATCTGAAAAATCCAATAATGCTGAAATTTAAAGTTTGCACAAATCCCCACTTCTTCAAAAATGCAGTTTAAAATATCTGAGATGTCCGTCACAGCCATAATGTGGGCATATTCTAGCACTGAAAGTTTAACACGACATATGCAAAAATCTAGTGGTTCGACTGTTGACCGAATGTATATTTGAGCTGTCCAGTTACACATAATTTAACAGACATACTAGCCATTCAAAAACAAGTTGTATTTTCGAGTATTTTTCTACTATTGACACCTGTGTCTGATTTATTTGTACATGACAGGACTTACCTGTAATTAAAAGTAGGAGTGACTAATTGTATTCCTCCCTCTGAGCGGAGATAGCAGTGTGAGGATTAGCTTGGGTCTTAGTCCCGCTTCAACACCTGCTGTGTGGTAAACATAATGATTTCACTCACCATAATCACTACAGCACTTACTCAGATTTTGTAATGCAGTGCTGGTGTGTAGCGGGCATGAGTGGTGTCTCCCAGGGGGGTTGTGAATAAAAATGTAAAGCGCCCGGCCTAACATGGTGTTATCAAATTGCTCCTCCTGCCCTTTTACAAATTTGCCCGTACACACCCTCGCACACATACACACCCCTTCTAATCACTTTGCTGCAGCAGCAGTAGGGGTTGGCAGTGTAACAGCCTTGATAGATGTTGCCCTCACACAGAATCTGAGTTGGTCAAAAAGAAAAAAAAAAAAAGGCGAGGTGCCCTATCACAATGCGGCTCTCTTCTCTATCCATTATTGATTAGAGAGGTGAGGAAGAGAGAGTGTCTGTGTGTATTTGAGACAGACAGGAGGATGGACACAAGGTGGGACTCCAAGCAGGTTTAGGAGTAGAGAAAATGGGGCAGGAGGGAATCAAAGTAAAAGGGGAGCAACTTTATGAGAGGGACGGATAGAAGAACATAAGAAGCTTATAATGTGTGAGAGTAAGAAGTGACAAAGAGAGCTAAAATAGGGAGGAGGAGGGGAGGAGCAGAATTGGGCGAGGGACGTTAAAACAAGAGATAAGAAGAAATAAAAGGGATGAAGATGCTGAAAGATGTCACCAGCTGAATCATGGGAAATAAAACTATAGGGTGACCAGCTTATAATTTACAAACCGATAGGCAGATACCAATAATAAATGCTGCATATCATCATGCATTTAGTTTTCATGTGGCTTAAATTATACAGCTCGTTTTAGAACTCCTACCACACACAGCGCATACAAGAACCCTGCTCGTTCCCATGTGAATCCTGTGAGTGTGGGCTCAGAGTGATGAATATTATGTGTGATACTTTCTGCTTCTTAAAATTAAGAACACATTCCTAACAAATGCTTTGCTTCCAATATAAATATAGATGACACTACCAAGTTTAGAGGAAGAATAAGATACTTTTTACTGCCATTAACTAACCAAACACTGTGGTGCAACCAAGCAGCAACCTCAGGGGCTGAAAAATGAAGCAGACGACTGCAGTTCCTCAAATGGCTTTTTAAGGCTGGCTCCAAAAGGGAGTCAATCCCCATAGACCCCCATGTTAAAATGGCCAACTCTAGCAGGAAAAAAAAACAACAAAAAAAACATGTTTACAGCCAATTTACAGGGAGTGAATTTTTTATCACTCACCTGTTTAAATTTTTATCAAGGCTTAAAGTTACGCATAATTAAGGGTTTACGGCTTTGAGTGAATGGAGGCTGCTAGTTCTCTGTCAGGCAGAGCTCCCTACGAGCTTCACACTGAAATATATATATATATATATATAGGAAATGTGGAGATGAGAAAGACCAGGAGAAAGGCTTCTGGCTTTTAAAGAAAAAATAATAATATTAAGATGGTAATGGCCACAATGAGGCTTCAAAACACGGGTCCACAAACCAGTGGGTGAAGACCTGGAGGCTCCGTTTATTATTTATACCTTATATTATATCTATGGACACTACTCCTACCTGACTAAGCACTGCATAGAGGCCAGTAGGGGCAGCTACATTTCTCAGCAATGGTCCTGTTTGTTTATGGTAGTCAGGCTAATGTCTAAAAAAAAATTTGGGTAATGGTTTATTGATGTTACCTTTGACATATCAGCACGCCATGTGACTTCTTGCCTCAGGAAGCATAACTCTTGGCAGCATCCCCAGGGATGTCTGAGGAGCACAGAAACATCTTTTATTATCATCATTTCAGTGATCGGGGATGCAAGACTGTGGGTACACAGAGGAGCCCTTAGGTTTTAGTCTAGTAATACAAATAAAAGGCTTTTTAGTGCTGTACATACAAATGCTGAGTGAAATATATCATTATTATAACCTTAGGTCCCCTCGAAAGAAATATTTAAAAGTGAAAGCATTGTTTGAAAACAACCTCCTAAAACCTGAGCCTAAGATGGCTTAAGAGCACTGAAAAACAACTACAAAAAATGTGCCCATAATGCACTTTGCCTTCCCCACATGTATTTCAGCAAGTACGTTTTTGGTAATTTTCTTTAAAACTATGACATCATCTGAAACATTCTCACATCACACCTGGGCCCTATTCCTGAAAGCAGGTTCAACAAACTCTGAGTCTAACTCTGGACACTGTGTTAATTAAGCCTGAGACAGGAATCTCAGTTGTTGACTTTACTTCAGCTACTACAGCAACTAATTTATAAATTTAAACATTGCCAGTGAAATGCTGATAAAACACGTTCAGACTATGCACGCTATTAAGAAAAGAAAATCACTTTCAAACTCCATTCTGCAGCTGTACCACAATCCTGCTCACTCACAAATATTAACATTTAATCTCCAATATTATAGGAGTGATGTTCATTCAGTGGACAAATCACATCATGAGCGATACAGATGATTATTCATTGTTCCTATGCGTCTAAAGCTTTATACCGATTTTGTAAATTTAAACTGAGATTACACATGAGCAATAAACATGTCAGAGCAGGAGCTGCTGTAGCAAACATAATCACAGTGCTATAGGTTACATGCTGAGGTTGTATTCTGATCTGAGGGTGAATTTATGTTGTTTAATATTTGAATGAATGAATACATTTTTATAACAAAAAAATCTAAAGTCTAACTCACTTTTCAATTAAAAAAACAGCTTTTTACAAAGTACCATCCCAATTTATTTACAACCCAAATTAAGATACATAAACAGGTATCCCAACCTTTACTGTATATCTACCTACTGTCTGCTCTGTAAGAAGGAGAAAACCTCACTGCTCATTGATGAAAACCTGCCAGTGAGAAGGTTAGGTTACTATGGTAACTGATCCAGAGTTAAAGTTTCCTCCTACTTCCCTTCATCTAAGGGTTAACATCCTCAGAAAGTTGGCTTGGTGAAAAAAAAAAAGAATAAACACCAAACCAACATTCTGGAACAGGCCCAGGTCTTTTACTACATCCAGTCTTAATGTAGTAAATGAGGTTAAACCACCATGTATCATGATGCCAATAGCAGATACCCAATAGCATCACTGTGCAATGTGTGTGATGATACAAACATTTTTCATATATTAAAAGCATAAAAAAGTTAATAGGCAAATACTCTGATTCTGGAAGTTTTCATTGAAATGGCTGCACTGGGAGCTGTTCTCACAGTGTCTGTGTAAAGTAATAGGAGTTGACATATTCCCCTCTCGCAGCCAAGCTCAAGCTCAGTGACGCCTGTAATATAACATCAATGGGCTTTGCAATGCCCAAAGGTGCTATGCATGGCTCTGAAGATCTGCTCTGAAGAAATTATTGCCGTCAAGGCAAATCTGTGACTTATAATTTTGGGATATTTTTTCCCTTTTACAACTGGTGTCCTGTAGTTTACAGAAATATGTTTTACACCAGTTATTTGTCTACAGTACCACTACCAACACCAGGATCATGACCATGCATTAAAAACATGATGAATACATTATACATTCAGTTCCTGTAAGTGAGCAAATTGGAAAAGTAAATTTGTCAGAATGGTGATGACAGAATTAGTTAAAGTATAGAGTAAAATCTTACAAAGGTAATACATCAAGTGAAATTTATTACACTGAGGCCATATTTATACCATCATTAGCCATGTGTGGCCCTCTTGTCCATTTTCAAACCGGCAAGTCTGTGGACACAGTGGTGACACCAATAGAGAGAGCTCCAGCAAAACAATGAATTCCCACCAAAGGTCTTCCACCACTGAACACCTCTTCACTGACTAATTTATAACAAATTGCTTGTAGGGAAGTATGGTTGTGGATTTTCTTGTTGCTAAGAGACCATTGAAAACATTTTAATTCACTGAAATATTACCCTTCTGGCCATTGTTACAAATTGAAGTTCATGACAGAAGAGATATTGAAGTTAAATAGCAAGAATTTGCTAAATAATTAATATACATCCATCCATCTTCTACCGTTTATCCGGGTCGGGTCGCTGGGGCAGCAACCTCTGCAGAGAAGCCCAGACTTCCCTCTCGCCGGCCACAATGTCCAGCTCTTTCAGGGGAACCCTACGGCCAGCCGAGGGACATAACTTCCGTCCGAAACCTTAGCAGTACTGCCTACTAAGCAGTAGCTACTATTCTAATGCCACAGTGGTAGCTTCTATGTAGAAAGTTAGCCAGTAGAAGGCATAATTCAGATGTATGACAGCACAGCCATGTTGTCCTCCTGGTGACTTCTGGGATAGCGTAGTGTGGTTCACTTGCACACTGCAAAATACGACTGGATTTAGAAAACCATCCGGGTACCATTTGCCTACCTGTTGAAAGCCTACTAAGGTATTTGGATGTTCTAGATAGTGGATTCCTCATTTTTGCCTACTACATAGGTAGTTGCCAGTTTCGGATGCAGCTATAGTCTCTCCAGCGTGTCCTGGGTCTTCCCTGGAGCTAGCTGCCGGAGGGACGTGTTCGGAACACCTCACCAGGGAGACGTCCAGAAGGCATCCTCACTAGAACCTCCAGCCAGCTCATCTGGCGCCTCTCAATTTAGAGGAGCAGCGGTTCTACTCTGAGCATTTCTCCCAGATGATCAAGCTTCTCACCCTTAAATATTAATATTAATTAATAAATAATATGAAACAGAAATATACATAATACTACTCTAGGAGCACACCAACACACATGCATATATGTACTTAATTAAAAATACCATAATTTGCTGATGAAGAAAATGTAAATAGCAGATATACAGTATTGTATGGAGGTATTTTCATCTAATTTGTATGTTACTACACTTTCTGTGGAGTCTGTCAGTTCTCTGGGCAGCTGTGTTTTCCTGTGGCAGCTCATTCAGTTAGGTAGAGTAAACGCTGTGGCTCTTTAGTTTTGATGGGTGTTAATGAGTTATTTAAACCATTCCTGCATCTCTTAAGAAACATAGAAAGAACATGATTTCAATTGTTTGTTCCCCTAGTATAATACATTTAAACCCGTTCCTGTACAACTTTAAGTTGTAGAGCATATTCACACTAACAGAAACATGTGCACACACATGCATACGCAAGAACATACACAACCTTCTTGTGCTCCAACAAACAACCCTTTTGTACTCCTGCACACACACTGGATAGCCATGTCACCCATTGGGCATGGCATGACATGACCAATCATCAGAGCTGCAGTGAGATGCCTTTTGGCACTTTCTGAATGGTCCCTCTGAAAAGGAGAGTGGAGGAATTCCATTTCAGCTATTAAATGAAAAACCTTTAAATGGCAGGGGGAGAGGAATGAGTGTGTCTCGTGTGGTTTAAGATGCAGGTGAATATGTGGGCACTGACAATACATATTATACGTCCATGTGCTTACAAATAAAACATGTTTAGTCTAGGAGACATATATAACAGTTGCGTCAGTCATGCATAAGGGTTTATATTTCAGTTTTGAGGTTGAACCAAACTACATCAGAAGTGTTTGGGTTTAATGAGCAGTGCAATAATAGAAAATAAAGCTGCATGGCATCTCTGGGACAGATTTATGCATTTATAAAGAGAAAGGAACCTGACAAAGCAAAATCCACTGCTGCTCTTTTCAACTTAGACTTTAAGCATCCAGTATCCCTCACACAAAAGGGGAGACCACATAGTGCAATCGATTGCTGTGAAATACATAGAGACATTGCATGTTTTGAATGGGTATTCCACTCTCCCTCTAGCAGGGAGCTTGCATTCCCTTAAACCTGTAAAGCTGCAGAACAGCTTTAAGATCAATAGGTATGAATATCACAAGAAGGTCACTATATAATGTTACTATGGTTACATAAATATGCACAGGTGCAAAAGCACCCTTTTTAGTTGAACATTTTATTACACTGATTGATCTACCTCTGCCTCAACCTCAGAGGCTGTTATGAACATCTTAGAAAATGTCAATAGCCAACTACCATTACAATATGTTGACGTTAACACTATTGAAAGAGAGAAGCTTTGCTTTGTGGGTAGAGCCCAAGAATATGAATCCACATGATATATCCCCCCCTTTAAAGATCAATACAGACATGTTAACAAAGAACTGATGTGTCGTGTTAAATATTCAGTATTTTTGATTTTCAAGGTCTTCCGAGAATTTCACGGTTGCCCGGGTGTAAAAGCATTTTAATCAGTGTATTGAGCATGGATTAACAGTCTTCAATGTCATAGAGTACTATTGAATTCCTCATTGATCAAGAAACTCTTAAAGGGCAGACTTTATCCCAATTTCACTATTGATTTCCAACAAAGAATGTGTGCACTCTTTAGTCCAAAATGCTGGAAAACTAATCTGATCTATCCCTCATGATGTCAAACCAATTTTATAGCTGGAGAGTTATCAATTATATCTATGGAAGGATAAAGAGAAGGACCTTTGAAGTACAATCTTGGAAAACATAGCAAGCTGTCATTTGGGTTGTTTGGCAGCCAAAATGGAAACAATAACAAGTCCCTACATACTGTGGCGTTCAACATTAAGTATAACTCTAATAGCTGAGATTTGAGGGATTTCAAAACAGGTGAAGGAGATGAAAAAAAGATCAATATAACCCTGAAAACTGCCTCAAAGTCATTCTTAACAGTCCTATTAATGGGTGATTTGACACAATCTCTAAAATGACAAAATCTGACACCTCTGGCCAACTCTTTCTGTCTGTCTTCTCCCTATTTTCCTCTGCTGTTCAATTCTTCTAAACTGTAAGGAGAAAGTCCAGGTCAGCACCAGTAACAACAGCAAAGTCACCCATTGTTCAGAGACAAAGGCTTGTAACAAATCACTGACAAAACCTTGAGTGTATTGCACTCCCAAGTACAATGGTGTACAAGATTGTGTCAGGTTCATTTCCATTGTCAAGGCTCTCTGTGGCAAAACGGAGGCTGAAAAGCAATTAAGTTCATCAGGGAGATGTATGTCAAATCTGAAATTAATTCCTATTGTCAGGCAAAAAGGGGAGGAACAGATTATTTTTTTCTTCCCCGTTGGACTGACTTAAAGAAATGGAGTCCATGGCCACATTCAAACAGTCATGTTTTTAAGAACCTATCTAGGATTTGATTTCTTTATCCTTTCTGTCACCCATTACCACTGTCATTTTTGTTCCATCAGCTGTCCTTTTGAAATGACCCTTAATAGGAATCCATCCATGGAGGGACGGTTTTCATCAACAGGAGCCAAGATGCTCCTTTCGAGACATAACACTTACTGGAGGGCTACTCTAAACACTGAGTCCATGAACAAGTGGTTTGACTCAAAAGAACCATCCTGCTGATATGGACCCCAGTAGGGTGTGATAGGTGATGACAGATAATGAATAAATGACTGATGCTTGATGACAAATGGTTTCCTCATAACATCCCATCCATGGACTGCAATTTACTCTTGGCCATGAAAAGTAACTATCTGTCGCCAGTCAGCACGTAACAGAAACCCCCTAATGTCCCCCCATGGACTCACAAGCTGCAGGCTGAGACTCAGAGCGCACACTTGGAGCGGAGTAAATGGAAAGGCAGAGCGATAACGAGCCTCATAGGGAATTCTTGACAATTTTATACTTAGGATACACATTCAAAACACACTACAGACACCTGAAAGTGCAAGGACAAAATGTCCACCCTATTCCAGTGCCTAAGTGGATGATAAATCCATGACTTCTACGTCTCTTGCAAAGAATTAATCCGATGCCAAACACCAAGTTGAAATTCTTTCCTATATTAAAAATACAACAAAATTTATTTAAACTTGTCCTTATTTCTGTTTTCAAATGGCTGAATTGACAATGACCAATCTCTGCATGGAGATCACTCACAGTAATGATCTCATTTCCCTTATTATCACGACTTATTTCATGGCCATGCATAATTTGTTTCCTTCCCAAATGTCACTCTGTACCAAACCGCTACTGTTTTTGCAATACCTAAAATTAGCTGCTAATACTGTTTTAATATTTAGTATTTTGACATTACTGTATTGCTACTTTTACTTCAGTAAAGAGTCTGAGTACTTCTTTCACAACTGATTACAGTTGCTCAAAACAAAAATCCTCACAACATGAACAAATATTCAAGGCATCATTCAACTTAAAACAGAGTGTTTTGCAGCTTGTATTCTGTGAGCCGAGAAGCTCTTTCAGTGACAGGCTGGTTATGCTGAGGTGCTCCTCTGAGAGATTTAGGAGCTCTTTTGTACCTGCTGCAGTGAAGTTTTTAATAAACACTGTCGCTAACTGTGTTGTCAATGTGATGTAGTTTGACGATGATGTATGAAGACCAAGATGCTGCTGTGATTGTGATGATGCTGTGTACTGAGGACTGTGATTATGGTGATGATGATGCTATGCACAGAGAACTGTGATGACGATGTTGGCACCTTTGATTACACTATGGCTGTTGTACATTAGGCAGTTGTTTTATTGTTTTTGTGCTGTGCTCTCCCCTTCTACATTTTTTAAGACATGTGTTATTATTGTCTTATTTATATGGTGGCACTCAGGTTCCCCCCTGGGGGATTAATGAAGTATTTCATATTGTATCATATAAAATAACCTGTTTTCAAAGTGAAATATAAGGCATGTTTCAACATTGTAGTTATAATTCAGCTGAATCAGTTTTGCTCAAAAGCTGGGCATGATCTGGTAGCGGGTGTTAATGACTGATAAAGGAGGAACCGCTTCTAGCACCTGGTCCTCCTGCACTGCTCCTTCTTCACAGTTTAGCTTGCCAGCTAATATTTATACAGCCACATTTGTATATTTATACAGCCACGTTTAACAGCAGATGTTAACCACATGAAGCATGCTTTAATCAGAGGCTAAAGCATGCTACCATGTAGTGTGATATAAACCGGGAGGAGTTCTCTCCTCCTTTCCATCCCTCTGCTATCATCTCATTTTCATCCTCTTTCAGGGAGCATTAAGCTACATGTAGAAACAGAGGGACGTCAAAGTAACAGATGTATGGTTTTAGTATATATCTTTGTAGCCAGAAATCCTTTCAACGTGTAATCTTTTATCCTGTCGTTCTCCACCTTTTATCCTCTTTCCAGTTATCCTCCCTATTTTACTCCTCTGCCTTTCGTCTTGCTCCCATTTCTGAAATTATAGTCCCCTTTTCCTCGCATGACTTCACAAGATTTAAAGTAGCTGACTTCTACCAAGCAGTATGCCAGATGCCAACACCATGCGGGCAGCACGGTACCTATTAACAGCTGTGAGTCAAGTCAGCAGCTGTTTCTATAGGTGTTAGCCACAGCCTCATCACCCTTGCACCTTATAATCTTGTCAACATGTGACCTTCGAGTTGTGAAGATAATCTGCCCCTCAGCGACAGATGTCCTGTTATGATACAAAAAGATACGGACATGGGATTACAGTGTTATCTCCTGCTCCTCTGTTGGTTACATGCAGCAGTTTTTACATTTAATTGAAGCACATCTTTGGCTGGATACGTTTTATCTTAGTGTCTCATTTATATGTATGTAATATCAGGGAAATAAGACTTTTGGTTATTTGATCATTTCTTTTTTTTAAACCTATTTTGGAAGCCTTTCATTACAATAGTGTGTGATGAGTCAAACAATGCCTGTCATATGTACCTGCAAATGAAGAGCTGCACAAAATTGGTCTTAATTTTTCTCTGCATATAAATAAGGCTCTTGGCATTCCTTATTCATGAACCTCTCCACGCGAATATAAAGGAGGGAGAGATCAAGAGGTGTCCTCACCTGTGAAGAGACTTGGAAATGCAGAGCAAACAATGTAATTAGAGCCATAGAAGCAGAGAAATCCCGAGTTGTTGCACACAAGCTGATATGCTGCCTTGTTTGGCAAAATTAAGTAATTTGTGGTATTTCCAATTATTTTTTAATCCTTGTTTTTAAATCATACCTGGTCAAAAATCAGCAAATTAAAAAGGCAAACGCAATAGCTGTGGATGTGACTCATATTTTGAGAGACAGGATATGCTATACACAGTTGAACACTAACACCATATTTACCTGACTGTATAACTGCTCTTACCGATTTAAAAAATTGATTGATTGATGTTACTCTTTAAGTAATTTTCTTTGTTTATGAGGCATTGGACAGGAATTATTATTATTATTACAGTGTTCTCTTTTTCCATATCTGATGCAGCTAATACATGTTTTATTCTGAGCTCCAAATGCAACATTTGGTTTCGTTCAGAACTCATCTAATTTATCTGTTTTAATTCTGCATCAGTAATCAGACTCTCATGACTGGAAAAGTGCCCACTTCAGCGCCAGCCAGCTGTGTCTTCAACAGGCATGCAAACATCTGTAAGAACCACGAGCCGTATCACTGGTGAGTCTATTTAAGGTAATAGCTTCCCCTGGCACAGGCCATCTGACAGAGCTAATTACGACAAAGTCTCGGCTGAGAGGCTTCACATGCTGCCTGAGAAACCTTAGACACAGAAAAACAGGCTGTTTTTCACCTTTTTTCTTTCTTTGTTTTCCCTCTCAAATCACTGTTCCGTTCCTTAAGCACTCTTAACTCCCAAATGGAGGCCCCCCTCGTTAAGAGGATGGAAGATTTCACATTTATCTTCCTTCTCAGCACACCAGTGTAGGAACTGCTTGATTGACAGGTGAGACATTTCTGTCGTTGCCATTTCTCCCAGGTGTTCCATTGCCTCACCGGGGTACGTTCATACACGCACGCACACACATGCTCAGAGAACTGACAGGAACAGTTGTGCACACATTTTCACACATAGGAATGAACACAACAACACACACACGCAGCCACAGGGCTACTGATGCATTTACACGTCCCAAAAGACGACCTGTGAAAAATGGGAACTGAGAAATGACGGGACACTAAAAATAATAGGCAGAGGGTGTGTGATATAAAGAATGTTAAACGTTATTACTGCAAATAACAAAAGACCATACTTCCAATATTATAATTTTAATTTAGATTTAAGTTTGTAGTTTGTCAATAAGTGATGTATTGGAGCTTTGTTTTGTGTTATTACATTGTGGCAAACCTGTCTATTCTCTTGGATTGTAATCATTTTCACCCAGTTAAAGAAAGGCTAGAAATGTAATTATTAATTTCAAATACTTTTCATAATATTAATGTAATGAAATAGAACTCTTGGTAAGTGGGAAGCTTCACAAATAGCCCAAATTCCACACGTTAGTATTTCAGTTTTAGTTTAACTGTCAATGTGATTTCTAGCAGCGATTCAAGACCCTCTGCCTCTGACATGTGGTCTGGATACCATGGCAACACTATCCAGTAAGAGGACCACCTTGCTGTATCAAAGCCTCAATTCTCCATCCAAATTGACACACATGATGGACCACACACACTTACACACTTAAACACACTTATGTCAAGTGGGAAGAGGTGTGATATCACAAAGACCAGTTTATTTCAGCCACCTACTGCTTTCTAAATTAATTGGTGACATTGGCAGCAGGCTGAGATTGGTAATTTAATTAGCGGGCTAGGGACAACGTGGATTATTGTCTCTGTTGGAAAGTGTGTCCTGCTGACTGCTTATAGTACAGTTTGCACTGGAAATGAGTGGATAGTGTCTAAATATTACAAGACACACACAGATGGAAGCAATGAAAGAACATTTTCATGAATGAGAAAAAAAAATGTGAGAACAGTTTCAAGCCCTGTTAAAGCCCTGTTCTAAGACTAGGTGCTCTTTTACCGAACAAGGTCCTACTGGAACAATGCTTGATCTTGTCACTTACACCACAATTCAAAGCTGTGATGAATAAGAGAATGAAAAACGACAGACTTTTCCTGTTTCCTGTGTGCTCTGTGATGCCTTGAATGTGGGTTTTTCCAGCCTTAGTTAGGCTTGTGAGTGAATTGTGTGTGAATTCATTCTTACTGGTGATTTTGGGAACATTTACATTTTTGATTGTCTTTGATAGTCCATTCATAACAGCAGATGCTGAACTAATTTTAGGAAGCTTACAATAGTTCAATATTCTGGATTACAAGTGGGAGGAAATGATTAAGCATTGCGTTTATCTGCTATAATATAAACCACAAATGATAGCATGCCCACTAAACTAGCCTAATTAGCTTATCTGCCACTGTTATAATTGTTAACTGCTATGCACTAGATATGCTGGAATAGAAATTAATGAATACATAATACTAAAAACGTTTTTCCGAAATGAGAGCAACTTAGAAGGCAATCATCATAACAAGCAAAAAAAAACAAGACTACAAATTTAACTAAGAAGTCTTTTTTTTTCATAGGAACACAATCAACTGTATTTATATCAACATGAAAAGCAGATTACAAAATCCCTTTGTAATCTGTTTTTTCTCGATACATTGGATGCAGATTCTGGCGTTCTGAGTTTGGGCTTGGAAGGATGTAGCATCAGACCCTGACCTTAAAATAACCCGTAATTTTTCATTACATCTGGTCTAGAAATTGCATAGAAACATCATTGTGCACATGCAAGTAGGTGTTTTAGAATAACTACATGCCTACAGGAATACATTTCTGCCTTTTCTTACAGCAAATTGGATCATAGGACATTTCATCCATGAGTAAATGTCATATCGGCGAGCACATTTATCAAGTTCCATTTTTATTGCCACCTAAAGTATTATCAATACAAAAATGATTTTATCCAGCAAAATATATCTCTTGTAAAATAAATACTGATACTGAATAAGGTAACATAACATTTAAAACATGAAATTAAAGAAATGTAATAAATCTGACTGAATAAAATATGCTATTTGGTGGTTGATTATCAGTCTCCCACACCTGTGCCCTTTCACTTTTGTCAGTCTGATTCACTGCTAATTAATCACAATAGATCCAACCTGCACATGAACCAGCTGTATCACTCGCTGACTAAGTGACAACAAGGTCAAAATATCCACCATCTGGTTTCTTTCAGCAAACACTGAAGCACTCTGGGTGCTTTTCAGACACATTTACGTGTGATGACAAAAAAATGTCAAAGGATGCAGCCCTGAGTCCCACGACAGTTATTCATTTCAGCACATTTGTTAGACAGCTAATTCAACCTCTGCTTACATTAATCAATTGACTGACAGAAATCTGTAGTTACAAACATCTGCTTCAGGTGGGGATTTGCTGCAAATTCCCACAGTGACTTGTGATGACTGACGAAAACACTCCACAATGAGAGAAACGTTCTTCACCTAAGAAAATTGTCACATTTGGTGGTAAATCTATAGTCTTTTTTTCCAACAAGGGAGCATTTCAAGGCATCTAAAACAGACTGTAATCATAGGTACTGCAGACACATAAAAGCAACCTTACATGTTTCATTTGACATCTTCAGAAATTGTTGTGATTTATCCTTTCACTTTGGCAAGGCCATATTGGCAGTATTATTGATTGTTTCTCTCAAACAAGAATGGATTCATTGATGCCGTTGGCTGTTTCTTTCTTAGCTGCATTTATTTTTGAAGGTGGGACATTTGTTGAGAAGTGTTACCAGTGTACGGAGAGGGGAATTCTGTCCACTTTTCTCTGATATCTATCTCTTTCTCCTTCATTCACTCTCAGCAACATCTCTGTGGGGAGATCATTGCACTTCCCAGGGAGGTCGAGGTGGAGTGCAGAGGAGACTTAATATTTAATGGAGATAAATTGTAAAAACATGAATTGTCTACTCCTGTTTCCTCTCTGTTCCAGTTTTACTTTTCTATAAACTTATACAATCTATATACGGGGATATGCCATGTGTGACCCGTATATTTTTCAAAGAAAACAAAATTCTGAAGAAAATGTAATTAATTTGAAAAGTCACATTGCATTATATAGTAACATATTAAGTCAACTAATGTTGGCAAAATACTAGCTCACTTTACCAAGAGCCTACGTGCTACCCCAAAGTAAATTTTGGGATTATTTATTCACATGAAAAGTTACTCTATGTGAAATTATCATAGAGTAATTTAATTTACTTGTCCCCAGAGGAAAGAAATGCGGTGACAATGGTGCAAATTGAAAAGTCAAAGGATCAGCAAACCTATTAAAATTCATCCAGATATTTCTTAGGATTAATTGTAATTGTAGACTGATACATTTGCATGGCAAAGGACAATAAATTTGTAAATGAAGTTTGTACAAATGTGGCAATCCATCCAATAGTTGTGGGCCATTTCAGTCTGGATGAGACTGGTGGGCAATTTTGCCAAAATGTGGGAAAATAACAGGCCATATGCAGTATAATAGGCAGGATCCGGAATTCATTTGTATGTGCATTAGAATTGAACTTAAAAGGATGATAAATTGCGAGAATCGATGACTAAGTAAAATGTATAATTGAATAAGATATACAATATGTCCACAGCTCATTTGGTTAATTAACATATTTTCATTAATTAGTCAATGATGTGTCTCTTCGTCGCTGTATGCATCCATCTATCTATAGATCATTTAAGACGAAGGAGAAAAAATAAATCTGCAAAGTGATCTCACAACAAGCAACAGGTCACCGTTAGTTTTTGAAAAGCACAACCACCATTCTACACATTTGCAAAACATTCCTTTATTATAAATAAATCTCCTTTTTGTATAAAAACCGGCATGCTTCAACCATGGCATTTTACAGGTTCACAACCCAAGGCTACAACCCAATTAGCCAAGACAGCAGAAGGAAACACACTCATCTCATTATGCAAGGGCGATCCATCAGACAACGGTGAGACAAGAATGAAAAAATCGTCACAACCACAAAAATACTTACAAGTAGAGAATAACAACAAACATGTTTGAGTCTCATAAATTTTCTCTTACATTTCTCTTTTTAAATATCTTTTTAAAATGTTATCTGTTAAATCTCTTTCCCGGCCCCACCTTTGCCCTTTTAGATATAATGTCTACATGATTTCTGAGTGTTTTTATTTTTTTTTTTTTTCACTTTTTTATTCTTTTTTTTAATAGGTTTTAATAGTTACACTGTCCACCAGTGTCCTACGGTATGTCACTTTTTTCATGTCTTTTTTTTTTTTTTTTTTTTTTTTTTTTTTTAACAGGTAAGTTCATGGTAGGACCAATGAGCTGTGAGCAGCAGGAAAGCAGGCACACTGACTGGCTGTTTATGTGGTCCCACCTCTGTGGTTTGATGCGGAACAATACAAAATGTCTCATGCTTGGATTCCATTGGGCACTCTCTGTCTGTCCACCAGTTCTTCAGCTGATTGGCTAAGAACGAGGGCTCCTTCTTTTGCTTGGCCCTGCCCCAAGACACGCCTCCTCTCCTGTCCAATACCCCTCTCCATCTTCTGTGGTCCCTTCAGATGGCATGATTGCTGTAGCTGACATATGTTGTCTTAGTTGATGAAGCTACATGTAGGGGGAAGAAAGAAGGGGAAGAGGAAATATATAAAAATGAGAAGCAAAGGGAAGAATAGGTGGAGTAGGAAGATGATAAAAAAATGAGGATGAAAAAAGATGAAAAGGGAAAAACGCAGGATGAGAGGAAAAATAAAAACAGGACAAGACACATCCGAGGTAAAGGAGGGGGAGAGGAAAAGAAACAGGAAAAAGCAGTTGAGAGCAGATTTTGTTACAGATGGTCACATAACAGTCCACCTGACATGTTGGGGCTTTTTGTGTCC
Source organism: Lepturacanthus savala (assembly GCA_030544235.1). Lineage (NCBI taxonomy): Eukaryota > Metazoa > Chordata > Actinopteri > Scombriformes > Trichiuridae > Lepturacanthus > Lepturacanthus savala. The sequence continues at coordinate 14,559,022 of CM060474.1, forward strand.
CCACAAGCATTCCATGATAAATGTCCACAGGCCACTAACTGCACAGTTATTATACACTGATATTTTCATGCAAGCCTTTTCTTTGTATTTCTTTCCTGTCCTTCTCTAACTATCACACTGGTAGAATAATAAAAGGTCCTTGATGGAAAGAAAACAAATAAATAAAATAAAGTGCATGCGATTCTTTTCCATTTATGTCACACTTGAAAAATGTGTCTATGGTTTTATCGATATGTAGTGGAGGAACCCAGAAGCAAAGAAAGAAGTTGAATTCTTTTCAGAAAAGTTTTGTTATGCTTTGGCCTGGCAGTTTTTCCCACTAGCAGCAAAAGGAATTGGACAGTTTGGGAATTAATGGTTTTCTGTTCATCCAAATACAGGCAAGTGTTCTCCCAGTGGTTTCATGATATGTCAGCTGGGAATAAAATGGTTCCCTCTTTTATTTGAAGGACAGTTTTCCTATTCACGCAAAGAAATAAATTAATAGTCAAGGCTATCCCTCCAAAAGAGTGCTACAGATCCTCTTTCTTCCAAATCACTAGACTATAAAAAGTTTTACAACTCTTTGTCTTGGATTCTGTTCTTTCTACAATACAAGCCGTTATGGCCCATTTCACTTTAGTGAAAAAAGACAGTATAAATTAAAAGACAGGCTGCCATTTTTTATTTGAATATGTATTATTTTTTAATCTCCTATTTTTGTCCTATTGTAAATTGTTTTGAAAATTCTGTACTCAATCCTGCTTCATAGTTAATGGCATAGTTATCTTTTAATACTCAAAAAAGTACTATTGCCACAGATTTTTTCTAAAGAGCATTTATAAGCAAAATATCATTAATAAAACAGACTCTTAAACATGCATTCTGTCCCTCACTGATAAAAACTTGAGTTAAGTTTCTTGGTCCGTATCCACCTTTATAACTTGCAAATAACTTAAATAACTTATTTTCCAAAAAGGTGATGACAAAGCTCTTTAACTGGCTTCATTAATGAACTGTGACCCAGTCCCTTCACTCTTGCTAATAAAATGCTGACAGGAAAGCACTGTTTGCCTTCATAGCTCTGTAACTTATTACACGCCTGCACACAGTGTTACAACAAGCACAAAATTACATGCAAATAAAAAGTACACACACACTCTAGAAGACACCTGAATCCACATATAGATTGATGGAGACAAAAAATGCCTGCTGAGGTACACATACACACACACACACACACACACACACACACACACACACACACACACACACAGATAATCATGCAGCACACACACTCCTGTCATTCCATCCACACATTGCTGACATAGCACACTAACACAAACTAGAGCTTTGAAGTGGATGTGACAGTATGTCAGTGTCAGAGCTTGGTGAAAACACACCATGCTATTTAAAAACTGTCAGTGTTGCAGCTGTTTGGCTGTGCAAAAATGCCAGGCGTGAAATTAATTTTCAAATTGAAATTAAACTTTTACTTAATCAAAGCCCAAAAAAAAATAAAGCTGTATTTCTAAGCATAAATATCTGAGTGGCACTACCTCATCATTACATACAACAACACAAATGAAGTGAAAGGGTGAGACAAAGTACTTGACTACGAGTTTAAATATTTTTATACTGCATTATAATTAAACTTACATGCTTCCTATTCACTACAATTCAGTGTTAACCTCGCATGAGAACGTGTGTATTACAGTGCCTGAGTATTATATATTTATATGTATAAAAATGTTATGTTTAAATGTTCAAACTAGTTGGTGTTTTTCAACTAAAGTAAGCACTACAGTGATTCCTAAACAGCATGCCTATGTCTAATTATGTTTATGTATTTACATTATAGTGTGTGACAAAATAAAATATACAACTAATCCTTAGAATATTTTAATCCCCTAGCTATCATATTGAGCTTGGCTCTCTGCAGTAAAAATGTGTAAGTTTTAATATAACTATATGAGTTGAAGATGTAGTTAGAATTACCATGATCGAGTGAATACACCTTTAAGTTTAGATTATTTTGTTATATATCTGATGAAATGTTTTTATATAGTTTATTATATGTATAATTATAAAACTTTGGTGTTCTCTTACTCACTGTTGGTCTCCATGCTCTCACACAGTTCAGTCTTCACCTCTCCATTGGGCCGATCTCCCTTCTGGCTCAGTTTCCCCGACATGGTGGCAGCTGTCACAATGGCCTGTATCATCACGCATCCATTCATAAATCCATTAATTGTAAATGAAATGAAATTACATGGTATGAGCCTATTTAGGTTTTCTTACTCAGTTCTAGTTCCATTTCTCAGTGTTGTTTAATATATTATCTTCAGTATACATTACATTTCGAAAGTAATTTGACTTGGAAAATGCGACTTCACCTTAAAGCTGCGTTTTCGCTTGGGTACATTCTGCTCGGGGTGGAAGAGGATGATGTAGACCTTGGGCATGTAGAGCATTCCCAGAGACACCGAGGCAGACAGGTTGAGAGAGATGGTCAGGGTGGTGGTTTGGATATACATCTAGAGAGAGAGGAGGTGAAGAGAAAGGCGGAGACTCATTTATCACATTTCAAGTTGTCAGAATTTGTCTGTGTAATCGCCCAACGATGGAATATGTCTGAGGATGGAGAGAGGAGGACAGATGGGACGAGGGGAAAGACAGTTAGTAAAAGATGGTCTAACATGGGCAAAATTAGCAGAACATGTCTGTGGTGACAGCTACAACAAGACGAGACACAGGCAGGCGATAAAACTCTATATGAAATGATGGTGCCAATAAAGTCGCTTAATTGTCTGTGTGCTCCAGAGAGCTCATCTCTTTGTCTAAGAATCTTAAATAATCTTTAGCACTTTTTTGGCCAGCTGAAACACCAGATGGATGTGGTTTATTGCATCAACGCAGTTTAGATAACATCGGGTAAGTTGACAGAGAGAGAAATCACACTAAATCGATTTTCAGATGTGTTTTTCTGAGTGTTTAAGTGTCCGATGAAGAAGGTTTGGCCTAGGAGAAACCTTAGAGGAATACAGCAAGTTTTTTTTTTTTTTTTCAGAAATTGAGCAGTTTCCCCGTAATAAAATAGCATTGTTTTTCTGTATGTATTCAGTTGGAAGTGAGCTGAATGACAAGCAGACAGTTACTGCCTTATATAGTTGACTGTGTGGCAGGACTAATGAAAGGATATAGTGAGCAGTGAGATATCTGAAGACAGATAGCATGACACCTGTAGGCGACAGTTGAAATTGTTATGTACACTACTAAATTTGACTGTTTTAATAGACCACATCAATTCTGTGCAGTAAGCTGGAGGATGGTTATAATGAAACACAAAACAGTCAGGTTGACACACATACGCACTGCAGTGGACTGAGCATTAGTCCTCGGGTCTTTAGTGGGTTTCAGAGAGTAGTTTGGAGGCAGACAGATGTAATGACAGGCTTCACCCACACCCATGACACAGTTGACAAGCTCTCAAGACATGGAGCTTATCAGGCGAGCACTGTCGATGGTTTATAGAGAGACAGACAGAGGAAGAGAGGGGTGTGATGGAGGGGAAATGAGGATGGTAGAAATTGAAGGAGGAAGCCAGGGAGGGAAAGTAATACTTGGAATGAGAAGAAGGGAAGGGAAGAAATGTGAAACAAAAATAGATGTTATAGGATGGGGGCAACTAGGGAGGAAAAGAGGAGAATAATTTGACTGGTGTGGAGACACTGATCAAGTGAAAAAGAGAGTGACAAAAACTGCAGTAAGTGCAACATTGTCAAAAAAGTGCACACACACACTGATTGAGGCAGTGCTGGAAAGATGTGGAAAGTAGAACAGGCACAAAGTCGAGCAACACACCTTGGACCAACAGTTTCTGAATATTACAAATCCCTATATTCTACCTCTTACCTTATTTTCTGGAAAGCTAACCTCACTTACAAACCTCTGCAATAAATTAAAATAAACATACAAACATAAAATATCAACTGCATCACAACAGAAAAATTATTTGGCAGTATTCTTGAGGGAGAACAAATAATAATACTGTACTCTCGAGACACTAAACAGGGTCATTTTGAGAGTTCCTGGCAGCATGTTTTTAGAAAAAGCTCATGTTTTTAGCTGGTCCTTTAATTCAGAGTTCATTGTATGCTGTAAATATGCCTCTTGAACATATTCAATTTGGAAAACACAATAGCTTTCTGGGAAAAACTGGAAATTGTGAACAGACATCTCAATAAACAGACCTGCACTTACGGAATATGACGCTGGGTAAGACTGTTTAACAGGTCTTACAAAAATTCATAGTACAGAATTGTATGAAAACATATAATAATAGTATAATATTTCAACAAAACCTGAATACTATAATATATTACCGTAAGTGGGGAGAAAAACTACGCAATAATTGCCACTCTTACCCTTAAGATTGAGGCACACACCAATTTTTGCCAGATTTTTTTTTATTTTTTGTTTTTTAGTTACCAAAAATAACTATGCTCTCAAGTTTTCAAACTCAACTTGGACCTCACAAAGATATAAACGTACAAAAACACACGTCTTCCTGAAGGTGTATACTGATAATACTGACAATAACCAAAGGAAAAGTGGTCTAAATTGGAGGCAAATAGAAAAACACACAAAATCTACCAAAAGACAATTTATGCAAGTGTTTTTCATATACTATCAATGATACTTCCTGCACATAAAAATGTAAAAAACAGACTGAACTCATATTGCTCATGCTCCCTGAACAATATTCCTATTAGTCCATAACAGAGTGTGTGGTAGGTGGTAAGGGGCTCTGCCTGCAGCTTGCCTACAGGCTCTGAAAGTAGTTTACACCTGATTCCTGACTGCTGACTTTCACCTTATCAAAAAAATGACACACAAAGACATAAACCATGGACACAGCACTAAAATTGAGAGAGAATTGAGTGAGACAGACAGCTAATTAAGTAAGAGGGAAAAGATCAGAGAATTTAGAAAGACAATTTGTTGATTAATTTGTAATGTGCCATATTGTTTATTTTTCATATTCCTGGCAAACAAAATGCACTCAATTATACTGATTTAGGGAGTAGTGAGTGGGTGTATCAAAGATCAGATGAAGGAACAGATGAAGACAGGAAAGAATGTTTTAAGTAGGAGAGAGAGGAGAGTAAAACTCAGATGGAGAAACATATTTGATGAAGAGGAGAGTGCACTCACAGGGAAAAAAGGCAGAATAATAGTGGAAATGAGAAAATGGGAGGAAAAGAGAAATTCCCTTAAGCAGTGAAATTGCTCTTATCAAACAGCAGTGAATCTGCTGTTAGCTGCTTCCATTACATCTAACCTTTAGTTCAAATTGTAGATTAAACAAACACACACAAGACTGAAAACTCTCCTTCTCCACCTGGGTACAATGTGAGCATCAGAAGAAGTGCTCTGTTATCCCAAAAGTCACACTCAGAAAGTAGACTATTAGCTTCAGATGGCTACATACAATGTGTTACCTTAAGCTTTAAACATTTACAGGCTCTGTGGTCCATGATGGGATAAAAATCAGATAGAGAATAGGGAGGTGAGGGATAGAGTGAAGGCTAATGTATTTTTAACACCTGGGGAGAATAAGTGCACAGGCAGACTAGAGAGTGAAAATGAAACTTAAAAGGAGATGGACCAGGCAAGAACAATGCTGGCAAACAGAGAAATAGAAGTTTTTATTTATTTTAAATTCTGCAATAGCAGTTTAATTTCTAAAGCACAGATACAAACACCCACAGATTACCATACCTCCCCACAATGCCATAGAGGCTAGACACTAGACAGTGTAATGACACTCAACACTCTGCACTGTTGCACACAAACATTACCAATGGTTGTTGGCCCTAAATGCCCAGAACACACCAAACAATGAGAAAAGTAGAAAATACAGAGGGCAGGGTCTCACCACATAAACACATAACCACATAATTGTAATTAGTCATAAATGATGATTGAGGTTCACGTTTGTGTGAGTTTAACACCAAGGATGTTTTCACATTCATCTGCTGAAATTGGACTTTAAGGAGTGGGCCAACAATCATGACATCACAAATAGATTATTTATTTATATATATATATATATATATATATATATATATAGGAGAAAGAAAGTGATTCTTTTGTAAATTGTTGGTTTGTTGGTTGATAATAGCACTTCTGCACTGATTCCACAGGTGTGCTTTATTGTCATCTCTCTGGGGCTTTTATTTCTGTTCATGAGAAATTGCTCATCTAATGAATTTTGTCTGCTGGACACCATGTAATTTTTCAATTAGTGCTTAAGGGATAGGCTCATTGTTGCTCATCCTTATTACAATGTTCATTCGTCACTGAGCTTAATAATTTTTCCAAGCAACTGAAAATCCAACTAACATATATTCTGGATTGATAAAAAAAAATCTAAAGAAGTATCCATATTGAGGATTTTTGCAAAATCGTCTGTTGATGTCTTGTTGACTTGATTCAAAGCCCTATGGGTATACTTCTAGTATCAAATGATGTTAATACATTTGGAGATTTGGAGCCTTTTGTCCACAACATGGAATTGGATGTTATAGCCCTGTAATTTTTGAAAAAGCATGGATTTATATGCCTTTAAACCAACTATATATGAATGCTGTTTGACAACGTCTATTGGTGCTGAATGTAAAGATTTATTATAATAGCTACTTAGGGATATAATTTGTGGGAGACATTGATCCAGAGAGACAAGCAACATGCTAGTTAAGCCACCCATCAATAAGTTAAGTGTAGAGAGAGCAGACTTATTTTTAACAAAAAAGCCTATGATAGCTGAAGCTGACAGCTACTGCTGATGACTATACTAAGTTGGCTTGGCTGTACTATAAATGGCAGTCTAACAAATGTTACAGCTTCTGAAGACTACGTCAGCAGCCAATTAATTTGCCTATCTTGTGCAGACACTGCAATTTCCATACAATGGTTTATACAGATGGGAGATGCATGCAACATCTTCTTATTCTTCTTCTTATCAATTAAGAATAGTATGATCATGGATGCTGTGTGCAATTTGTGGGCTCCATAACATTTCCAATACACCTTTTACCAATTTTAACTTTCACAAGACCTACTGTAAATCCAATAGCAAAGAGGTATCGAGCAGTGTTTATCATTGCTTTTGAGAAACAATGCAACGAACTGTACAATGTTGGTATTCATGCAAACTTAAATGAGAAGCATGAGAAGAGAAAATAAATCAGTCACACAAATCCTGGCTTCTCTTGCTTGAGGAGCCATTATGCAAAACATTCTTGGTCATTACACTACTTCAGTGATTGTCCAAACTACAACTAAAATGTACCACAGAACAGGAACAGTGTGGTGATATCAAGGCACTCCTCCACCAGCAGCAATCCCAACATTACCCTGACATCAGAGAGAGGGGGAGATAGAAAGACAGAGAAAGAGAAACAGATGGTGTGACTGTGGGAAAGGCAGTGTGGATAAGTGGGTGAGAGGATAAATGAGGAAGTTAAGAAGGAAGCCGTGATCAAGAAAAAATAAGACTTGAGAACAAGCGATAGCTAAAAGGATGCAAGTGAATAGAACAGAGAGACAGAGAGATAAAGATATGACAAAGTAGTGCTGAAGGACAGTGACTGAACTGAGGAACAAAGTCATATATTACTTGGTACAAATTTTTCTAAAACCTTGATAAAATGAAGCTTCATATTGAACAAACATCTGCCCTTCACTTGGACATTGCTGCACACAATCACTGTGCATTTGCATAGATTTGAACTCTCTCTCTTCTGTTGGCAGTCACTGAGATCCATCGTCAGACTTTCTGCTTTCTATCACTTCTCGTCTCCAAGCTCTCATTTGAAGTAAAAGGCTACTGGCTGCTGTCTTGAGTCAGCACACGGTCAGAGAGAAACAGATTTGGAATAAGAAAAACAGAGGGAAAGAAAAAGCATTGTTCATGACATCTTCTATTCCTAGGGATGCCTTCTAGCCTTCCATCTCCTCATCATTCCTTCACTGTAACACAGTGACTGAGCGATCTCTAATGATTGGCTGACACTGCACTGCACTCCAAAATCTCTTAGAAAGGTTTTCCTCTATCCTAACTCTATATTTTATCTTTGCTTCTCTGTGTCTGCCTCTTAGCCTCTTCAAACTCTGTCTGATTCCATCTTTCTGCCCTTTCAGCTTCCTTTCTCTATTTGTCTAACGCATTTCTCCATCATTCTCTGCATCATTAAACATGCTACAGTCTATGCATGCTGATAATGAGTTCAGGTGTCCTTGATAAGTGCCAGTCCTTTACAGACTGCCTCAGGGTCTTATGCTAACTTCACACTCACATTTTGAGTCAAAATCTCCAGGGTGTGTGTTTGTGAGTCTAATTGACACCTCCTGTTCCCCTCCACACACACCATGAGGCCACTCATCTTTTTAATCACCTGAGCCACGGGTGGGTGAGGAGAGTTTATTTTTATTCATTTATTTTGAAAAAAGTGTGAGTCCTGACAAACCACCATTTTCATCACATTTTTTACTGATTTATCTGTAATCTAAAACATGTCAGACTTAAAGTTTTAAAATTCTTGTACCTTCAAAGTACCTTGTATTTTGTTGTATTTATTTGCTGTAGCCTGAATTATATTATACGTTTCATTGACTTGATGCCCTTCTCCCTAGCAAAATTCTAGTAGGCAGTGAAACGCATCAGCACGCGTGGATCACCACAATAACAAGCTGTTAGCATTACAGCTGTGTGGCAGACAGCAAGAGACCTGTAGAACTGCTGTTAGGCATGCCAGTTTCACAGTTTTATAATGCCTTGTCTGTCTGTCAAAGGAAATATGTTAAAATTGGCAATGTCAATATTTCAATACACATCACAATACTTTACTCTGTTAAAGTGAAGTATGTATTCCTGCTGAAATCATTTATGTGAAAAAGATTCACTCCCAACCACAATGATGCTGGAAAAAAAAAACAAATGCTCGCAGTATGGACTTCTTGAAATAACCTTCAAACTTTTTTTCAGTTTTTGGTCACCTTGGAGAGGAACAACTCCAAAAAAAAAAAGTTACACCGATTACAGTAAGTGTTCAATTCAAATCACCAATGGATGTGGCAGTTGAGAAAGGTATCATTTAGGAAGCTGTTTTTTGCTAAAAAAAAAAAAAAAAAAAGAGAGAGAGAGAGAGAAAGGAAAAAAGACTTAAAGGTGAGAGTAGTAAGTGGCTTTTAAAATATGCATGAAAAAGTTTGCAGTTTTTTATTCTCGAAACCTGATGTTTTTTCTTGACAGCTTGTTAAATCTCCAAGTTGTACTTTTTCACAATGCCTATCACACACATAATATTTGAACTTTGAACTGCATCTTAGTTGAGCCCAAGCGTGGTCACTGGTGTCCATGCCCCCTCATTATCTTCTATAGAACATCTAATCCATACTGATCTATGGTCTATCTGTGTGTCATAACAATGTGTGGGGTATTTCTTAAAGTAATGTTACATCTGTGTCTGCTCTGCCACAGCTTGTTAGTGTAGCTCCTGCTGACTTGTACATCTGCAAGGGGTTTAGCCACTACTCTCAAGTCAAATAAATTTTGAGTTGTGCATAGAGGTCTCATTGTAATGCATGCAGTGAGGATGGCCTTGTTGAGGATGTCTTGCTCTCCTTCTCTTCTTCTCTCCTATAGTAGCCCACTGAGCACAGCTCCAGCCAATTAAAATACCCAGCACGGAATTATCATCAGTCATCAGACTGCTGTCCAAGTTGTAAAAAGATGTAAAACAGATTGCTGTTCTTCTGTCATGGATGCTAAATGTGCCTATTTCAGAGGCTGATGGTCAAAATCATGCAATCTTGGAAAAAATTGGTTTGGAAGTGGTAACAGTACTATTGAGTTGCATTACATAGAGTAGGCTCTACCCTCTTTTGTAATTCTGATGAAATTACAGGGAATATGTGTAATTTTCAGAAAGACCTTCTCAATAGCAAAACCCTTGTGATGGCTTTTACATGAGTTGCAGCTGCACAATATTATTATAGGTGATGCGTTTGCCACTTTATACTTCTTATAATAACAAATATCTTTGGGTTTTACACCATGCTTCAACAAAATGCAACAGGTCCCTCTCTGCTGTAGGTCACACACACACACACACACACGCGCGCACGCACACACACACACACACACACACACACTGTCAGATTACACTTTTGGATTAATTAACCATCTGGAGAATCAAAGAGGGGTAAACTATGCTCTGCTATCACTCTGGTGCTTGTTTCCTGCTCCTTCATTGAGGAAATATTTCTTTTTTATCTGTGTGTGTGCTTGGCACTTGGGTGACTCATTGTTGCAGCTATGTTGTGTTATGTTTGTGTGGCGTTTGCACTAGCCGTCGCATTAACTGTAGAGCTAATATGTGCATGGTATTTCTAGTTGGATAACCTCATGTTTGCTGTGGTGGAAGCTGCTCTCAATTGTTAAGGGAACAGTAGAAAGGAAAGGTACATAGGAACATGGACATTCTTCAGCCTGAGCCCCTAACATAAAAGTCATTCCACAAGCTGTTAAATCCATCCAAGAAAGTCAGGGAAGGTCTAATTATTTTAGTTACATTACAACCCATCACCCCAAAAAGGTTTACAACAATTTAAATTGCTTCACAAATGTTACACATAGCTCCTTTAATAAATCAGGAAGAAATAAAGTACTAAAATCAGTGCCCTCTTTTATTTCAGTTTCTGTTCAAGCAGTCCTCCTCCAATCACCACTGTTTTGAAATAATTAAAGAAATATCACTAGTTTCCCTTGACTTACAAAGCCATCAACGTATTGTACCCTAAAACCCTGCTGATTCACACCTTAATGTTTTCTGACACAAAACAAGGGAAACCACACACATAATAATTTACTAAAGTAAAACAAGTTGTTGGGTTGGCACAGCAACAGCATGAATTGGAGCAAACTTTAAATTTCTCTTGGGATCAGTGGGATTACCGGTACACCACTAATTAAATTTAAATATCTACATAAATACATAATTTATCTATTTTACTTTTTTAACCTAATTTATAATTCAATAATATTACATGATTTGCTTTAAATGCACACATCTTCTTTCACATTGTTAAAAAAACAATATTTAAAAGTTCTATATCTTGAAATGATAATAGTCACAACTTGTTAATCAGCTGCAATATCTGTGTTGATGCTTCTTTTATTTGATATGTTTTGCATAGCAGCTACAGTGGGGTTGAAAAAATAAGGCACACCTGATGTTTGTTACTTCAGTATTGTTACAGCAATACAACTGTGATCGAAAATGACTGTTGCACCAGGCCTTGAAAGTGAATCTTGTTGAGAACTTTAGTTTATAGTGTTCTTTGCTCATCTCCATCCATCTTTGATCATCTTCCTGAGGAGAGTTTTTGCGGATGTGTCACTGGATGCCTGTGACTGCCACTGTGCGCATGTCAATGTAGAGCATACTTGTGTGTATGCACATGTTGTGTGTAAATGTGTGTGTGGCTGTGAGCATCTCTGTGTGAGGTCCCCCCTGGGCGTCTACCCATCCTTCAACATCTCGCTGTGTGATGTCAGGATCTGACACTTGCTGTCTGTCTCTCCCCCATTTTCAGCCAAACGACCAAATCCCACCAGAATCCCGCAAACGATTGCAAAACCTATTCCTTAAAAAGTGAATGAAACGTTTTCTCCCCCCACACAGCCTGTTGAAGATAATCACCTTAAGGATTGGCAAAATCTGTCAGAATAGAGACGATGTGACATGTAAATCCAGCGGAGAAAAGAGAAATTGTTCAGATGTGATTTTCTCTCTGTATGTGTTCCATTGATCTGTGTGCATTTTCACATAATCCAGTCAATGATGTAGAGATGTCGAATTTACACAATTTGCTTCCCAAACATGTAATCTGTGTTTATTGGTCTGCACTGAATTTAGAGGATGTTGAACTGTGTTGTACAAACTGTTACATTCCTTTTTTGGATGTCACATTACTGATTTTTGTGGATATGGTAAGAATTTTACATTTCTAATTGAAATATCTTGTGAAGTATCTCATTCACAAATAAAACAATCTACCCACTTTTCAATGAGGCATTCCATACCAACTGTATGTTTCTGATCAAATGATCATACTGGATTAATGCTTAATTCATTTTGATCAGGTGCTGTGTAGTATAATGAGAGACTTCAAACTGTCCCTTCAGTCTTCAGTCAGTCTTTACACTTCATGTGTGATTGATTGCAATGATTCTAACGTAAATGTAACTTTTTAACTTGAAACAATTTCTCACAAAATGGTCAGATTGAAACATATACATCTTGGGTGACTGTTTTTAACCTATGTAACAGCTGCTGGTAAAAATAATTGACCAATTTACTTGTGTCTTTTTGAGGCATAATCTATAGCTCTCACACTTTTGAAGACAGCTGTTTACTCTTACTGCTATATAATACATATAATATGGTTAAATATGTTTTATGGACTGTTAAAATTATCTATCTTTGTATCTCCATTTCATTCTGACTCATCTTTGGTCTACATTTATCTATCTATAGGTTGCCTCTCTCTTCTTCATCTTAACTACTGATAGAGTCAGAGGAGGTATGGTAGGATATAGAGGACCATCAAAAGCATAATGTCACCCTCACTCCACATTCTCTTACTCTAACTTCTTTGCTGCATTACTGCATTGCATATCCACTCTTGGTGTCTCCTTTTCTCCTCCTCTTACTCCTTTTTTTCTTCTCTTATCCTACACCTTTTGCTTTTTGTCATTGTTTCAGCTGCCTTTCTCTTATCATGTTGCCTTGCTCTCCCCACCACTTCAGATTACTAAAGATTGATCACAGACAGTTAGTCCCGGTAAGGATCTGGACGATCACTGGTTCTCCATCGGGACCACAGTTGCAGCCATAAATCTGTCTGAGGACGGTGAGCCGTGACACTCTATGTATGTGTGTGTGAGTGTGTTGTGAGGGGCAGAGATAGATTTGTGGGGCAGATAGATAGATTGTGTGTGCTCTTTATACACTCATGAGGATCCAACGCAATCACAGGGAAAGGGAAAAAATGAGGAATGATACTCAAAGTGAATCCATTTGCCGTTCTTCAAAGGGGCTATTTTGAGGTTAGCACACTTGGGTCTTGCTTTGGACTAAGGGTAGACAGTAGCATGCATGTGTGTGTTTGTGTGTGTGTGTGTGTGTGTGTGTGTGAGGCAGGAATGTGTCTGAAAAAATAATGTGAATGGGAGGCTTGACACAAAATGTAGAAGTGTATTTAAATAGCAGCTTCAAGAACTGAAACTGTAGATTCATACTGTTAAGAACATGCAGCTCTGTCCCTCCAATTCAGCACTGCAAATTCCAATTTGTTCCCACGCTTACCCTGTACCCTGAACATAAGTACACATTCTACTGTGTACCTACTAATGCAGAGCAAAATGTTCTCATCCATGTCTTGGAAATGACAGATTTCCATAGAATTCACTGAACAGGATGCAAAAATCTCCTACATTGACTCACAAACAAAAAGAACAGAAGTGTCTGTGACCAGTCCACACATTCTGACATTAGTGCAAACAGAACACAAAAGAACGCATGCTTTTAAAACAGAAAAAAGCACACACAGCGAGTGGGTCTGTGGGAAGCAGCAGCAGGGTTCTTCCTCAGTTGGTGGCAGAAGATAACACAACATGATAACACAACATGTTGAGAACAGGAAAAGTGTCTCATTGAGAGAAAGAAAGAGATACAAGAGAAGAAAGGATGAAAAAGAAAGTAAAAGACAAAATCTTCTGCCCATAGTGTCAGGCAAAGGAATGATGCGGTAGACATGGTGAGACATAGCAGGGGAGTGGATGTGCCCTGTACAGCAAGCAGAGGGACACAGACACACACACTCTCCTATTTCTGCAGGGTGCAGCAGAAGCTGTTTGGAGCCAGCAGCATCTGCGTGGTAGCATGACCTATTTCAAAACAATACTTCCCTGGTTGGTGATGGTTAAGAATTCCTCTCTCCCTCTTTTTTGTTTTATCACTTGCTTTACCATTCTGTGCCTTACTGTCTCACTGTATGTCCAGATATCCATCTATCTTTCCCTTTTCCCTTAGATTTAGGTCTTTGTGTTACATATGCAGAGATGTATTCACTGCAGATGCAAATAAAAGAACACTGTATTTCTTTAGGTGGAAGGTTATGCATTGTAATCCTTGTATGAGCACAGACTCTGCCCTCTAATGGGCTTTATAGGCTTCACCACTCTATTCTGATCTGATTGTACAAGACAGAGAAATCCAGGCTTCTTAAACCTACGACACTATCTCAAAACTCATTTGCATGAGTTTGAATGTTTATTTCATAAAGATAACTATAGGCTGATATATTATTGTTGGATTTTTAAAATACCAAATATCAATAGCACCACCTGAAAAAAATCAAATCAGTACCAGGTTGGCCATATTCTACATTGGTTCATCTATAGAACTACAGCCCTCCTGAAACAAAGCATGGAAGCACACCTGTGGGAGTCAATTGAATGCAAAGTGTGATGGCCATTGATGGCAAAGTTTCTATCCATCTCCCAACTAACATCACTGTCCCCCCCCTTCTGAAACAAACCTATGCCCTTGGTAGAGCTCTCCTCATTAAGGCCCCATCAGTGAGTTACATTACTTCTCTCTCTCCTCCCTCTATCCTGCTCTCTCCGTTAGCCAGCCAGCTGCCACACACTCCAGAGAATATTCCAATTAGAAACAACACACAGACACACAAATGCGCACTGGTGGATATTCCAATTAAATACAACACACCAGGAAAACACACTCCGATGCAAGTACATATACAGTCACTGGTGGACATTCTAATTAGCTGAATAAACATGGCACAGATGCTGCTCGGCCCATCCACTACAACAGGACGCCTTATGTGTCACATAGCACACACAGGTATGCACACACAGACATTCAACACATGCATGAATGCACATGCAGAATACACTTAAAGGAGGAATAAAATACACCCTGCAGCCACATGAACAAATTCTAAGGATGCCATGATGTAAAGACACAACACATCAGCATCTACATGGTTACAGTACAGTATATACGAGATCATGAACTACACAACACAAGCTGTCACTCATACATGGTAGCTTAAAAGCTGCTATCTGAATTATAGGATATTGTATAATATAGCTAGGTCGTTTTTACCTATTGGGAGAGAGTGAAAAAGGTCATTGCTAAAATAAGAGACTTACTGCACAAGAAAACTGTGGAAAAATACGAACCTCGTGGAGAAATTAAAACAAAAAATGAGCATAGGGAAAGCACTATGAAACATCCAGCAAGAATTTGATTTCCCTGATGTGTGATTAGGCAGAATCACTTTGATGTCAGCTTTTGCCATGCAACAGGGGAACACCCTTGAAAGGAAAACAGGCTGAGATGCAAGGAAAAGAGAAATGAAAATTGCCCAATTTACCCTCCAAAATCTGGAGAGATTATGAAATGTGATTATTTTCTTGAGGGAGAGTAAGAGTAGACTTGAAGCTCCATGGCCATCTTGATTTTGCAAGATTGTGAATGCCATAATTCTTCTAAAACTTCCAATTGTAAATACATTTAATGTGAGCTGAACATTCATTTGCTTTCTAAACAGCTTGGGATTTCTGATATATAACCTTACATATCTACATGTCCATTTACTGGACCTCTAACCACATTATGAGCACTTTTCAGTTGGCTATTCAAAGACAAACGTGTTAAACATTGTGATGTTCAGCCTGTGACATCTGCAATCAATGAGCTGCCTTGAAATTCAATGTGTATAAAATGCTTTATTGTTAAAACCAGAATAGTTGCACCATCGAGAAATGGAATCAATAAACCAATAGCTCTGGTAAATACAATGGTTTGCTTTGTGCACAGTGTTATGAATCACATAAATGTGTGTGTGTGTGTGTGTGTGTGTGTGTGTGTGTGTGTGTGTGCCTGTCATCTGTTTATAAATTGATATGGTAAAAGAAACATTCTTATAGCCTTTCACACAATCCTTTACACATATAAACACAGATTTGTTTCCATTTTTTTGCTAATGGTTCCTTCTTAGACAGGCCTAAGGAGCTTCAAGAATCAACCTTTTCAAATAGCAAAAAAAAGTAAAGCATATTTTTTTTTACTTTCTTAATTTTTTATCTACATTAATAATTTTGTGACCCCATGGAGGAGTCACTGCTGATAAAATACAATTCAAAATATCCACTAATGTATTGTGCATGCATCATGAAACTATATATTTATTAGGTGAACTACTCACTGTATGAGCGCTACAACTTGCTCGCACCATATAGCCATTAATAATTGACGAAAGGTAGGAGGAATAAGCTCTGCAGTGCAACCCTCTATAAAAAGCTGGAGCAAGACATGGATCTAGTCAATCAGACAGACAGAAAAACCTCTTGTACTCACAGGGGACTGTCAGGAGATTTAGGACTCTTAGTATAGCTGCAATTGTAAAACATATCTATCTCTCAGTGCCAACAGATGCAGTTTTGATCTCCAAAAAAAAATGTTTTCAAGGAGGGAGAAAAAGATTTCTGCCAAAGCAATGCATTTAAATTTATGACTCAAAAAACAGATTCCAAAACTTAATAATGCTGCAAAATGGGCTCCGGAGAGTTTAGTAGAATGCCCATAAACCACACCATGACAACCCACACGTCAGTGAACTGTTATCTTATAAAATATACCACAGAAAAAATATACAAACAGTCTAACACAAATTCATATGAATCCATTGCCTCTCTCCATAGAGTCAAATACACAGACAAAACCAGCAAAACACAAACTCAACCTGCTCTCATCTTTCATGAGGTCGCAAAGAAAATTGCTTTAAATCCAAAACAGGTCATATACAGGGTAATCCAACAGATAGTCGACCAGGCTAGCCATCATCCTCTTTGCAGAGTGAGCAAGCCTAAAGATGAGGGGGTTAAGTACAGACACCATCTATGTACCCAAACTGCCTATAAACTGTAATTCACAAAGAAATGTCAAAAACAGAGATCAAAGTATGCAGGTTAGGAATAACGTAAACTTGACACTAATAACACATGACAAACACACACACACTTACCCTCTCTGCAGACTGTGACGTGCCAAAGAAGATGGGTATGAATGCCAGCCAGATGATGCAGGTTGTGTACATGGTAAATCCGATGGGCTTGGCTTCGTTGAAGGTTTCAGGCACACCTCGTGTCTTGATAGCGTAAACTGTGCATGTCACCATCAGCAGGATGGAGTAACCCAAGGAGCAAATGAGGGACAGGTCCGAGATGTCGCACTTGAGGACACCGCGTGCTGACGTGGGGTCCTGGGTCCGCTGCTCACCATAATCCACAATGGTGTGTGGCGGGTCAACAGCGAACCAGACGAAGACGCCCAGCAGCTGGACAGAGATGAGGGAGAAGGTGATAACGAGCTGGGAGGCCGGGGAGATGAACCTTGGAAAGAGAGGGTTATCGGAACTTAGAAGAAAGTATGATGACCATTGCTAGAAAATGTACACTGAAAGAAAGAAAAATAATAATCCCTGGAGAGTTAATTTCTCAAACTGGTGAGGATGCCACCCGATACCTCCTTCATGTTCCCAGGCTTAGAGGATGCTCAGAGCCTGAATTCCTTTAAGGCACAGCACAGACTAGATCTAGAACAAAGCCTTAAAATCCTCTCTGTGGAAAGTTAACTTCCACATACTGTTGTTACCACAGTTGTGTTGCAGTTTTGGTTTAATGTACATACTAAAGTATCTCTTTGTTTGTCTTTACATAAACAGTAACAGCAAAAACAAATGCATGCATGCAACTTAAACAAGATTTAAATTATTATTATTAATATATATGTATATATATATGTGTGTGTGCGTGTGTGTGTGTGTGTGTGAGTAATAGCAGCACAATCATACTCTAGCCCAGCTGGATGGATAGTCAGAACAGATGGCCATCTGGACAAAGGAGACATTAACCTGAGTTCTTTTAAAGCTTGCATTTACATTTTAGCCACTTAGTTGATGCTCTCTCCTACTCTCCTGACTCGCATTCAGTGCAAACAGTACAATAGGTGAGTGTAAGTTCATGACTGATTAATAATGTATGAAAAAATAATGATGAATAATGATTGCATGCAGTACGAAATGGAGGTTAAAGGACTAGGGTGTAGGATATAGGGGGATCTATTGGTGGAAACATTCCAAATTGTGTTTTCATTAGTTTATAATCACCTGAAACTAAGAATCTGTGTTTTCGTTAGCTTCGAATGACCCCTTCACACTACATTGTACAGTACTACTACAATGTAGTATGAAATACTACAATTAAAATGCCTGACATTACAGCCCAACAGGGCTGCAGCATGTCCTGCAGTGTACTAGTTGCACTTCCTGTCCAGCTCCACACACACTGAAAATACTGAAGTATCAAAACATTAGTCCACAACCCGTTGGGTGACGTCACAGAGACTACATCCATTATTTATATATTTATTTGTTGCACTGCCGTGTTGCTGGAGAAGCCCAGGATGAACAAACCAAACTCTGGCTCAAGAAAAGGTAGTGCCACTACATCCAGACAAATCAAACTGAACACACATTCACACAGAGGGCCACCAGGAGTGTATGTATAATGATAGACAAGTGTCCTCACCTGGGTGCTGTTACAGACTTCTTGCCTTGTTCAAAAATGCGGTGTATCCTATTGGTCTTGGTGAGCAGGGCTGCATAGCTGAAGCACATCCCCAAGCCTAAGAAAATCCTCCTGAACGAACAAACCCCCACGTCTGGTGTTGCGATCATCAAGAACGTGATGGCGTAACACAGGAAGATTCCTGTCAGCAGCACGTAGCTCATCTCCCGTCCTGACGCTCGAACGATGGGGGTGTCGTTGTACCTGACAAAAGTGACGATGACGAAAGAGGTGGCGATGATTCCCATCATGGAGATGAAGACAGGGACAACAGCCCACGGGGAATGCCACTCCAGCTTGATGATGGGGATGGAATCACAGCCGGTGCGGTTAATATCAGGTCGCATCTCATATGGGCAGAGCTCACAGGTAAACTCTGATGCCTGGTTAAGAGACAGTTTAGAAATGTAGATTAAAGGTTTGTCATATATTCAGAGATATGTTCCACAGTAAACTGAGGCAAATAAAACAGCATTAACAAGTAGTTAATATCAGACAGGATGTGATGGAAACATTTATGGATCCAAATAATTTTTTGAGTATCAACCCAAACATAAATTATATTGGCTGCAGATGGAGTGATTGTGAAGATATTGTTTAGTCAATAGAAGTTCAACAACTTAATAACATTCTTAAATTTGGAACATTTCTAAACAATGCAGGACTAATGACATCAGCAGAAAAGGACTCAATTGTAACCCTGTTTTTGTTCTTAATTACTACCACCACAATAAAGATGAGCAAGGCTTTCAAACCCAAACCCTTAACAGAAGTGTGGTAAATCTGTTGAAAATATTGTTATTTTCATGCTGGTTTCCATTCTGCCAAAATCCCAAATCTACAGTAAACATGTCAACAGATAATTGATTTTACACCAGCTGCATGCATCTGCAAAATGAGTATTGATCGTTCCCTCTGACAAGCATCACCTGCTGGTGCTATGGCTGATATTTTCTTTGCCTTTATTGCTTTGTGAAAAAGGAAACTCTTTGCACATATAGTTACTCGTTCATGGATTTTCTAACTTAATAAGAAAGATGATTGGCTGCCAAATTTTTCCCGGTCGTAATATAATAAGCATGGATATGTATCTTTATAATGTGTGATCAGGCCCTTTTCCCCTACCTCAAATTATGTTATTCCATTTGGTATAATAGTATCTGTGGGGGTTCTTCCTGCATATCTAAAACTAAAATAGGCCACCTAAGTGGTTCACATTTTTGATTGCCTGAAATGAGTTGGAAAAAAAAAAAACCTTGATTGCTACACAGGGGGACAATTATGCTGTAGAGCAAGACTGAGCAAGCAACACTGGTCATAAAGTAAATGCATGCACAGAATAGCATGTTTACAATGTCACATATTTTGTAGTTGTAAAAGCATTATAACAACCTCACAACAACTAATATTGAGACTGTCTTTAATAATAGTAAACCTAATATACAGGGAGTTCAACTCAAGATAGTGGCTTTTGCCACTTTTAAAATTATCTAGGTGACATGCAATGCAGGAAAAAAATCTTGGTGTGAAAGTTGAGAGCTACAGTAAAGAAGCATTGATGCAAAAAGTCAATCTACTACTAATGATTCTACAAATTCACTATGCTGGTGACTGCCAGATTGCAACACCAGAATGTTCATCACACAAGACTGTTTGGTTTTATGGTTTTGAAAAAGACAATTTTAACAGTACATGTTTTGTAAATCGTCATTACATCGTCTATGATTGACTGACAAAAGCTAATATGTTTTAGGTATTTCTCCTTGGGACTTGTGAGCCGTGTAATGCAAGTTTTCAAAAAGTATGCAGTTTAGCAGGAGGTCTCAGGAAACAGCTTTAGATAATAGCTATGTCTTAAAATGAGTCTTTTGGCAAACTGTCCACAGTGGACATCTTATTTCCTTGTTTTCTGATCAAACCCACGCGTCTTGGTGTCCGGTATTGTTCTATAAATCTACCTGATAGTGGTATCCCTCACAGCGCTCACAGTGCCAGCAACAAGGTACACCTTTAACCACTTTCTTCCTTTCTCCTGCACGGCATGGTATGCTGCATACAGACACTGGAAGAGATGGGTCCCCTGTCCTCCAACGCATGGCCTCCACCTGTATAAAATAAAAAGAAAAACAACACATTCTTGCACCTATGTATTGACAACCATCTGCTGAATCTGAAACAATGGTGTTAACAGTCTTTTAAAACTCAGTTTTCTCTGTACCTGCAGAAAGTGTGTCTTCAGGGTAACTTGGAGAGCAATTAGCACAAGCAGATCCTCTGATCGTTTTCCTCAGAGCTGCCAGGCACAAAACTAACACCAGCTAGTCTGGAGGCCAGCAATCAGACCATAATCAGATCTGGCACAAATAGGCCATCTGTATTTCCTTGTGTGTGTTCGTGTATGTGTGCATATGTTCCTCCATGTGTGCAGTTGTGCACAGCCTGTGTTATTGTGGCGTAATAGTGAATCCCTAAGCTTTCCATATACGTGTGTATCTGGATTGCACAAGTTTGCATTTTAATTTGTTGTCATATGCGCGGATGTTTGTAATAAACTCTGTCATTATGCCGAATCCTTTTGGTTCACCCATTGCCGAGGGTGCTGTGTAAAATGGAGCAATACTGTTTTAAACAGGCACACAATGTTCCAGTCCAACAAAAACTAGACATAGAAAATGTAGTCGATTTGAACATTAACAGACACAGAAATATTTGCACTTGGAGAATTTAGACATCAATATTTGGTTAGTGGCTTTTCAAAACTTGGTGCTACAACTATATGTCAGAAAAAATAAAAAATGTCATGTACTGTATGTTTGTGCTAGAGAGCAAATTAGCCTTGTTAGAAACTTTTGAAACTGTTTCCCTGTTGCTGTATATTTTCATTCATCTTTAATTATAGTCTTATCATTTTCACGCACGCACACACACACACACACCACACACACACCTAGCACCCATTACCCATTAATTATGCACTACCAATAACAACATAGGCCCAGTCATGAACCTTCCTTCCTTTAATTATTGTTAATTACAATAAGCGACGGAAAATTAGCTGTATTAGAATTCTGCTTTAATGATGAACATCAGCTTAACTATATATGTGCATGTGGGTGTGATTTATACTTAATATACAACCACAAATAAGTCCATGTATTGAACCAAACATTTACCACATAACTCACTGGCTTGACTTTTTCTTTATACTGATGAGCAACCAACCACTTTGTTGATCATAAAAACTTTCACACCATCACAACATCTGCGTCTGTGCCTTCAAACCAAAATGGATTGTTAAGCAAATTAAATACATCTGTTAATTTGTAAACTGTCAAAGTGCCTAATCATGTGTGTCTTTACTATGATCTGTTCTGTGTGTTGCTGCAGTCTCGCTTTCTTTCACTCTCTCCCACACTCAGCCAGACTGTTCATCAGACAGAAAGCATTTTGTGTCTATTAGTCTTCTCATCTGTCATCCGGCCTTTTTAATGAAGTCCTGTGTGGATTTATAACACCAGGTGCTCCACAGTGCTCGAGGAGTTTGCTTGCATGCATGTATGCTTGCAAGTCACGGGGTGAGAAGCAGAGACAAAAAAAAAGAAAAACAAAACAATTGGTTGTGCATTCATTGTGATGCTCAGGTATATATTCCTGTTTCTGAATTTGTGTGTACAGGCTTTATATAGGTGTGTGGCTTTGTGTGTGCATTCAGAGACCTCCTGAAAAACTCAATTGAAGGTAACATCTGTTTCTGAACGGGAACAATAACTCACTCAAATTCACATTCATCATGCAAAGGCATTTAGTTTACAAAGCCTCGGAAGTGTCAATAGAAGACTCTATCTACACACCTTTTGGTTTATTTTAAAGGCATTTTTCCTTCATGACACAAAAGTTGGTGACTACAAAAACTCAACATTAAAAAAAGGAACTTCAACATGCAGTTTTTAAATGGTAATTTCTTATTTGCATTACCTTGCGTTTAAAAATTTTACCTTCAGATGTAGTTTATTGGTCCAGGAGCCAATGACTCGGTACTCTGCAATAGATCTGTTTGTGATCTGGTATTGGAAGATATCATATCTTCCTGGAGCATCTCCATTCTCATTGAACACTACCGGTGTGCCAGCACTTCCTGGAACAAAGAACAGTAGATGTTAGAGAGAGGGTCGACTCAGTCATTTAATCTGGTAGGACTACATTAAGGTTGTGCTTATATGGCTCCACTTTATATTGATCTCCAGAGCAGCAATTACATAAGATGCAAAAAGGACAAACGATAAATGACATTTAGTGAACAAATCTTTGATAAAATAAGTAGAAGTAGTTCATGTATCCTCCTCTGGTAGTTGTATATTCCTAAATAAAAAAATAAATAAATTCTGTTAATATCGCACAGATTTTAGAAATTTGATACAGAAGTATATTATTACATAGAAGCAAGCATTCATTTTTCCAAATGCTGCTTGTTTAACATACACACATATATATATATATGTATATAAAGAGGAAATATATTGCTTAAAGGGAAGAAAAATAATTGGCAGAATTGTGTTCCAAGATTATACAATTCCCTTAATATGTTATATTGATACAAGAGATGACATCATGCCTTTGCAGAAAGGCTTGAATACACAAATAACAGATGAAGTACATGCAGTATACATTGAAATAAGTAATAATTCCCTAGGAAGCATTTTCAGGATTTGTAGTAGCAAAGGCACTCAAGCCTTTAGTCTTTAATCTAGACTGTATGGTATTGTATTGCACACACAAGTGTGTGTATATGTGTGTGCTGACATGTGGTGGGATTGAATATAAGCATGCATGGATGAGTCTGTGTCCTCTAAGCTTTAGTTTTCTCACCACTGATAAGGCTTAACACAAACCTTTTATCCTTCTCCCTTTCTGTCTTACTTGCCTTCTTTCTTTTATGAAGTGATACAATCAAATCAAACTGCAGAATCTGACGTAGCGTTAAGGAAATCATATTACAGTGCACACGTGGAGGGAGTGCTGCATTATGGAAATTCTACTTGTTTACTCTAAGTCATTGATATTGCTGTTTGAAATGAAGAGGAAAGACTGGAAAAATAATGTGAAAATATTGGCAGACAAGGGAGAGTGCTACAGATGAAACACTTGTGCCAAAAGACAAAAAAGACAGGAAGAGTGAGTGGAATATTACAGAATAAAACAAACTGCCCTAAATACATCTTATTAACCACCTGCTAAATACCTTTTAACCATCAACACCCTTGCACTCTCCTGTTTTCTCTTTGCTCTATTCCTCTCATCCAATCTGGACTAAATAAAAAGAGACAGAATAAAATATTTAAACCAAATCAAAGATATTAAGATGCAGGGCTCACCAACAAGGTCAGAAAGGACTGACTGGTGTATTTTAGCTTAATTGGCCAGTCAGTCCGTGACAAATATATAAATAAGGCACATTTCCCACCCAGTGATGAGCATGTTATCTGGTTCTACCACTCTCGTTTGGCTGAGTTTCTTCTGTTTTTTTTTGTCTTTTACACACTCAGCACAGATGCCTCTTTAGAATTAGTTCAGGATGCAGCATGAGTGTGGGGCAGAGACATGTTAGCAGTAGTGTTCGTTTCACTAACTATGACTAAATATGTTTGTCAGCAGCCTTTTTCATTACAAGAAGACGATGAGAGCAAGATGAGATGACACAGGAGTACATTTACTTTTTTACAGAAAGCAAGTTAATATTAATAATGAAACAGGGCTAGGGAGAAAGAAACAATCTGATATTTGGGCCCATTTTCATCACAATGAGCATGGGAAAAAAAACAAATGCATTGCTTTATAAGACGCAATGTGGCCATGAAACAACTGGTAAAAGTACCACAAACCTGAAGAGACATATTAAGGCTCACCACAAAGAAACTGAAGTAGGTTGACGGTAACATTAGATTGTTTTTTAAAGGCTATGTTAGGCCAAATAATAAGGCATTGTTACATTATGTAGGCTGTGATTTAACAGCCAAACTAACAGCCAAACACTGCAATCAGGACTAAAATCAAATTTTATTGACTAAAAGTATACTAAAATAGTTAGCTTTTTTAAAATTACTATAACCTATAATGCCAAGATGTTAGTAACTAACATTTGACAAAGGACTGAGATTAAATCTAAATAAAAACAAAATTAACACAAGCTGGCAGGTACTCTTAACTATGCAGAGTAAAAGCAGATCATTGTGAAAGTAGCGTTTATCTTGAGTAGAAAATGATTATTAAATTTCATGTTGCTGCCATTTATTGGAAAATTCCAAGTAAGGTGGATAAAGACAGCACAATTTTCAAAGCAACAGCAATTACTGCAAACACACACACAATGTGGATGACAGATCCTGGCTGCTTCCACCCTCGATCTACTAAATGTTGAAAAAACAAGTAGCTGACAACCCTGCATCATTTCCAATTAGGGTTGTGTTAGTGTTTTGGTTTAAGAGATGCATGGACAAGCTTACTGGCCTAATGAATTTCAATTTTGTGAAATCACATATTTTACTAGTTAGTTATTTTAAAAATTATGTACTGTAAAAAAAAGTATGTACTGTAGTCTTTTATTGTCCAATTTTATCATTTAATTTCAGCCAAAATGTTTATCAGTTGGCAATTAGGATCCATATATTGTTATAACCATATCATTAAAGGTGTGAATGTGTTAATGTAATCTAGTTGAACTGTGTGCCATTTTCACAACTACCCACAACTATCCTTGAAAAATAAATTAATTTCCTGTTGCCTTAGCAACACACATCCACCTCATCCTGTAGTGACACCTATTATGTTCAATGATATTCAATGGAAAACGATGCACAGAGAATGATTATTTACTTGATTAAACTGCATTGTTCCAGTGCTCAGATTTAGGGTAATAATGAAATCTTTTGAGTTTCTAGTTCAGGGGAGGCTGAGGGCGTAGACTATGCTGGAGTGTGGTGAGACAGGCTGAAACTATAACTCTAGTTGAGGGGAGTCAAGCAACATGTAGTTAAGCATTGCAGTAAAAGTATTGGTTTGGTCCTCTGACTGATTTATTGGCATATAACACTAGAATATTTATATTGAAGCATCACTGTATATGCTCAATGTCACTGTTGTAGCTGCTGGAGGTGGAGCTAGTTTAAATTACTTACTATATACAATTAGATAGTTTAGTCCAGTGGTTCCCAAACCATGGGTCAGGCCCCTCCAAAAGGGCAACCAGATAAATCTGAACGGTCGTGTAATGATTTTGAGTTTTAACTAGTTGGACATTTTCTCTAATTTTATTACATTTGAAATATTGGTTGAACATTTATTGAAATAAAACCATGATGTCAAAAGACAAAAAGGTTGGAAACCAGTGGTTTAACCTTTAACAATGTGTCATATTTCAAAAGCTTGTTATAATCCGCTGTGTAAAATCTTTTGAACACTAACTGAATGTAGTAAAGTGGAAGTATGAATTACTATTAATTCGTTTTTAATTATTACTCATGTAAAAAAAACAAATACCTCAAAATAAAATTGTACTTAAAGAGTACTTGAGTACAAGTACTGAGTTAATGTTGAAAGTTGAAACTGTGTGTGTGTGTGTGTGTGTGTGTGTGTTAGCGCAAGCAAACATTTTCCTGTACTAATTTGACAGTTTTTTCATAGCAGCGACAGCAGCAGCAGAGAGCCCTGCTGAAGTGGCTTGACTGTTTCCCTGCCTGCCAGAGGCACAGCTCTGTAGGGGGATCAAAATTAGAGCAGTACAAGAAACCTGCAACTCTCACAACTTTCTTTTCAGTTTTCAATGAAAGCAGAAATGTGACGTTTTGCTTGAATAAGATCAATTAATTAATTAATTAATTAATGACTGAAAGATTTCATGCAATAAAAATCAGTGTGAATTCAAAATTCAGATAATAAATGTAAACATGAAATAAATGTAGACATGTGTTACACAGGAAGTAGTTAAGTAGCTTAAGAATTGATTCGTTCAAATACGAGCACATTCATCTGAATCATACTTAGCCATGACATAGAAAGAGATGGAGAAATGGAAAGAAGAAAAATAAGAGGAATATGAGAATAAAACTGAGCAAGACATCAGAAGTGCCATAGCCATCTTAGCAGGCACAGTGAGACGAAAAATATTGAACAAAAAGAGTGACAACGGAAGATAGAAAAAAGCAGGAGAGTAAGCAGGTCTGTGGGAAACCATCAAACCTTGTCTATCTGATGGATAGATGCAGAGACACACGGATCGACTTAAAAGACTAAGAAAAAAGAAGGAAAATGAGGCTGACATGTGAGAATATGTATGAATATCACATTGCAAGGCAGCTGAAAACGAGTCTAAAGTTTCTTAGTTTGACAGAAAGGGAAGAAAGAAAGATTGAGAGCGGATAGAGACTGAGAAAGGAGAACCACAGAATGTGTGAGAATAACAATTAGCATATAGGCCGTAAAACTTCTCTGGCTGACAGAGATAGAAACAGGCAGATGGAAGGAGAACAGCTGGGGGGAGAGAGTGCGAATGAATAGCCTTGGACCCCTCTGTTCTATGGGAGAAACAGTGAGATAAAAGACAGAAAAATAGGGAAAGAAAGAAGAAGGGCTGTTTAAAAAAAAAAAAACTCAGCCTTTGCTTGGTTCACTTTAGAAACACTAAGGATGAATAGCAAGTTTTTTCACAAGAGACTAAATGTTTATGATGGGGAAATGCAAAAAACGACACTGGAGCATGCATTAATAAAACATGCGTCTGTGTGAGTTCTTTGCCAACAGGATCCCATCTGTGTGCTATGCATCAATAGCACTAATAGGGAAGAAAGAAATACACAAACAGGCAAAAAGACACAAACGGTGAGTAAGAAAATGTCAAAGAGAAGAAATAATGAAGTCTGAACTCATCCCAAAAAACATTGTCATTTTCACAGCATTCTCCATTGAAGGAGGTAACTGAAACCGAGCAGCTGGTTAACTAGTCCTGATTGCTTATTTCTGCACTCTTCTCTCCTCCTTCTGAATTTTCCATCTCATAAATTAACTTTTTTTAACAGGCCGCCTTTCCTGAGCCAGTTTTCACTTCTTGCTATAAAAATATCCTTACGGCCAACCCTCCCCTCCTTCCACAGCAACTGTCTCTCCTCCCCCCCACTCCTTTTCAAAAGCCTCTTTTGCCAATCCATCTCCCTCACTCTCCCTCTCTGAGACTTGCCTTTGCATCGCACCACTCTCCATCTCAAAAACTTCCCATTTTCTGCCTGCTTTTTGCTCTGTACATTTCTAAAGCACTTTAACTTTCCCTCCTCCCTTCTTTTTAAAACCATCCACATCTACACTCCTCCTCAGCCTCTCTCTTATCACCAGGCTTTGTCTGTGCAGGAAAAAAGACAACCAGGAGATGGTTTGTCTGGGAGAAACAGAGCAGATAATAGAACAGGCAAAAGAAACAATACATGTTTGAACAGGGATCCAGATATGGTCGTCACTGTGAATAGAAATGAACCACATTTTCTAAATAATAAAAGCAAGATGAAGATGGAGATAGGGAGGAAAAGGACAAAGGAAAGATTTTCCAGAAAGGGAATTTTAAAATGGATATTTATGATATACTTATGTACAATTATCTTCAAAAAAAAATAATCTCCAATAATTACACAGAACTAATTTAGGGAGAAGGAAGCCTCTATTCATGTCATGATTTGCATTCATTGTGCTCTTTGAGAAAATAAGAAAGAAAGAGGGGAACAACAAAAAAAGTGATGGTGAAAGGAGACAAATCAGCCTGAATAAGTGGATAGATAGAAATACAATTTAGAGTGAATGGAAGCAAGGTAGAAGAGTTATAATACCAAAGTTGGCAGAGGAAAAGAGGCAAAGAGGAGCAAAAGTAGTGTTGATGATATGAGACTTGTTTCACTGGTATGTAGCGACCAGTGAACAGAATTTTCCCACACATGTAGGATGTCAAGCTGTTTACATGTGTACACGCAGCTACAAGTCTACATCCAAGTAGTCTTGATTGCTTATATGATGTTTCTTGCCCTTTTGTTCCTACCTACCTCTATGCATCCATTCCAACACACAGCATGTCATGTATGTCGACTGCACAAACACAGCCTTGGATATGTGTGATTTTCCATGTAATGCTGTCTCTAAGCATATTAGGTGTGTTTAGATTTTTCTGTCTGTACTCTGTACAGCTGACAGACTCACATTTGTTTAGTCTGGGATTTAACAGTACGCATCTTAGAATGTGCAATACCTTATTATTATCCCTGTCTCTTATTTCCTCAAACTCTATTCAACTCCAGTTCTGTTTTTTTTCTGTGTTTGTGTTGACGAATGTCTGCCTGCCTACTGCATTTATTTTGGCTCTCTCTTTGATTGCACTTTGTATCTGCCTATTCTTATTCTGTTTTCTTATTTAAAATGCTATTCAGAAGATGATTGCAGAAATTAACTCCAGATGAGAATGAACTGTCATTTAGTGTGTAATTATATTTACAGTATCGGACTCACCGTTGTACTGCAGCTATAGTATTTGGCCTGTCTGTCAGTCTCTCACTACAGTTTGCATTGGCCTTATTCACCAAACAACTAAATAAACAGCTTCAGTTTGTAGTGAAGGTGAATTGCCTCTTCTGGCATGTTCACTGCAGGAGAGTCCCAACAAGTGAGGCAAGAGGACACCATCGGTACAAGGCTGGACATTATCTCAATAATCTCCTACTTACTACCTGCTGCTTGTAAGTGAACAACAGGTAGTAAGTAGGAGATTATATGTGAGTTTGAGCAGTTGTAGTATGTGTGTGTCTGTTTGACTGTGACTGAAATAAACAGAAAAAGGACCTGCATAGTGTATTGTTAAAACCTTGTAATTTATGTTTGAGACTTATATGATATAATGATATTTGTAAAATGGTGGCATAATTTAAAGGAATTGAAATATATGGAAATAACTAACAATTTCATTCAATAGATGACAGGATTGACAGTCCTGGATGACTATGTGTTAAGCAGGGGTCTTTAAATCATCCAGACCTCTTAGATCGTCTGGAACAGGTCTGCTCTCTGTTCCCAGAACTAAACATGGAGAAGCAGTGTTCAGATTCTATGCTCCATATATCTGGAACAAACTCCTAGTGAACTGCAACTCTCACTTTTAAAGCCATAGCTGAATACCTTTGTTTTTGGTGCTGTCTATTGCTGATGGAATTTCCTAATTATTTTTCACTGCACTGTAACTTGTTGACTTGTTTTAATCTTAATTTTTGATTTTCCCCATATTAATCAAATGTTTTTGACTTGTATCTTACTTCAACTTTATTCTTGGTTTTGATTTCAATTTTTAGATTTTGAATCTTATTTCATTTTAATTAATTGTTCTTTTTAATTTCAGATTTTTACCCTTTCAATAAACTCTTATTCAAGTGTGTCCTTAATTGAAGCTGCCACAGTATGGGTGAAACCATTTGATTTTACAATTATTCTGCTGGTTTAGCTGGTTCTTTGATTCCTCTTTGATTTTGGGATGGGTTTGTTCAAAACAAGTGTGTTCATCATGGCTAATGGTTTATTGTAAATCAAGCAGAGAAGTCCTGTGCTTCCCTCTGGCTAAATAAACAAACTTTTCTCAGTCTAGCCATCCTTAAATGCATGTTTTTCACTGTAAGCTTACCTGGGTCAGGTTACCTGGGTCAATTTTGTTTGTTTAGGTTAGTTTTAGTCCCAAATGAGTTGTTACTTGGCTGAGATCTTGAGTATATAAGAGCTAAAGTCAGGAGGATATTTAGCATGAACAAAATTTTAAATAAGAACAAATTAAGTAAATCCATCTAAAACCATGATTTTACATGTTTTTTACATTTTTTACACACACATTAAACATACATTTTTTTTTAATTAGCAAGCTTTAGATGCAATATTTATGCTGAGCTAAACCAATACCCTTTCTTCTTCAAGTTACATACCTTCATGCTAATTAAAAAAAAAAACTGTTCCTTTAAACATATGTTTTAAAATATGAAAAAAAGGTTTTGAAATGCATTCACGCTATTGTGGATAGTCTGTTTCACTTTTCTTTTCCTCCTCTCCATTTCTGTCCTCTTATATTAAGTCCTGGCACAAACTCAGACCCTGTCTCTCTCCATATTTTCTTAACCAAGGTTGCCATGACCTAGAAAAGTTTAGCATCCGAGTTCAAAGAGCGACTGTTTCACCATTTATTTCTTGATATGTCTATCTGCCTCCTCTCTTATATTTCCTTAAAGATTGATATGCTCACTTAAAGTTTTTAGTCTCACTCTCATCTCTTTTTTTTCTCTAAAGTATAATATAAAATTCATCCTTCTCAAATGTTTTCCCCCATTTTCTTGCTGCTTAAGGTCATCGTGCCCTGGTAACATTTGATATATCGCATTCAGAACATCCTTTCTCTCTCTCACTTTCTTTCTATCTGTCTCTCTCTGTCTGTCTCTCTATCTTCCCCTTCTTTTGAAGCTCATGTTACTCTGCTAGTCTGCACGTTACTATTTGTTAGCGTTACTTATATATGCACTGAGTTTCTCTCACCTTTCCTTTCTTTGCCAAATCAATACTGTAGACTGACTCTTTACTTCTATCCAAAGCTATTATCAGCCATGCACAGTTCATGTTTAAGTCTCTATACCCCCAAACACACTTGTTCTCATTCTTTTACATACACACTTTGTTTCTACAAAGTCATTTTAACCAAAAATAGGGCATTTGTCTAACCAGCTGTCCATCTTTTGCTTCATTCTCTTTTCTCTCAACTCCTCCCCTCACCTTAACTCCATATGTTCTTCCCTTTGTCACTTTCCAAGGTCATTATACGCATGTAGACTCTGTTCCAATACGTTTCCCTGTTTTCTTTGCTCACTCTTTCTCTTCAAGATCATTAGTGGCCGGTCAAGTTCATCATCTCCAAGCAAGTCCTCCTCCCTCTGTCAACCCCCCAGCTGGTTAATTCTCAGATACTTTCATCCCTTTCTTGTCATCACAATCACTCCCTATACTTTTCTCTTCCTCCCCAAGGTCGCACAGCCAGGTATGGTGTTCATCAGCACAAGTCCAAGCTGTTCTAATTAGTGCAAGTCAGTTCCCATGGTGATGTCCATCTTGTATCCTGGCAGGAAAAATAACCTGGCCACGAAAAGATCACACTGAAAGTTTTCTTGCATCAAACACACACATTTTGGCATCATCACTCTTTGGGTGTTGACTCCACAGTAGGACTGTTAGTTAGATGTAAATAATATAAATGTACATGTAAGTGTAGTTTAATTTTCTCTACTTGTCAAACTATGTAGATGGTCTTAAAACGGTCACAGTGCCCAAACGCAACTGTAATTGCAATCACCAGTGCAGTGGTTGATTTCACAATGTCTAATATTTATTCACATTTTGTGTTCTTACAAATCCAAAAAAGCAACAGTTACACACAGTCCTGTCATAAAGTAGAACATTTATCTTGTAACAGGCAACGGCCTCTGCAAGAAGCAAGAAAGATTTTAAAAAACAGTTCACAAATTGGGTTGTAGAGTTTAAATTACAGGTCCCATACACCTAGCATGGGCAAATGGCAATGAAGCTTTTCTGATGACATGAAAAGGTAAATCAGGGAAATCTGTTGATTTTAAAGCAATTTGAATGAACAATGATCCATTATTATTATTATGTGTAATTTTATGCATCAATAATGTCATTAAATGGTTAAATTATCATAGAAATGTGGCCTGCTTTAACCATTAGGATACTAATGGTTGAATATTATGAGAGAAAGATTATTCTTATGCTGAATCAAGAAAAAAAATAGTTAATTAGGTGTTTCAGTTATTTTGTGGGTGTGGGAAAAACATAAGATAATTTGGAGCGATCAGTAAATAAAAGCTTTTTACTTCAGAGCACTGTAAAAAAATTCAGTTACTCCTTATTCTAAATAAGGCAGCCCTTAAATAAACAAATTTCATTAAATCTACCACCAGAGCAATTTTTTACAATCTGCCCCAAGTATTCCAATTCCTATATTTACAATCTCAATGTAACAATTTGCTGTAGTCTTCAGCTGATGGATCAGTTGCTTTAATTTGAAAAGCCTCTTGGGAATGTACTCATAACCAACAAAGCCAGCTGAATGTGTGACAAAGTTAATCTACGAAAGTGACCTCAATGGTATCTGAATCTTTTTGAACTGGACTTGCTTGAAGTTAGAATTCTGGACAAGAAGTAAACAAAGAAGAAATGTGTATTCGCACACAAACTCTATAAGTAATCAACAACCAATTGATTTGTTTGCCATGTGTGTTATGGTTGTTTAACTTTCACCCTTCCAAATTACTTTCCAAATAACTGTTTTAGGCTATCAAGACTCCATCTACCACTTGACACAACAATTACCAGAAGCTGAAGACAAAAGAACTGTTCATTAACACAGCACAGCCTACAACTCAACCCACGACCCCACCTGCATCAATAACGAACCTGTCGAAGATGTTGGGAGTGCTTCAACTATCCTGGACTCAGTCTGGACAATAAATTGAGCTATAACAACATGCCACTGACATGCATAAAGGCTGCCAACACAGGTTTTCTGCCATCTGCAAACTCAAGGCACTTTCTGTTCCTATCCTGTTAGGGTCTCAAATGTATGCATCTCACACAATGCCACCAAAAATTACTGTCTACATCCACACCACACACACACACATATATGTGTGTGTGTGTGTGTGTGTGTGTGTGTGTGTGTGGTGTGGATGTATATGTATGCATCAGGTAGACATCTCAGATTGTAATATGATTGCTGATTGTTCTGCCCACTGCAGCATAACTTTACAGTCTGTTGATTACACTTTTCTTTTTCTCTTTTTAAGTCAGTTATATGGACAGCTCAGACTCTTGCAGAGACTTGATTTAAACAAAGGATATTGTCAGATTTTTTTCGACCTAAAATACTACTTTGTTGACACTTTTTTGATTTAAGAGTAAATAAATTGATTTGACTGAAATCCCAGAAAAATATTTAATGAAGTTCTATCGATATATATGTGTATTTTTTGCTTTTGTTTAGAATTCCACTAACATGCCTGTGTGTGCATTGGCCTATTAGTTTTTCTGTGTGATACACATATACAAATGTGAGTATTAGTCTGGATAAGCCAATAAACTTGAGAGCAAATAAAAGAAGGCATGGTGTGTCAATGCTTCTCCAGGGTTTGTTTCCTTATAAACACTGCAATGCACCAGCTCTTGTTGTGTGTGTGCTTGTGCATGTATGTATTGTGTTTCTGCTGTATTTCTAGTTCGTGATTTTAGCTCTTATTTTGAATATGTTAGTTATATGCTAACCCTATATGCAAAGATATATTACTTCAATATCTTTAACAATGTTAAGATGGTAATATATATGTTTCATTGTTGCACATATTGCACGTATTTTTCAGTACAATTTCCAAGTTGTAGTTGAAAAAAGCTGCCACATTAATGCAAAGCAAACACTGTACACATATTGAATGCTAAATCATAATCATACTTCTACGATGAAGATCTATCTTACTGTCATAGGGGATTAAACCATTCTAAAACTAAAAAACAGTAAGAATCATATTTTAAGGATAGATCCAAGTTTATGAATTTAGAAGAAATTTGACATCAATAAAAAGAAACATCATCCACATTATAAAAGGAAGAGAAAGTTTTGGATTGTCCTTGTGAACAGGAGAATATTTTCTAATCATCTCTTTGTTACAATTCCTGTCGTCTCATCTTCCTTTCCTGTACTGCTCTTTCCTTTCTGTCACTCCCGCCTGTTAAGTTAGCTTGGTGCAGATCCAAGAGAACAATCACTGCCTTAACAACTTGAAATAATCCCCTCCCTCTCAATCTGTCTTGTTTTCTCACGCAGCTGCTCGAGAGGAGAATTGATATGGATCCAGCAATAGCAGAGAGAAAGACAAACCATGCTCCTGTAACTTTAACTTATTCCCTCCCCCTCCCTTCATGGCCACACACAGACAAAAACAGAGACCCTTCATCTTTTCACCTTTTCTTCTTTAATGTTATCAATATCTAAACAGATTGATGACATAACTACTTTTAATTGGAAGACACAAATATTCCCAGGTATTTAAACAGAAACACAAAGTACTCAGCTTAAAAGCTTTAAATCTTGCAGGATTCTGTCAATGTAAACAACCCAGATAAGTGTAACTACAACAACCACCCCCACAACAAACCCCATCATTCTTCTTCTGCTCCTCAGACTAATTCAAGTCTACAATCATTTAGACAAGGAAGTGTTTTAAGTTCCTAAGTTCCAAAAGAAGATCTGTATCTAAACCTGTACTACTACAGGTGCTGGTCATATAATTAGAATATGATTAAAAAGTTGATTTATTTCAGTAATTCCATTCAAAAAGTGAAACTTTATATTATGTTATTAGTATATTATGTTCATTCATTACACACAGACTGATATATTTAAAATGTTTATTTATTTTAATTTTGATTATTATAACGGACAACTAATGAGAATCCACAAATTAGTATCTCAAAAAATTTGAATATCACTTAAGACAGAGCCAAAAAAATATTTCTAGAAATGTTGGCCAGCTGAAGTATAAGCATGTATGCATATAAGAGTATAAGCATGTACAGTACTCCATACTTAGTGGGGCTCCTTTTGCCTGAATTACTGCAGTAATGCAGTGTGGCATGGAGTTGATCAGTCTTTGGTACTGCTCAGGTGTTATGTTGTAGGTGTGGAAACATTACACTCAACTTCAAGCAACGTTGATTCTGTGCCTCTCCTCTCTTCCTCTAGACTCTGGGACCTTGATTTCCAAAGGACTTTCAAAATTTACTTTTATCAGACAACATAACTTTGGACCACTCAGCAGCAGTCCTATCCCATTTGTCTTTAGGTCAGGAAAGACACTCCAGACACTGTTTGTTTTTTGTTTAAGAGTAGCTTGACACAAGGAATGTGACAGCTAAAAAAACATGTCTTGCATATGTCTGTGAGTGTTGGTTCTTGAAGCACTGACTCCAGCTGCAGTCCACTCTTTGTGAATCTCCTCCACATTTTTGAATGTGTTTTGTTTCACAATCGTCTACAGAGTGTGGTTATCCCTATTGCTTGTACACTTTTTTTCTACCATGTCTTTTCCTTAGCTTCGCCTGTCTATTAATGTGCTTTTTAGTTTAATAGAGTTTTAGTAGAGCTCTTTAGAAATGACCTTTTGTGTCTTGCCCTCCTTGTGTAAGGTGTCAATTGTCTTTGGTCAACTGTCAGGTCTGCAGTCTTATCCATGAATATATAGCCTACATAACTAGACTAAGAGACTATTTATAGGCCTTTGTCTGTGTTTTGAGTTAATTAGCTGATTAGAGTAGTGTCTTCAATATTGAATCTTTCCACAATATTCAAATTTTCTGAGATACCTAATTTGGGTTTTTTGTTAGTTGTCAGTTATAATCTCCAACATTAATTAAATGGAATTACTGAAACTTGTTTGAAACTTTTTCATGATTTTTTAATTATATGACCAAAACTTTTATAAGCTTCTATAGTATAACTGCTGCTTGGCTTCTATGAATCAGACTTAATGCCACTACAACAGTGCATTTTTCAGCTAGATGTGTTAATATGAATATATGGTACTTACAAATTGCTGTGACTAAGCCATACACTCTCTGACCACTTCTCTTTAATTCCCACCGTCTGGTAAAATCTATTACCTCCTCTTTATTCTGCAACCTTTTTTATCAATGTTGAATGCCAAATCCAGATTTTTCATGTTTTAACCGATTTTTTCGTTGATTTTAAATAGTCTCCTAATGTGATGCATTCATGTACAAGAAATACAAGGGGAAAGTAGCATGCAAAAAGAAAAATTACATCATCTGGGATAACCTAGTGAAGATCTTTGTGAACCAAAGACAACCGAAATGTTGTTCCAGATAAACCTTTCTACTGCTAGTAAAGAAGACAGATGAAGGAGTAATAGTATCTCAAAATACAAAACAGGGACAGTTGCATCACATTTTGTAGGGCAACCTACGGTATGTGAGAAGGGTTCACTGATTCATCATGGGATAAAGTTTGTGATCCAATATTTATGGGAGGATATCTCTACCCTCTAGACCAACAATAACAGAGAAGCACACCTGAGCATACTTGCTGCTGCTGTATGAAAGCATAATCAGTGCTTGACATTTTTGACACTTATAGTGATGACAGACGGATAGGAAACACTGTCATGTATTGTATCCCACAGAGATATGCATATTGCATTTCAAGCTCCCAATAAAACTAACTCAGACAAACAATTCTGTATTCAATAAAATAATGCTGCCTTTCTCTATGTCTTGCATTCCTATTCACTTAACCAATCAGACATTATGAATTCCACATAATACTTGATAGGGGACCACAGAAAATGATAGAGCAGACTGTAAAGCAGATGCAAGAGCACAAAGGTTTTAATAAGACAATATACAAATGAGTTGCTGGTTAGTATTTAAAAGTAAATGAGAAAAAATAAATAAATAAATAAAAAACCCAACCCCTTCAAAATTGTCAGGGATGTAGGAAGTCGTGAGAGCGAAAGGGGAAATGAAAGATTAAGTGCCAAAAGTTCAAAGACCAAATCACTGTCTGCAATGAACATAAGCAGATAATATGTTTGGGAAAAGTCAAGCTTAACTTAATTTTGAAGGTGAAATGCAGTATGACATTCTTTTAGTATAACATAAGATTAGACAAATTAGAAGAAGAGCTGGGCTTAGCATTGTTTAAGTATGAGCTGAATGAGTCAAGTCAGGGTGGAGGATAAACACTACAGGATTAACATACTCTACTTAAGCATTCATAGACTCTAATTTGGTGTTTTTTAACTTTTGTGCTGTAGGAATTTTAGTATAAGTATATATATTATTATATTATACATTTTGATCAAAGAAGGGAATGTGCAATACTTTGATGCTTGGCATACTAATGCAAAGTATACAATGTATACTAATATTTTTATTTAAAAAAAGCATCACTACATGTAGAGATAGCTTGAATGCATGCTTAGAGTCTATATAGAATATTGTCTATGGAGTAAAACCATTACATTGAAATCTATAAAAATAATTTAAAAAAAAATAATAAAAATAATAATTAAAAAAAACAGTGTAAATCTCACCATTGAAGTTGACAGCACGAATGTAGCTGAGCAGCTCTTTGCCATCGATGTTGTTGGCCATCCGTGGGCAGAGACCCGGGTAGCCGTAGCAGAGGTCCCGGTGCATACGGTGCAGAGCATGGGCCATAGCGTACACTGCATCCATCACGAACTGAACCTTCCCCTCTTGTTCATAACTGGAATCACGACCAACCTTTTCCAAACCTGAGTGATGAAGATAAGAAGGGAGTTAGAGGGGAACGGAAGAAGATAGAACAAAGCTAGAAGTGGCACATTATTACTGTTTGAGCTATTCTAAATTTGTCACAAAATAGCAGCAAACTCCATTGCGTTTGACGTCTGAGTAATTGATAAATTGATGAAGGTATTGATGAAAATATATTTAAAAAGGAAAAATAAAAAAAAAGTCTGGTTGGCCAACAGACCAGTAGCAGGGCACTTATTACAATGAGTAATAACTCTTCCCCAGTCCATTCTCTCTCCTGAAGCAAAGTTACAGATGAAGAACACATTCATTGGAATGACATTTCCTTCTACTATGAGAGGAAGGAAGTATTGAAAGAAGACAAATAATGTGTCCCCTTTACATTTTCCGATGTCACACGGCTGTGTTGATGGCTGTATATTCGGTACATCTTAGCAAGATATAGCCTGCAATAGATATTTTGTTACTTGCTAACACATTAGCAGCATTAATATGATCTCTCTAGTTTGTCTCTCTCTAGCATGTTCAGATATTTGTATAAATATACATGACATTTCTTATTACTGCAGCGTAATGTTGGAGTTTATTGAATTTGCCATTTCCTTTGTTTTATGCTTGTGTATAGTGCACATGTGTGCATATGTACACACATTGAAACCTACACATAACCTCCCAAATAAAGTCATTAAGAGGGTTTATGTAACTACTCATTAGCATAATTGGCTCATGGAGTGAAAATAAAATTTCCTTGATGCATTAAGGTGAAAATCTGTAATTGATGATGATATTCATTTTCTCTGGTTTTCATCAAAAGGCTGTGAAACTACATACAGTCCTGACATCTACAATTCATTATCTTTCTTTCTATTCCAAATATTCTCTCTCTTTCTCTCTCTCTCTCTCTCTCTCTCTCAATCAATATGAGCATCCATTAAGAATTAACAGAGTCTTACAAATGAAATCCAATCCACAGTTTTAGATACTCTTGGGTGCTTTGTATGTGTGTCTGTATTCATTGTTATATGTGGTAGTAGTGGTGGTGGTGGTGGTGTGTGAGAGAGAGTGAGAGAGAGAGACAGAGAGAGAAGGGAGGAGAGAGCGAAAAAGAGAGTGAGCCCTGGTAACCCATGGGTTAATAACATATGTAAGTGTTTGTGCAAAGACAGAAAAGGCAAACAGACAAATGGAGCTTAGTGGAAGTTTAGGCAGGAAGACTTTCTTTGCGTGCTTAAGCTGTAAGTTTAATTCTCTTCCTGGATTCATGCTCATGCATGCTCTCATAATTTTCTCGCTGTCATTTCCTGGGCTGTCAAATTGATATATCAGCTGATCACATCTGCTGGTCACATCTATCCAAAAGCATACACAAAACGACACACCCTCCTTGTCAGCCTATCATCTTGATGTGTCTCTCTCTCAGCCCCCCCCTTCACAATTCATCTGTTCATCAGCTTTATCATTCTACAGCCTCATCAGCCTATTGGCCTCAGTGGAGTCATCAGCTACTACCATCATCACCTCCACTGGGGGATTTAGCTTGTAGCTATGAGGCCCCTTCAACCTCAAAACCTCCCCCGTATATTTTAGGCTCAAAAGTCTTTAAAAATACAAAGTTTATGTGTCGGACTGAAGTATAATACAAGAGATACAAAAGTACAACTTTATGGTGAACTGTTGAGGCAGTATTGATTTCCTGACACATGCAGGGTGGTGATCCAGAAGGCCATGGTTTGAGCAAAATGCATGATTAAAACTACCATCTTAAGGCAACAGAGTAAGACTGAAGGTTACATCTATTGAGATGTTTCCTAGCACCAAGCATTTTACAAGTTGTTGATCATTATCATCATACTGTTGTGTATCATTGCCTTTAATTTGACATTATATTAGGAAACCAGATGCACAGTGACAGTAATGACAGTAACCTTTATTTATCCAGAGAATGCCTGCACCTTTTGGCCAACAACCTGCTCAGCATTTATAATCACAATCACGTCTTAGTGGTTGCTGAGAGCAGGGCTTGCTTTTCTCATTAGCCTCTGAAAATCTGGCCACAAGCCCAGATTTCTAACCTCACAGCCAAATATATATTTAATTGTCCGTATTTTTGGTCACCAGCAAATGTTGCGATGTAAAATTGTCTTTATATGTTTTATGCACAAACAAATTGCTTGTTTTTGTTTCTGGTCCAAAAGGATTTGGTGTAGTCTAAATACATCTGAATGCTGTCAGGCTAAAACACTGTGAACACCACTCAGGCCCGAAAGTTGGTTGGAGGTTTAAAGTATGTGTTCAATAGGGTGAGGTTAATGCTATACTGGACTAAATGCTGTCTAGGTGAAAAATCCAATACAGAAGTGCAGCAAAGCAAAGCTAATGCAACTAACTGACTGACTAACTGACTTAATGGATCCAATTAGCAGTCAATTTAAAGCTCTTGTCACTAATATATGGACAACCACTGTCCAATACAATGAATTCTGATCATCAAACAAGAAGTTAATGGGACTCGACACTTGAAATGTGATCCAGCACCTAAATCTATACATAGCACTAATTGATAAAGTACAGATATACCATTTAGGCTATAGGCTGAAATACTTCAGTTCTATATAGATTGTAGTTATATTTGCACCAACTTGCCTTGTCTTTATTCCTGTGTTTGAGATTCCTTTATTCACTGAAAGAAAGTTGGAAGATAGACAAATGCATTTTTTGAGGAAAGAAACAATGGCCACTTTTTCATTTAAAATATTACGTTTGTTTAACAACCATTCTCTGTGGTGTGTTCTGTTGCAGTTCTCATGTTTAGTCAAAAAATAAAATTGTCTTAAAATATGTAAAAGAGAAACATCTAAGATTTAATGTGTGTAGCTAAAAGTAAATTAGCAAGAAAAAATGAATTGCAATATTCTTTAAATACTAGAGGCTTGTTTGACATGATGTAATGATGCAGAAATGTACAGACTAGGTGGGAGCCACAGTGAAATTCATAATAAAGCCGATACTCCTGCACAAGAATTAAATTGGAAAGATATGCATTTGGATGCCTGTGTGCAAACACAATACATGTTAAATCCATAATCTGACCATTGGAAACCTTTTGCAGTCTGATTGCCTCTGACTCTGCTTTCTCTAATGGGACTCTTTAAATTGAACATAGACAACTTTTTAGGCTTTATGAATCATTATGAAATAAATGTTGATTGCACAGTGTAATGGCTAAAGAATAATGATTTCATCACCATTTTGGTTGGTTCAATATTAAGCCTATAGCTATGCAACACCATCAGCCACCCGGAGAGTCAGACACAACAGTTAAACTATATTATTACTAGAGAGTGCACATCATTACAACAGTGTTTGCCTGTTCCCAAATTCATTGTAAAATTGTGATTTCAGAGAAAATGAAATTTCAGAGCTAATCTCTGAGGATAACAGATATCAGGTGTTGTGTCAAAGTTTGTTCCCTCCTCAAATAATGATCCCCTACTGTTTGAATTGTGTTTTCCGTAGCACAACCTCTGCAGTTGGGGTTAGGACTTTCAGATAGGCATAGCAGAAGTAACTGTTTGGGGTTAAGGTAAGGTTATGTGCAGGTTAACGCAAGAGGAAACATATTTCAACAGGGAAACTCATGATACCAAATCTCCCATTTAATTTGAACAATGAGAATCCTGCTGGGTTGAACATCTAGCATACATTACCTCATTCAGCCGACCAAAATATCACACCTGAGGAAAAAGCCAGGTGGGTCAAGTTAGGTATAATCTTTGCTAAACTGGAACTACACTCCCTCTCTTCTCCTCTGCTTCACAAAAGGAAGCATAAAAATTAGCTAACTTTCTCAAAACCTCTCGAGACAAAGGCACTCGAGATCACCCTTTGTGTTCAAATGAGTAGAGTATGTTCCATGGTTCCAACTATAACAGAAACTGCTGGTTTTCTACACTGTTCCAACAGAATAAGAAGGCTCTAGAAGCCCCACTGTGTATTTTCTAGTGCTGTGACAAAAACGGCTTCTGCCTTCTGCCCAGGCAGAGTGACTAAAAAAAAGTTTTATTTTAATTGTAAACAAACTTGGTGAATGGTTCCCATTGTTTTATCCTGTTGTATTGTCTTAAGGGACATTCACGTCCAA
This sequence comes from Lepturacanthus savala, assembly GCA_030544235.1. NCBI lineage: Eukaryota > Metazoa > Chordata > Actinopteri > Scombriformes > Trichiuridae > Lepturacanthus > Lepturacanthus savala. The sequence continues at coordinate 14,601,357 of CM060474.1, forward strand.
CTGCTGCTGATCATTAAAGGGGCCTTATTTTGTCATTTTCACAATTAAATATTTCAAGTTTTATGGTCAATTTATAGATGGTTTAAAACCACCTAGTTAGACCTTTTGCAGAAATTAAGTCTACCTTCTCACGCACTCTCTCTGAAAAACTATGTTTACTTCCTCCCTACTTCCCTAGTTGTTTATAGTTTTTCTTATGTTATTTATTGATGATAGTGATACTGATTGTTAATGAATTTTGATGAAAAGAAGTGTTTTTGTGCACTTTCCTTTTTACTATTGTTATAAAGGCTGGTGGAAAAGAGTTAGTGACTGGATTCAAACCCTTCCTTGTTAATGTCACACGCATTAATATTTATCAGATATTGATATTCTTTAATATCCACATATATATAAGTAATCTATGTTGTTTAGTTAATATCTGATATCAGGGTAGTGCTTATTATTATTAAGCAAGTATTATTAGTTATTAACAACTAAATCTGTTCCCAATAAAGCCCAACAGTAGTAAACTCTTTTATACTACTATCTCTACTTAAATGATAATATGGATATCTTCCATCACACTGGATCAAATTAAAGTGAAATAAAAATATCAACAATAATAATAATTTATAGATTAATGCTCCAGAAAAGTGGTTATTTATGCACCATTAAACAGAAAGCAATATATACTGTATTAGTGTTTGAGAACAGAGCATTCTGAGATATCTCTAACCAGTCTCACAAAAGCCACCCGAGATGGCTGCCTAATTTCCTACTCAAAAATAATCAAAGACATAATTATTCTAGAAGTCCATAAATAAAGCTAATCAACACATCAATTAGCAAGTGACTTCATAACTACATTGAAATAACACATGGGTGGCATTAAGATCATTCTTTTAGCATCAAACAATATCCTGCAGTAGGCTTAAACAATAGTAGTAGTCGTAGTATTTGTAGTTATATCTGTCACACTGGTGAGTCATTTTCAGAAAATATCCTTTTCAAAGGTGCTTAGTATAGGGAAATACATTAAAAATATTGGCAGAAGAATTTGTTTCAATCTTTTAAAGCTGACCCGTGAAGATTGCTGATGGCAGAGATTATTTGTAACCATATTTATGACATACTGTACATAGTGGTGATGTGTTTCTAAACATGCACTCTATAATGAATGATATGTGTGCTGCACGCTCATTGGCTTTCAGCATTTGTGCACAAGCCCATTGAATGAAAAAGTACAACAAAGTGCTTTACTTTGAGCCATAGATCAACGTGTCATGAGATAATGAGAATTTCTCTCTGCTGTTCTTATGAGATGTGAAACGACACGATGCATCATTAATCAGCATATCGCAAGAAAACGCAATTCTGCCTTGAGACAGTTAAACGAATGGTGCTCCTATGAGTGGCGCTAACTGGGGAAACGTACTGTCTCAGTTTCCTGGGATTGCGTCAGGTCATGTAACAGGAGCAAGGGGTGTGTGTGTCTGAGTGTGTGTGAAGGGTATAATACTTTACAGATTCTATTGGTTCTGTCTACCTAATGTCTGCACCCAGTAACAGCTTGCCATGTCAATTAAGTAGCCACAAAGCTAATCAGTTTCTGATTGTGCATAATGCATGAGGAGGTGCAAAATATAGACATCTTTAACGGAGTCTTTAGAACCTGAAAATGATATATTCAGTACCTGCTTGTTTTTTTGCCTGTGTTTGCTTGAAGGCCCAAGACAGAGGCAGAGACACAGAGAGATGGACAAAATGTTTTTGTGTTAATATGCACCCTGTCTCTCTTATACACTTTACACTCAATTCTGTTTTCCAGCCAGCATCTGCTAAATTAAATTCAGCCTTTCTGCTCACTGTTAATGATATCCAAGACCACAGGCAGTTTGTTTGTTTGGCTGCTTTGTAAGGGAGGATTTTCAATGAGAACTTGAGAGGCTGAAGTACAGATGAAAAGTAACTTCCATGTCTCTGGATCTGTAAAAATTTGGCAATTAAAAACTGCACAAGGACACAATAATCATATCTACCCCTGAATAATGTTCATATTTTGTGGTTGATTATTTGTTCTTTTTGCACTGCAGGTATGTACAACTCATATTGGTGCAAAAATAGCTACAGGCATGGCAATTTTGTTCAAAAAATCTTTTAAGATTAAAGTTCTGTTTCATTTTAAAATGTAATCCACCAATTGTAGTTTTGAAAGTTTTTGGCTGGCGAAAGGTACACGTTTTCACACACTGGACCCTGTCTTTTTAAAACATCTTTGAAGAATAAGTCTTAGTGGTATTTCTCATTATTGAACCCAGAAACCAGTCTTATAGTGTTTGTCACTTTGTGTTAAGCGCCTTTGCAAAAGTTTACTTTACAATTATACGTGAAGGGATTCCAGCTCGAGATCTATGTTCCAGTCACACACCCTGTCTCCTCTATTATATCCTTCTTTAGTGTTAAGAAGTTGACACAATACAATTATCAAGCATCTCCAAAAGAAAACTGTAGCAATTATAGTTCTGAGGTTACACATAATTCTAAATCCTCCTTAAGCCACCAGAATACATATCAGAATCACATATCAGAATCAACATGCTACACATGCAGGGAGTCCTGGTTTGATTCTGAAGGGAGGATTAATGTCCCATTGTTAAAAGCTGCAGCTTTACTTCCATCATCATCATGTTGGTTAAACAAAAGTTGTAGCCTGCATCATGTGGTCCATTTGCCAGGAAGCTACACAATGAGTTTGAAGCCATTGAGACCACTAAAATGTGTGCTTCACTGCCTTGCTAGTGAAGCCAATGCTGTGTCTTATACAAACCAGCACATTAAGGCAGTGAGGTGAAGCTAATGCAAGAATGCTGACTGGCTAAGTGCCTTGATGGATGCCTTCATGGACCAGTGTGCCGGCTAGGTTTTACACACAATGTGATTGATGGCAACACGGATGACAGACAGACTAATGATTTGGACAACCTCCTTAATTAAACATCAATTAGGAAGACATTCAATTCCCTCCCTCTCCACTCCCTTCCTCTAAAATAAGTCTTTCCTTTTCTTCCCCCTTTCTCTTTTTTCTCAGGCTGGCTCACAATACATACATTTATTTCCCTTTTTTAATATGCAGATTAGATAAATTTGGGAATAATTAAGTGAGAACATGTATTTATAAACCTCAGAATAATGAAAAGTCAATTCAGATAGTAATGAATACATTTACATAAAGGTTGCCTAATTAGCTCTACTCCCATTTATCAAACATGCTTGAAAGACATCAAGGAGATGACAGGATAGTAAGATGCAGCCCACACACGAGCATCATAATTTACAGACATGTATAAATCGTTGCAGTAGCAATATAAATGAACCTGTTTGATTAATGTGTTAATAATGTATGTTTATGCTTTTTTGTCAAAACCAGATTCAAGAGAAAAAGTTGCCCATGCACACAAATGCAATATCATCTTTCTATAACCATATTCATCTGGCTTTGAGTTAGCTTCGGGGCTAATCTGCCAAGAAAAAAATTACTAATCAATAGGTGAGAATAGGGAATGAGGATCAGACAGAGATTCTGCTCTACATGATTTGAAGAGAGAGCACTGAAGCCAATATGTCAATACACCGCTGCACAAATACCAAGTCACTAGATTTGGAGAGTATGTACAATGCCGAGCCAACAAATCTGTCAGCAAGTCAAGCATCAATTTCCTAAAAATGTTGGAGCAAAATGTCAATTATAGGGTTTTAGCTAGAAAATATAGAGACAGGGTGAAATGAATAAGTTAAACAAGGACAAGACATACAAAAGGAAGGATTAGAGAAGGTTTTATAGAGTCAAGAGTCAAGCCAAATGATTAGTGCCAACTAATGTACCATTATGTAACTTTACAGCAAATGTCTAATTGTTAGATATTTTGTTGATTTATGTACTTACATTTTCCCAAATATTTAAAATTTTACAACAATTACAACATAGAGAAATCTGTAATTTTAATCAAAGTAACAATTTGTTTAATTAGGTTGTCTGTCAGTATAGTTACCCTTTCTAAAAGAGCATAGGTGCACAAGATCAATTTGTGATTATTGTCATTCTAAGAAATTTACATTTTATCCATTTTAAGCCACATTTTCACCATTTTGGTCCATTTCAGCTATGAATCTAAAGTGGGAGGGGGATTTTAGGGTCTAGAGGTCTGGATCTTAAGTTATCAGAAAAACAAGTTGAGCAGACATCCAGCTCATCTGAATGTCTACCAAAAAGCAATAGACACACTGGCTTTTAATGTGAAACTGATTTATTCAGCTGCTAACCACCATCTAACAATTAAAACAACCCCCATGATCACACACTATTTCAGAAAGTCATCAAACTCCCTCTTTTGTTATTGTTTGGATTAAGAGAGCCTGAGCAGCAGTAAATTACATACTGTGTGTTTAAATTAACCACCAGCTATTGTGATAATCTATTAAATGTTTTGAGTCATTTTATAATAGAAAACAATTAAAATGATCTGATTTCTGATTTCAGCTTCTCAAATGCTGATATTTTCTGGAATATTTAATCTTCAGTGAACAGCGAACTAATTATCTTTGGGCCATGAACACTAAGACAATTGAAGATTTGGACTCTGGGAAACAGTGGACAACGTTCTTCACTTATATTAACATACTCATGCAATTGTTGCAAATAAGGCTTTTTTTAATGTATCTGTTTAAAGTGTTTAAAAAATAATGGTAAAAAAATAACACTCTCTGACTTCACAGTTGCCTGTGGTTACAGATACAAAGTATGTGTTTGGAGGTCAAATTTCTTGATACATAGGTAAGTGTGCAACTGTGCAGTAGTAACTATAAAACCGAAGCTATACATTCTTATTTGTATTTTTACTCTGTTTATTCTTATGTCTTGTAAAACTTTATCTGGGATATTTTGTCATTAGTCTGAAAGATGTGTGAACCTTTTCTTATTCAGGAAGTGTACAGTTTCAATGTAGAACTGTAAGCAATGACAAATAAATGTTATCTTATCTAATACTTTCAACAATGGAAGACAGTGGAACACTGTTTTCCATCTGGAGGTAAGGTTACTTTTACGTTCTCTAACTTCCATGATCATCATACATCTTGGCTGTGTGCCTATACAAACTTCAACATTCTTGTTTTTCAACAATTTATGGTCATAAATGAAGCCCAAAACTGCAAAAATAAGACCTAAGTTGTAATAATTGAATAGTTCTTGCAGGTTTCTTTACTGTCGGACACCAAACAAACTGAAACTTTCTTTGAGCCTGCATCTACCTTATGCTTTATCTCCTTTGACCTCCTGTCAAAAAGCAGCAATATTTTCTGTTTTATAAACAGCAATTTGCTACAAAATTCCACTTTTATGAATAATATGATGCCTCTGACATATGTGGCTAATATATAATACATCTCTACATTATTACGGGTATATATTCCTGCTGATAGTACATAGAGCTAATATAAATTATTCATTAGTCATTATTCATATTATGCTGAATCACTGTCCTGGAACAGCTTGGCTATGCTCACTCTCTGCCTTCAAAACACTTTCTTTAATTTCCCTTTGTCAAGCCATTCTTCTCTTAATCACTCTCCTGTACAGCTTTCACAAGACCAACTATGAATTCTCATTTGTGTCACCGAAGGAATTTGTGTTTGATGCTGTGAAGAACGTACATACACACACAAAAAAGGTATAGAACACAAAGAGACAAGTGAAGAAAGAGGATGTCAAAGGCAGAGAGAAGAGAGAAGGAGAAATTGGATCAAACAAAAGAGAAAGATTGGAAAAAACACAAGCTAAACAAAAGGAGAAATGAGAGATAATAAATAGAATAAAGGTTCATGTCAGGAATGTTGACAGATGTAAAGGAATCACACAAATGATACAACAAAATGAGAGCAAGGTGAGAGGAAAAGAGAGAATGTGGAGGTACTCAGCTGAGAAAACAGGCATTGTTGAGAGGATGAACCATAAAATCACATTAGAAGAGCAGCACTTGTTCTCTCCAAGCTGCAACAATCCAGCATTGCATACAGAAACGTGTGTGTATGTGCAGCTGTGAGCGCGGTGGTTTTGTGTGTGAATACATGGACATACAGGTGCACAGGCAGAGATACAGGCTGTGACAGAAACACACAATTGCTATACACAGTCATACACTTTTTTTCAGCCCTGCACAATCATGGACAAGAAAGGAGGACATGGTGATAAATTAGGCTCTGGCTCAGTCAGTCAGTTGTGTTGGATTGTTTTAAATAAATCATATTAAAGTCGTATTACCTGTTAGTACTGTTAGAAAACACTGCAGCATCTGAGAAATGAAACCAAACCTGAGACATGCTTAAAACCTGGGTTTAATTGTCATAGTTTTGGCCATTAAAAGTGGTCATTAATTCCTAAGATTTGTGGACACAGCAACATTGGAAGAATAGGGTCCAATAGGGCAAGAAGCAGAGAAGTAGTGAGACAATTAAACCCAAATCTAACCCCCATCCTAACTCTAAGTTGAGGACTCATTTGACAGTGATGTTGGGTAAAACAGACAGACAATCTGTGCACACAACTGATAGGATTGACGTTTAAAACCTAATTGAGATCTAGCTTGTACAAACCCAAAAGGGTCATCATGTGTAATGTGAAAGGAGTTACTCATCATGGCTAACAAACACAGAAGTGTTACCCAACTCTAACTAACTAACCAACTCTATTAAATGTGTAACATTAATTCATGTGTAAACTGATAATCAGAACATTGAATTTAGAGTGCATAACCTCAAATACATATATGTGTACAATACATGTAATATCATTTGCTTTGGTTCTGTGTGTAGGTCTTCTTCACTTCTTCTGTGTGCTGCAGACATTTATATGAGGATGTGCCTTTGGGTTTGTATCAATGACAAGGAGTGGTGTGTGATGGGGCTGGCTCAAGATGGATTACTGTGCATGTGTGTGTATGTGTCTTAACAGTGACAGATGCGCAGCTCAACAGTGATGCATTCAAGTACAAAGGACTACCTGTGACGGCAACAAGCACTTATGCTCTCTGTAAAAGGCACAGAGGATACACATGCTCTGATTTGTATGCCTGTCTCATCAATCAATCAGACCCTCACACACACACACACACACGCACACACACACACACAGTGTAAGAGCAGTTAAATAAACGTGTTCTCTACAATAAGACAAAAAAGGATAATTTCACTGTAGCTTAACGGCACTTCACATTCTCACCTACTGAAAAGAAATGCTGTAAAGAGTCATAAAGCACATTCTGTCTCTGGTTCCCAGTCGGCAATCTGTCTGTCTTTGCCTGTCTGTCTCTAATTGTACATCAAGCTCTCCATCTGTGTTTGTCTCCATATTTCAGTCTGTTTGGCCCTATGGCCTTTTCACAGGGGAGGGAACAGTTTATCCAGCCTGCGAGCCTAATAACTCTCCCTCCCCGTCGACCTCGTTAAGATATGGTCTATTTGCAGGAACTGAACATGTGTTTGTGCGTGAGGATAAATGTGTGCATGTTGGGTTAAGATGGGATCTAATTAGCTCATGAAATGGTAGCATGCATCTCACATACAGGCACACATCACTATTGTTGGATAAAGACTTTGGATCTTTAAAAGCATACTTTTTCCCCTAAGAAATGCATTCTCATGTTCAATAATCATGGGCATCAAACTATCCCCCAGTATCCTTTAGAAGATAATTCTCCCATTAATAACCCTTTCTAAAGTATTAATATTTTATGTAAAAACTAGGGAAATTTAAAGCTCTACAGCTGCAAAAAGAATCATAGTCTGAAAAGTACAAAAACAGTAAACTGTTCATAGAGTGAGCACTGTCTTTCTCACATCTACAGTTTCCTTCTCAGCCTGACTGAGGGTTTTTGACTCCTTAGTAAATGGTTAAATATCTCTAATGCTTTTCGCCGACAAATCAAATTAAAGTATAAACTATCGCAGAGGTGATTTATTTGCTGATTTATCATTTTAACTGAGTACACATTGTTATACACATATTAATTATTAAATATACCTGCACCGTGTTTGAAAGGTTTGTGTACTGTACATCTCTGTTTATTAATTGTATCTAGAGATCAAATCAAAGACTATCTGTATTGCTTGATTTGCAATTCATTGCCTATATCTACACCATGTGTATGCCTCCATTTAGTAGGGTGGAAGCACCTCTGAATGAGTGTTATTGGACCCATTAAACCCACTATGCAACACTAGTTTCATCCATATACAGCTGCATAAAATATACATTATTACAAATAGCTTGGCAAATTGCTTTTCAAAGGGAACTATCCTATCATAACTACTTTAATGTAAGCACTGATGTAAAAGTATGCCTCATTTAAGATGTAGCTTACTTTTATTTTCCATTTACAATGAGGCAAAAATGATACGGCAGAGTAGTAGTTCTGTGGCCATGTGTAGACTCTAGGCTTTGACACACAGATGAGCGTAAAATGATTACCTGTGAGAAAAGGAAAAGAGAGAAAGAAAATATTCCACTTGGAAAGAGTTCTAAATTTAGAGTGATATTTATGTGAGGTTTTCGACAGCAATATTCATTTAAAATGGTCTTGAGTAAAGTGAGTGTTTTCATTTATAAAAATAACTATTAACTGCAATAACATTTTCCTATATTTGCCAATGACACTAATTTTATGGCTGTTTAAGGCAATTTCATATCATCAGTTGAGAACAGTCAATATACAACAAAGTTTTTATATGCTTTCAGCTTAAAGATACACATGTAACTTCATAATCTTCTGCAGCAAAAAACAAGAAAAAATTGTCAAACATCTAAATATAAATTTATGGTACAATTTAAAAGGATTAATATCATAGGATGTCAAAGTTGATGTCACTGCCAGTTTTTAAGTCTCGTAGCAGCTAATTATAGCTGCTACTTTATATCTAATTATATATGGTAATAGAGACCTCAATATAACACTATGACCATGATAATAAAGACTTATATATTATGCTGTTACAGAAAAGGAAGAGATAACAGATTAAAAACATGGAAAATCAGTGGGACACAAATTTAGTTGGCTAAAGATTGACAGTCAACAAAGTGAAAAAAAGATCACAAAAGCAAAGGAAATGAAAGATGAAATATTGGTGTCATTCCCTGGAGATTGACATAAGTTGTAACCCACAGAGAAGAAAAGATGAAGAAAAAAAAATAGTAATGTACAGTAAAAACCTTGATTCCTGCTCACGCTGCACTTTAATTCCTCTGTGTGCAGCTGAGGCTTATAGCTTCTGTCACAACCAATGTTTTTTACTGGTGCAATGAATCGAGATGGAAAAGCCTGCAGACTTAACTTATGTGTCTTGTGTCTATGTGTAAGCATGTATGTAAGCAAGCAAGTAAAACTTTGTGTGTGCGTACTTCCAATTCTGCACCGTGTTGGTGTATATGTTGGCGTTGTTGTGTGTCTTATGTCTGTCCCAGCGTGTTTGTGACCAGCCCAGATCAGGGAAGAGCTGATTCCACAGAACAGGGACGTGCGAGTTCAACTGAAGTCACAGTGCAGCAAGTAATGTGGGGCTGCCACCTCTCATTCTTTTTGTATGAAGAGTTATGAATCCCTCCTGCAGACCATGACAGTCTGATAAGCAGAGAGTGAAAAGGTGGGTACAATTTTGTGGCTGTGACCTGGAAGGGATGGTAACTGCAGCATCTGAGATCAACTGTGTATGTAATGTAGCTACATTTTTGATATTTCAGTCCTTTATTTTACTAGCAGGGGGGCACAGGTCCAGCTCGGACCCATTTTACTTGGTAAGCCAAATTCCTAGAACCAGTTACAAAATGTAACTGCATGTCAGTTTTAAAGGCATTCTTTAGAACTGTGTGGTTAGTGTTTGTTCGTATTTTACCTGCTTTAAAAGGGAAAAGGGTGATGAGGAGAGTTTATATTCTGTAATAATGATAAATTTATTTTATATTACTGAGAAATGCATTTTTACGTTTAGTGATTTTTTTTTTTTTTTTTAAATGTTGTGTTTTGCGTTTTTTAAGGATTTTGAAGCTACACTTGTATCTTAAGTAAAACAAGGCCAGTGAGACTTGGATCAGGAGGGTCTTCCATCAACGCAGCTAATAAAAATGTACAGCTTATGTGAAAAAGAGCATCTTAAATTACCATTGACTCTCTCAGGACTCAAGTCATTCCATTAACACAATCCAGCTGAGACTAGTCAATGTTAACTCTAACCAGATGTGAATTCCATCTTGCATCGTGCATGGGTACAATGCAAGTTTGACACTATGTCTAAAAAAAAATGGAAAACTAGAAAAGTAGAGCAGTAGTCTTCAACATACAGTGCTGATGAAACCATAAAAATGAAATAAGAGAGTCATCACCAATAAGGACAATACTGACACAGTGAACAAGGCAAGGGGGAGATGGCTTAGTAAAAAAATGCTGACAGATTAAAACAGTACATCATGTAAGCCTTCTTATATAGGCACTGGAGCACCTAAAGGTGAGAGAAGCCAGCTTGTGGCCAGAAGGTCCAGCAAGATAAGATAGAAATCTGGGCAAGAAAATGAACAGTTTGACAGTTTAGATAACATCAGATGCATGTCTAAAATGGTGTAAGCTAATTTAGGAGAACCAGAGTACACATTCCTACATCGCAGGGATGCAGGATGGCTGCTCAATTTAAATGCACAATTTAAAGTTGGAAATTAAGAAGTTGTAGTTGGAGATAAAGAAACTGCAAAAGGATGTTGAAAGGTCATAGTTTGGGCTATTTCATTTATTTTTTGTGCTCACAGCTTGAATAAAATGAGTGAATGAATATCCAACTTCAAAATAACTTGCTACACTTTTATTTCTTAAAAACTAAATACCTAGCTGTTAAATAAAAGGTTCACTCCAAATCAAAGGTGGTCACAAATAAAATGAGGCTTAATTAACCTATAAACCACAGTAATGGAACAGACCTTTTGCTTAAATTACAGAGAATTTGGCAAAATTAGGAGGGATGTCCCTTTATCTGCCTTATTAGAATGCCCCCGGGTGTCAATATACCACATTATAATTAAGACAAAGCTTGTGAAGTCACTCATAGTTTTATTTGCAGCCACTGGGTGTGTAAGTGTTTGTGAGCATGCAGGCTTATCTGCAATCTGATGTCTGCTTCAGTCTGCTTCCCCTCAGGCATCTGTTACACCTGACTGCATGCTTTTAAAAGAGCATGAACTGTGTTTTATTCTACTATCGGAGGTGTCATGGTTGATGTCATGCTTGAAATAAAGGGTTTTTACGATACTGAGATGCTTTGCATATCCTTTTGCTTGACTATCGATGGAAGATAGAATGCTAAAAGATAGACATTGCTGTAATTTACTTGTAATAAATCATAAAAATGCATTTACTGGACTCAAGGAAAACATATAATTGGTGGTAGTGCAGTAGCAGTAACAATCATGCAATACTACAAAATTATAGTAGTAATCTCTAAAGAAAACTGGATATATTTCATATATTTCGTATTTACGTAATATGCAGTGGTTCCATGCAACTCATCTTGCATTGAACAATCAAAGAATATTATACAGTGCTGGAATGAAACAGAAGCAAAAGAAGATTTACCTTTTATGCTCTTTTTTGTGATCTTTTGTGGTTAAAGAGAGCATCAGCTGAAAACTGACTGATGAAACACTCATCAGAGGAAATCAAACAATTGTTGAATATTGCAAAACAGAATTCAAACCTATTTCATTAAGTTCAGAAGTTAATTTTCCTAGAGGTCATATGTTAGGGTTAAATTAACTCAAACAACACAATTTTGCATGGCTGATAATCATTATCATTGATTTGTTGTGGTAGCCTCACAAATTATGAAGCATGATTTGTATTTGAATCTCATCTTTAGATGCAAGTTATTAATAGAACTGTTTTTTTTCACATAGCTTGAGAATTGATGATCTGATCAACTTCACACTGGCGTTGTATTGCTGGGGACCCAAGGAAGTACAGTGACTGAGTATGAAAATGAATAATAAAGGGACAGATGGAAAACATAAAATAAATATTAAAAAATGAAATGAATAACCTTAAAGGCACTCAAAATCCTTAGAAGAAATTTCAGTCTTAAATTTAGAAAATATGTCCACAAAGGGAATTAAAAATGGTAATCAATTCCAAAGCTTTGAGGAGGCTACAGCGTACATACAATTGCCTTAACACATTAGCGTCAATCGAAGGACAGCTAGGATCAACTGGTCTGAGGAATTGATGGATCTGGGGTTGGAAATTGGGTAAAAGAGCTCAGAGATGTACTGGGGCACCCCGCTATGTAAAGCTTTAAAAACAGATAATAGAACTTTTTGCTCAGTCCAATACTTGACCGGTAGCTATTGCAGAGATGCCAGGTGTGTGGCTGTCTCTCTTCCTGTTAGTGGTCCAGCTGCAGCATTCTGCAATAGCTGCAAGCAAGAAAATGATGACTGGCTTATTCCTAAATAACATAGCATTGAGGTAATCCAGCCATGAAGAAATGGAGGCATTTATTACAGTCTTTAGGTCATTAAATGCAGGGAACAATTTGAGTTTGTTAAAATTTCTTAGATGGAAAAAGCAATCTTTCACAACAGTGTTGTTTGTTTGTCAAATTTTAAAGCTGTTTTGAAGATGATTTTTTGTATAGACATCAAGAAAAGGTGCCTGAAGTAATTTGCTACAACCCCAATGGAGTTGGCCAAATAAGACCATTTCATAAATATATTCTGATATTATTTGAATTTGTTTGTTTTAACCAACACCCACTGCTCATTCATTTAGTTAGATTTGCCTGATTGTGTGTGACTTAATAATTAACTTCTAATTTAAGTTATAATAAACAGTTTTCACATCTGGGTTGTGTTAGTTCCCCTTTTTTTAGTTACTGTATTTTAATTTGAAAGGGAGAATGTTTAAAGTGAATAAGATGGGCCCTAAAATGATTTTTATTTTCTAAAAAGAACAAGAACAGCAAAGTAGAACATTTCATCATGTCTTGTGAGCCTGACTGCAGTGTCATCATCAATATTAACTCCTCAAAACAGTTAAGGCTTATCCTGCACTGTCTGACAAATCTGGTGAAAAGTGATGAAAAGTCATTGAGGATAAACCCAATGTTCAAAACTAGGAATGTAATGATACTTCACTACACAGTTAAAGCTGTAGTGCTGCTATTCTATCCCCTCTGTTGGTGGTGAAAAAACATGCTGTCAAAAAAAAGTTACAGTTAAGGCTTTAAATGGGTGGATTAATTGTTTATAGGGTTGCATAACCCCCAGAAAATGATTTATTTCACTGTCTGATACCAAATTTTCCGCTCAGTTTCCCCTCAGAGGTCCGAATGAAGGCAACCAACAATGAGGTGGTAGGCTGGGTCCGGGGATAAGCTTGTTTTGTCAACCAATTGCCCATGATAATCGTGACATAATGCAGCATATTACCCCGCAATGATCTGTAATAATTATCAGAATGATATTCTTTAAAAATGTGCAAATGCAAAACAAAACATACATATATACACACATATGTGTGTGTATGTTGTATAAGATATTGTATTATGTAGTTCTTGTCAAATAAATTATTCATTTAAATAAAGTATATGCGTATGTTCAGTCATAATTGTCTTCAATCTCCTTTTGTTATGAAAAAAATAGTTTTGTTAACCCAGTATGGTGAATTCAAATCCCATTATCTGGTCACATCTGATTAATGTATTCAACAAACCTGGCAGGGGATAAGACTCGGGTCATGTCAGAATTAACTGCTTTCACTCTCATTTCCTTCTCCTTTTCTGTCATAATGCTTTGTCCATTCAAAATTGATGTTTTTCCTCTCAACATACATTTCATTGTTATTTATTCACCTCTTGGTTTCTGTTTTGTGCATTCAGGTTTTTCTTTTTTTTCCCCCAGCAGCTCTTCCTGTTAATTTTTTTGTTGACATATTTCTCTTTGTGTTTGTCTGCCCCCCTTAGCCCAATCACAAGCAATAATCATACCCATTTCCACATCCTCCCATCAGCTGTGTCACTGTGGCGACCTTGAGCAGCAGGCTGCTGATTGGGTTTTGTGTAGATGATTTGGAGGTCATGAACCCCAGCACTCGGAATTAATGGACTCTGTTGCGTGACTACAGGACCCTCGACACATACACACCCACATACACAGATGCCACTGCAAGTAATAGACGGTCAATGGGAGTCACAGCCCTTACAAACCTCATTATGTGAACTAATGACGAGCATCAGTCGGGGGAATACTCATTGTCACACACACACACATACACACACATAAATATATAGATACAATCACATCAGCATGAGGTGATGAAGCACCGATACTAGAAAGGTTTTATGTTTTGGATCATGGCCATATATACAGGTGTCTAATGACTCTACTATAAGTCGTGCAGGCATAGGTAAAAACACACACACAGTTTACACATCAGTTGAACTACTTAGCACTTTGTAAAGTAAATAGATGCATCCATCATACATCCAGCATACATCAAAATTGCATGTCAAACCACACTTCCTACAAAAAATGACAGCAAGTGCTTATTACAACACATATACACGTGTCACACACACAGAGGAGACTAAAGGACTTTACAAGCACAGTCTCCAATACTTCCAGTCCGCAAACAGTTGTTCTTGTTGAGCTGTATTGCTCCACAGAGTCTAACAGCAAATGTGATCTGTGTTTTAAGGGTACTTAATAGTGCCAGTAGTTCTTTCTACAATGTATATATACTTATAATTAAACCCTATGTTTCTTACTGACACCAAGTTTCAGAGCCAAGATGGTCTAATGAAACTTAAGGCTGAATTCACACAGGATCAGGCTGTGCAGTGAAAAAGCATTTCCCCCTCCATTTAAATGAATGGGTCAACATTAAGGACAAATGTACTGCATGGGGTGCTGAAAACAAAGGCAAGGGAAAGCCTAAATGTTTACAAAAATGCAATCTGATGTCATGAGCCACTGGCCAATAGAGTAAAAATAATCAGAAGACAACCATGGACCTACAATAATCTAGCTGTACAACCCTGAAGTGAGGAAGTACAAAGAGAGGAGGACATTTATCTGCATTTGATGAGATTTAAAATAAAGTTATTAGGCTTTGCTGTCAACATCGCTGAGATGGAGAGAAAAAACAGCAAGAGAATGAGCTAAAATAAAAGGAGAGAGCAGCCGCGGTCAAGCGAACTTTAGAGTCAGTGCAGACAGGGAGTGCTATACCAGAAAGCCGGGGAATGAGAGAGATTAAACTTATTTTCTGGTTGTTATCACAGCCTTTAGTACGAATAAACATGCCCACAGACACAACCCCCCTGCCAGACATGACCTGCTGTTTGTGCTGTACTGTCTGATCCTATGTGAATGCAGCCTAAACAGCAGGAGGTGTCCAGCGGTATGTGGGGAGGTGTGGGAATGTGTATTTGTGCTAAAGGCTGTGCTTAATCGTGTACTCTATAGCTCGCTTTACTGCTGCTGAGTGTGACGAGTTGAGTTTTGATAAAAGTCAAGGCTGTCTCAACTCTCCCTAAGATGCCCATTCATGTGAATGGAGGAGACCTCAATTCTCACCACACTGCCTGATCCTGTGTGAATGCATCCTTATGATATGCACAATGATGTGGTAAATCTTCCCAGGCCGTTTATGTGAATAGGAACAAAAAAGGAGAGAATGATGGAGAAGATAATGGATAGAAATTCACACTGAAAAAAGTCAAGGTTTGAAAGAGTCTTACCTGTGCATTTTTTAAGACTACCAGGTCGTTTGCCATGCATCCCCAGCTTACAGTTGAAATTCTCCTCCCAGAACTCAGCAAACCAAACGTTTCTTCTGTTGTTGGACAGCGAGCGACTACGGAAATACCTGTCAAATGCTGTAAAAAAAAAAGAAAAAAAAAAACAGAAATTATTTTTGAGGGTTAAATGTTAAAAAAGACTGGGTTTATCAATTTCATTGTCTGGATATAAGTGGTGTACTATTTGCAGAAAACTAAGGCTACGTCATGTGTTCAAGTCACTGTAATACAGGTGTCACTCAGAAAAGCATCGTTATGAATGACCTATCAAAGTATGGCTCAAAAATTATTTCTGTAGAGCCAAACATTATTGTAGCTCCTATCAAAAATTGAAGCTGCATGGAGAAAGAGCAAACATTTGAGACAGATACAATACACTTGGCTACTTGTCCAAATTAATAAGTAGAGCAGAGGGAAGGAAACTAGTGAAGAACACAGTTATCCTGTCCTAGGAATGGAATTACCTGACAGAGGCTGCCTCACTGAGATGACAAGATGGGGGGGAAGGTAACATACTCCCTGTACTTCTTTGTTAATATCATAATTAATTGGGAAACCAGATGTTTGTTTTGTATACAGCATGAGTTAAATATGGCACAAATAGGTTTTAGGAAAACTAGATCCCCCTCCTATTACACAACACCACCATGGTGTGATGTCTGCTAGAACTATTCATCGCTCAAGAGGACCACAGGTATGACACAGAAAGACTACAGAGATGCATTTTACATTCTAACACTGCTGGGATCACATCATGGGGCAACACAGCACATGTGAAACAAACCATGGAGGATGGAGAAATCCCTCGGGACTATCAGAGTGACTTGGACAGCCTGTGCCATGCCTGAATTGCGGTAAAAGCTGACAAGAGCTGCCTTGATTAATCTCCTCTGCTGTCAGGGAAATAAGTCCTGTGTGCACCTGTGTAGTTCAATTGATAGCTACGGCAGGAGCTGTGGGTTTCACTCCCCTTGCAGCTCAACAGGAGTCACACAGCAACTGGGATCACATGCTTCTTGTGATTACTGATGGTATGCTTATACAAATAAAATAGGTGTCTCACATTAAGAAAGAAAATATTGTCCCAAGCTAAATAAGAAGCTGGAACCAGGAGATGGTTAGCTTAACACAAAGTCCAAAAGCAGGAGAAACTACCAGCATCTTCTACAGACTTTGAGATTCTAGCAATCTTATAGGCTAATTGCAAGCCACACTATGTAACATGGATAGTAAATTTGGGTAGGTAACAAAGTTTGACGTATGATGAAAACATCTCATCATAAATGACAAAAAGGTCTTTCAAGATGGGAAGCAACACTTGCCTGCCAACAGATGGATAAGTGCTCTATGAGTAAACTGTATGTCTTACTGAAAACAGCTCAACACAAGTCAACTCTGCAGCAGACGAGCGTGTGAGAGACGACTATGGCCTGTCGGATTGCCTTTGCCTCTTTACCTGCACGCTCGCCACTCATGGAAAGCATGTCAATTGCTCCCTGTCAGAAAAGACCTTAATGTTACAATTACATTGTTTGATCAATAAACATGAGCCCCAGCAGCTGCCACATTGTGAGACGATTAACCTTCTGACACCGTCTAAAAGACAATATTTATGCCAAGCTATCTTTGGTCACAAAACTGTTACACAGTATTTCTGTGGACCTCTCTCTCTGTATGACATAGGATCACTGTTTTGAAGCCAGGATCAAAGATATCACAATCCCATTTATTGATCTTTCATTTGGGACAGCTTAAGATTGTGTCATATGTAGCCATCTTTAAGTAAACCAATCCATCTAACTCACAACTCTTCTAGTCCCTAGTGTGTTGCCTCATGTTGACCATCCATAGCGAATTTGATTCATTTACACTTCTCTATAGACTCTTTCTCCCTCACTCTCGGTTTATATCTTGTCGCCTTTGTGTCCCTCCAGGAGTCAATTATCTAATAGGGAGCTCTGACAGGGAGCAAATGAGGATATCCTCACTGGCCTAATGGCAAGAACTTGTTGCCTGCTGGGATCTAGAGTGAGTGAACATGAGTAAATTTCACTTCCTGTGTCTGGTCTTTCTGATCTATTAGAGCGAACACACATACACACACACACTTCACCAGCCACAGGTAAATTGAACAAGTCTCAGAGCAGATAAATGTGTTTATCTAAGTATTATTTTATTTACTCTCACTGCCAAGTTATTGAATTTACATTCATGCCTCTAATATTTTTTACACAGACTCTTACCATCCACAGACACTCGTTTGGGAAGGATTGTAATGGCTCCCTCAGCTACTCTTTCTTGGCCAATCACAGGAGAGATCTTGGACCCCCAGCTGTCTGAACCAACCCATAGGAAGTGACCTGTCTGGTTGTTCTTTTTTGCCGCATCCAGAACTCGTCTGTTAGAGAAAAAAAACAGAGAATGAAAGCATTTATGTAGCTTGAGAGTCCAGACACGGTAGGGAGAAAAGGAGTCAGGTGTCCATCTATATCTTTTGTCTTTTGTAAGACTACAATGACAAAGAAAATTTAACCAAACCAAAAGTTAAATAAAGCAGCCAGAGAATTATTGAGCAGTGGCCACAGGGCATTTGTTGAATTGCGCAGCACGTACCGTATGTCGTCCTCATTAGCGAACATGATGATGGCTCTGGCATTGGAGGTCTCCAGCAGGCGTCTGATGATCTTGTCAAACTCCCCTGGCCTGGGCTCCCTGGGGATCTTCAAGGACTGGGCAATACACACACCGCCTGATAGAAAGATGGACAGAAAAAGAGAAAGGGAATTCATTAGCTTTTCTTTCTTCAGTGATTTGCATTTCTTTTTTATTTTGTAATGAGATTCAGTTACTTTGAATCGATTCAGCCTTTAACCAGTTTATAAAGTTGGTTATGACCACTCAGAAATTATATGGTTTTACATGTCAGAAAACATCATCATTTTGAGATCAATATAAGAATAAATACATGCTCAGCATGGTAGCAGCAGCCACTATTAAATATCTAAGAAAAATCCAAAACAGAAAATGTAGTATTACTGGCCGAGTGACTTGGAAGACCACACACAATGTAAAGAAACTGTATTTAACAATTATATCAAAAAAGACTGAATGGGGAAATAGAGAGCCTGTTCACATTTGGAATTAATGTGCATCTTGGGTGATCTGATCACAAGTGGACAGACCCAATATGAAGGTCTACTCTAAAGATTTTGCATTGGTTATGCAATGCTTTTTGTTTGTTTTTTTACTCTAAATGTTTCCATACAGTTTTAGCAACAAAAGCTAGTAGATTGTCCTTGGTCTCTAGCCGATTAAAGGATGAAGGAGGTGAAGAAAAGGAGGTACAAGAAAAGAAGTAGGGAAATAAAAAAATACAAATGCTGGAAAAAAAGAAAGCAGGGGTGAAGGCCTGATGGACACAGGAAAAAGAAAGTGAGGGTAAAGGTGAACGAGAAAAAGAAGCATAGAAACATAGCAGTAGTAGCAAGAGTAAAACAAAAGAAAATTATGGTGAAAGGTGGGGTTTGTTGATAGTAGCAGAGAAAAAAAAAACAGGAAAAGGGTGAATGGGCAAAAATGATGCCTCAAAATCATACCATCACACACCCTGCTAGGAAATGTATTCTGTATCTACTACATAATCTCATTTTTGAGAATAACATGTATAGCAAGCACATCAATATTATTATTTTTTTACTTGGTTCTTTCTCTCCCTGCCTTGCTTACACATGTAGGTACATGCATTCATCATGTTCAAGCTTGTAAACATGGGCACAAAAAGACAATGTTTATCTTGAATGAATCAGGACCTACATAAATGATCAGATTTTCCAAATAAACCTCACACTCTCTCAAACACCCCATACTGAGTAGACTAATCCAGATTTTATGAATAAATGCTTTTGTATTAATTAGCTCTGCTTGTTGTATCATTAGCCCAGCTCAAGGTGTAAAGGTGTGTGTATGTGTGTAGGATTATGTGAGTGTAACACACACATATGTTATTTGTTTATTATAAGGATCCCCATTAGATGACGCCAAGACGCCTGGCTAGTCTTCCTGTGCACATCGTATGACTGCCTGTGAAAGCATGTGAATGATGTCCCCTTTCCTCCATGCCTGTTCCTGCCCATTTATTGAACATTGGTACAGCCTGTCACTTTCACTACATCACTCCCCTTAATCACATACACATACACACATGTGCTCTCATAACCACGCTGATCAGACCTGGGTGCATGACTGCTAAAACAAATATTCATTAGCTACAAAATTAGCCTCTCAGGACTAATCACTAAAAATGACAAAATCTGCATAAGCATCCAGCCAAATTTGCCCCTGAATCTCTCATAGCACCAAAAAAGGGACGCTTGTTAAAAGCTGATGTCATTAGTGTGCATCATGCACGGTTTGGGTTAGGGTAATCATTACCATATTTTTTTTTCCTTTTTTTTGTTTTTAATCACTTAGAGAGGTGCATCATATGATTTTAGACACAAAAAGTTAGATACATATAAATGGTTGGTTTAAAATACAAAAAGATGTGGAATATGCTAATAAACAACAATGCCTAATCTATTTTGAAGGCCAGTCCTTTTGTGCTGTGTTTTGTGGGTTTGGGGTTCAGGTCAGATGTGGAAAAATGGTGTTCTGTACAGTACAATTACATTGATTTCAGCGAAGATCTGGTGAAGGTTAAAAAGAAGATTGAGAATAACTGACATGGTGTAAAATATTTCTGCTTGTGGAAGAATAAAATAAGTTTTCTGCTGCCAACTCTTCTCCAGCAACAACAGCTGTTCTTGATGATGTCAAGATATTAATTTGCATATCAGTATAAAGAACACCTGTCTGCAGTCAGAAGTCAACAATGTTCCTTATTGCTGGATAGAAATAGTTGTCAAATCTTTCTCAACTGCAGTATTACTTATTATAAATGGTTTTACCTCTCCTTGACTTCCTGATAAAACATGATCTGTTGACTCATAATTTAGTTGATTGTTAAAAACTGGCATTATTAATTGTTTAGAGACATCCCATCGTACACCAAGCATACTAATATGAGATCAGTCAAGAAATTCTCTTTATTCTGTTGGGATAAAAAGGGCCATTTATTACATCATTTGGCAATTGTAGCACATTTATCTACAACAGGATGATTGAATTACGGGCTCTGCACCCGCTGCGCAGCAACACACCAAGCTCTCAGTTTAACTCTAATAACCTGATTATTGCAGCTTCAATGTGGAATGGAATGTGACTGAATCCTAATTCTGTGTGTCTCTTTATGTGTGTGTCTAGAATGTTTCTCTCACGCAACATACAGTAGCTTTGTTTTTCTGTACATATGTGTGTAGGTGTCAACCCACAAGCTGAAATACATGCAGCTGTTGGTGCAGATGCACAGAGTGTATTTGCCTGTATTTTAAGTGTGTGTATGTATTTGCATGTCTGTCCTCTCCACAGCTGTCTAAAAAACAAGATGCAGGATGCAAGTTGTGATGATAAATGTGATGTTAAGTGTCCAGTGCCTCCCTAAATGGAACCCTTATAGTCCGTAATTACCCCATTCTGTTTTGAGATTAAATTCATTCTGTTTCAGGAGGGGAAACTCTGCTGTCTCAACATTTAATGAACAATCTGCTACCCTCCCACACAACTCTTTTCTCTGTGCACCATTTCATTTATTAACCAAAAGAGACGTGAACAAGGAGGGGGAAAAAGAGGAATTACTCATCTTTACTAATGTGTGTTTCTTGTTTCTGTCATTGTCTTCTCACCATAAGCTCACCACATAGGCCCAAGAGTTATATATACTGGGATCAATTTTACAATGCAGTATTTAAATTGGATTAAATTGCACCAAACTTTCTCAGCCACAAAAAAGGAACCCAATTCTTTTGAAAGGATTGAACACAACAAGAAAAAAGATTATTGGCTGCCTTTACTTTATACTGACAAAGTGCTGAAAAGCAGCGAACAATGGAAGCTTGAATGTTCTCAGAAACTCAACTGATTTATAGAAGAGTTTTTAAAGAAGTTAGTAATCATCAATTCATGTCACCTCTATTGCATGTCCATATTAACCTATTTTTTACTCTCAGCCCTAAAGCATCAGCATCTCTTTACATCCCTTTGCTTATTCAATCTTCTTCAACTCAAACAATTATCTTTTCTACAGATGCCTGCACATTCCAGTTTTTAACATTAAATAGTTGGTGATGACTCCAATAGGATCAATTTGCTTCATGTAATGTAGTGTGTTATGCCTAACACACACAGGTACTAATGTAGCTTCCTGAGTAATTAGAGCAAGGAAGCACTGGAGTGGGATATGATATTAAATATATGTTGACCAAAATGTGAGGTTCTGTGTGCCCAATAAATCCACACAGAAAGAGACGTATTCCTTTCCCCAGCAAAGTGAGCATTTCTTTGATACAACCGCCTACTGCATTCACAAATACTTGCCACTTGCCACTGTTACTAGGGGAGAATTCCCTCTCTCACACACACACACAAACACTGATTTTGACACACTTTCTTTCTCTGCAAACCTCATTAGCACTGCTTTAAAATTAAAAGTTGCCCCTTGCTTTTTATGCTTTGTTCTTGGCTTGGGGCACTCCAGCATGAGCCTTTGAAATCACTGATTTATGTGTCTGTGAATGTGTGTATGGCTGCTCACACATGCACACGCAAGCCTACCAGTGAGCATGCATTTGAGTATACAGTAACTATGTGTATAACATACATGCTGGCTTTTTTTTTTTTTTGCTTAGGTGTGGATTAAGTAGTGCTGTAAATATTGTGTACTGCATTTTTTCCTCTCAAAAGTTGAAACATCTCCCCAGGCTTACTAATGAATCATTGACAACACCCACATAACTGCTGTCCCATGAAATTTACATCCCCCATTAAAATATGCCTTTAAGGACACAGGTCTTAAAGTCTTATATGGGTTTGAAAATTTAAGATGGTCCTAACCTGAACCCAAAAAGATGCTGCTAAGACCTGAACCAAGCTTAAGGTAAAAAAGCTCAAGCCTTAAGCCTAAAATTGCTTATAATTTGCTGATAATGAAACATTGATAAGAGGATGAGCAAAATGAGTAAAGTTGTTTCAGTTTCGAAAAGAATGAATGCACTTTTGGTAAATGATTGTTGGATAAGCACAGTACGAATACAGAGATAAAATTATGAGCGATGTCTTCACAGCTCTCTGTGTTATTGGAGTATAAATCGAGGCAGCAGTTGTGGATATTGGATATTTACAACGATCTACTGTGCACATAATAAAATGTTTCAAGTGGTGCTCAGTCAAAATACAATATTTTTTGCTTATATTTCTAGAAAGATAATTCACAGTCTAGCCTCAGTACTCAGTACAGAGTTTAATATGTGATAGCTTCTGGAAATATCCGTCACTCTGCATCTACTTTCCTTCTGATATTATGCATCTACTTTATTTTATTATAATTCTAGACATTGCAGACATACAGTATTTCCAGTGTTAGGAGATGTGATGTTCAGTGATGAGTCTAAGATCTGTCTGCAGAAGTTGGATAGCTGGGTCAAAGTACGGAGATGTCTGACTGTTGCACATTGTTGACAGCTGTCAACAGCCCAGTCCTCATCCCAATTGATCACTTGTGGGAACAGTATGCAATGTTTGTAACTGTTTTTAAAAGTGGAAATATAGTACATTTATTGTCTTCCAACCTCTTAAAACACTTTGAGAGGTTGGTTGTGATGTTTACCCATTCATGAACATTCATACACGGATGGTGGTGGATGACCTAATCATTCACACATTGATGGCACAGCCAATAGGAGCAATTTGAGGTTAAGCATCTTGACCCATGGATACATCGACATGCAGAGTGCAGGAGCCAGGAATGGAGCCGCCGATATTCTGATTGACCCACTACTGAGGCTCCTGACTGTTTGTTCAATGGATAAGGGTACAATTACCAGTATGTCATGTTTGTTCCTTGTTACTGAGAAAGTTTATGATCCTTATAAAACAGACATCACTGTAAAGGGAAATAAATGGGCTCAACAATGATATGATTGACCAAACTAAAATTTCCATACCTTATAATTTCTTAACCTCCAAATAAATGCTGAGTCTAATTTCTTTAAAAAAGAAAATCAAGGAAGAAGACGTGACCACTGATGCATGTGAACATGGATGCATTCAGATCAAAAGCTGTGTGTGCACGATGCAGGTGGTCACGCAAATTATTCCAACCTGCCTGCTTTCTCCATTAACATTAGAGGTTGATGAGATTCAGAATTTTGTGTTGTCACTGACAGCTGTAAAAAGACCACAATTTCAATGTCACTATAATTGCATCTGTGGGTAAAGTACCCTACAGGGTGATTGAATTAAAAAGCAGGGCTTTGACTTTTGATCCATCTTTATCTTGTACACAAAGAAGAGGCTATGTGGCTTTCCAGTATACAGATATATAAATGTGTCTGCCTAGGGAAAACAGATTAGATCTCAAACAAACATCTGTCATTCCTACTGGGTGTGTATGTCTGCTTTTGTGTGCACTAGAGAGGTAGAATGAACTGTGTCTGAAATAGAGAGAGAGAGAGAGAGAGAGAGAGAGAGAGAGAGAGAGAGAGAGAGAGAGAGAGAGAGAGAGAGAGAGAGAGTGTCTGTGTGTTTTGGGGGGGTGAAAGAAGAGACAGACAAAAAACACACAAGGGAGAAAGAGTGAGTGAGCAACAGTGAAAAAGAGATGGATAGAGACAGAAGATATTGTCCTTTTAACATCTCACTACGTACCATCCAATAACCTGTGTGTGTGTGTGTGTGTGTGTGTGTGTGTGTGTGTGTGTGTGTGTGTGTGTGTGTGTGTGTGTGTGTGTGTGTGTGTGTGTGTGTGTGTGTGTGTGTGTGTTTTGGTTGGAACAGCACGTGGTGTTGCAGGTCTGGCTTCACCACAGGAGTCAGACAGTCTAGCTTAAGTCAGCATTTCTTCAGCTCTGAGGGGAGACAGGTAGACACCTACTGCATGGAGCAGTGTGTATTAGATGTGTGTACATTTTTAAGAGAACCTTTTTTAAAAGTGTATGTTTGTGTGTATACAATCCTCTAGAAAGAACCCTTCTTTGAATCAACAATTTTTTTGGCCACTTAGAGGCAATAGAAACATGTTTTAAACACAATATTAACATATTTCTTTACACATCTCGCAGATACAGAGCAACAGTATCATTCATTTGGAGCAGTGTTTCTGTCTACCCTGTGACTGTAATGGTTAAACCACACAGCCATTAAGATCTCTATCCCCCCGAGTGAAATATCTTTAGGTGCAAAATTTTCCAGTAAAACAATATGTGCTATAAGTGCTCAGAGAGAACAGTACAGAACACGAGCAGTTGAAGACACAAAACTGCATCACTATACATTACACATTTTCATTTGTTATAATAAAAATACTGAATATAGCTGCTTTAATGTGTAGAGTGTAAATACTGCAACATTCACTTAGATGTTGTTGAATAAATGTTTAACATGACACACTGAAGAATAATCTGCATAACTAACTGCTGCTGACATTAATTTATTTAAACATAATAAAGGGAACATCAGGGGAAAGTTTTAAATTCTATCTCTAACATCTCCATTCAATATGGGTAAATGAAGAAGCATGTTCATGGCTTAGTTCTGTAATTTCAACAAATATAGAGAGAACCAGATAGATTTTTAATTAACAGTTTACTGTGAGTATAGTAAAAAAGACTTGACAAGTACAGCTGGTGACAAGTTGTGTTAGTCTTCAGGCGAATCCGCTACAGTAATGTCTCCATTGAGTAGTCTGACCTTCTGCCACCTGTCATGCATCACTGCTTCCAATCAATCAGATTAATCCCACTGACTTTCTCCTGGATGGTGGGAGACCGAAGGTGAAAACCAGGTAGGACAAATGAGAGGAAATAGATGGAGGGAAGGGAGGGATGAAAGGATGAGGATATAAAGGTAAGATTGGCACAAAAGATTTAAGTTAAATGCTGGAATTAAGAAACAAATAAAAATGTAAAGACGAAAATTGTAGGGTTATGAAGCAAGGGAGCAGGCAGATAAGCAAGGGATGATTGGTTGTCAGACTGGAGATAAAAAGCACAAGGTCAACGTTAAGCCCAGAGATCACAAAGAGAGAATATGTCCACTTCTCTGGTACTCTCTCCTCCCTCCGCCTTTCTCTGAGTGACAATCTCTCTTTTTTTCCCCACTCTACTGTTAACATTCTCTCTTTCTTTCTCTGGGAAGAATTTTCACTCATTTTTATGACATTTTCTTTCTCCCCCCTCGTCCCTCTCTCTCTCACACACTATTTGATCGTAATCAGACATCCAATTACAGCTGTGCCCTCGGACTAGGACTATGTGCGTGTATGTGTTAAAGCTTTGCTATTTTTTTCTGAACACACCCACACCCATGCACCCCAACAGAGCATCAGATCCCTGCTGATGTAACTCCCAAGGTGGGATGCCCTGCTGTCCTCCAGCCCACGTCTTATCTGGAGATGAAGAAACTCACATTTGAAAATGCAGACACACACAGACACAATCCTGACAATCAAACTGTTTGAAATTTGGATTGGAGTTCAAAAAAAGACAGCTAAAAATGTATTTGTCTTTTAATTCTTTCCCCTTTACTTTCTTAATTGCACTAAGATGCATGCTTTCATATATGCATATACATATTATTAGTTCATACTACACTACATTTACTTTTGCTGTTGCTGATTCAGCCCATAGAAAAATTAATATTCTTGACATGACATGTGATTGAGTACAAACACCAACAACATTAAATAAACTAACAGTCTATCAGACATAGATGTTATAAATAATATGTCCTCTAATAGTAAATACATTTTTTTTTATTTCAAGTTTAATAAGCCCTGCATTTTCAAATAAAATACATAACTCAGAGCTTTTTTAAAAATGTGCATATTAAATAAATTGGATGGATCCTATTAAGCTCTTGGATGGTTTACAGTATTTTCTGGGGCTTTACAGTGTCCAACATAACATTGTATCCCCACTGACCCACTTGGCCAGAGTTTTACTGGCCCCACCAACCTGGCTGCCAGAAGTGAAAACATATACATGAATATTTTTCTGATAATTTTAGTGATTTATTCATTGTATACATAATTTGTAGCCTATGGTAAGGTTCCCTTTATATTTCTTTTTTTCCCCCACACTATGGTCGTGGTTATGTATTGGTTAAGTGTAAATATGCAAAATATAGAATTAGGCACATTATATATATATATATATATATATATATATATATATATATATATATATATATATATATATATATATATATAAATGTAACTTTACCATTGACACCACAACTCTAACACCATTAATGTTACCAAGCAAAGAAGAGTATGCTCCATGTGTCCTAAACCCCACCTACATGTTGACTGCATATACTTTTACTTTCCGCAGGCTGCTGCTAACAGTAGCACAACAGGCTGGTGTTCACATGAGACCACAACAATGGTGAACAGTGAAACAGTGAAATCAGTACATTCAAAGGTACTTTGTTGAACATACCCACAGAGGTTAAATACATGGGTCTCACTCCACTGTCTTGGTCAGACTAGTGTGGACTACTGAGACTGATGCATATGAACTGATGAAACTTCTCGCATAAGAGTTGAAACCTCTTCCTAGACCAGTATAAGTCCAATGTCATGAATGGATGCCAAAGTTCAACCCTTAACACGGAAATAAACACTAACCAAAAGCTGATTATAAGACAGTTACCTATACTATACGCTAGATTACGCCAACATATTATAAACACATATAACATATGTTATGAATAATGCTAACTAATACAGTTTTTTTTATAGATACTAGACAACATGAAAGAAATAGAGGCTTAAAATAAAAAGAACCACACAGTTTTACTTCTAAGATGGACAGTACTTAATGGAGCATGCTTTCTATGTCTGTTAAATAATTATGCAGGCAAAATATTTGATGTTTCTATCAATTTTCACACACCAGACCATAAACGGTATTAATACCACCCCACAATAAACAAGGATTCATTAATCAGCCAGACTGTGAAACAAAAAAAAGCAGAAACTTAATTCATAGCAGTTGTGGTCGAGTACACACACAAACACACTCCATGTTTAACAGTTTATCAATGTTTATCTCTTCTAAATCAATAGAATCAGTCAGCAGTGAACAAAGAACCAAATGTGAAAATGTATCTGTAAGTATTACGGTATAAAACAAAACAGACACTCACGCAAACATTAAATATTGAATAGGAACTTCAACGATAAGTCAAGAGGAATAATGGACACAGACAGTTAATCAGCTGGCCTATACGAAATTCAACCGGAAATGTGTTCCTATTGGAATTTGCCAATGAACAGACTATATGCCATGGGTGGTATTATGCATGGTGAATAGCAATGACTATGCAGGATTATTGCTGCCGATAGCATCTGTGTGGGCAAACACGATGCCTAAATGGCAATGAAAGGAAAAGCGTGGCTGTCTGTGAATACATTATGGACTCTGTATATGTGCATGTCTTTGCGTTTGTATCCGACAGGCACTCACATCGACCACAGAATAGCAGCCTATTGTGTACTATGCTGTATCAATACAGTTAGATGGGTGGGATGGTAATTCTGTGTGAGCTTTTCAAATATCGACCATATCTCGTTCTATCCCTCTTTTTTCCTGTCACAACATGAATCTGGAAGGAGGAGGGGATGGTGTACATCTACAATGAATTTCTTTAATGTAATTCTTTATTTAGTGGTGGATTAAATTCTTTTAGAATTTCTAGTGTATATAGTTATATCTTGAGGATTTTCAGAAAACAGGATTACTTTTTATTGTTAAGGCACTTATTGGCATCTGATGAACAGTTAAATTGCTTTTCTAAAAAGTAAGTTTCCTGCAATTTTGGGAGGCAGACCTCAACTGTGAGTGTTTTCTTTATCATCACCAACCCTCAATCTGGTTGCTAGTTGTTCACAGAAACCCCTTAATTCCTACACTATACCCTGAACAATCCTGTCTGTGGTTGAACACAGTGGAATGACATTTCCAATCATTACTTCAAAGAAGCTCAGCATAATGAAAAAATGAGCTATACCTATAACAAGCTATTAAATGGAATTGATCCACTTTTCTCACTGGTATTAATTACATTCTTAAATATCAGCTTTTCCAGCATTGAGCTGATTCTCATTCATAGAGTCTCATAGAGTCTAGGCCAATGCGGCAAGCTGTTTTCTTCACGCTGAATATGAAGAATGCCTTACTCTTTGGCCAGGTGCTGTGAATGCACTATTGCGTTGGCCAACATTGCCCCATGCATAGATTTCACTAGATCAATATGTCTGGCACATGAAGTATTCTTCAGGTATTGATGCTCACTCCGTTGGCCTAGGGCTCTAGTTCTTGCACCATCAATGGACAAAGAGCTTACTGCCAAAAGCTTAGATTAGCTTAGATGACAGGATGAAAAAACCTAAAGCGGTGCTGCGTGGACCAACATGAGTCACATGGCTCTATTTTCATGATGGAGCATAGAGGGTCTTTTAAGTAGGAGGAAAGGTGCGGTAACGGCGTGTTAGGGGCGATAATGCTGCAGAGCGATTTAGGTGTAAAGGATTATGGTGATTTTGAGCTTGCACTGCACACCTGTTCTGACTATTTCACCGGCACATTGAACAAAGTGCAGGGAATTGCCCTCAAACTTCCTAATAATTTTTCATCATTTAATCCCACTGCTCATAATTGTGTCTGGTAATTAGTTTGCTTAAAAATGGTTGCCACGGTGCAAATGACTGTGCCCAGTGCAGTTGGAAATTCAATGCAACAGCAGAGTCTAGAGTTGATGGGACTGCTATGTGTATGTATGTTTGTCTATTTTTTAGATGTCCGTCTGTCTATGCTAGTAAGTTTCCCACATGTACTCCATGTGTACTCTACAGGATGAACATATACTGCTCACATCAAAGTCAATTAGAAGACTGGATTTGCACTGGATCGTACTATACAGTTGTCTTAATATGCTCTCTTACAGTTTGCTGTTTGACTTCCCTCCCTGATGTGAACAGCAACACACTGCCTAGCACTACTACACCTTATTTCTGACTTCAAATCCACTCAAACTTCTGTCTGTCTTTGTATCTGTCCATTTGTCTCATTTTACTTCTCCTTTTGGCAGTTGCCTTCATCAATTTAGGTGATGGAAGCTAACGGATGTCTTTCTCTGCCCACTGCCTCTCTATCATTATTTCATCCACCTTCTTTATTTCCCATCACTTCTTCTAGACTCCCGGGGAGGTATCAATAGCATGTCTTCCTCTCTCCGGCCCATGCTATAAGTATCAAACTGTGCCTCTGCTGTCTCCTTCATTCCATCCCTCCACATGCATCAGTGCCAGGTAGTCAGTGTGTAGGATCTACGTCATTTGTCTATCTATGCTCTTACTTTTCCTGTATACTCTGTACTTTCAGCAGCTGCCTTTGTTGTGCACCTTTTTTGCCCTTCCACCCATCTTTCACTCGGTACTACCAGAGAGCAATATCAGTAGCATGTGGCTTTCCTTTACTCCATCTCAATTACACTACACACTACAAAAGTCAACAGAGACTCAAATAGACACTGTGTGGTTGATCCATCTAATCACGGCCTCTATATCACCAGCATGAAGAAAACATTAGGTCTATATTTACTTTGGAGTGAAGCCAGCAGTTGGAATGTGCACTGAAAACCATGTTGGCCATTATGGCGGGACTTAGAGAATAGTTTGCCAGAGGGTTAAGTTAACATTGGCAGGGCAATGCAGCTTTAATTATAGAACATTCACTCATTAAAAGAAGCCCAATGTGCTTTACAATTAAAAAGAGACATAAACATCAAGCATATGCAACACAGTGGTACAAAAAAATACAGAGATGGCATGCATTTGTATTTGCCAATAACACCTCAGCTATTCAGGCAGAATGTTCCAGATAGCAGCTCCATAGTAACTAAGTACACCTTTAGCATCTTTAATGCAGACCTGAACCATGTAGCACCTTCAAAACCTATATATGATACTTGAATGGGAAGCCAATGAAGCACTATAAGCATTGTGGAGTAATGTAATGATGTTTTCTTGTACCCGTAAGAACCCGTAAGAGTCTGTACACGCTATTGAATGCTTTGATAAGCTGGTGAAAAGACCATTGTCATTGCTTTTAGGATGCATAATATCTGAGGATGCACAACTCAAGAAATTCTAATTATACAACCAAAAATCTTTCTAAATGACTTAATTCCTTGAACCCTTTTTTGTTAAAGAAGTAGAACCAAATCTGGAGCAATTCTGAACTCTGACGTCCCCTAGAATTCACAGTTGCTAATTGCCTCACCACAGAGGAGACAGAAGGCAACAATGCACAACCTGAACTTGCTGCATTAATCCGCTCAATACAAGAGGAAGTAAATTAAACAATTGATAAACTGCAGCCTCAATTAGATTTTTTTAGTAGTTAAACTGAATGAGTACACATATAGCTGACTAAAAGCCAGCACTGTCTGGATTGCAAGAAAGAATGAGTGAGATACTTAAAATGTTGAGTGTGCTACTAAGAGTTGCAACACAACTGAAAAAGTTGGAAAATTTCAGCCACAGATTTAACAACAAAGTATTTGTAGTCAACAAAGATGTGGACAAGAACTTCCCATTGAATTCATGTCATTGTTTCTGAAGGAGGCATTTAAAGATAAAAATCCCTCTTGCCAACCTAAAGTGGAAATTGTAAAAATAGGACCAATACTTCTAGGAAGTATTATTTTCCTTTGGTTTTAAAAGAAAGCTTGAATTGCAATGTACACTGATGATTCCACAATTTATTTAGCAGAAACAATGATTGATGATTTAAATTCAAATCTAGGT
Source organism: Lepturacanthus savala (assembly GCA_030544235.1). NCBI lineage: Eukaryota > Metazoa > Chordata > Actinopteri > Scombriformes > Trichiuridae > Lepturacanthus > Lepturacanthus savala. The sequence goes on from CM060474.1 coordinate 14,633,188, forward strand.
GAGGAAATGAAGTTGGTTGTAGATTGGATAAACACTAATAAACTGGCATAGTATTTGGAATAATCTATTCCGTATGCATATAAAGAGGGAATTTAAATAATATGTTAATTAAGCAGGTTAATTAAGCAGTTATTATAGACAAATATTATGGGACAAATACATATTCTGAGAGTGGTAACGAAAATTGAAAAATGGAAGGTCTCTCTTTAATTAAGAGATGTGAAAAATATCTCATCAGAAAAGTAATTCAAGCTTTGGTTTTGTATCATATGGATTATTGTTCCGTTGTTTTAGTCCAATGCTTCATTAGGGAATATCAGAAAACTGCTACTGGTCCAGAAAAAAGCAACATTTGTACTGTTGATTAAATGCATGAATGTCTCTCTTGGTTGGGAGTGAAAAATGTTATTGTACTAATTAAGAGTTTTGATTATGGGCATCATCACAACAAGATGACGATTTTTTTTTTTTTATATAAAATTACTTTTGATACACTTAATTATCCAAGAAGGTATACTGCAGGTGGTTGTTTCAGCTCTTCTAAATACATATTATCATTTCAACATTAATTACATTACATAATTTCAAAATGTAGATAGTTTTAAAATAAAGGTCAAAGTTACTATTAAAAAATGCATTTTGGTAGTATTCCTAGTATAAATCATGGAGATCTTGATGGATTCAATATAGGGCCTTGTATTGTATTTACTGTATTGTCTTTTGTAGTGTATATTATGCATGTGTGTGTGTGTATGTGTGTGTGTGTGTGCACGCATGCACATGTGTGTATTTGTTTCGTATTGCTTTGTGATGTGCAGCTCTGTGACAGAGCAGAGTATATTGGCCTTTAGTGAGTACATAAGGTGGGTCTAACACAGACAAATAGGGATAAAAGACAGAAACATAATCTGTGTGAAAAACTACAGACAAGAAATATCCACAGCCAATCAAACATGAGGCAAAGACAGACACAAACAGTTTTTTTGCAAAAAGATACATACAAAAGCATCTGTAAACATGTGAAAACTCACTTTCAACTGCAGCCAGCTGAGAATGCTGACTGGAGAAAAAGGGGGGTGTCAGTGAATGTGGTTTTATAGTTCAATTATGAGACAACTTAAAACACCCTGATTAAGGAGGGATCACTGGATAGAGAAGAATGGAGAGGGGTAGGGAAAACAACAGAACAACCATGATCACCATTTCTCTAGAGACGGGTTCAGGACTCATAATTTGAATAATGTTATCATGGAAATGAACATTCCAAATACGTGGTTGTAAAAACAAACATGTTATTACTAAGCCGACATGTATAAAAGTTCCATCAGCTGGTAGTTCCCTTAGAGACTGGAAAAAAAGGAAAATCCCTAAAAAAAACACTGTACCTGCTAAATTTCAAACACACATGCACACTCATGCAAACACACTCGCACACACACTCACACACACAGTATTAGATTTCCTATTCGAGAGAGAAAAAGAAGATCAATGTGGCTTTTCTCCTGGGTAACTCGTAATCTCTCGGATCATTCTCTATTTGTCTGTCTGTCTGACTGTCCACGGATAGACAGAAACTTAACACACACACAATAAAAGCTCAGACCTGACGACCATGAAGAATATATACATACAAATACATACAAAAAGACATCACAGGTAGTTGAATAGAAAGAACTCTTTGTTGTGTTGTGGCAAATAAGATGAAGTAAATTATGTCTGCATATTCTACTTAAGCCAGTTAAATGATGTGCCTGGCTTTGTGGTGCTGGGAAAACTAAAATATTTAGTTAGTAGTTTACCAAACTACTGAGTACTTCACAATGAAAACTACTGTGAAAATTGTTGTATGTACAGCACACTTAATTTTTTGTCACCAAAAAGCTTGGTGTGGGCTATATATCAGGATACAATGGATAAAATGCTGAAACAGGTCATTTCATCCAGGAGACAGCACAATTAAGATAGCAAGTCACCGTAAAGATATTTGGTTGGCTAAATCATGTTGTTGGATTTTATTAAGAGAGGTTTGTTTGAGTGAATGAAACTCTACACATTTCCTCATGTTAGATGATTTCTGATCTGTGCTCTGCGTCCAACAGTAGGGATTGGGGCAGGTTATTTCTGGAAGCCGGTTTATCTACAGATGTCTTTTCTTTCTCTCCAAACCAAATGGGACTGGTAAATAAAGGTAGGAACACCAAATGAAGCAGTTTCATGTTAACTGTTAAGTTGTGCTTCACCAAAGTAGTCCAGCACTGCGAGCCAAGATACCAGTGCTTGTTGCTCTGATGAGTTAAGATTCAGAGATCTGTGACTGAAATCTTTCTTCTGGTTAAAGATAGTTAAAAAAACATTGAAATCCACCACAAAACAACTAAACGTCCCCCAGAAAATTGACACAGCACAATATTCAACATGTTGAATTATTTCTAGACATTATCTGCATTTAATCAGAAAACTGAAATACTGTGGCTTTAACTATCTAAACTACAAAACATAATGTAGTAACTACTGGAAAAGTTACTGACATGTTCTATAGTTATAATACCACTCAACTACTACAAATTGTAGTTAATTTGCAGTTATTTGCAAAATTGATTAACACAAAATTAGTGAGCCATTTTTCAGTGGAGTTGCTGTCATTGTCCCATAACTAACGTAAAACAGGTCAGCAGGTGTGGAAGTAGCACAAAGTGTGAGACATCTGTAATATATGTAAAGGAAAATAACTTGTTGCTTGAGGAAATGGCCGTGGCGATGCGATAGGAGTGAGGAATGAGTCGAGTGAAAAGAGAGAGGGAGAGACTTTATTGTCAAATATTTTTTATACCTACTTCTACTGCCTAACCGATTGTTGGCTGTTGTTGGTAGTTCATCTTTTTTCATGATTTGTAATCACTAGAATTTGTAGAGTTTCAAATATTTTCACAGTTCAAAAATTGCCACCAGTAAAAACTTCGAAGGCCAACTGCTATATTCAGCTGTGATGGAGGTGTTTTTATTCTGCTGCATAGCAAGCACACACAGTGAAGGTATGTTCATATTAAGAAGGCACTAATTCCCTCCTAAGGTTGTGTGCATGAAGATGTTGTTTTTAACATTGTGTTTATTTATCTCTCTTTTACTCAGAGTATCTATACAGTATTGTGAGTTTGAGTACTGTATATGAAAGGTACAGGGGAACGTGGTGTTAACGTATTTTTTTTTCCTCCGTTTCCATTAAAGAACATCAAAAGTGATCCGTCTATCTACTAGCTACCCTTTGACCCTGTAATCCAGGAAGTGTGACACTTATCTGCTCCTTTGCAGGCCCCCATGCTGCTCGGCCACATAACACCATTATTTCATCCTTCCCTCTGCAGGGGCGTCAGGGCCCATCCATCGATCCCCTCCCTTCTTTAATCCTGTGCTCTATATTCATCTTTTCTCTCTCGCTGTCTACCCCCTGCCTTCTCATTCGCTCTGCCCTCCCTCCCCTCCCTGCTTCACTCCTTTCCACTCTCTACTGTTATCGACTTCGCCCATCCCATTCTCTCTATCTCCATCTACCAAATATCTCTCTCCTGCCCTCCCTCTGTCCTGGTCTCACCACCCCTCCTCTTTCTAAAAACTCTACATCCATCTATCCATTCCTCAAAGGCCCTTGCGGCCAAGGCTCCATAATGAAATCTCAGCAAGCCTTATTGTGTTGATTAAAGCTGTCAGAAAGGAACTAAGAGAGGTAAAATACAGTCAGCAACAGGGGAAAACAAGGGCATAATGGTGCATTGCCAATGTCCTTGTTTCTGCTACCGTTTAGCCTTCCTTTCTGTCTAAGATGCTTCTACTTTTTCTTTATTTTACTTCATTCACACTCTAGGTCTTTGTTGGGCTGTTATTGTCCCTTTATCCCTCAGCCTCCCTCTCTCCAGTCATTTCAGTGTAAGATATCTCACATCAAGAGATATGTTCAAAAAAAAGAAAACTGACCTTAACTTAATGTGATTCTGTCAAACTGCATATACCTCTCATGCCACTCTTCACTAGCTGTTTCTCATAGTTATCTTACCACAGGATATAAGTGCACAAGCATCAGATGTAACAGCAGTAAAATTAATCACTATTATCTTGTCCATGCATTAATTTCAAGTAGATTGGATTACTGTAATTCTCTTTTCATCAGTCTTCCACAACAATCCATTGACAAATTACACAATTCAGAATTCTGCTATCAGACCTTTTACTAATGCAAGAAAGAGAGCAAATCACTCCAATTTTATCCAACATGCACTGGCTCCCGGTGTCTTTTAGGACTGATTTTAAAGTGCTTTTATTTGTTCACAAGGCTCTTAATGGTTTGGGATTGGCCTACAAATCTATTTTTTGAGACCTTCAGTCTCTTAGATCATCCACTGCTTTTTCTTGTATTTTTTGAATACAAAATATCACACATAAGAATATGCACTATGCACCAATGCTATGGAATTTCATATCCAAGGATACAAGACATGCAAGCACTGTGAACATGTACAGTACGTGACAATTAAAAACATATTTACTCAACATTGCTTTTGACTGTCACCCTTCATTTGTTTTATTCTTATCTTTTACATATCTCTGCTCTGCTCAATTACATTCCTTTATTTCTACTTTTTGAACATTATTTGCCCTTAGTATTTGATTGCTTGATTTTATCACAGTATTCACACTTGTTTGTATTCTCTGTACTCTCGTTTCTTCATTATATTGTAAAACATGTTGCTACATGCTATGTATGAAATATTCTATATAAATATGTTATTACGATTGCTTTGATCCCAAATAATCAGAAAAGAAGTTCTGAGGAGGACTAGAGTTTCTCCTAAATCATGTTGATTCAAATAAATAGGTTGTATGAATTTTCACAATTTCAGACCCATGGGTCTAACATAGTGAATGTGTACAGAACACAGGAAGTATATGTGAAATTCACTTGTGAAAGTAAATTGGGAATTTGCAGCATATGCCAATGCAGACACTCATATTTAGCTATTGAAATATATAAAGATTTACTATTGACCTTGAATGGGAGAGAGAGCACGCAAGTATGAAACATGTAAACATAGAGTAACCCTGTGAAATCAAGGTAAACACACACACATACTCAAACTACATGATTGCTTGAAGGCCCACACACAGGAGCACATGAAAGGATCAGACATTATCATTACCAAGCAGACCTTCAAGGTAATTCCTCCAGAGGCTAACGTTCCATTAACGTTACATTAGCAGAGAGACAGGCATATGACATCTCGACATGGCTGCATATCAACTGTTTCTCTTTCAATTATGAAGATGACAGAAACCGCAGGCAATCTAGCAGGACATCCATGAGGCAGCCTTGGAAGTAATCTGACTATACTGTATCCACATGAGATGAGTGGGTAAAATGAGTGAATTTGACATTTAATTTGACATATTTTACAAAGTGCTGCAAAAGTTGAGAGTTAGGCAATGGTGTCATTATAGTCTATTTTAAAACACTGAAAATATATATATATATATATATATATATATATATATATATATATATATATATATATATAAACACACATGCACACACCACACTTTTTTTTTTTTAATTTACCAACTCAGAATAAAAAAAAACATTATTCTGTTGCACTTGCATTAAGTCACTCTGGATGAGATTCAGCAAAAAAAAAAAAGACAAAATTGGAAATGTTTCCAAAAGTATTTTGACAACTAGACAGAGATGGATAAATAAACCACTTTGTGGGCACAATATGAGAGAGAAGGCAATTATAATTCTGTCAGCCAAACTGCAGAGACAGGTGTAAATTGACAGGAAAGGATCAGCAAAACTGACAAAAAGGTACAGCTTTCCACTTTCTGATCTTCCTCTCATTTGTATCCAGAGTGCAGACATTTGTTTTTTATTATTACAGAGTGAGTAACCATAGGCCTACAACAACAAGCACTTGTACGAACTGATTCATTTGAGAATATGCATGTATGAGTGACTTAGGAACATTTGTGGCATTCATCAGTTTACTTAGTTATTAGTTACTAACAGAAGTTTGCTTACCCTCCCGCAGACAGCTCAGCTGCTGCCACTGCCAGTCAGACATGCATCACTTCCCAAAACTGACCAGCTCCCTCTTTGTGTGGCCACTTAACTACACCACTCTCCCCAGGGGGGATTTTAGATAGAATTATGGTACCAAATCTCTGAACAGCATGGTGATTCACTTCAAGCAAATAATGCTGCTTTCAAGTCAATTGTATTTGTAAAGCCCAAAATCACAAATCACAGATTCACCTTAGGGGGCTTTAGAGTGTGTATAGAAATACAGCATCCCCTGTCCTTACACCCTTGATTCGAATAAGGAAAAACTCCCAAATGAAGGTTTTCCCAATCTATTAAATGCAGTCAAGTTTACTGATTTTATATAATGAAAACAGTACAAAGTATCAGAATCAGCATTTGGAAATGAAATTAAATGAATTTTATTATGTAAGCAATTTACTAACACCACAATGTTGTTGCTCTAATCATTTTAGGTGAATAAAGATTAGGAAAGGCTCCAATAATCATAGGTTTGCCTAGTCTAAGTTCATTACAAGGTGGACATGGTGGTCCAACCATTTACCAACCAACTGATTCTGCCACAAAATGAATCAATAACTTGATCAGAATGTAATTTTTGAGGGTTATTGGTGGTCTGGGTAAAGCTTGTTCATCAGAAGACTGGGCTACAGGAAAACACATGACCCGGCCATTTCTCCAACAGCCTGAATCAATGGGAGGATGATCAGGGAAGATATTGGCAACATGACAGCCGGATGAGCAATACTCTTCTCAGCACTAAACAACTGATAGGCAATCTATCCTAGCTACATCCAAGAGACACACATAGGGTCAGAGAAAACAATGAGGTAATGCACACATACACAGTGAGCAAATGTGGTAATGTCAACACCAACCATATGAGAGCCTCTGCAATTTTATACAAGTTTGAGGTTAAAATGAAGGTTGCAGATTGCAACCGAGTACCTTAAGTATGTACGATAAGCTATGGTGGTATCAAAAAACACAAAAGGCTGTCTCTAGTCTCAACAGTGAGAGACCTGCTCCCAGGTAAAACAGCTCATCTAAGGTAATAAAAACACAATTCTCATTTTGATAGAATTATATACTAATTAAAATAATGAATATTATGATATATTTCTGCCAAGTCTTACACACTGTACCTTTAAACATTATATTTTCAAAATTATGCAGAAGCATGCATGTCTTTACACACCCTGCTATTACCTCATAAAAAGGAAAAAAAAAAAAAGAATGAGGGTGGGAGTATTCCCCCCATTTTTCTCTGGTGTCCCCCAGGCAGCTCTTATTTCTTGTTACCAGCTGGATGGCTCCTGGCTTGTAAATAAAAAAGGAAGACAGGTAGGAGGGGAGAGAGATAAAACAGGACAGAGATGGGTGAGGGGGATGTAAAAGACATAAGACATTAGGAATTCACACTGTGCACTGGAGAGCCCTGACAGTAAAAGAGTGAAAGGGGATTAGAGATGGAAAGAGGTGACTGAGGAGGAGGAGTAGGAAAAGAATGGAGGGAACGGAGATGGTGGAGGAGTTGGAAGAGAGATTTAGAGAAAGACAGCTGTAGGAGCCTAAATGCACTTTATTTATATTTGAATAATCAGCTTGCAATAATTACAATCATAATATAATCATTGTGCAATGAATTCTTAAAAAAGGAATTAACGAAGGAATTAAAGGAAGTAATATTTCCAGTATTTACAGGTTGATATTTCATATTTACACTACTGATAATGTAGATAAAGAAGAAGAAGAATTCTAAAAGAACTAAAAGAATGTAGATAAACAATTCATGGACATGATTTAAAATGCATACAATCTAATATGTATTATATTTGCACAAGCAGGTAAGCAGCTCTCAACGATTCTTGCTTAAGTTTGACTGGGTAATTTGATAACTTAAGTAATAAACAATTCTACTGTACCAATTATTTCTTGCATTGAAGTAAACCAGACAGCTTAATGGTCCTATAGATTTTTTTGATGTGGAGTCGGATAAGGGGAATAGGGGGTCGAGCTAAGGCTTCATTCATGGGAAACATACAAATGGCTGAAGTTGAACAGGGAGACAGAGAGGGAAAGGGCTCAGAGACATGTAGGGTAGATGGGAAGGGTGTATGCAGACAAGGGAAACAGGAGTGATGAAAGCTGTGATGCAGTAGACTGAAAAAAGGAAGTGGTGGAAAGAGTGAAAGAGTGAAATGCAAAAAAAGAGAGAGACAGACAGGAGTGTTTGCGGTGCCATAAAATGCCAGCTGTATCCCACTGCAGTCTCCCCCCTCTCATCACAGCACTGTTTGAGTTATCACTATGTTTGCTACCTAACACACACACAGACAAACACACACAGAGACACTCAGACACATACACGTTCACTGATTACTTGAATCTCCTCTCCAGGTCTTTATGAGCTGGGGGCTGCTAGGAACAGTAACATTTACTGGCCGCTCGTGGATGCATGTGTGTGCATGTGTATAAAGCAGCATGATGCCTACGCTTGTATATCCAGTGTGCACATGTGCATACTAAACAGTACTTCCAGGTCCACTGTGGAGAAAATTTGGTTCTATGAGTTTGACCCTCTAGACTCATGAAATCTCCTGTCTAGGTGGCCTAATAGACAGAAATCAGATCAAAAGATACATACTGTATATATTAGTCTTACATGAAATATTAAGTACATTTCAAATCAAAGCTGAGCATTATATGCCAAACTTGTTCAATTTCTGTCTGCCCGAGCAGAAAGGCAGCGGAAATAACTCTAAGTCTAAATCTTGCTTTAAATAGGTAATCCATCACAGTGAACAGCTCATTGCCTTTATTTTTGTTGTCAAAGTTACATAGTTTCATGCTATCTAGAGGATTTGGGTGTGTGGGAGGGAGGAAAGGAGGATGAGAAGGAGGGAGGGAGGGAGGGAGGGAGGGAGGGAGGGAGGGAGGGAGGGAGGGAGGGAGGGAGGGAGGGAGGGAGGGAGGGAGGGAGGGAGGGAGGGGATCTCAGATCTAAGACTCTTTTTGCGCATTCTCTTTTCCAAAATATTCATATTAAATCAGTCATTTGATAATGCTTTTTGGCAGCCTGTTATTGGTTTTCCAATGTCCGAGTATCCTTGTGTATAGCGCCAAGGAGAGTTTTGATGGTGACACCTGTTTACATTTTAAACATGCAAAGCAATGGGTACTCTCCCTTAATTTGGATAACTTGTTTCTGCATCATTCATCTATATAAGAAGAAATACTCCATGCTAGTTTACATTTGCATGTGTTATCTGTCTTTAATCTCATCTTGGAAGTTAACTGTTTTACCCATTGTTGCTGGAGAGCCCAGGTATAAAGGAGATATTGTGCTCAAACATAACTTATATTTCCCAATAGATTCTAACTCGACCCATAATTACTTCCTTGAGATATGAAAAAAAGTCATCCTCACCAGTAGAGTGGATATTAAGAATAAAATAAGTATGAGAATCCTCACAAAGAAAGACTCAAGACCACTAATTCATTTATCACTGATTTCCTCTGCACTGAGTTGGAAAGTGATGCGGAAAGCAATCGAGTGTAATACATGCGCACACATGCCCTGCTGACATGCAAAAACACACACACACACACACACACACACACACACACAGTTTGCTTTATCAGCGGTTTCCACCAGTTATAGGTCTGTCTCAATCATTCTTATCTTAATAAGGTTGGTCTTAACTGTAATGCGATGGACTGCATCTCTCTGGTAATGGTAATGGACTCACAATGACACACACACACACATTCACTATCTACCGTATTTTGCACCTTCTCTTACAAAAGACACAGTTTCTCTCTCACCTTCTGTTCCTCTTTCACATGTCCCATCTCGAGTTTAAATGACTGTCTGTCCTGGCAGGCTTGTCTAACACGAGTCTTCCTCTAATCTCCCATGTATAATCTTGCCCCACAGTGTCACACTTGAGATTGAGAATTAAAGGTGAAGTTAGGACTTGAACATGCCATGACATCATTGAGGACTCAGAAACAACAAAGTACTAACACATCTTAAAAGCTATTATTTACATTGTATATTAATCACAAGCTCACAATTGACACTCATTTAAAATGGTCATAACAATTTCATTACAGCCTTTAGTGACATCTTTACATTGTTTTTTTTTGACTAGTTCAAAGATACTCAATTTATCAATTTACAAAGTCATTCTTTGATTATTGACAGATCCAATGAGCCAATTTGAACATAAAAAATCAGCTTCCTCCTTTCAGGACATGTCATGATATTTAGCATTTTAATACAATTGTGAAATGATTACTAGATGAAAACTACTTTGTAAAAGAAGTGTCAATATTTTATCGCATTTATTCACTCATTTAGATTGTATTATGTAAACATATTTATTGTTTTGGTCAAGAAGTAACATGACTCAAGAAGTGCTTAAATGATATCATAATTTTTAGATGAGTAATTCTGAGTAGCTAACTGAGTGGATTGCTATCTTAAATTATAATTTGATATAATGAGATATAGTTATTAAGAGAAATGCCCTTTCTATTTATCTCCATCGCTGTCTCAGGGGAGATCTCACTAAATTTTGAGGGCCCTTCAAACCAATTTACAGCTCTGCTGATTCTTCTCTCTCTCTCCCTTCCTCAATCCCTTGATGACCATCTGTCTATCATTCTATCTTTTCCTTCCCTCCAAACTGCCCTTCACTCTACCTGTCACTCATTTCTTTCTCCTTCCCACCTGCAAACCCACTCCCGCATTCCCTTTAATTTTATCCATCCCTATTTCTCTCTGCTTTTTTTATCTTTTCACCTTCCCTTTCCCCCCATCTCTGTCACTGCCCTTCATTACTGCAGCTGGTCCAACTCTCCTCCTCCCTTCATCTTTTTCTCATCCTCTCTGTTTTCTTCTTTTGCTCTGCAGGTGGAATGAATAGCAATTGGTGCCTCCCAGTCACTTCAGAGGCAAAACCCAGAGACAAAAGCATCTCAGTAAAACATTATGAGGCAGATCCATAATGGTCATCAAAGCTAACAAGGGGGAGCATTTGGATCACTCTCTCTCTCTCTGTGTCTCCCTCTCTCCCCTTTAACACACATACAGTGTCAATGTACACACACAGCTAAAGAGAGGCACACTCCTTTGAGTACACACATGAGCAGAGGAAACACACATGAACAGCGTTAATAACAATTGCACTAAATTCATTTTAACTCAATTATGACATCCTCTTAAATTTTAGATAATTAAAACAGTTACAGCATTAATGGTGTAGGGGAGGACACAGTGCTTTGGCTAAAAGAGAGGAGTGGGAAATCAAAGGAGGGAGGATTTTTAAGTACCGGTATGTAGAGCTAAGAATGAAGGGAGAGATGGATTAGTAGCAGGACAGAGAAATAGGAGGCCAGGGTCAAAAGAGAGCATAATCTGTGATAATTTAAAATAGAGAGGAAACATATTTAGAAAAAAACTTCACACCCAATGTAACTGCATTTTTAATGGAGGTTGTGCCATTTTCACAAGCTAGATGTAGAAAAATAGGGTGTAAGCCATGGTATAACACCAAATAAACACACAATTTCTGACATTTTCATGAAGCTACTGCTCAGTTTGGTGTTAAATTCACTACATTGAGTTAAATCACGAAAGCTAGAGAGTGTTGCAAACTATTCAAAATTTAAATTTACACCACTCAGACACAGCACTGTTTAGATCGTGCAACAGATGTTAATTATATGTAGGGTTTACGGCTGGGTGTACATCTAACTGGTGCAACCAGCCCCAGGACTTCAAGGTCTGGAGCATAATGACCCATAAAACAGCAAATTGTTGTTTTACCACTTTGGTTTGTGTACTCTGCTTTTTCTTTCTTCCTTTCCCTACTCACATATGGTTTCTACAATCCTGTGTTCAATCAAACTTCCTGGTATTGTTTTGGGTTTCACACCACAAGCTTCAGGTGAGGAGCTAAATCACCTGAGGCAGGTTTTCTCTCTGCAAGGAGACACAAAAAGGCAATAAGAGAGACAGAAATGGAGCTGTATTGTTTGATAAGAGAAAGACAGAGGGGAGAAAGCTCCACCTCTAGCCTCTGCCTTCCTTTCTTTCTCCCCTTTCTATCTACTTGGTTCTGCCCTCTGTATACCTTTGTTTTTCAGCTTTCTTCTGCTGCATATTTTCTTTTGAGGCTTTTATGTGACCAAAGAAAGAATACAAATCAAGTCAAAGACAGAAAGAAAGGACAGGAGAAAACATGAGATTTAAAACATTAAGATGATTATAGACAAGAGGGAGAGAAAGAATTCACATGAATGTCAGTGACACGGCTGCTTCCGCGACTATGCATATAAATATGAGTTCCAGTCACAGGGGAATATACTGTAGCAAAGTGCTTGGAATAATTTCCCTCACATGACATCCACTTTTCTCCCTCCCTCTATTCCTTCCCTTGTCATCTCCTCACTGCCTCCTCCATGACGGCAATGCAGAGAGGTCTCAGCTCTCACCCGCTGGGGATTTCCCTCCCTCAGGATTCTGTGATCTCTCTCCCTCTCTTTCAATTTCAACTTCAATGCCCTCCATTGGCATCACAGTTGAACAATATTGGCAGAGCATCAAAGCCTCTCCCTCTCCTTCTATCCCTCTTTTTATTATTTCTATGCCCTTCACACTTTTCTCTGCATTTCTCTAACTTTCAATTTTTTATTCACATTTCTATTTCAATGAGCTTAACTGGTATCACTGGAAAAAGCATCAAAAGCACCCCTGACCCTCCTCTATTCTAGTTTCAGTTGAATTTGCCTCATTGATATCAAAGTTGAGCTTTAGTACCAGTACATCAAAAAAACATATTTTATGTACTTTTGTCCTCCTTTACCTGTCTTCTGTCTCGCCTTTTTAGTCAAATCTTCTTTCTCCTTCAGTTTCTCAGTTTTCAATCTCAATGTGCTTCCAAGTCCATGGATCAGATTTGCAATGAGGCAACAGGTGTGCAGTGTGTATGCAGTCAAGAGACCACCTCTTGAAACCAAGAGACCAACCTCTTGAAATATATTGTTATTCTCAGAAATGCTATCATAAGCATCATACTATGAAAATAAACATATTAAAAATGTTGATTTGGGAATTAAAGCATTCTCTTGAATATTCATTTGATTCCACGCTGGAAAATGTTTTTATCTAATTCAAGTAAGGGTAGCTGATATGGCAAAATATATAGCCTTATAATTTACAAACCTAAAGGAAAAAAAGAAAGACTATTTCGTCCAAAAATCCTTTTAGTGCAGATTTTATTCAAGTTCTCTGAAAAGTTTTGGTTATTTTGGTTGCTAGCTTTCCCCTGAGCCACAGAAACCAGAAGAGGGCAAGCAGTAATGGTGGTGGTGTTCAGTGGGAGGTGGAGGGTGGATGGAACTGCTCAACCTTGAGCCACTTACTCCACTGGGTGGTCATCCAGGGGAATCAGAGAGTGATGTGCTACACTTCTGTAAAAACTAGCAAATAGTGGTTTGGCTAGGAAAACAACAGAAAGAAAACAGCTTTGGATATGTGTATGAGCCATAGAACTGCAACTGATAGAATGCGCACTGTAGAATGGTATTAAAGAGGAGTCTTCCATCAGCAATTCAATTGCATATCAATGTATGATGGGCAAAATACTTAACCCCAAATAACCCCACACGGCTGTTCCGTCCATGTGAATGTGTGTGAAGGATTAGATTCTCCTGATGAGTGGCACCTTGTATAGCAGTCACCGCCATCAGTGCATGCATGTGTTTGGTCATTAAACTCTTGTATTGTAAACCATGTTGAGTGGTTGAAAAGACAAGAAAGGAACTATAAAATGCAGTCCATTTACCATTTAATAATTCACGATCTATTATTCCTTGTCTAGTGTGTGGTGGGTATAAATGAGTTGCTCTCGGTCATCAGTTCTCAAAGGCTATTATATCTCTGTTTAAAATCCATGATTTGCCTAATTTTATTTCTCATTTTTTACTTTGCTCTGTCTACCCTTCTTTTCCAAAAGCCATTAAGCTTTCTAAAGATTTTTATCTCTCTTTAGTGTCCCACAAACAAAATCTGTTTTGATCACACTCTCCGTTCTTCTCTGTCCTTCTCCCCTCTCTATTTTCCACAGGCCATCAACCTCACTCTCCGTCTCCAAATCTCTCTGTCCCGTTTTACATTTCACTGAATCAGAGAAAACAGAGAGGGGTGTTTTGTCCTTGCATTTATGTTTGTCCTTCTCCAAAATGCCCATGGTGGCAATAAAGCTGTGAAAACAGTAAGCTGTGATCATTTCATATCAGGTATGCAGGCAAAATAGTCACGCATTGGCCAGGTCTGGAATCATTATTACACAATATGTCAAAGGTGTGGAATAATCAGAAAGTCTTTTTCCAATAGGCAACACCCAGAGCAGGGGAAAACATCATTACCACCGAAACAACTGGTATACAGGTATCTCATTTGTTAGCATTAACAGAAAAGAATATTTTAATCAGAAAAATTGACCATATTTCTGAAAATTCAGACCTAAGACAAATAGGAAAGCAAAACAAAGTTAGAAAATTGTGGATTTACTTGATTTAGAGGCACCCAAACATAAAATTATTTTTAATTAGACCTCTCAAGAATAAATTGGTGTACACAGACACCATTGACCATTGACCATTTCTCATAAAGAAGGAGAAATATTAATGATAGCTGAAAATATCTAGCAAATACTGAAATAGTGACTTGTCACTTTGAACTATATAATAACCTAGTTTATTGAGACCCCAATACCGAGCTGTGAATTTTGTGCATTGTTACACCCTATTGTCCATTGCAGTTTATAATGGTTTTCTTTTTTACTATAAATCTTGTATAACTGTCTTATATGGGCACTAAAAATGTAAAGGATGCAATCAGGGATGAAATGTGAGAATCATTGTGTCACAAAACAAACAGCGATCAATGAAGAATTACAAATGTATTTATTATTAAAAGAATATACTCAAGACTACAATTATAAACAGATACACATACTTTAAAGAATGTGGCCTGCATACCTCACTGAAGATGAATTTGGATGCATACATACCAAACTGCAATAATTCTAATGGAAAAGGCAGCTAGCACAGAGGCGGCTTAGCAAAGAAATGCACTAATGCACAAAGCACACAGACACATATAGAGAGGGCGTAGGGCCCAGAGGGCGTTGTTGCTCTTTCTATGGTAATTGCATGATCAGGTATTCTGGTTAAGCACTCTCAGAAGAACAGGCTGACCCAATGTTAAATGGTTCATTCTGTTATAGCTGTCACTGTAGCTCTGTTTTTGTGCATATGTATGTGTGCTGTGTTTCTACTATATGCTCTTCTTCTTTCTTTTACCCATGTGTATGTCTATTTATTTTTTTTTACCTTATTTTATTTTAATGACTCAGACCATAATCATATGGTATGGATAACAAACAGAATTTATAAATATATTTGGCTTTTATGAACGTAATAACATTAATTTGTAAATCGATGGATATAAATTACGTGTTGGTAGGTATCTTTTTCTAACTCATTAAGCTTACATTCATACATTAAAACAAAATATGATGCTCATCACCCAGACAATTATTATACAAAGGTTGCAAATCCTCAAGATTCTATGCAACCTGTTATATCTTTCGTCGACCTTGGGAATCCTGTTGTTGTTTACTCTAAAATTATAGATAGTCTGATTCACTCTGCATCTTTTTTCATCCTCTCTTGTCACTTAATATTCTTAACAGGTATATGATTGACTTCAGCAACAGTGGCAAAGAGCATCCTGGGAATTCATTAAACAGAAGGGGGGGAAAAATGATAGCAGCTCTTGTGAGTGTGTATGTGTGGAACATCTGCATATACGGATCAACAAAAGCCCCCTTTAATTTGGTGCCAGATTTGTGTGCATTTTGCACCTGCATGAACAAAAGACTGTGCTGAATAGCATGTGTTTTAAAACCCCAATACTCCCCAACATTCACACACATGCACACACACACCAACACGCAAAGTTTCTTGGTTATTAATTAACACCATGAAAAGACCAACATAAGCTGTTACTGGCTGAAAGAAAAGCAGGCCAGCCGGACTCTAGTCACAATGAACTGGTTATTAATGAGCACACGCAAACAAAACACAAAACCACACGTACACTTAAGATGCATAAAGTAACACGTACACACACAGACAGCACTGAGACTTTGGATCGTAAAATGCTCAGATACAGTGCATCTTTTAGGAATGCCTGAAAAATACTTTAAGAAATGTTTACATCAATGACTTTCCTATGGGCCCTCATTAAGTCTCCTTCTCTGCCTCTCCCTCACACACAAACATACACACACATTTGAGCCATATATCAGCCAATTACAGAGAAATGCTGGTGGTGGCAAACTCTTGAGGCAATTAGATATTTAATAACAGGCAGACCCTGATGTCTTGAAAGATGAAACATAAATATACACATACATATTCACATGCGCACAAACCAAAACTGTGGAGTTTAGAATTAATTTCATTGCAAAACCTGTCTTTTAACACATGAATTTGATGCACATGTCAATATATTGATCATAAACACGTCAGCTAGAGATCATGCCTTTAGATTACAGACATCATAATGTGGGTTTAAAAAACAGCCCCTCTCCCAACTGTTACTGGATTGCGATGGAAACAAAGGCTTCATTAAAAAATGTATCAAAATATCAAAATAAAAATGTCTTAACCCAGTCTGAAGTGTACCTTTCTCTTACCATTGTAATCAAACATAACTGATTGAATCCAAGCTGACAACAGATGCTTGTCTTCAAGGATCAAACTAACATCTTTTTGCAGCCCTCTTCCAGGTCTACAGCTGTGTGTGCTCGTCAAAGATATCTTTTAGGTGGAGTATCACTTAAAAGCCACTGATGAGGAATATAATTATGCAGTTTGTCCCAAATGGAGAAAAACACACACACATCAAACCTTTAAAAGACAAAGTGAAGTTGTTTCATTTCCAGTGTTGATCATGCATTCAAAGAAATCAAAAGGATAATCTAATCTCATTATTGTCATTCCAACAAGAACACAATCTCAGAATTAATCCACACTCATACCGTATTAAATACTGAAAGCAATGCCATTTGATGGATGTTTCCATCCAAAGCATCTTACATGCCATTAAGATTTTTATCCCATCTTTTAGTGCAAGGTACAAATTCATATTTTAACAAATTCATAGTATAATAATCAATAATCCTACATGTGCATGTGCAATGCTTACAGTGAGTGTAAGCTTCTAAAAGGTCAAGACTGTTATATTATTAATAGAAAAAGTGACAAAAAGTGTAAATCTCAGGGACAGCTTTTGTGGCTTTTTTTTCTCTTTATACATGTGATACTGTGAAACTAAAAAAAAATAAAACTAAAGAAAAAAACTGGTGCACATTACGGGTCGGCTCAGTGCACCTCAAACAGCCTGCAGGTACAGCCGTGGTGTTACAAATGTTTATGTACCTTGTCAAATCAAATGTCCTGTGGTGGCACAACTGTTTATGTAGCCTGTCAAAACTAGGGAACCATGGAATCACATTTACTTTGCAATAAAGACTGTGACCTCTACGTGACCCCACCCTGAGGGGACTACCATCTCCCTGTTGTATAGATGAATACTTACTCCTACCTGACGATATCTTAATCTTTGTAAATTATTTGTCTCAATGACCATCTGTCTTTCTCTGGTCCATCTCAGCTTGACTTAACTGTGTCTCTTCTGAGAAAAAAAGTTCAGGTAACAAAGATGCTCATAAGCTGGAGCAGCATGTGATTAATTTCTGTTCAAAATCACAAAATATTGAATCAGACTGATAAAAGTACTGCTGTTTTCCATCATGATTGGTCTATCCACACAAACTAGACGCTGTATTTGTAACAAATAGCCAGTCACTTGCAACATGGACAGATGTAGAGCAGCCTATTTGAGAAGAGATGGAACTTTATTGATCCATTTAAAACAAATTAGGTCACAGCAGTATAAAAGGCATACAGTGTAGAAGGTAACAGAACGTAAGCACAGAACCAGCACATTAAACTAAGCATTCAAAATAGAAATTATAATTTTATTCAAAATAAAATCATGAGCATAATCTGTATTTATGGTAACATACTCCTGTGGATAATGTCCTATTTGTCAAGAATACAAAAGTAGAAGTATGAGAGGTACAATCTTATTAAAAAAATAACAATTACACCGTAAATTGTACACTGTGACACTGTTGCAGCTGCCAAGGCCAAATAGATTTGCTGGATGAAAATTGCAGACACAATTGTATAAAAACAAGTAAACACTTTCATCACCACCACTGTCATAAAGGCACAGTGGGCATACTTTTCTTACTGATGCATTACTGTCGTCACATTGAGGCGGTAAGATGATTTTCTATGCTCAAAGTGTGTCATGCTCATATGGCTGAGGTGTGGATTTATATAGTATAGGGACATATATTTCTTTACATGCAATATGTGTCAGTCTTATATTGTGCCTGTGTTGTTTTGTCTTGCTTTCATCTATTATTGTAAGGCCTTTTGTGACTTCTCCACCAGCAAGGTGCTATATAAATAAACCTAGACTTTTACTTTTTATATGTTTTACTTTATGTCATTGGTTAATAACTGAAGTGCCTAAAGCTACAAATTCTAACATTTGAAAGTTCTGCTGTGCTGTGGTAAAATGCTATTTGTCTTGCAATGTAGAGATAAGAAAAACAATAACTTTACTATATTTAATCAATAGATTGGCCAATCTTTTTGCCATACCTTGACTATTTATTCAGCCATTATGGCACACTGGTCCAAAAGGCGTGCCAAACAAACAGCTCTAGCTCAAAAGTTTACCAAAATAGATATTAGAAAAAACAATAACTTGAATGTAAGCTAAATTAGCAGCAACTTTAAAAGCTATTCTGTGAACTAATTTAAATAAGTGTGGAAAGTCAGATAAGAACTGTATAAAAAATTAAAGGTTAGTTAATGGTGATGTGTTGCGCTCATCTGCCTTGTTATCATTTGAATAGCCTCTATTCAATGTCTTCTCTCCTCTGATGACCCCATCAGGACATTTTTAGGTAGTGTGAAAGTGTCTGTGTTATGACTTCATTCAGCTTGGCATACCTAGTGACACACTGAGACACACTGGCATTTTAATGAAGTGTAGGACCTGGCAGTGCCTCCAGTCTAATGGAGTCAAGTGCCAGCCTGGTTCAACATTACACCACTGGCATGAAATAGGGCAGCAAATTTCATGAGGGTCACCGAGGTTGTGAGAGCAGTAGAGACCAATAGATAGTGAGGTTAAGGGGAAGAAAAAAAAATAGAAAATCGGCAAGAGGTTGTGAAGAGAAATGGTCAGGTAAAAAAGAATCAGAGCAGGATGTGAAACAACAAAGAGCTGTGACAACTCAAGAGAAACAAGCAGCAGGAAAAGCAATGACTTGGAAACAGCTGAGTGGGTGTCCTAGTCAGTTTCTGATAGATATCATGTTCTGTCATTACAAGTAGAAAAAGCAGGTCTGCAACAATAACATTAATACGCTGGTTCACACCTGTAGTCCACCAGAAAGAAGGGAGGGGGGTGTGATGATGAGTCAGTGCACTCCTCTGAGATCACATAAAGAGATTTTAAACAGATCAGACTGTGCTAAATCAGGGGACAAATTCCTTGTATTAGATTGAAAGCCTTTTGTTGAATGTTTTTTGTAAAATCTACATCTTGGCTGTCCCAAACCTAAAATTCCCTCTTTATCGTTTTTTTCTTCTCGTCTGTGTTCGATATGAATCCAATAAGTGACATCAGTCAGGGATCATTGCTTTTACCTACAGTCACCTCTTGAGTGTACTTTAAGTCTCCACAATATTTAGGGGATTCACTATATCATACAGCACTTCCTGCCGCAGGCAGTGTGTTGTAGATCAATAGGATAAAGCTAATCTGCCAGTCAGTCAAATACGAAGCTGACACTCCACTGACACTCTTAAGATTGTGACTGGGAAACTAATAAGTACAGAACATTCTGGGTTTATGCAGCAGTTTGCATTTTACAACTTACACCAAATCTTGCACTTATGGGCTTAATTCATCAATTAAGCATAGAAACCAGCACAGACTAGAATGAAGAAATCACAGACAGGGTTCGTGTGATTTATTTTACATGTGTATCTTGCCAAACACAGTGTAAGACTGATCAGGCATTAATAAATGTAGCGGCTGAAAAAACATTTGAATATCATGCCCCTATATATTTTGGTTTTAGAGGCCTTGCCTCTAGAGTTTACAACATGGAGATGTGAAATACCGCCAAGAGGAGAAACTTTTCCGACCTAGAAATTGAGACGGTAGTCCAGCAGAACAAATGAGTTCGCTGTAGTCATTTGGCAGCCTGAAAAGTGGCATCAAAGGAACCCAAAAATGCAGTATGCAAAGAATTCACATTGCTGGTATTAATATTCCAACTCCCGCTGAGAATATTTAATGTATACATCTGTGATATGTATAGCCATGTATCAACCAATTTATCTTTACTTATCATATGAGATCACACGTTATTGCAGTGAAATGTAAAAATATATAAATTTAATACACACTGAGAAACATGTTCCTGCACCCATCTAATCTGTTCAATTTCAGACATAACTAGCAGAGGAGATACAGACACACCTGTGTCTGATCAAGCTAATGATACTGACATATATAGACAAGTATAATAATTATCAACCTTATTTGTACACCCCCTGTCAAGAGGCTACATATGAGATGCCATATCTAGCCTAACATTCTAACATTCTAATTGTGGAACCTCTGTCTGATGGGCACTGCAGCAGTAGAATGGTCTAATAACCACACTGCGTGTGTGGAAATGACCATATACAGCTTTTCTGTTGTCTGATAAATGAGGGCGGCTAGATGCAACGCATTCTTTTGGGATTTTATTTAAAAGGATTTTGAATGTTTCAAATGGCCATACTTCTGGAGACTTCTAAAAAAGTCCCCCATATCTCACTGACTTGCTCCACCATCATGCTCCCTCCCACAATCACGGCTTCTCTGACACCTACCTATCATCTATTTCCACCACTGAGCTCAAAGCACCAAACCTGGGACAGAGCTTTCTCCATTGCTGCCCACTACCTTAGGATCATGGCCCCTAAAACAGTAATGCTTTAAGGTACATAAAAATCTAATGTATCTCTCTAACTAATGAAAAACAAGGTCCAATTACTTAGAAAGTCTTAAAATGACATGTTCCCCCTTGGTAACATCATCCATCAACTCTTCAAGTCCACTGCTACGCTGATGACATCCAGCTCTACATTTTCACCAAATCCATCACCACTGCAACTCACTCTGCTTTGACTATTAGCCTTACATAAATTGAATTATGGATGCAAACACACTTTCTCAAAGTAAACTGTCCTATATTCCTCACCAACACCACTCACAACGTCTACCTCACCATCAATAACTCCACTCTGTCTCCCTCCTCATACATCCACAACCTCGGAGTCATCTCTGACAGCGACCTCTCCTTTGAACATCACATCAATCAAATGTGCCTATTTTTCATCTCGGAAACATAGCCCATCTCCGCCCATCACTCTCCCTCTCTGCTGCCGAAACCCTGATTCATGCTTCATTACATCAATAAATTGATTACTGTAGAAACATTCTATACAGCACATCATCCAAAATGCTCAATAAACTGCAGTACATACATAACTCTGCTGCTTACTTGCTTGCCAGCGGCAACATTAGCCCTCTTCTCCAGAACCTCTACTGACTTCCTACCCTCTCAACGGATTCACTTTAAAATTCTTCTCCTCACCCACTAACCCCTCCACAACCTGGCTCCCCTCACTGACTTGCTCCACCACTATGCTCTCTCCCACATTCTGCGCTCATCCAATACCTACCTCCTGCCTCCACCACTAAGATCCAAGCACCAAAACTGGGGTGACAGAGTGTTCTCCTCTGCTGCCCACTACCTCCTGAACAATCCCCCCAAACACATCAAAGACTGCACCGATCTGTCCATATTAAAACCTCAAATCAAAACTCATCTTTTTAAACTGCTTTTTTGTCCTTTTGCTCTACGTTATGTTGTTTTTTGTGTTCAAATAAAGTGTCTGAGAAACTTTTAAATGCTCTATACAAATAAAATGTATTACTATTATTATTATGCGCACTGGAGGTTTCAACATCAACAATCTGCTTCCAAAAACTACTAAATTCATTCTTGTACAGTTGTGTTTATTGATTTCACTTGCTGAATTCATGTTTTGTTTTAACTGAGAAAAAAAACACTATATACTCTCTACAATGAAGCTGAACACTCATCAGTTATCCAACAAAAACTAGACACACATATATTCTCCTGGAAAGGGAACATTTCAAAATGTCTCCATTTATACTCTTACTAGCACCTGCAATTGAGTGCAGGTCTAGACTACTCTGTCTCCACTGCTGGTAAAACGGCCAGACAGAGTGAACAAGTGGAAGGACTGGATGATATCTTTATTCCCTTCCCATATCACTCACCTTTATCACTCCACATCTGCCTGTCTCTTTCTGACTTCCCTCTGTTCCTCCCACTCAAGCCTGATTCTCTATTTCAGGTTTGCAGATACAGGTTTAGTAAGACCAGGAGCTTCAGCAAGGAAACCACAGGCATTGTTAGATACACCTATCCACATCCCACTGCTCCTGGTAATACATCAGATCCGCTCCATTGGTATGCCAGGGCTGCTCTGGTGATTAATAGGGCTGAGGGTGCTGACCATGTGCTCACTGTATTGTGGATGCAAGTCTGGTTTGTTGTATTTATGATAGGATGAATTGTTGAGGAGCCTTACAGAGGAACTGGGTCAATGCATCAGCAGGATACAGTACATTCTTTGATATGGTAGAGACCTGCACAACAGACAGAGATAAAACATGGTGTAGATGTTAATGAAGCGGATTCAGATAGTTTTGACTTTGTAAGATAATGTGTTGCTCCGTTTGTTATAAAAGATTTAAAAAGAAATCTAAAACTGAGCCTTCTGTGTGAGCAAATAGTAATATACTGGACAGGGATAATGATCCTCCGCTTTACATCTCTATGGCTTCCAGTCAGAGTGATTATCTAGTTGTTTGTGCCTGGCAGTTGGACAGACAGCTGTGCTACCAATTAAGCTCATTCCAAAGCAGGCAGTTTAATTAGTTGAAGGATAGTTGTTGAAGGGCTCGTTCTGAAACATTCATTGAAAAACAATAATTAGCTACAGAAATGTTAACTGCTCAATAGATCTCTGATTACGTCCTATAAAATTCAGCCATTTTATAAACCTAAATTACGTAAGGTGATGATTGATGATGGTGATGATGATGACCTTTTGCCTCAACAGTATTAATTGATAATCAGAATTACATTCATATCACGCTGAAGGAAATAGACTATAAATAATGGACATTTTATTCAGAAAAAATCAGTAGAAGCCAGAGTAGCCAAGCTCCAGGGTAAGAATATATGTTTCACTCGTATGTCCACAGTTTACAATCCCTCCACTGCAACCTGCCAGCAGCCTCTCTTCCTGCTTGAACGGACACAAGCACACACTAGGAAATGACACATTGCGGGGCAGCATGAACACACACACGACCCACAAGTGTAGCGGCTAGCCACATGAAGACATATGGTCATTCCCACCATAGGGGAGGAAGTATAATGCAATAAGCCAGAGAACCTTTGGCAGTGTATACATGTTTTCCTGCATGTGTGTGTGTGTGTGTGTGTGTGTATATATGTGTGTGTGTGTGTGTGTGTGTGTGTGTGTGTGTGTGTGTGTGTGTGTGTGTGTGTGTGTGTGTGTGTGTGTGTGTGTGTGTGTTAGTGCTCAGTGTGGTGTTTCCGAAATCATCGACCCACCCATTCCATGAGGAGGCCATTTTGCCTTTACGCCTCAGTGAACCTATGACTGCACCACAAGTATAAGACAGCGAGAGAATGAGAGAGAGGGAAGTGTGGAGAAAAGAGGAGGAAAGAAAGGATGAGCAAAATGAGGGTAGAGAGTAAAGAAAAGGAGAAAGAAGAAAGGGAAAACAAAAAAGAGAAGACGAGAAAAGAAGAGGAAACGAGAAGGAAAAACAGAGGAGAGGGATAAGGAAAATCAGGAAGAGTGTTGTTACAGAGACCCGGGTGTTTGTAAGAGGCAGAGAAGACAGAGAAGATATGTTATGAAAGCCTGTGCATGTGTGTGTGTGCGTGTGTGTAGGTGCAGGTGTAAGCATGTGTAATTTGCCTAAGCCTCTGGATTTGTCTCTGCAGAGCGATTTTGAGGGAATACGAGGCTTAAAGCCATCATGCTGCGGGGATTTGTTACACACATGCAGTGAATACACACATTCAGCCTGCACACATGTCAGAAAATGCACATATTGACTTGGAACATACAGATACACCTGTACAAAAGGGTTCACAGGTGGTTATTGCTGGGTATCGTTCAAAATTGTTAAAAATCCCTGCCGATACCAAAACTTACATTTTGATGTAATCATTCCTGAATGATTAAAATATTAACCTATTAACACCAATGTTTTTTACATTGGTTGTCTGATGGTAGTTGTCTGTTTATTTAGTATCATAAATCATCAACTTCATCATCGTCCTGCAGTTAGAGGGTTGTGTTTGATTTCAGCAGGAAGTCATTGGTGCCAAACAACAACCAACATTCGGCGCCCAGTTGTACAGGTCATTTTATCAAGAAACAAATCATTTATCTTTGTATCTATCTTTTGGCAATATCCCATCCATTTAAGGCAAAGTACAAATTCTAACAGCCAAATTAAATTAAATCCAAAAAATTATAAAGATGCTGCGTAATGTCAGGATTAGAGTGTATGCTTATGAATTTTCACCTGCAATCATTTAATCACTTTAGACTATTCAATCATTATTCATTATCACTCTACATATATTCATCCTCTCCTTCACTCTGTGCTAAAGTTGATGAGTAGGATGAGGGGATGTGTGTGCGCGCATGTATGTATCTGACAGTGCCTTGGGGAATGCAGACTTTGAACGGATTAAATATTCTAAATATAAACATTGGTAATCAGGACATCAAAATAGGCACAGGGAGACACAGATATATACAAATTCAGACACCCTTTCATGTGCGACACACACACACTCAAACTTTCATGTGCACAAATATGCATGACCCCAGTGTTGCTTTGCATCTGTCTTATTCTGTCATTTTCATCTTTTCATCTTTCTTAGCTCAGGAAAACAAGTAAATATGAAGGAAAAATGTGTTTCAAAATAAGCAAGTCACTCATATCCCCTGGTTCATAATATGATTACAAGTTCAAAACTGAACCAAACTCCAAGTTTGATATGAACTTATACCATGCTGGACTGAAGCTAATGTCAGGGGGTTCCTGCAGGAAACAGAAAGCCATTCCCTCAATATAACACAGTACACTGAAGAAGAGGGCAGATAATCCATTGTAAATACTACCCAGAATATACAACTGTGGACAGTAGTCAGTATTGTCTAAAGCTCTATTTAATTGCACATAAATACACAACTCACACACCTGTAAAAAAAAAACATGTACAGACACAGAAGGAGACAAACACACACATGTAAATAGTCTACAGTCTCTACAGAAGAGGAGTGGCACTCCACAGAAGAGACTGAATAATGAGACTGGCTGAGATGAGATCTCATCACCTCTCATAATAGACCACTAATAGATCATTACATTAAGATACATGTATCAGAGCATGTGTGCGAGACAGAAAAATAGCAGGAAGTAGAGATCAAGAGATAGACAGAGGCAGGCAGCCTGCAGGTGAGAGAAACAAGGACTTGCAGGAAAGCAAAAAATACCTGAGGGTGAGACACACAAAAAGTAGGACTGCAGAGAGAGACAAAGCCATATATTGTTCCCTTTCATTAAAAGCTCCCTACATTCTGCTGTGCGGTTAAGAACAGCTAGAGGCATGTGCATTGTGAGGCCAGCATCAACCAACATACATACACACATACACACACAAGCTTGGAGCAAACACAAGCAGCAAAACACTGCTTGTTAAGCAACATATTTCCTTGTATTTTCTGTCTCACGAATTTAGAATATATAGGGTCGAATCTCCTGGCCCTGTGACCCATAACTGTTTTATTCAACATGACTCAACATTCATATCAAACCTTTTATGAACATTGGAGACAGAATGACAGCAACTTTTCAAAATAAAAGAGATAATTCATAATAAAAAGTCCAACAATTGCAAAGCAGCATTGCCGGAGGTAAACTCAGCTACATTCAAGTGACCTGCTTACTTCTCTTTAGGGTCACAGGGGTCTGCTGGAGCCAATCCCAGCACATTACGGCGAGGGGCAGGGATACACCCCAGATGGTCGCCAGCCTATCGTGGAGCACACACACCATTCACTCACACACTCACACCTATGGGCAATTTAGAGTCGCCAATTAACCTCAGCATGCTTTTGGACTGTGGGAGGAAGCCGGAGTACCCGGTGAAAACCCACACAGACACGGGGAGAACATGCAAACTCCACACAGAAAGGTCCCAGACCCAGGACCAAGGAGGTCTTGAACCTGTGACCTTCTTGCTGTGAGGCAACAGGCAACAGCGCTAACCCCTGCTCCACCGTGTCGCCCACATTAATTTTCTGTGACACTGACAAAAAAAAAAAAAAGGAATTGGGTATTATGACACTTATTATGCTTTTGGGGTGCTATCCAAAAGTATTTCTGCTAAACAGGATGTCCAAACCTGTAGTATCCGGATACAATTGATCAACTTTCTCCTGTCTAAAAGCCAGGACTTTAAATGACACAAACAGGAAAGCTGATGTAAAAAAAAAAACAAAAAAGAGAAATAAATACATAAGCAGCAAGTCTCTTTTGCTTTAAACCTTTCCAAGCTGACTCCAAGCCAGTCGCCACAGATATCATGGTCCAGGATCTGCTGTGGGCTAGACCCCAGCATGACACTGCCTGTAAACTGGGATGATTTGACACTTACCCTTCCAATGAGGATACAACTGGATGTTCATCAGAACTGCATGCATAAATCCTCCGGGGTGCTTTTCGAGATGGTAAGTTGATTTTATGTCAGGATGCTGCAGGTCAGCCTTTGGCTAAGTTGAAAAGCATCCCGAGGCATTAAGAATATGTAATATTTCATTATTTAATTTTTAATAGTCCATGTTGTTGGAATTAAAGTGGTACGTGAATTCAGATGGCTTACAAAATTTGGACATTCAGGTAATATTAGCTGCATGCTGCTGGTCCACTGTGATGCACATCTCCTCCAGCATTAACTACATGTACAGTCACATTGTAAATCATTCCTACACACGCACAGTAACTGTACATGGACACAAATATTCGTAATGAATGGCTGATCAGAATAAAATGTGACTGCGGTACTGGCAGAGTGACAGATAAACTCATTGCAGAGGGACGAGATGAGATTACAGTTGTTTACTGTTGTCTCCATGGTGAAAAACATGTCTGTCATTATAAAACGTTAGTATTTATTTATTCATAACTATGACCTCAAACTGTAAACGCAGACGATCGATCAAGGAAAAAAAAAAATCACAAATCACCACTCAAGTGAATTTACTTTCCGTCACTAAAAACATAAATGTAACTCAGTCAAAATAAGACGTATCCTCAAGATTTTTCAGTTGCGCCAGGTCATATTAAAGTTGATAAGGTTGGACATCTCAAACTTGTATGGGCTTGGACATCTCAAACTTGTATGGGCTTGGACAAAATCACTTTGTTACGTTCAATCTGCACCCCGATCTCCCCTGCATTTATTTACTCCACAAACCAAACGCTTATTACTGACAAAATGGAAGAATTACTGACAAAATGGCAGTACTCGGCTCAACAGTTAATCAATCAACATTGTTTCAATATTAAGTGAGGGTACAAACTGATGTTGAATCAAATCATCAAAATCCGACACTTATTCAATGATTTAATGTTGACAATGCAACAATGTAAATGTAGGCTAGTTTACCTCCCAGTGTTAAACTCCAAAAACGGCAATGCCACGTTGCAATTGTTGGACTTTTATTTTGAAAAGTTGTCATCATTTTGTCTTACACATTCATGAAAGGTTTGGTATGAATGTTGAGTCACGTCTCATAAAACATTCATGAATGCTTTATGTGCAGTTTATGACAGCTGCAATGAATGTGTTATGAACTCATATGTCAAGTGTTACCAGACTTTTTTATTTGTAGCTATTTTCTCACATCCAAACAGAACTACAACCATTACTGTTTAATTAAATCTGGAATCTCAGTCCTATTCCTAAAAGAGCAGGCTAAAATATCTTCAATGAGCATCTAATGTTGTCTGTGTGCCTCTGTGTGTTGGAAACAAATTCAGGAGAATCCTCCTGGGAACTAGGACTGGGCAATATAAATGGTATATACAGTCATTACAGTGGCCCAAATGAAATAAAAATGATATGGACTTTTGATAGAAAACATTGTCTGACAATGCACACAACACCTTATCAAATCACAGGAAAAAGGCTATTTGTAACCAATCATATGATAGTATTTCAAGAAGGAATAGCCCACACCCATCTCTATCGTTAACTTGGCTGAACAAACCATATGTTGTTTTGATTTCATACAACCTTAAACAAGGTAAAAAGGCTGTCAATGCCTTTTTACCTTTTACCTTGTGGCAGTTCTTTGGCCTATAAAAGTCTGATTTGTAACAGAATAAAGCGTATATGAAAACCTGTGCCTACAACTAGAGCTGGAAATACAACAAATTTATTTCATCACCGAAACTATTTTCACCCAATAGAGTTTCCTGATTGCAAACATTTACAGTCACAACTGCCAGCAAACCTTTCCCCTGGATATATATATATATATATATACATGTATGTTTGTGTGGTGTATATATATATACACCACACAAACATACATGTGATATATGTATCTTTATTGACTGATATGATGTATACAAATATGGATTTTTTTTTTTGCTCTACTTGTAAGCCACAATAAATATCTGCTGGAGGCCAAATCTCACATCAGAAAGTTTCTCCTCTACAAGAAGAAACTCCACCCCATCCCTGTCTCTGTGCCTGCATTCCTCTACCTTTCTCATCGTCTCTGCTACCATAGCAACCAGTAACTGAAAAATATATTCAAATAAATTAATTCATCCAAACAACTAAATAAATTATTTGTGAGGAATGGATTTAAAAATCAATGCATGAGTAATACCACCTTCATTTTAACTAGATGTGTTACTGTATGTCTGTTGCTGTTGGTACTTTGGTTTTCCATCTGTCCAATAGTCCTATATATAAAACCTGAAATAGCCTCTCTTTTATATACCAGAAAAAACATTTACCCACAGTTTAAATGAGAAAGCCCTGCAGGCCAAGTACTCACACCACCCTCCTGCATTTTGTGCATTGAATAACTTGAAAGAGGCACAAAAACATGAATCATGTATTATTTTAATTAAATTGCTGCATTAATTAACATATTAACTTAAAATTGCACATCAAAGAATAATAAGTGGCATGTGAATGTGTGAGAGAAAAGCATTAGAGAAAGCCAGAAATTTGCACATAAATTATAACAGAAATGTCAAATATAAAGGAAAGAAAAGTTTGGAGAAGAGCCCACCTTCTTGATCAACATGTACATACAGATTGTTCAATGCAATTATCTGAAACATGCTTCTTTTTAGCTGTTGACGTTCAACTCACAGTTTATGGAAAGAAATCAATTCTTGTTATCAAATCACCATAGCAACAAGACATCATCTTGCTGCTATTATTGACTGGTGTCCAACAATATTGATCAGATAGCTTCTTCTTCTTTTTACTATTATTATTTTTTTTAAATTCAGACCAGAGTATGAGCACATCATTTGTGGCAGTGGTCAGTAAACCATTTAGTTGCCTGTGGAGCAAAACCTGCCATCCAACAATATTTTTCCTTTCACAAAAGTCTAAGTCATTTAATTGTTTTCATGCATCAATTTTTATTGTTATTTACCACAGATTTAAAGTAATTCATGACATTAAATCTGTGGTAAATAACAATAAAAATCAATCGTTGAACCTTGAAAAGAGCTAATACTATTTTCTCTTTAATTGATCTTTCAATTTCCTATTGCGTGTATTTCAAAATTATTTTTTAGGAATGTTTTCTAAATGAAAGCTGCAGGGCACCAATGTTTGTTTACTATTTGTCTCCTGAATTTGGCATCTCGCGTGGCCGTCGCAGATGTTTGGAACTTCCCACCAGCTTGTGAACCCAATGAGAGTAACTGAGTGGACCAATTTTAATTGGGATTATGTCACCAGGAAGTGATTGAGGTCCAAGTTTTACTTCCTGTCAGCTGTTAACAAATGCCTCTACCTGGACCCTTTTAGAATCATTATGAAAATGTGAAGCTGCCTAATGCACTACTCTCTCCTTTGAATATAGCAGTCATTTAGTAAATCAAGCCTTTTTAGCATTTGTAATGACTTAATACAACTTTCTTCCTGCCCTCTATTCCATTTAACAAGGGTAATGGAAAAAGGCTCTTTGCACACATACATGTACATCAGGCAGATGTTTTAGAAATTTGAATCTTATGGAGAAATCAGTAGGATAGTGTCACTGAAGGTTACAATAATTATCTTCACTTATTTTTCATTCATGTTCACCTGGACAGAATTTTAAATTGTACCATACAGCTGTGAGTTCAGTATAGGACAGTATACGGTTTGTTAATAGTTTGTAGTTTGTGAGTAGTTGCAACAATCAATGAAACCTAAGGTGACATTTTTATGACTTAATAATGTCAGTCAGTCAGTAATTTGCGGCGAGAGGCAGGGATACACCCTAGATGGTCGCCAGCCTATCGTGGGGACTTAATAATGTTTAAGCGATAATGCTGAATGTAAGAATGAATGGCATAGAAAGAGCCAAAATAATTTAAATGAAAAAAAAGGTAATGGTTTATAAAAAATGCATGAAGATTCAATGAGCTACAGGTATTAGGATATTTTTATTTCTTTATAACCCTAACAAAATAGTTCTTCTTTTAACATGATCACGTTTGCCTAACTGTAATTAAGTAGTTTTAGTAACCTAAACTTAACCAAACTTCAGATAACAATCTTAGAAATCTGTTTTGTTCTCTGTGACGTTTTTTGAAAAATACTGATAAAGCAAGCACAAATACATATCATTTTGGAAGATGGCAGCAAACAGCATTATTGTAATTTATTTAATGAACTTTTTATACCCTTCCATCTCCTCCCCTCGCCATTCCCCTTTGACTCCATTCATCTTCTTTTCTCTCACTTTTCTCTCACTTTTCTAACCATTCTTTTTTGTCTGACCTCTGTACATTTCAAACTTATTTTTCACAGTGATTTTGTTGTATTGATGCTACCATCAGCCGCTGAAGCTCAAATATTCCAAATATGGAGGTGAAAAGTTAATCCCACAACAATATGGAAGTAACGCTGGATATTTTAACATTTTGATACTGTGAAAATTACAAGTGTATGAAATTTGCAAAAAAGAGCGAAGCAGGTCTTTTTAAATGTGTATCTAAAGCAGAAGAAAAAAGAGATTCCACCTTCTAATCACGTTGACAACTTGATGTGAAATTATTTTTGAGGCGCACGTCTCTTTAAAGTACCATGCTAGACCTCAACAGATTTTATTAAGAAAATTATGCAAATCTCGATCTTCAAAATCACATATTACGTGTCTTCCTTGTAAATTAATTCTGCAGTAAATGTGCACAAAGCCAATGCCAGTGTCTAACAAATCAATCTGAACTGAGGCAGGCAGTGATTCACCCAAGACAAATTATACGATGCACATATCGTAGCATCAGGAAAGATTCTCATATAATGAAAAACACAAAAGCAGAAAACAGGGAAAAGGGGAATAAAAAAGAGGGAAATGAGAAAGAATAAGATATAAGGCCATGTCTAAGCCTGCATAAATTCCCATTTCTCTTCTAAATAACAGTGAAAAATGGCATAAGGGTTGGATAAGTGGAGAAACTTTTTAAATCCATGGTTCCATGCTGGCAGAGTGGGAATAAATTACACTGTCAGATTCAAACTATGGAGACTCAGCTACCTTTGTTAAAGTGGAGTGTTGGAAATGCCTGCAACCATAAGCCATTATCCATCATTTGTCAGGTTCCACTGCCAACTCCTCACATAATTGGGTTTGCACTGTTTCTGTCACCATCAACAGTCATTTAGTGTAAGAAAAGCACGGGACTTTGATAGGTAAGACGATGACTTTTCTTTTCACTCCTGATAGTGTATGCTGAATAGAGGCAGGTTCAGGCAGCTGGATTGCATCACATGAAGAGAGCTCAATTTTCCTCAAGGAAATTATGGGAAAATGTAGACCATCCATTTTTCTGTCTGTCACTCTGTATTCAAACTTTCAGATGATTTCTTCTGTGATTTCAGTGAGGCCTGTTTTTTTTCCTGTAGTCTTTAATGTGTTGAATACTATAAGTCACACAGATCCAAGATATTCAGAGTAATTTCACATGAGTGTGAAATTACCCTTCCCTATAAAGTCTGGTAATAAATAGAAAAAGACGCACATACTGTATGGTGAGATAGTCGAGAAGGAGAATAGTCAGTTTTTTTTTTAGCTTTTTATCTTATCTTTGAATGGTTGTGAGTTCATTATCTGGGAGATTTGTTCTCATTTGTATAAATTGGTGCTCTTTAGGATCCAAATACACAAATCTGATTTTTTTTTTATCCACACACTTTCCTATCCAATTCTGCCTCTGAGCCACACCAATGCTGCATTTATTGGGAGATTTGTTAAACTGGATTAACAAGTGTATATCGAATAATGTCCAGTTAAAAAAAAAAAAAATCTAGACTAGTGTAGCTGGGGTCTTATTTTGCCAGCTAATCCTAATTGAGGAGCAGTGTGGAAAAAAACAGGAAAAAGAGTGAGTTGTCACAAGGAAGAAAAGGAAATTATATTGGGGAGGAATTACTATATTAGTAGTTGAATATTAGTAGTTGATTATTAGTAGTTAAATATTGATACATTTACTTGTTGTATTGGTGCAATTGTCACCATTGTGGCTTGGTCGCCCATGTTTGTTGATAACACTGTGCTGTGCATTTTTGATCAATTCAGTAAAAGACATAGTTTAACTAATTTACATAAGAGCCAAATGCATAACTGTCATACTTGTGATAATTGATAATGTTATGGGGGGCCTCATCATATCTCAAGCAAATATTCAAGAGTCACTATTTATGGCAGTAGTTGTACAACTAAATTACTGTCATTGTGAGAACACCTATTATATGGTAAAAAACAAAAGGAGACCATTTCTGTTGATTTTTGTTGAGTAAGTTACTACCTTCTTTTCAGGCAAACAGCAGAGAGGACAGAGGATGGCATGATATCGAGGGAGAAAAAGAGACAAGATAACACAGAGTAACTGAAAAAAGGAGAAATCAGAGAAATTTGGAATGGTTTGAAAAAAAAAATAAGCCAGACAAACAGATGGAGGGCTCCGATTACTGCATCCGAGAAATCTGACATGGATCGTTGTCGGAGCAACAATGCAATTGTGGTGCCGACAGTTGTAATTCTGTCCTATTCACTCCCAGCTAATCAGCCTCTGCCAGCTCACCATCCATCAAGCTGTTGTGTGATGTGTGTCTGAGGAAGAGTGTGTATTTGTTACTGAGGAGTTCACATAGGAACGATGGGAGTAGTTGTCTGTGAGCATGCATGCACAGTTTTATCTTAGCTTGATTTATTGGCAGCAAGGCCAAAAGTAACGACAGAAATCCACACGAAGTTCATCAGTGCTCCACTCTCTGGTCGTGCCAGGTGGAGGACAGCAGGCCTCATTGCCTCCATGTGTGAGGTCCTGTGCTTCAAGCCTGGTCTGGTCCAGCTGAAGAGAGAGAGGCAAGCCAGATCGCAGCAGTGTTCTAGAAAGGCAGAAGACCTTGAAGCAGGAATGTATTCCACTCATAAGGTGAAATCCTTGTAATTGCAATCAGGCTGCAAATGTCATTTCTAAATTGCTTCTTTTGTCTGACCAACAGTCCAAAACCTAAAGTTATCCAATTAACAATCATTGCAATAGCTGGAAATAAACAATGTTTGATTTAGGGATGACATCAGTTGTTTGTAGATTAATTTTCTGTTGATCAGGTACTGAAATTGTTTTAGCTCTAAAAGCAATCCAAAACTAAATCACAGTCTTTTCACCCGAGGCAATAACAACTGTTCACGCTCGTCACCAGAATCCAAAATCAACACTCACCAAAAACAGGTAGATGAAAACGTTTAAAGATTTCTTTTCCAGCTAAAAATAATAAATTGCTTTTACTATTGGAATTGCTGTTATTACTATTTAGCATGTCATATTTCACAATTCCAAACTGTATTACTGTATAGTCGTGTGCAGCAGGGTGCAAAATTAAATTTTTTGTCCACCAACAAAATGGCTCAGCCACTCATGGTGTTAATTTTAGTCTGTGCTCATCATACAGTCCGTCTGCTATTCAAACAAACTGCTGTTTGATTTTTGCTGGTAAAAAAAATGGATTAATCACTAAATATTAAAAAGTGAAATTGCAAAAGGCTTGCCTTCGGAGGCAACTGGATTTTCAAGATTGATAATGCTAGAATCCATCTAGCCAGGGCTCAAGTTGTTTTTATTTATTATTATTTTTTTTTTAATAATTTGACAATCCAGTTTCCAAGGACGACTTCCCAGATGGTTATGTGTAACCAAGCATCTGGTGTGTCAGGTTAGCAAATCGCTACAAAGTTAGAATTTTTATGGGTCTTTACGCAATTACCTGAACCAAAAACGGGGCCATGTGACTATGGTACCATATTCTGATATGGATCAATGCATCTAAAATAAAACACAGACCTGGATTCTCAGATAAGGACCAAGGCAAACATGAACATTAAGAAAACAGGATCAATATCAAAGCAACAAGGTCCTCCATTTATCATAATTCCACGAGATGCTTTAATTTTATATAGTAATGATAGAATAAATTTGCACTTCAATTGAGCTATTTGTTCTGTATGACTGGTTGACTTCTAGTGCTTGCAGCACTTGTTTACTGCTGCTTTTCTTTTTAATATGCAAACAGCCACCTAAACACTGATGCTTTGAGTATTTAGGCTTCATTGGAAGACGGTTTGTTCAGTGCTAAATACAATTAAACAAGACTTGAATGGCCTGAAACAAGTAGAAGACTAGTGTATGTTATGATGCAGTATCTAGTCCAAATAATAATGAAAAATGTGACGATAATGGTTGCTTGCTCGGCCTACTTTCTGTCTCACTGCGTCATAGGATTTTTGCAGCTTTCACATTCAGTCAGTTTCTGGTTGTTGGATTTCTGTGGCATGACTTATGTTCAAATTTGAATTAGGGATTATGCATTTATGAGTTATTATTACACAATATTAGTTTGTAATTCGGTCTCATTTCATCTTACATTCAGAAGCATACAAAAGAACAATAGCACCACTACTCCTCTATTTGGAACACTCCTCTATTTGGAATATTATCAATGATCATTATTGTATTTGGTTTCACTGCTTGTGTTCACCCTCCTCTGTCCGTTTACTGATTATGAATAAGAAGTCTAATATTCTCTGTTTTCGCATCATCATCCAATGGTTTGGATGCAATCATGAGAGGCTGACAACATCAAAGTTAAATTTTCCTTTGATCACTGACTGTGAATACAATTTCCTACAAATGATGTTTCCAGCTTAAAAGCCACTAAGCCACACTAAGCCTTTTCCTAAAATCATCCAAGTGACAGTTTGTATAATAGTGAAACCATGTTTTTTATTATCAGCAGATGCAATGAAAGAGGATTGAATTTAGATGAGGAAGTTAAGTTCGCTAATACTGATTTGTCTCTGTTTGCATATATCCGGTGCATGTATCTATCTGTAATAATGTAGGTGTGTGCATCTGTGTGTGTCCACCCTATATTTGTTTCTACAAATATAATTATTTCTGTGACTTTTTCATGTTATAATATTTGGTTTGGTCCTCCACTTTTCCAATATAATATATGCATGTCTATGGGACACTCAAAGCACCTTGACGTAGTTTTAACAATTTATTTTGGCAGTTTGCCGGCCAAGTTACTGGAGGAGACCGATGAGGAGGCTTGAAGGTGCTTTTAAGTTGTGTAGGCAAACTTGTATTCCATAAAAATACACATAAAAAATTAAGACAGCACACAGACATACATGTAGTATCGTCTTGCAACTCATGTACATACACACAAACTTCATACTATACAGTCACAGTGAAAAGACATGAGCTGTTCACTTCAGGACATTCATGCATGCACAAATTCAAAACTATGTGTAACAACTAGTGCAGTAATACTACTTAAATTAAATTTAAGTAGTAAACACACAGAAATAACCCATTTCTCTCTGTGTATCTGTACGTCTGTCTGCCTTGCACCCTCTCTTGCTCAATCGCAGAGGGAATTTAAAGAATCTGTGAGGCTCTTACCTCTGTCAAGAAAGTCACTGGAGCTGCACAGCATTGATATAAAGCACACTGTATCTCAACATGTCCAATGCCATACAAAAATATATACAAACTGAGATATGTGTTCCACTACCTCCTTTTAGCTTGGGCAATTCAGCTCAAACAAGACAAATTCATGTTTTAGCCACAGGGCCTTGAAATGTACTCTATAACATCCTGCACATCAGCAAAATTGCTTTGCAAGAGGCACATGTAATTATTCCTTCATTGAAAACACCCAGGTACCAAGCATCACATTCACATAATTTCTGTTACATTGGGGTGGCAGTCGGAAATTTTCAAAAATGCAAAAAGATTTCAGCTGGATGTTAGTGCAGTTTCACACAGAGTAGCTCAAGTAATAATTACCATCTCCAGATGTCCTACAGGCAATAATGGTGACATCAGCAGAGGGATGTTAACTCCTAATAGATATTGTCAA
Organism: Lepturacanthus savala; assembly: GCA_030544235.1. Taxonomy (NCBI): domain Eukaryota; kingdom Metazoa; phylum Chordata; class Actinopteri; order Scombriformes; family Trichiuridae; genus Lepturacanthus; species Lepturacanthus savala. Next base: position 14,670,394 of record CM060474.1, read on the forward strand.
TTTCACCCAGGTGAGAGACTACATAAGTGTGTTCTAATAGAATATTAGTTCTAAATTTTGAAGGCGTTAAAATGGTCATAACACTGAAATGCAACTGTAATTGCTAGTTTCCATCAGCGTCAAAGTGTCACTTTCACACCTAGCACCCACATTGTGTAAATAGAAAAAGCAGCTGTACTCGTTCTTGCATCAATGGGTGTGTACAGCTATGGTCCAGCGCAATAAAAGCTCCGAAAATTTGTGGACAGGTGAGGACAGGTTAAAGACTTGTACTAGGACCGGCTGGAAGCAGGTCGTACATGCTATACCACAGCACCCATGCTATTTATAAGGAACTTTAGAAGATTTGCTGACTCCTGTCAGCAAAACATGTATTCACTCTGCACACAGGCAGAGCAGAGCATGAACAAATCCAAAACCCACATGAAAATAGAAGTCTGCCTCATTTTGCCAATCTTGCACAGTAAATCTGGTTTAAGTCAAAATTTTATGAAAAAACATATTTAGCTAGGTTTTAAATTCACAACATATTTTTACCCATCAAAAATAATGCTGCATTATTCTTGGTGTGAAATTAGCATTTATATAGTATTTTAAATGTGTGAATAACCTGAAAGAAACTATAGGAATGGTGCATAAAGTCTTCAGTTTTGTTCATTTTCTACATTAACTAGTTCAGTTCATAATTGTTTATAATCAATAGTTGTGAGATATTATTACCATTATTATTATTACCACCAATACCATTGCCAAAGCCTGTATAGATCCAGAAACAGTGATTATTTGGTTTATTTACAGTTTTAACATTGAAGCTATGTGTTAAGATTTCGTCTTTGTATTAAATTTTGAGTCCTTGTCCAACCATTGTTTACATTAGCATTTAAGGAACAGCATTTCCCCATTGTTGCTGTCCATTCAGTCCACACAGCTGCAGCTTTCACCCCTACAGTATATTCTCAAACGTTTTTTAGCTTTTTTAAGTTTGCTGTTGATGTGACTGAAGTGCACATTGTCATCTTGAAAAAATTTCAAGAAGCAAAGTTTGCACAAAAAGTTATTCCCATCCTCACATCCTCACTGACTTTGTCATAGAGATCTTTTAAATTTTTATATGATGAAGCCATGTTGTGACCTACATGTGCTGAATCAAACTATGGTTGATTGTGGATTTTAGAGAAGTTTGAATGGACATGATCTAATATCAGTCATGCATGATTACACATCACTCAGAATATGCCATTAAATGGTTTAATTAAATATAAATGCTACTTTCTGTAACCTTAGGCTACTAATGGTTGTTGATCATGAGATAGATTCTCATTCTAAATTAAGAAGAAAAATTGGTTAATTGGGTGTTACAGCTCTTTTTTCTGATGGAGGAAAAATGTTGTGTCAGAATGTGACAGATGGCAGGCTTTTAGAATTAATACATTATATTGTCTGTACATATATCACCAAGTACTATTTTCATTTTATTTTAGTGTGCGATGTGGAAACTATTTAACACTGATCTGTCCTGCTGCAGAAGGAAGTGAGAGCAGAGATGTCTTATTTTTGATCCACAGGTTTCTTGATCATGACCATGCAAACCAAAAATTAAATACTTTTGTAAATACTTATGTAGCCATGGAGCAACTCACTCCAAACAACCACAGGACACACACACACAAACACACACACCCCATTCCCTACACCTATCTTGATGTTACCCCAGAAACCCAGTACAGGATCACTAGGCCAGCCACGCCTTAAAGCGGTTTGAATGCAGCCTGCTTGTAGACACAGGGAACAGGATTCTGATTTATTAACTTTTGGCTGTGCCCAACCTGCTAACTGCCTCCCTCCTAAGGTCTTCCCTCTACCTTTTCACCTGCATTTCTATCAAGCCTGAAAATAGAAATACCTGATAAAACCCTTTAGTTAATGGCAGCTCATTAGTAACAGTTGTTATAGTAGCTGGGAATTGTTTTAAATAGTGAATAGACTTTTTTACTTATCTTTATTTAAAAATTTGATCTCTTACATATTTGTGATTTTAAGCAATTATCTAAATGTAGTTTTACATCTCCTCTTGCAAACTTTTCTCTGTAGCTGTCGAAAGAACAGGTGGATATATGTCTGTCTCATTATTATTAATCAGCCTCTCCTCTGGTTTGCTGAATTTCTCTAACTTCACTAAAGTCCTGGCTGCTGTGGAGTGTGTGTTTTGGAATATGGAAGAGTATGTGCATAGCAACTAGACCTTCCTTATAATCAAAAAATCTTTTAAAATCTCATTTTATATGATATTAGACCTTTATAGAACCTAAACATAAGAACCCAAGGACGGGAAGATCACAAAGCCACAGCATAACAGCTTTACACTTAACCGAGAGTCCGGGGAGGGTTTTGATGAAGACAACAAAGACAGCTTCACCTTGAATTGAAAAACAAGGCTGGTGTGATTAGTTTCAATTGAATGGGTTGATGTTTGTGCACTCCCAGTGTGTAGTAATGAATTGTATCTGTCTCAACTTTGTAATCAAGGACGCGAAACAGAGAGCTAAATCGACCCAAGGTATGGCGTTTGTCAGTTAAGTGAGTTAGAGGGAATAAGTGACTTGTGCTCCCTTTCTCTTTTTCTTCTTCTTCAGTGGTAATTTATATGCATTTGCTAGTTGTGATGGAGAATTGTGTGTTTGATATAACCGCTGTAATCACATTGTGACTTAATAATGTCTGCCATAACTATGTTAGGACATTAAGTTATCACATATCATTACACTTCTGTTGCATGGTGTAATGTAGCATAAATAATTTCCTAATGTAAAGTAATGTAAGAATAGTGCTACAACCGTATGAGTTAATATTGCAAGCTTCCTTATTAACAAAAAATATAATACTATAATGCACACTAAGCAACTGACATGTAGGGTAAAAAATACTGTATATATATATTCATAAATTAGATGTTTGTGTAAAATATGTGTAAAATGCATCAACATGACATTAAATTAATACATGATTTCTCTTTCCTGAATAAAACAACATAAGCCGGTAGCACGACTTGGATAATGGCAAAGACCGCCTCCTCCACTGTGGAGGGCAAGAGTGGCCTGAAAGCGAACTAAAGAGGCGAAGCAAAGCAAAAAGGCAGAAGATTAGTTTAGAGCCAGAGAACTAATTAAATTAATCTGGAGATAAATGTTTTTTTTTTTTTTTCAGCCACTTATTTTTTTCTCAGGCCTCTTCTCCTGCTCATTTTCTTGCTTCCTTCATTACCTCTTTCACCAGAGCTTCTATCGAGCAGCCGTTGTCGGGGGAGGAGGTGACTGTTCTGAGCCGGTGAATTCCACACACACTCTCTCTCTTTCTCTCGTTCCTTCACTTATAGCTTCCCATACACGCTCACTTCCGCTCTGATTCACCCACAGCCACTCACACAGATACAAATTCACTGATGAGTAAGCTCACACACGCACACACTCTCACGTTCTGTCTGCAGTGTGTCTGAATGTAAATGTGGTGGTTTTTAATCCCGGATGGATTCCTTGGAAAGGTAAGGAAGGGTACTGGAAGGAGAAAGGGCCGTGACTTGACTCATAAGAATTCATAAGTCTCCTGTTTCGGTAAGTACACTGCCACCTCTTGTTCCATAGTACATGGATCCATATGCTGCAGATAAAGCTCCATATAGAAAAGCTCTGAGCCCCTCGGCACAGCAAGATTCAGCACCATATACTGCGATTTCCACAGTGAGGGTCAGGCAGGGTGGCATAGTGAGCAGGGAAACCCAACCTTCAGCTGGGAGACCTGGGCTGGAGCAACTGAGCAATAAAATGAAACACTACCAGGTTTAGACACACTGGTCTACTGCTGATTCTGCTCTCTGGCCTTTCTGTGAGAGAAGCCTTCCATCCTCTTCAGGGAATCAATGAAGTGTCAGGAAAGGGAAGGGAATTCTCACTGCTCTGATTTAAGATGTGACATGATGCACTGAAAATGGGCCTCTGCCTCACTGCATGCCCTTTGAAACAACTCTGACAAATCTCCACCAAGTTGACCTTTCCTTCTTTTTGTTCATGAACCATTGATCACTGGGCTTGCAAAAGTGCTGCCTTATGCACCCAGTTAAGCCAATTATGAGTAAACACATTTGGAACATGCTCATTGAGCTGTGTGTATTACAAGTTCTGCATGACTGAGAAGCCATGGTTGGCAGGTACAGAGTGAAAGTCTTAACCGGTCTCAACCAGAGTCAACCCAGTTTTAAATATTTAAAGATGTTTTTTTTCACCTAAAAGGCACCACAACCATGTTTTCTGGGTTGTGAGTGACTTTGGAAAACCTGTGTATGTATGTATATAAAACCTAAGATTCTAAGAAGTGAGTTTTCATTTTAATTTTTTATTACCATAGATCTATCTACCATTTCATGAATACAGTGCAAAATTTTTTGAAAAGTAATGTTGACTAAGGTTGGATAAAAATGATCAAATTAAAGGTCCCCTATTGCAGAAAGTGAAATGTTAATTGCCATCCACCCCTCAATTTACAGCCATTTAAATCAGGCAATCAGGAGGAGAAGAGGCTCATCAATATGAATCAGAAAAGAAATTACCTGTTCTTTCTAGAGCTCCAGAGAGAAGCTTGAGAAAGGAGATTTAGAAATATATTAAAAGCACAAAAATATCTTGTTAGGTATATCTAACTACAAAAATACAGGAAGAGTGTACAATATTGGGCCCTTAATGTTATTGTTCCTTTCGAAGCTGAATGTCAATATCAGACTAATGTTTTGAGACTTTCACCCGTTGGACAGGTCAATCACAGTGAGCAAAATTACATTTACCACAATAGCAATGTTGCATCCAGTGGTTTCCAACACCAACATCTAGAGTTTGCATCCCTTCATTGCTGTAACCTCAAATAGAAAATTATTTAAAGTTTTCCCTAACACAGTCTTTTTTGACTTTTTGCTGACTTCCAGTTGGACTTGGCTAAAGAATTAGTGGTGCAGAAATGCCCTACACGACTCCTCCTGGGAGTAAAGCAACGCAGCAGCTGCAAAGCCGAAAACATAAGCAGGACATATTCAGATTCAAAGTGAGCATTGGAGAAGTAAATATTTAACTAAATCACTGTGTTAAATAAGAAAGTACAGAGAGAGACATAGGTGGGCACAATTAAATGGGTCTGGTCTCCAAGTCTGTATTGACACACCGTGTAACCCCTGACTCCTGCTAACAAGATATGAGCCTCTCACATGTCGGTGAATCATATGCATGCACACACACATGCACATTGTCAAGAATCATCAGTGAACGATTACACGCCAATTAATATGGATGTTTGGTATCAGTATGCAGAGTGCCTTGTAAGCTGCAATCATTATAATGCAATCACAAAATAATCACCAAGAAATTCCCTGTGGCTCTCTGTGTGTAAGACGTCTAAATCTTTGTGTGTGTGTGTGTGTGTGTGTGTGTGTGTGTGCGCGTGTGTGTGCATCTATGTCTTTGTGTGTGTCCCCATGCATATGGCATGTAGTGCTGTCCATCTACAGTTGATTTTTTATGACCTCTATCATGATTCTGTTGCTGTTCCTGCTTCCTTGTCCCATTTTTCTTACCATTCCCTGCCTCTCTCTGTGTATTCTCCCTTCATCTTCTTAGTTCTCTTCACATCCACCGATCCACAGAATAAACAACTGAATGACTGCTGTCACAGCATTTAGCTCTTCCATGCATACACACTCTCGCACACAGAGGGCAAAAGGGTGCAATAGTATCTGCTGACTCCCAGAACACATACACACACGTTGCTCAGGACTGCTTTACCCTTCACAATGGCACACAAACACAGGCCTGGGCCACACACACTGATCTGACAGCACGGTAAACATCTATGTGCTGACTGCCACAGCACATCGCCCAGGGCAAGCCAGCTCCAAATATTCAGAGACAGAGATGGATGGAAAGACAGCAGCAAAGACATACCTGTCATTCCAACATCCGCACACAAACAATGCAGGAAAAAAAAGCAACAGATGGAAAGAAGGGAGTAAAGAGCAATAAAAATAGACATTTAGATAGATTCCTTACATGTCTTTATCTCTGTCAGTTTATAAATATCTGTCAGCATCCAACATAATGTGTTTCCAATAAACATTGGAGACAACACTTGGTGGTTTTCATAAACCAATTTGAGGTGGCATTTGTCCAAACCTGATGGTCTCAGAACCATAAGAAAGATATAAAAATACTTTGCCAGATCAATCAATTTTGCAAAAATATACATTCATACAAAAACTTTTTATATTTACACTATTAAAATATGCAGAATGATTGTGAGATTCATGTGGAAACATTAAATTTAAACAGTTTTTTTGTTCTTGGTATAGTTTGGCTTCAAATTAGAGGCTAAAGCTACTGTTTATGTATCATTCTATAGATATCACACTATCAGCATCTTATCATGGTTTCCATCATCCTTGATGGCAGAAGAGAAGTGGCAAAGTGCTTCCCAACAGCTTTTGTCTGGTAATGTGGCTCTCGACTGCTCTCACTGAAGTCCATTCAAATTATAACTTACACAAGAGTGACAGATCAGCAAATGCTCCATGGTAGTGTAACACACTACAGAAAGCAGTGTAAGCTTTACCTCAAGTCACATTTACTAAGACAAAAGAAACCTCATCATACATACCTCAACAGTTCTCTTTACATCACAAGTTCTCAAAGCTTTATATAACTATGGAAACACCAAGGATATCATTACAAATGCAGTATAGCCTCAGATTTGATATATTTTGATGTCCTGCTATTCAATTGATGTCACTCCTCTATGCAAATTGTCCTTGTCAGAAAAAAAAGACAGTCGAATACACTATTATCATATCTCAACCAAATAAGCGAAAAGTGCGGAGCTCCTACCAGTTTCTCTGGAGATCTGGATGAACGCCTCCACACCACTCTCCCCATAGTTGCCCTCTGATGCTAGCGTGGACACGTAGTTCCACTCCATCGCTGTGACAATGTCCATCATGGCCTGAGCCTGGTAGGAGTCGGGAGGTACAACACGGGAGAAGAAGTCGTAGCGGGTATTGTCGCTCAACTCTGCAGCTGTGGAGGCATAGCTGATCTGGGGGATCTAGACAAGAAAGGGGGAGAGACAAGTCGATACAATGAAAGAAAGGATGAGATGAGATTCTTGTGTAAACAGCATCTCATAAATAGTAAATAGTATCATGTTTTACAGCCTGCATATTGAAGTGTTTAAGGTAGAAGCATTATGGAATTTATAAATTAATTTTTTTCATTTCACTTCATTTTATTATAACAATACATTTTTTGCCCACTGACCATTAAAATGCTTCAATAAATAAAACAAGGCGTGTTATGCTGTGATAATTCTTCCATCAATTTTGAGCCTCCATGCAATTTTTTACTGAGATATGTGTATGTAGGAAAGAGTTATAAATGCTTCCCGCTCCCTGTGGGATCAGTGTGATTAATAATTCTCTCTCTTCTAGGATGCGAGGAGAAGTTTAACTGCAAGGCTGCAGACTTCTTCTTAGTTCAGAGATGCAAAAGAAGCAAACAAGCAATTTGAGAGAGAGCAGGTACACAGGGGATAAGCAGAATGTGGAATGAGATGTTGAGGTAACGTACGAGCAGTCTTTGTCAATTGTCAAGATGGATAAGCAAAAATGAAAGAAGGTGGGGGATCCAGAGAAGTTGCACGCCAAGAATCAAGATGTGGATGCTGCCAAACATGCAACAATTACACATATGTTTGCTGCAGGGGCAACAGCAGTAATTCAACATTTATGGTGTCATTATGTAGAAAAATAACAGGTGGAAAGAGGAGAGATGGCTGGCCATGGCTGCTGTCAGACAGAGGAGCAGGCAGAGAGAGCAGCTGAGGAACAGTGTGAGCAGGAAGTGTGTGTAGTTGGAGCAGAAAGCAGGGAGTAACATGCAGGGAAACAGGGACTCTCAGGGAGGTAGTGGGTGCCATATTAGACGATTGTGGGGGCCAGTCTGGGCCAAAAACGCCAGAATATCCACACACATCCCCACATGCTACCTATCACAAATAATAACTAACAGGCCAAAGGTGTAAGAAGGCTGACAGGCAGATTGATTTTTCCACAGGCAGGGGCATACACACCAACACCCACACGTCTCATTTGCATTCATTATAAGTAAGAGTTAACTGCCAATCCAATCTAAAACATAAGTCAGGTGTTTGTCAATTGCTCACACGCATACACACGCGGACACACAACACAATACAAATGGCTACAATTGCTGAACACAGCAAAACCAGTTGGTCCTACAAAGAGAGATTTAAGATGGACAGTGAGTGTGTGTGTGTTTATTGTGTATGTGCGCAAGCGCGTGCATGCAAGTGCATGTATGTGTCCGGAATACTTCTAAAGCCCATCACTCACTGTCTCCGTTCCCTTTAGGCACCATCTGAAGTCCCTGCCATTCTGCATCTACACTTGTCTGCCATTGTAGGACACAGCAATGACTAAAAATCATTCTGAAACTGAGCTGTATTCATTCACCTCTCAGAAGTTTATTGAAAGAGCAAAAAACTAATTGCTTTTACATCCAAGACAGTGATTAATGCACATTGATAAGTGGAAGGTGTCATTTTTTTTAGAAGGTAGCTTTTTATTTCTGTTGTTTTGTTTTTATGTTGTGTAATAGCCTTAGGTTTCTCTCAGTGATTTTGATGGGAGTTTATGTTTGGGATACTTCAGTAATGTTGTTGGTCATTTTCATAAAGGATGCAGGACATCTATGTATAATTCATAGAAGATGCAGATAAACAAAGACAAACAGAAAGAATAAAATCAAAGTTGGGCCAGCTGAGCAAAACATTTGTTATATGCACTTTTGTGTGTATGTTAATGTGTATTTGTCTGCATGATGTGTCTCTCCTGTTGTCCTTTTTACTCTTTGTGCACATTTAAATAGGTGCATATCCATTTCAAAGAGAAACAAATGAATGACTGCGGGAATATGAGATATTCATCTGTTTACAACAACAATGGGAAAGTAACCCTGTAACCGGGACACACCTGCTCCTTTGATCTTTTTGTTATTTCCCCTCTTCAACTGGGAAACAGACATATTCACCAACAAACACACATCGGTGTAGACACTGCACAGTCATCCTCTTTTCATATGTCCCTGAGTCATTACTGGGTAAGAGGAGGAAAAGCACAGGTAAAATAAAAAAATACAGCAGACAGAGCTACATCCAGATTTAGTCACATCGGATAGTGACCGCTGCAGGCTCAGACCCAAATATTCTCTTCCATAACTACACCTGTGCTTTTGAAATATAAATATAGCTGCAGACGTTTCTGTAGTCGCAACCATTGATCCCCTAGACACATATGTAAAGGCACGGAAACTCACTTAGACTGAGCATGTTTAATGGCTTGTGATATTAGAGTGTTGTAAATCATTCATGTGCTGTGAGTTGTGAATAACTTCAGCCTTTTTTCAAAGCAAGCAGAGTTGGAGTTAGAGGCGGGAAATTAACGGCTTGGTTCCCCCACACAGCTGGGGAAGAACATTATGCCTCCAATCCTCCTAATTCCATTCGCTCATGAATGTGTATATGTGTGTAGCTGCCAAATGTAGTTTCAATTACAACTAGATAAACTTTCTTGCTCACACACACACACACACACACACACACACACACACACACACACACACACACACACATTTATCAAGGGGATAATGTATCATTTCACACACAAATTGCCCTTCCTTAAAACTCATTCAGATGTTTTCTTTATATCTTTTTTGAATAAAGAACAGACCAGTGTAACTTCAGCTCCTACAGTGAATGTTGCATTACAGGCTGTTTGGCACCTTAATGTTGCTATGCTAAGGTAATCAGCCCTAAAAGTGTTTCATTAGCTCGGTTTTCCTTAGAAGAGTGTCTGAAGGTTTGTGTGATGTGTTTTTGCCACAAGAGAAAAAAAATCAGTGAAAAGGTCTAAGTAACTTCCAAAATATTTTAATAATCCAGACATATTTGTGATTTGTATTTTGATTTAAATTTTGGTTCTGAATAGGCACTTAGTCCCTGAGTCGCACTCAACATCAGCCATAACTCTCCCTAGACCAAACACAAGCTCATTCATTTCATTTGTGGTGGTTGTCAGTGAATATCAATTTGGCCAATCCCACAAACATATTAAATCTTGGTTCTTTTACTTAATGATCATAATGAGAACATGGAATAGATTTCTCTCAGCCATAAAACTATAACAGAGATTAACTGTTAATTGAACCCTAGTCCCCGCCAAGCAAAAGCTATCGAAAGACTGCAAACTAATAGATTATCCCTCTATGAAAACAATCAATACACACCAGTAGGCTGATGATGTTTTGTTTTTCTTAGTGATGTAAAAAGGCATTTTTGATTTAGATTTGACAATATTTAATAATATTTTAATAGCCACTCATGTTTCTCAGTAGTATGTGCTGAGTTGGTAGTTAAAGCAATATAAGCCAATATTGTATAATGCCTGCCAACTATTACAGTACAGAGCTAGGTCTGCCACGTCTATCCCCTAATGGCCTTGGTGATAGTGGGGAACACAGTTTCATCCCTCACTACAGATCAGGCTGAATCCCGCTGGAGAGCTGGGCAGATAACTAACAGCCGGATTTGGACCGTAACAGACTTAATGATCCAAGCCAGTGGTTTTGTGTGTGTGTCTTTACAGCCTGGAGATCAAAATTGAGGAAGTTCATTCTTTGGGGTGATCCCACAGTGGATCCAAAAAGGTGTCAAAGATATCAAATAAATGATGCTAGAGAGTGCTCAAATGCATCTTCCAAAGGTGAGTGGTATAATCAACGATCACTGCTGTACTTTCAAGCTGAAAAACCCTTAAGCCCAAACAGCTAAAAGTGAGCTTTTGAAATGACATTTTAAAAGTCTAAGGAAAATCCTCCAGTCTAAGCATACTCCAAATTTGTAATTAGTAGAAAGTTACCATTTTCGCCACCATTTTTATCCATATGTTCAGTACATATCGATTATATTATCTGTTGCAAACATGACCGTATGCACACATCATGAGTGTGTGTTATCCATTCCTGTGTATGTCTGGTGGTAATGGAGCTGTCGGGGGCCAGAGTCTGAGCATTAGGTTGATAGATGGCAGTAGTCTGAAGCTAATTAACCCCACTGCATTACACACATACTCAGCCTTCCTCTCTGTTACACACACAGACACACAGGAGTAGATATGCCAGAGTAGTGGATGCTGGAGAAGCTGTACACACTATGTGAGTAAGGTGTATGGTCGCTGATCAGGATCACTAACACACACGCAATAACCATTAAAGGCACTTATCTGTTCAACTTGTTTTAAATTAGACCATTTCTATCTTTTGTTGTGTGCGTTAGACAAATTATAAAATATTATTTCTGCAGCCAGGATAACAAAAATTACAAATAAAGCTGGAACAATTTTGACTAAGATATCAGAGCATGGAAAGGGAGAGGAGGACAGTGGACAGAGCATCAACCGTCTGGAGCCCTGGTTTTCGACATCAGCCTAGAGACTTGTTTACTTGCTTGAAAATTTGACTCAGCCCTCTAACAGCCAGCCATGGACTGTGTCTAATGAGGAGAGGGCTGGCACAGTGGGACCTCGCCAAGCTAATTTACCAGGATGAGGACTATTGGGGGTATGAGAGTTGTGCGTCACTCGCTCCATCTAACCCTGTCTCTGTCTGGGTCCATCTGTCTTCTCTTTTTCTTCTGGCTGTTTGGCCCTTTGCCTTTATCTATGAAAATATGAAACTGTTCCAGTTTACTGTTCTCAATCAGTGAGAAAAGTAAAAGTACTTCAACTCAAAGTCATTTCATAGCTGTAGAATTCCTTAAAATGGTCCCTTAATGACTTGAAAGTTGGAAATTTCAATAGAAAGTAACAACAGTTACCTCTTTATGTGTATCTGTACATATTTTCTTACTTAATACTAAGTAATACTAACCTATTTGGACATAGGAAACATTGTTCAACTGCAGAGATTTAAGATTGCACAAAAATGAGAAAGAACAACATATCTCATTACATTGCAGTTCATCCTTACAGATGCTACTACACAACACTGATATTCCCTTCACTGGCTTGGTTTTACCCCATGCAGGTTCCCCACATCATAGGAAATGCAGAATACAATTGCAGACTGTAATTTGTTTGTTGACAATCAAACAAAAAACAGTAGACAAGATGAAAGAAAAGACAGTGAGGGAGAGTAGGCAAGGGGAAGCCACTTCACAGGTGGATAGAAATAGCAAAACAAATAAAATGGCTGAGAGGAAAGAGAAACAACCGAAAACAACATAAAGAGGAGGGGGCAATGAGCAAGAAGCACAAACAAAGAGGAAAGATGAAGAAACATTTTATGGGAGCAAAGAGAATGAAGAAGAGAATTGAGAAACAATGAGTGAGAGTTGAGAGCAAAATGATGAGAGGGTATGTTTAGCAGAAGTGTGAGAAACTAAAGAGGAGGGAGGAGAAAGAACAAGAGAAATGAAAGAGAATAAGAGAAAAACTACGAGAGGATAGATGCACAAGATCAGTCAGAAAACTATTGATTCCCTACCGGCTGAACACACACCATATGGAATTAACCATAATTGATTAGCTGTGCACATTGAATATTGGTTCTTCATTATAATTAGAAGAAAATATGCATGTTTCTGCTATTATATCCCAAAACTATTAAAAACATGTCAACAAGCCACACATCCACACACTGAGATACATGTCTCTTGGCCCAGTTGGATCAGTCCCTTATTCGTTTGGCTCTGCACATGCGATTTGTTCACAATAAGATAAATATAGAAAATTAATGACTTGTGTTCTACATCACACCCATCTCTCTCTGTCCCCAAAATGTCGATCAGTCCTCCCCAAAGCCCAACGTGACATCTTCATATGTCTTGTTTTCTCTCAACCAACAGTTTACAACCCAATTTACTATTACTAAAGAAACTGTTTAACAACTGCTATTGTTATTGTTTGCACTCTAATAGATTGAGTGCAATAACAGCATAGCTGTGAAATAATCCTAACCTATTTAGTTAGTTTAATATGATCCTAATGTGAAACTAACACCTCGTTACAATTGTGGTATCTGTGATCTGGAGGCCTACAAGTGACATTTATAATTGAGTTTAGGTAAACATTCCTTGCAGCAAAGAAGCAGAGACATGATGGAGGCCTTGATTACAAGTCAGTAGACCGAAGGTATTGATTGATTATAGATCTACTTCAGGGCTGTTTAACCCTTCTAACCTGTTCATCTAATCTTAGATAGCTATAACTGTCATCGTGTCTGTATGCTATAGATATATGGAGTGCATTTTCAAATAATATTACTATTAAGCTGTACAAATGCACTGGATCAAAGTTTTAGGTTTTTGTTACATAACACACACACAGTCAGTATAGTATGTACTGGTAAGTATGTTTGTAGTATTTCCTTGATATTTTTATATTTCTATGAACTTTCACTTTTATTTCACTAGATTTCCCATACACATTTTCATAATTTTCTACAAAATAAAACAGAAATTTGACAGAAACAGACTACAAATGACACAGTAGAACATGACGTGACATCAATAATAGTTTCGGGGCCAGCTCTGGTTCAATATTCGGTTTACACAACTGTGATGTAGAACATGAAGCCCTCACTGATGGAGAAACACTTAGAATAAACTTCATCCTTCACAATATTGTGACTGTGACTGTGATTTCTTACTAATGGCATTTACTTTTACTTTCATGTTGTATATTACATTTACTATCAGCAAATTGATACTTAAGTACAATAACTATCACTTTATACTACAACTATACTTTAATTCTTTTATTCAAATAATGCTTTAATAGGTGACTTTAACTTCTAGTCAAAGTCATACACACACGTTTGAGTATGATAGAGTTACTAAGTGAGAACATGCATAGAAAATTCAGGACAGAACCTGAGATTGAGCCATTCATACCCCTGTAGGTATTACATGCCCAGGGTGACAATGAATTAACCATGGTGACACAGAGAGCTCTGGTAGAGAGGGGGGAGATGTGCTACATACTCATCGCCACCTCAGTCAATTTAAATTTCAAGAGAAACCTTATTAAAGGCTGCACTTATGCTGAAAAGATTTATAATCGTAGCAGTGAATCTGCACCAGCTACTGGGGGAAGGTCAGGGGGTTGGTTGGAGGACAGGGTAGGACAGGTGATTGAGGTGTGGTGGTGGAGCCCATAGCAGTTTGGTTACTCACACAATATACACACATACAGTGACAATTTTGATGCAACATGCACACTTTTGAGGTTAGGTGTGTGAAGTTGACATTACAAGTTTCACTGGGGTAACATCTACATTCGCACACACTCGCACACACACACACTAGACACACAACCACTGTCAATATCAGAGAGGTGAGCATAGCCAGGGGGGCAGAGGGCAGAAACCCGAGGCTACATCCTTTAATATATCTCTGTCAAGACTTTTGCTTTTCACACTCTCTCTCTCTCACACACCCACACACACACACACTTTGGAACAGTCACAAACTTTGTCACATAGAACAAACCACCATCTGTCCTCACCTGCCTTTGAATGTCCTGAATACAAATCTCTACTCAAGTAATGATACACAACAAACAGTGACACACATCTATTAAGTTGTGTGCACAAACAAATAGCAAAGATAGAGAATGTTTATATTTCTTCCATCTTAAATTATATATCTTATCATAAATTAGGCAAACTGACACTTTCCACTACTACTTTAAATTACTCTTTAACTATAAGCAGAAACATTAACAAAATTAAGTTGCTTCAATATGGAACTGTCTATTTATGCTTTCTATATGTTATTTTTTTTTCAAAAAAAAAATAACATGGCAATGAATCTACAGCAATATAAGACTAGTTTGATAATTAATGTTAAATATAGATTAATAAAATAAATATATATTAGAAACCATTATTTGTGTTTCTGTATATTTAGTTTGATGTTAGCTCTAACTTTAGTGTCGTCACCTCCATCTTTATCTCTTCATCTCTCCTTTAAACATATTAATCCCTAAGTACCTTCTTAAATATGCCAATGACACTTTTATTTTTCTCAAAATACATCAGTCTGCTCTCTCTCTCTCTCTCTCTCTCTCTCTCTCTCTCAAATACCTTCCACATTTACCTCTGCTTGGATATGTTATTTGAATAATATATTCCTCCAACAGCTGCATCACTTCACTAAATCTGAATCTCATGTGCGATGACACACACACCCGCCCACACACTGAGGAGGAAGGCACCAGACTACTTGATCCAAGCCAGCTACCTGCAGCTTCTCGTCTCTGTTTTGTCTCTCCCTGCCACTACACAGAAGTGCTTCCAAACAGTGCCACATTGTGAATTTGTGCGTGAATGCGTGCGTGCGCATAGGCAGGCGTCTGCAACAACATGAACACTCGACACCTGCCGCTATCATGTTTGGTGCTCCTGTACGCATTCTTGTGTCCAACTGTGTAACTGTAGCTGCAAATCTGACTAAAATGGAAGGAGTCTGTCTGTATTCATGTATGTCTGTTCTTCAAATTTTTCGACAATTGTTCATCCGATCAACTTCACACTTGGTGGGTGTATTACTAAGGACTAGTGGAGGTGCAGTGTTGAGCGTTGAAGTTGTTTGGATGAGTAGTTCTCCAAAAAGCTCAAGTAGTACCGGAGGCCAAGCAATTGGACCGTTCCAAACGGAACACATTTTGAAAGAGCACTGCACAAGTGTCACAAATTCCTCAAAACACACACACAATACCGAACTTATTCCAGTCATGTTCTTTTTAAATTCGCAAATGAAAGCAGGACAGATACACACATTGAGAAAGATAAAGTATACGCTCCAGCCAGTCAGAGAATTATGAGTTTTAAACAGGTATTCTCCTGCATTAAACCCATTAGGCATATATTTCCATTGTTACAGTTGTAAATGAGCCTCATACATCATGCAATATGCTAGCAGACCTGCATGGAAACCATTTTCAATATGTTTAATGAAAAACAACTTAGCGGCAAATTAGAGGCTAGAAAGTCTTTAAAAACTAGTTGAGCGTGCATGTCCTGGTTATGGGATGAGTTCTGGTTAATTGTTTGGTGCATTATTTTTTCTTTTAAGATGATTAGAAATTTCCCCCAGGAGAGACCAAGTCACCGCACACAGGACTCAAGCATGCATAGCTATAGTTGTTACTAAAAGAAGTGTGTTCTCTTGGACTATGCCAGTATATATGTGTGGGCAATCTGATTTACTTCTCTGTGAAATCATTCAGTGCAGGTGCTGATAACATGATTGCACCATTTGGTTGTACAAACTGTTTCAAGAATAGAGCATATTAGTGTTAGAAATAACATGAAATAAAGATGTTGCGTTCTTCAGTTTACACATAACCATCTGCAAACTCTTCCTTAGAAACTGCTGGGAAAATGGCAGCTACCTTCAAAACATCCCATTATCACAAGTGCATGCAAGATGCTGACTGGTCTTAACCACTGTGGTACAGACACAAACGGATAACTTTAAGCCTGCACCATGATTAACCACAGAGGCAACTTTTTATACTCCTAAACTGAAAATAACAGATGACCCGTTTTTTATTTCTTAATTCTCCTCTACATTCAATGTGAAAGCACAGGAATAAAAAACAGCATTGCAAATTAGAGAATAAGGTATACACTTGTATTGACTGGGTTATATAATGCAATAAGACCACAAACATCTGGTCTTACAAATTACAGCAGTGTTGTATCAATATCCTTCTGACGCATTTTCAATAGAAATTGAGCACCATTAATTCTCAAGATTTAGATATTGAATGACCACACAGCCGGGGCTGGTGGAATTTGGCTTTCAGTGAAGCATGTGCAGATCATGGCTCAACAAGCTCAAAGGGATTTATATGCTGATGAGGTGTTGTCCTGATATGCATTATGAGTGCCATAACAATTTAATGACTCTGTGATGGATATGACCTTATGAAAAATCAGTATAGGGCTTTGAGGATGTGACCTGCTCTTCAAACTTGTGTTTTGATGTGTTGAATAGGAGAATATTAACTGCCCAATTTACCTGCTCACAACGCTGCGTTCTGTCATTGGACTGATGTCTGTGTTGCCTATGTACCTGTAAGGCACCATAGTTGAATGTAAAATGGTTCAAGTAGAGGTAAAAAAATTTTTAAAAAATAAAGAAATAACCTGAGTTAAAGGGCACATCCATGGAGGGTTCCTTCACTGTGGGTGACAGAACAGGATGTAATTTTATTAAGCAGTAGCTTTTGGTGTCTACCCTGGAAAAGGCTGCAGATACAGTGACAGATTCAGGGGTCAGTGTGTGTCCGGTTGCCTGGGTTCACACCATTGAATCCAGCTACAACACTGAATTGACTGATTGTTGTCTGGCATCATGACAGGAATCAGCATTTTATCAGTTGAAAAAGTTATTATACTTTATTAAGGAAGCTGTTGGCAACATTTTGGCTGCTGAATAATCCCTCCCTTGATTAACATTCATTTTAGGAAGACAAAATGTCTTCTCACTATTGCCCAACATTGTAGTTAGTTTTTTTTTTCTTTGCTCAACTCCTTAACATCCTGGTAAAAACAGTGGCCTATGTTGGCTTGGCTATGCACCAGTAATGGCTTAATATAACATTTAGCAAAAATCAATGAAGGCAATGTCAGACTGAAGATGGAAAAGGAATGTAATGAGTAAAACTTCTGCCTGATATCAGGCAAAGTGTCTGGTACTTTGACCACATTTATAGTGTCAAAGGCAGGACATAAGCTTCTGAATCAATACAAGTATTTTGGCGAGTAAGAATGATCATGTAGACAGTTGTTTTATAATGAATAGCAACTGTAAAATAGGAATCACTTTGAGTTTGATAAATTATACTCTATGTGCCTCTAGCTGCTTTCCCCACTGTGCTCGAAATATGACTCTGCACGAGTGTTGATAAGATCAAACCCCCAAAATGTTAGAGATTCTAAATTTCAGAATCATACAACACATGTTGCCACAAAAATGGCTTCTTGGAAAAGGGCATAAATGCATAAATGTTTTCTGAAATTATTAATACAGAATGGTAGATAGCAAGATATTATGGCCATTTATTTCTTGTGATCCCAAGCACCACCTAATGACCATTCATACAGTTTCACCAACAGGTTAACATGTCATATATAAAGAGACTTATTCAAATAGTAGCTGTGTAGGTGATATAGGGGCCAACTTGTTTCAAATGACAAGGTGACTGTAGGTAAATCAAGAATAAATGTAGGGAAAGATCACTTGAGTTTGGTCAAAAAAGTCCTAGGCACTGAAATACTCTTTGCTCAAATCTTGTCTCAATTCAATCTTGTGTACAGTTCACAGTTCTGATGTTGTTTTAATAAAATCAAAGATGGAGACAGGAAGCTGGTGCCTACACTAAAATAAAGGTAATTAAACTAAAATACATGAGCACGAAGTGAGTTTGCTCTTTGGTTATTTAATTGGTCAGAAATTTAGTGCAATATGATTTCAAACTCAAGGTTATAGTACTCAAGTGAAGGGCTGTAGACCTTTTTAACAGCAGCCATATTCACTTGAAATAGTAAGTAAATACTGGTGTTACCAATGATTCTAATTGAGGTCCATGCCATTCAGGTCAAACTGAGTCAGGGTGCTTCTATTCTGCATGTTGGCTCACCTGAAAGGCTCTGCTACACTAAAAGGAATCTTAACTAATTTCATAAATTAAACCTGTGTTTACCTGCTATTTCTTGACACTATGGCTGCCTTGAAATAGATCTACTGTACAAAGAGTAAACACCTGCAGCACCATACATCACTCGCCTCCATCTATGTATTAATGTTGTTTAAAAACAACATTAAGGGAAACGGATATAACGTTTCCACACTAAAATTTCCCGACGCAAACTTCGCTTCATTAAAAAACTCCCAACATGGACCGCTATTTCAACCCACTGGGGAAAGCACAGTCAAGAGTGTTGGCAGACCAGCTCGTTATCTGTACCATATGGTCTCGAGGGAAGCGGTATAATTTTATTTTTAGGGAAGAACACACTCACGCTTGCATGCACACACAAACACACACACACACACACACACACACACAGGGAGGGAACGCAATTGCATCTCTGAATACTCCCTGTGTCTTTCAATCTACTTCTCCCAACACACTTCTACGCACATGCTGACTCATAAACCTTCACATGCTTTTCACATTCACACACAAAGCAGAAAACGACTAATTTTGTTCACATTTACCTTGTCTTACTTTACGATGCTTTAGGTTGTGTGTGTCACTTTAACAAGCTCTACTGCTGTAAAGAATGTGACTCAACCATTGCTCAATTAGCATGCAAGTAATGTACTGGGCCCTGACTCAGTGAATATCAATTTGTATAGCGTGTAGGGTGTGTGTGCGCACATGCATGTATACCTCAGAGCATATGAATGCAGCTTGCAATCTGCCATTATGTTGTTTATGTGTCTGAGTAACAGTGTGCAAACAGACTTAATGCACTAATGCAGTGTTGGCTAATAGAAAAAGAGACTGCTGAAATCGCACAATCCCATCAACCAATTGATATAATAGGATGGGGTGGGATGAGGGAAGAAGGAGTTAGTTAAATTTTATTGTCCCCAGGGGAAATTCTTTTTCACAGCATTGCACATCATGGAAAATCAACACTGCACTTCACCTACACAGGCACACAACAACAGGCAAAACACCATGAAAACAAGCAAGTCACCAGGATACCAGGCATTTGCCAAATAGAGCCCTTCTGCACCTCAGGGACCTGAACCTGCAGCCAGAAGACAGTAGGGGAAGTGAAGTGATGATTGGGGAAGGCAAGAATAAAGAGGAGAGATAGAAAGAGGGATGG
This sequence comes from Lepturacanthus savala, assembly GCA_030544235.1. Lineage (NCBI taxonomy): Eukaryota > Metazoa > Chordata > Actinopteri > Scombriformes > Trichiuridae > Lepturacanthus > Lepturacanthus savala. The sequence continues at coordinate 14,690,409 of CM060474.1, forward strand.
AAGGATTGTATGAATATGGAAGTTAGGCAGTGAGACCATGAATGAAGAGATGGGTGGTACAGGAAGGTAATACACTACATATAAATGGAATGCAAAGAGGTGGAGAAAGGGATGAATACAAAGTGAAGAGAGAGGGAAATTATAGGGTGAGATAGAACATTTTCAAATCCAATAACTTGAGAAAGGCCTTTTATGTGATAAAAAGTTTGGGAAAGATGACAGAAAATGTGAGATGACATATAAAAAGTTTGTATGTTGATGTCATCTTTAAAATTATATTTTACTCCACTATGCTCATTACCATCAGTTCAACAAAATCCCAAATTAAGAAGAATACCTGTTTAGCAAGCAGAAAAGAAACTTGCAGAAGGAAATGTGTCATCTTCAACTCGGTCAGCTCTTGGTAACCATCTAGTTAGTGTGTTTTTCACAGCCATACAGAGCTTGTTATGCTAATGAACAAGCTAAAAATGAACCCATACTTATGTAACTATGTAGCCTAATTAGCCACGTATCTTCAATTTTAGTTTTCCATTGTTTCAGAAGCAAACTCAAAAACATGGACTTCAACCATGCAAGTGATTTTTGAAACTTTGAGAAAAACATTCAGATCACTCTTCATTAGATGTGCCGATGATTTCCATTTTTTTCTATGCATCCCTGGAGGAAAATTTTGATTTGAGACAGACTTTTGAGGAGTCGACAGTGTGACCAACTCTTTGTTAAAAGCTTTTCAGCTCATCACTGTCCCCATTTCACTCCGCAAAAGCTTTATCAGGAAATTATACTTTCAGTTAACTAACTCACTCAATTGACTCATTCTATTCAGCTTAGCGTCTTTTTGTCCATGCACTCTGCTTTTTTTTTTACATTTTATTTCTGTCTCTCTGTGGGGCTTTAGCAACTCTCTATAGAATCTAGACAGTATAGTTTAATTTTTCATCATCTTCGATCATATTCCTGTTTCTATTCTGCTTTCATATTTCTTACAGGTTTGGTCTGTCAGACTTTTCCTCTCATCTGTCTTTAAAAATGACATGTTTAGTTAAGGTCAACCCAGTTGTGTGGCTGCCAACGAGTGTTAATTAATCATCGCTGACAGTTACGATACACAAACACCTGTAAAACCAATTAATAGATTATCATAAAGCGGTGACTTAACCATTAAAAAAATTCAGTTTTATTGTTCCAAACATCACATTACTGTAAAGATTCCTCTGATTAACATGACGTAGGCTTATGCATTTCATATCTCCAGCAGCAGCTTGTATAGCAAAAAAAAAAAACTACAGGAGAATTGGAAGAACGATAGAGCGTCTGTCTCTGCACTAATCACTTCTTAAAAAGTAAAAAGGTCCTACAACTTGGAGTGGATACCAAGGATTGGTCTTTTTGAGTACCAGTTCCAAATTAGGTCTGAGTAACAATAATCTTAAAAAAAAAAAAAAAAAAAAGTTCTGGTCATGGTATTTAACAATGTTATCTCATCTCATCTTCTATACCTGCTTATTCCTCATTAGGGTCGCAGGGGTCTGCTGGAGCCAATCCCAACGCGTTACAGTGAGAGGCAGGGATACACCCCAGATGGTCACCAGCCAATCGTGGGGCACATTTAACAATGTTATTTTGATATTAATATAATTAATATTAATATTGGCAATTTTTGCTTTGTAAGACATTTGTATGCAGTTATGAGAAATTTGTTAATTTTCCAGCAGCATAAAATAGATATTATGGAAGAAATTATGATCTGTTTAACAAATGATAGAATATAATTGATAAGCATCAGTATCAATAAAATCTTAATGCTATTCATCCCTACTTGCATTATTCTATTGCCAAATTTTGTTATGTTAGTGTAAATATAAGTGCAATAAGAGCCTGGTGTCAAATAATGTATGCTACTAGTTAAAAAGCATATAAAAACCAATTTAACAGCTTATTGACATGACACATCTAACTCTCATGTGTCTCTCTGCAATCAAAAAGTTGCCCACATCCTCTGAAGCTGTATCATTCCCCCAAACTCATGTCACTCCCACCTTTCCATCTCTGTTCCCTCGTTCCCCTGTCATCACTACCCATCTAGATTCCTCTCTTCAGTTATTTACACCTGTCAAACACCCCCACAGATCTCCTGTCCTGTAGGTTGTAGATATAGGTTATAATTATTGGTCCATTTTGAGAAAAACAGATATGAAAAAATATATATTTTCACTGTCCAGGGCAGCTTGCTTCTGTTAGTTTAATGGTTGCTTACCTCTGACTTAACAAGCACCCGTCTATTTTTGCTTATGTTCTGGTTGAGTGGAGTATTTCAGTATTGTTGTCTGTCTTTAACAGAAATGCAACCGATTGAGGGAATTCATGTTTCTGGCATTTTGTGACTAAAAAGACAATTGGGATTGTAGTCTCTTCAGCCTCCTCCTTCACCCCTCATTATGATGTCCCATTTTCATTCTCACCAATTCTCTCATTCTGTCACATCTCCTTTAACAACCTCTCTTGCTCTGTCACACATATGTGTTGCTCTATTCCTCTGTGCCACTCTCTCTATAGAACGTTGCTTTTGTAAGTGTGCATTTCTGCTCTGTTTACCTCTGTTTTTATGGACAAAAATTTTCAACAGGTCCTCAAAATAAAAATAACCAAATATTTTTTTTGTTTTTTTTTCCTCCCATGCACTCCAAATTAACACATAGGATCCATAAGGTATGTTTAGGGTTAGGCACAAACAGTATTTGGTAAAGTTTAGGGAAAGATCATTGGCATTTATTAACAATTGTGTAGTTTTTCTTGGTAAACAGTACTTAAAATCTCGGTACAATTTTGCGAATTGAAGATATTGAAAATACATTTGTGGAGAGTGGGTAAAGGAAATGCATATAAGGTGACAGACTAAAGGCCAGTGAGTAAAGTGCATTACTAGTCCCACATCACTTCACCCTTAGTCAATCAAATTCATCTTGTCACACATCATGATGATCTGTCTACCTTGAAGTGACATTTAACCAAACACTGAAGTAAACTGCCTGAAAGCAGAAAATAAAAGCAATGTTCATGTTTCGTGTTGGTGTGTCAGCAGCACAGCATGGCTCTTCTGTCATTTTAGACTGCTTTTAACCTGTTATTGATGCCATCTGACTTCCTTGCACTTGATTGGCAGAAAGCTTGATAGCCAGCTCGTATAATACAGATGGTTGTGTGCAAGAAGAAATAAGCATGCGTTGAGGTCCAGGAACATGGCAGCTTTGTTGAAATGCCACATTTCAGTAGCCTCTGAGCTATGAATCTCAATGCACAAACAGGTCATGTTTTATAAATTGCATTTATAACTTTCTTTTGTGTCACAAAAGTCCCCTTTGGTCTTTCCCTTCTGGTGTGTTTCTAATGCAGTTTGTCTCCAGAAAATTCTACATCATTTCACATCTCACTCTCTTAATGAAGACAATAATGAATGGTGACGGCATGCACATACCTTCATTAGTAGGCAGAATACTGTGGTTAAACATGCAGACGCGGATAAAAGACTGTCTTTATGTGTACTGGTTGAATTACTTACAGATTTATCAAACTTTTGTAGGAAATATAGGGTAATTAACTTGATTTACTGAATATTTCTCCTATTTAGCAATGAGAGGAGAAATAATAAAAATTTGGATTTTGGTCCTATTGTAGCAGTTGGAGGAGTCAGCCCAAACTGCCTCATGCTTGCCTCAAGCATGTTTGATATTTTGATATTTAACATCTGCAGCTATCACCAGCCAGTGATACAGAGCGTGTATGTGTGTGGTGGGGGGGTTTGACCCTGGCAGCGAGTTAATTTGATTTTTTTTTTCTTTTTTTACAGATGACGGATAATCAAAATGGTATTTGTCAATCTGACAGATAAAAGATAATTGGTGCCCTGCTGAAACTACGCTCCTGACATATTCAATGATCAAGAGATGATTCTCTGATCAACTTCCTTAATCTGAAAATATCAAGATCAGATTTATTTTGTCTTCTGTGATGATGAACTAAATTTCATGGGTTGTGGATTGTTGGTCAGGACATTTGAGGACATCACCATTTTCACCATTTTTTTATTGACTAAATGACTAATTGAAAAAAGGGGGATGCATGACTGTGAATCTCACAAAGGCTCAAAAACACCAGATTCTAAAAGAAGACAGATTCAGAAACTAATGATTTACAGAATGACACCCCTTATTCACCTCACATCACTTCATTCTATTCACTCTTCTTCTGGGATTTTTGCCTTCTATTTTCCTCTTATCATGTCCTTCTCTAAGTTTTTCCTAGTCTTTCCTAAATTCATGTGCATTATATGCAACTTCATTCATCACACTGGACATATAAAAAATAAAACCTGAATAAACGTTATGTACACATACATTAAAATAGTATTTTTCTCACTGTAAATCTGTATGGCCAAGGAAAGGCTGCTTCTGTAGTGTGGATGCTGAAATCTGACTGCAGATTAATAATTACAAGTCTGTTCTTTTTTATTCTCTTCCTTCCAAAAGATCAGAGGAAAAGCAGCATCTGTGTCTGTGCAGGTGTGTGTGTAGGGGTGTGTGTGTGTGCGCATGTGTGTGTGTTTTGAAGCTCTCCATTGGCAGCCAGCTGCATCCAAACTCATACACACAAATGTGCTGCTGTACTGTGTGCAAATATACAAATACGGGTAGACAAATGATGCAAAGAACAAAGAGATCTGCACACGCACCTCCTATACAGGCACACCTCCAGAACTCATGTCCACGCACTTCTATATGCATCATTCACACATAAATTCCTCGATGAAAAAGGCTGAAAGTGGGGTTGCACTGAGGTTGACAACACTTTATAGTAGTTCTCTATTATACATTGTATGCACTTTGACTGACAGCCCATCTCCTCTCTGTCTGACACCCTCTTCAATTTATTTTATTTATTTTTTTATTTCCAGCACACTATTACACAATGTTTTTTTTCTCCCATTTATACACAACTTCGGTCAATTTTCCTCCTTACAAACATTATTTTTCTCTCTCTCTCTCTCTCTAGTTATAAAGTCCTGTTTATTCAGCTTCTTTGATTACTTTGTCTAGTGGTGCCAATATTTCTATTGTCATTATGTTTTACAAGGCAAGCTATCCATTCACTATGAGCCTAACATTCTTTTATAATTATGACTGAAGGAGGAAATTGGTGTTTTCATTTTAAGGTGGAGAAATTACAGTAGATGAAGAGAGAGGGCATCAAGGTTGATTTGGGGAGTCATAAAAAAAGAAACCAGAGGAGTGAAAGTAAGAAAGGTAGAGGTGACAGAGGTAGAGATGTATAATTTATTCCCTCACCATTTAATGAAATGGTGAGGGAATAAATATATATATATATATATATATATATATATATATATATATATATATATATATATATATATATATATATATATATATATATATATATATATATATATATATATATATATATATATATATATATATATATATATATATATATATATATATATATATATATATATATATACATGGGGGTATGGGGGTTAGAGGGGGGAGAGCATTCTGAAAACACAATGGATCTACTGAGATCTCACTCTCAACACACATGCTGTCACACAAAAAAGATATCCACAAACTCTCACACACTCACATTTCTTTGGCAGGGGATTACGCTGTCATTACGCCTTATTCCCCCAGTGATGGATGTTACACTTTGTGGCGCTGTAAAATGTGTTTTGGAAATGTGTTTGGAATTGCTTTGTGGCACTGCTGAATGCTTTTGGAATGAGATCATAACAGGCTGAGAGCCACTGTAATACCATTGTGGAGCAAGTGGAGTCAACGTGACGTCAAGTGACTGATTGGTGTGTGCATGTGTGTGCTTAAGGTGCATTTCTTTGATTTGACAGTGGCACATATGCGTTATAACCAAACGATGATTGAGCATGTGTGCATCATAGAGAGCACGTTCACATATGTAGTTGTGTGTGACACAGGCAATGTAGTGTGTGTTTCTCAGCACTGACAATAGCAATTCTGCACTAAGTAGGAGTGTTATATGGTTTGTCACCTGCATTATGCTGTCAGTTGGAAACCTTGCAATGCAGGAAAATCAGATTTTCTCAGTTTATGCGGTTAAGGAAGCAGAGAGTTGAGGCTGAGATTCTTTTTGGGCAGCCGCTACACAGCAGAAGATTACTGGGCCAGTTTAGTGCATTTATCACTTGATGATGATCTGGCAATGTGTGGGTTTTGCAGATTTTCTTTTAAACACCCATGTCATGCAAACTGATCTGAGCTGTACTGATAACATCAAACATTTTTGATATTTATAACTTGACATTTACAGACGTCCTGAACCATTCTACAGTGCACAAAGTGTCACAGATTGAAAACCAAAGGGAGGAGGTGAGTTCATAGGAGCATCTGTGCATCTATTCTTACTTGTGTCACAGTGTGTGTCACACACACAGCTCTGGAGTCTACTGGATAATAAGATACCATGTGAAGCATGTGACACCTTATTTAAAAAAAAGAAAAATGGTTTTGCATAGAGCTGACGCACACACACAAAACTTGTGAGGAAAGAAGAAAGTGACATTCAGCTCTACCCAAACCCCAGACCATCCAGGATTAATCAACGGATCACTATTTCATTGATCCACCACATGGACACCAGCCATACATAGATTAGGAAGTTGTGATCCTTTGCCCTGTAGCCCAAGTTTGCTATACTTGAATGATTTAATGATTGACTCATTAAGCCTTAATTTACTTTGATGATGCTTTTAAGAGCAATTTTTGAAACAAAGCTCCGTGATTATAAACTGCTCTTTTATATATAGCATGTTTCTCAAAGTTTGCTTCAGCCTCTGCTTAGCCTCAACAAGCTTATCTGGACCCAAAAAGAACAGCTATCACCTTGATGGATGTTTGCTAACAGCAACCGAAGTGTCTGCTTTACTCTGAACAAAAAATACAAGGAGACATTTTAAGTAAGGCACAAATAATTGATGACTACTGATAGCAGATAGTTAAAATCATATGTGTGATAGCTCAAACGGGATATGCTTGCAAACAAACTACAAATGTTCTCATGAAATATAGCTTAAAATGAATATTGAATCAAGCATGACTAATTCAGTTTGGCATTGAATATTGTCATTCAGTGAGGAGAAATTCATGCAAGTAACATACTTCGTCTAAAGGAGATGTGAGGAGGAATAAGAGGAAATAAGCATCCCTAATGTTAGCATAAATTCAGTGCATTAGTATAGAAATTAGGGGACACATGAGGTACATTTTCAAATGAATTTGTCACACATCTGAAAAAAGGTTGTGCTCAAAATAAAGGAAAATGCATGAAGACCTTTCCATAAACAGCATCACAATCTATATGGCATTTGAGCAAAAAAAAAAAAAAGCCAGAATCCCAACAAACATACACACCACAATATCTAGGGGGTCATACAAACATGACATCTGGAAGGACATGCCCTTGAGTGAGCATGATTTCAGTCGGACTACTGCCTTTGACATGTCAGGATGACAAATGTGTGTGTGCGAATTTGTATTTCCCCAAAGATAACATCTTCTAGCAAAAGAGCACAAATGTTTAGTTGAAGGCAAAAGAAATCAGTTTGAGTAAAGCGTTTTCAAGGATGTGTGTGTGTGTGTGTGGGGGGGGGGGGGGGTGTATGTGTTTATAGTAAGTAGCATGTAGCAGGAAGTTTGTTTAGCCAATAACTTGTTATTTATTACTGTAACACATCATTCTATATTCAGCAATTTTTATCAAATATCAAGGCTTTAGAGACAATAATAGAACTAAATCATATCAATACATCCTATTTAAATAAAAAAATAGACAACACATAATAGCCGACCTCTTTACACATTCACAGACTCAATTTGTTTAAAAACCCTGACATTTTAGTCATGTGACAGACCCTTTATACATTTTACTGAAATGAAAGCTACTCAGCAGGTGAGGCCAAGGTGACTTGCTAGTGCCAGGAGACCTAGAAATCTAGGCCTCATTTGAATCTCATTTAGGGGGATTTATCACTTATTATCTTATTATACAGAAAGCTGAACTACTGTTCTGTGAGATTTTAATTGCTTTTTGGTTATAAGGTCTAGGTGTTAGTAATAAATACTGTTGCATGTCTCAAAATACTTCCACAGGGATCATATTGTGGAAAATAAGAAAATATTACCTTGGGGATATTAGAGTGAGGATTAGAATTATTTTATGGTCCTCTTCGTCTGTCTTTGTTTTTTGGATACTTGTCTCAGACATGTTTAAAATACAAAGTATTTATAAAAATGTTATATTTTAAATGTTATATACTATATATATATATATATATATATATATATATATATATATATATATATATATATATATATATATATATATAGTAGTGAGTCATATAGTAGTGAGTAGCCAGTAGTTCCCCCCTAAATTAATTTGTGCCAAAACATATCACTAGAGAAAGTTAATATTTTTGGAATAGCATAAATTAATTAAATTAAAAATGATTAATTAGATGCTAAGCTATTCGCTTAGCATTTAATTGCTGGATCTAAGTGAGTGTGATCATCTATGGCTTAATTGTGAACTGTTACTTGGAGATTTTTTTACCCAAAGAAAGAAATAATTATACTACCTTGTTTTTTCTTATCAAAAACAATTTGTTGTTTATTGTTGTGTGTGAAATTCATTAAAAATGTTCATTAAAATGGTTGTAAAAAACTCCCAAACCAATACACACTACTTCAAGGTGACCTGGGAGCTACAGAGAAGGACTGACACTTGTACCGATGAATGCATGCGTACATTACATCTGGGTGTTCATGCCTGGGTGTGTGCCTGTGAGACTGTGTGTGTGTGTGTGTGTGTGTGTGTGTGTGTGTGTGTGTGTGTGTGTGTGTGTGTGTGTGTGTGTGTGTGTGTGTGTGTGTGTGTGTGTGTACAAGGTGCAGAATGGCGATAAACGGGGATGAATCACCTGTGTGACTGACCTTTCACCACACACAAGAAACTTGAAAACATCGTGCTGTGTATATCATCCTGTGACCACATCTCAGTGTGGACAGCAGAGTGAAGGTCAAAGACTGAAAGTGTACTGCATGTTCTGTCACACTTTCCTGTGTCTTCAGCGTGCATGAATGATAAATGCACCCATTTTAATCACAGTCTGCGAAGTGTGTGTGTACACAGGTGCACACCCTCCCTACAACAAGCACCCATCACACTGGTTTACGCCCCATTGTAATGTTGCTGGGCAGCTCAGCTCCACTGGGCACTGACAAACCTTCTGATGTCTCCTCCAGCCCACCTGCTCACAGCCATGAATATTTATGAGAATATATCAGCAAACCAAAGATGATCATAATATTCTGCCGACTAAGCAAATCTGGCTCCCATTCCCACCTGCCATCCTCATCTTGGAAATATTTGTGCCAGCTTGGAATCAGGAAGTACCCTCCTGCTGTTAAATATCAATATTCATGAATAAATCAATAGGAAGGAAGCTACACTTAAAATATAAAACCAACACTTTTGGTTTTGTCTTCATTTTGAAATAAGATATCTAAAAAAGGCTTCTTTCAAAAGGTTTTCTTTCTTCACAAATGTGTTTAAATCTGTTAGTGTTTACTAAATAACTAACTAACTCCAATTTTGTTATACATTCGATGTACAATGACAATAAAGGGCATTCTATTCTAATCTATTCTATACTATTCTAAATGGTCCAGTATGGCATATCAAGATACCACAGATGCTGCAAGATTTGAGGGAGCATGCAATTGGCAAGGTGACTGCAGTAATGTCCACCAGAGCTGTTGCCTCTAAATTGAATGTTCATTTCACTACTATAAGCCATCTCCAACATCCTCACAATCGTAAACCAGATGTAGCCATGCCAGCCCAGGACCTCCACATCCAGCATCTTCACCTGCAAGATTGTCTAAGACCAGCCACCTGGACAGCTCATGCAACAGTTGGTTTGCACAACCAAAGAATTTCTGTACAAACTGTGAGATGCATAATGGTCATCCTCAACAGGGACTTGACCTGACTGCAGATATCAAAAACGATTTGAGTGGGTAAATTACTACAATGATGATGTATCACACTGTGTGATGCAAATTGTGATCACCACAGATACTTAATGATGTTCTGCAATCTATCGTATCATATGTAAGGTGGTAGCCTGAGTATACCCATCCTTCATTGGAGGCAAATTCACTTCACTGTAAAATTTAGTCAGGACACCAGGAACCCATTTCTTCCTTCATCTCGGGAGCCAATCATAGAACAGCGAAGGGTGCAGCAAGACAATGACGAAAAAGACACTTTTTAATAACTGTGGATCCAACATTTGGTCAATATTGATATCATGATTATTCAAACGATTATTTTTTAAGTTACACAATTATTTTTTTCAGCATGAGTGACAGTGCTTTTGTAAAACAGATTTGTTGTGTTGCCACATAGATGTCATCTTATAGCAACACTAGTGCACTAACTCTCGCACTAACACACACACTCTTGCAAAATCACTCTTTCAGAAATTTTGTATTAAAAAATGTAAACTATTGTATCAACTCGATTATATAAGTTTGGAGATCATTTGACATGCATATTGAAATCACGATTAAAATTCAATCAATTGCACAGCCTTATTTAGACCATGAGTTTATTTTGAAAAATGAGCAACACTAAAATGTTCATATTTTTGTTCAATGTATTAGTGGTCAAATGATTCATTAATTATCCCAAACAGTTTAGTACAGGATGATCAGTTGCTACTTTACTTTGCTCGGTTCAGTGTACTCCTTGACCCAAAAATGTCAAAATAGTTTAAATGGAAAAATAGCACGAGTTTCACCCAGAACATTTTGGCAACTTGCCACTTAGCTGTAGCATGCACATGGATGTATGCTAGTCAGCTAAGCTAAGTTACCTGGTTACCCAGGCTCCTGTAGTGTCCCTGCTGTCATTCACAATAAAAAAATTATCATTATCTCTGTGTTTGAACAATATGATTTACGATGTCATCATGTCTCTCCCCTCTCCTCTCTTTTAACAGATGGCTTGAGCGAAGCTATTCGGAACAAATATAAAGCACACCATAAGAACCAGTTTTGAGTGACCATAAATCATCATAAAACAGCTATCAGCAGATATCGTGACACAGAACAACAGAAAGGTTGTTTTACTTTTCAATTGCAGTATAATTAAACTGTTTACATTTTTCAAAATAAAGGACAAAAATATTATTTTCTACTTCTATACTTTCTTTTTCCTGTGATACCAATGCAATACTGAACCGTAACTATAAAATAGAGGTATATACTGAACTGTGAATTCTGTGTACCATTACACACATAGAAACTATTTATTATATTCGTGTTTTGACAATTATACAGCTGCTAGTGTACCCATGCTGTAAATGTTGTTTCTTGCCACTTCATGCAGATAATGTAGGGATGACCCAAAATCAAACCTCACCCTGAGGAATATAGTATGTTTGATCCACGGTGCTTCAACTTTTTCAAATACTAGTCTTTCTATTTATTCAATGAATGATAGGTCATTGGTATTGGGTTTCATTTTAAGTGAAAAAAATCCATGATTGAATTTTAAGCGATAATCTGCATGTGTTAATTAGTTTGGAGTCTCTCCAAAGCCTGTGTTCCCTCTAGCAGTTGTAGAAATTATTCCAAAGATAGTGTGCAAAGCATGTCACATCTAACTTTGTCTCTTAGCAACATAGATTTTTTTTATCCAGGCCCAAGATTTTTGAATGCATCCATGTTCAGATCTTAAATACACAAAAAAGGAAGGAAAACTATATTTGAAGAGAGAACGACAAATGGGTTTGAAGTATTGTAGATAGTCAAGGAAAACTCATATCCACCCTGTGACTGTATTAAAAGCACCATGTCATTTCTGCAGGGTGAAACAGAATGCTACGTGCAGCAGATGGTAAGAACGCCAAGGGGACACAACAAAGCCACTTACAAGGTTACGTGAGGGCCAAAATAAAGTTTCCACTCCTTCAATATGTTCTGCCTGTTTCACACAAACACCTGCAGATACACCCACAAACACATTCAAACACTGACATTTCCCCACACATAAACCACATGCATGAATGAATATTCACACATGTACACGCAACCGCTCTCCAAAGCTCATCAGCATGACTGGGTTATTTTTAGAAAAATAACGGCTTGCTTGCCATGTTTTTTTGTTTTTTTTTCCAGAAAGTATTGAATATTTTGTTGAAGCAAAAGTCCTTCACAAAGGAAGGAGGAACATGGGGCTTAAGGGAAGACTGTAAGAAGTATATCTGAGAGACAGATGGTGAGAATGGAAAAAAGAAGAGACACTATTAATTCTAAAAAAAAGTGCATATTAAAGAAACTCAGTTACCCACATGAAGCACAGCACATAGAATGTCTCATGTGAATAACACTAACAGTTCAACAAGGCTGTTATGTGTTGCAACAAATTGGCAAAGGAGAATTGTGCTGATAAAGTAAATAAAGTAAGTGTGCTGAAACTAAAATGATATGGAAATGCTAGGTACTATGATAAAAACCCTACTAGTAGAAGAAAAGAATAAAAAAGAAGAAGAAGCAAACAAAACTAAGTTAAGTGTCTGGGAACATGTTAACAGACCTTTTGAACTGTTGTTGAAGGCCACATCTACATTTTTAGAATCATCTGTGAGAATTTGGAAATGTTGCTGTCTGCAATAATGATGCTGTCACATGTCCAAATGCAACCTCTAATTCACCAGGTGTTGCTGGTGATGAGGAAAGTGAGCTTTCTCCCCCCCACACACTTTCTTTACAAACTAATTATAAACCTCTCAGGTCAGCTTTGCTGCATCTTGGCTTTCAGCAATGTTCTTCTTCACTTTTTACTTATTCTTTATTCCAGCTATCGATGTAACCCCCAAGCTGGCATAAATGCACCTTCTTGCTCAAAGAAATCTGAGACGGTCAGTGATTCTAGAGTACATCAGATTGGCAAAAACAGAGGGGCTCATTTTCCTGCAGTTTGCCTTTTTGTAGGTCAATATTAGCTGCTTGAAAGGGGGTTTAGTCTGGCATGAGATATCTCTGTCAATAACTTACTACTGTTTCTTCTCATATCAGTGCCAAGATGTAAAGCCAAGTTTTCCAGGGCAAGTGTGCTGATTTTGGATCATTTGTCTCTGTGAGATGACACTTTTCAGTTTGTTGCCAGGTTATATCAATGAACTGTTGTGATAATTTGAGGTCAACGTGTGCCTGTCAGTATAAGATTTTATCACTACCAGGAGCTGTCATTTTTTTTCCTAGAACAGTACTATATTTAATGCCTTTTTTTCTGAGTATAGGTCACTGCAAAATTTTTAAAATCAACATAAGACGTTGCTGCCAGATGCATTAATTCTGTGTTCCCTATATGGGAGCTGTACTACATGGAAACTTTTGTATGAGCTTTGGGCTTAAAAGATGTTTGGTTATTGAGACTGTAAATTGATATTTTAATCTCTATTACAGCAGATTAAATCCTATGTAAGAAAAAAGCATACCAAAAAATAATAAACGTGCTTGGGGGTGGCTTAAAACACCTGCTTATTTCTAATAAATGACTGCTTGCTATGTTTTGGAATTCCTCATTATCTCTTTGAACAATAGCGAGTAGAAGGCAAAACAGATAGCAAGAGTGAGGGAGTTCAAGGAAAAAGATGGAGACTGAGAGATACATAAAGAGGCTGTGACAGGGGACTGAGTGACAAAGATCTTTGCCTGCAGCCTTACAGCTGGCAATCCTTCTCTTGGCTTCCTATGGCTCTATCTGCTTCTTGGGAAAGAGCAGATAATGACATGAGGATGAGATACCAGAGAAAGAGTATAAACGCTTTAGGTTGGGTGATGGACAGAGTGCACACTCCCACACACTGTATCACCGGGGCAATGGGATGCGGACAGTTGGTCAAGACAAAAGAAGAGATTTTAGATTAGGAATGTGAGACAAATATCTTGAAATAACTGAAATTAGATAGCTTAATGTTTATGCAAACGTCACCATACAAAATCCACCATAAAAATGTAGTGTGCAGGGTTTTCCTAAAAGAAAGTCTAAAAAACTATAGACTCATACAAAAGTGATCCCTCTGAATCTTCATAGCTTATAAACTAATAACCCTGCCCTCTGCCTGTATTTTCAGATTATTTATTTTTTTTCCCCCAGGATATTATTAGGCAGAGAGAGAGTATGTATGCAAGTGTGTGTGGCCCCCAGCCAATAACAGTGCAGTGTGTGAGGTTGTATATAAAAATCATAAAACATAGTGATCAAGTAATGATATGGCTTTTTTATGTGGATCTGTGTTTCCTCTGTTTCTCATTTTTATATTTACGTAAAACAATCAACAAAAAAATTCTCTCTGATTGCTGTCAGTTTGTCTGTTTAACCAACCTCTCTATAGAGCATTTTTACCATCACGTCACACATTTTAACTGTCACATATGGCATATTCATCATTCTATCTCAAATAATAATCTTTCCCTAAATCTGACTTTTTTGGACCTAAACCTAACCAGACCAACCTTAACCACAGCAGTGTCGTATAATTATGATAATTAACAGTGATTTGTTATAGTTGGAAAATGTATGTAATGATGAGGAGGATATAAAAAATGTGGCATCAGGTGCCATGCGGCATGACAATAGGGCGATATTTGACGGCCTGGGATGGGAACTGGGGAGAAGGGGCCAACTTTGAACGTTTTGTTAACAAACAGCATCCAACAAATCCTGTATCCTATAAGGATTTATCTCCATTATTACTTCCAAAAGTATTATTAACTATTATTAACACACCACTGACAACAAGCACCATTTATTGAAAAGTTCAAAGGGAAAGCTATGGTCGCTTTTGTAAAAATGTGACAAATGCAACTGTATTTTCCCTGGTGTGATGCTTCAAGGGGACACAGACAGAGAGAGTTCAGCTGACATAGAGTGATTGATGTGACAAAGAAACAGCCTCTTTGAGTGTCATACGCAAACAGCCACACTTGTGTTTCAAAGGATAGGCATGCTTTTCCCCCTACCAACACACACAACCATGCAGCACGATGCCCTGTGGGGTTAGGTCTGTAGGCAGATCAAAGGTCGCTCTGTCATCAGAGCTGACTGTCAAACACAGTGAAAGGGAAATCTGCATAGAGCAGAAAAAGTGTGATACAAAGATGGAGGAGGAGTTTGTAAAGTCAGCAATAGAGAAATGGGGAAAATGAAACAGAATTTCCTCAACGGTATCACCAAGCCCCATGATAATGTGCTTATTTTGGGGTTGCTCAAAGCAAATAGAAGACCGAGAGGATGATTAGACTGCAAGAGAAAGATTAAACTACAGAGCAGTACTGTAAGACTAGAGGCAAACATCTCCAGATGTAGTCAAGTAAACTGCAGCGCACAGTAGGGTGGACTTAGTTTCTGCCCTGTTTCTTCAGGCACAGTGAGGCATGACGCCACAAGACGCAAAATCCTTCTTGGAATTCCAATGACTGAAATTTCCTCTCAGTGTTTCACCCACACAAATCCTCTTACCCCATCTCTGCTTACAAACTGCCAACCTAACCACTTGTACTACTCACTGTTTTTCTCGAAAAAATGCTTTAACTCATGCTCTTCTTTCAAGTGTCTGTCATCCATCCAGCCATTCCAAATCTTCTTGTTTCTCTTCTTAGATATCTTTCCATCTATCCACTTCCCTCTCCCGACCAGCCCTCCCTCCCCCTTTATGCCTCTCATCGCCCCCTTGCAACCCCTTCTCAACCTCTCTCAACTCCTCTCAACCTCTTACCTCCCTGTCAGGGGCCATTAGTTCAGCCTGGTTGGTGATTCCCCCAGCAGCAACCCCTCTAACCTCGGCTTGCTCCAGGGAGGGGGCTGGAACACCTTTTAAAAAGCAAAACATCCTTGGCTGGCATACAACACACACTGGCGCATCCTGCAGGACCTATCAGTCTTGCACACTGCTGCTGTCTGCCCATTTTCCATCTCTGCCTCCAATTTCTTTCGGTTCATCAGCGTGGATATAAAAATTAATACAACTAAACGCTGGGATTAAATATCTACATTTGCACATTAAGCATGCTCTCTTTCAGCATTTGCACTCGGTGCCAAGGGTCGATACAGCAATGAAATTGTTTTTGCCTTACTATCTCCACTGTTGCATGAAAGACCTTTGCATCTATTTCTCTTTCCTTTCTTATTTCTACTTGACTTAACAATCCAAGATGACGCATCATGGAATTTATTATGGAAGCTCTGAGAGCACAAAATACATTTACATTCTCTAGACTCAGTATTATATTATCATATTATTACAACAAACAATAATTCCTTTTTTTACTTTGATACAATTACAAATCTCATGTTTTATGTCTGAGTGCAGCAACTCTGTGTCATTCAAAGTAAATATTAAGTGCATTAGTATTTACTTACTGTAAATGATATTACTACATATTGTGAGCAAAATGCTAAAATGCTGAATCTTAGATGCTACTGAAACTGCCTAAAACTGTGTGCAGACAATTTATTAAATAATGTAATGTGTCCAGTGGGTACTGTGGATTCCCAGTGCTGTCAACATCACTGAGTGATTTCTGGTGGTGGAGCTAAAAAGTGAAAATGGTCTCACCAAAACGCTGCCCTGTTTGTGTGTGTCTGTGGTCATTAGTGTGAGCCATCTTGGAACTCCTACAGAGAAATATAGATTAAAGAAAGAACCAGATGAAATATGGCCTCAAGTTTTGTTTGTTCGTGCATGCATGCATATGTGTGTTTGTGTGCGTGTGTGGTCATTAGTGTGCAGAGAAAGCCCTGGGAGGTTGTGCTGAGTTGTGGTTGAAACTCCACCGGCAGCATGATGACATGACCGAGAGGGGATTGCAGGATGTTACTGACCTCTGGAGAGAGATAAAGAAGGGTAGAGGAAGTCTGTAGTGTGTGTGTGTGTGTGTGTGTGTGTGTGTGTGTCTGGTGACACATACTTGTGGTGCTAACTAAATTATGCAAATCTCTAAGGTGAGGAGGTGATTCAACTTCATTAATACTGTGGTAAATATTCTCAACATTTATTAAGCTATTCCCTGAGATTTACACCATATCTTACAGCTTTCTTGAGCACATGGTATCACCGTCATCAGGTTATGAGCTTCTCCTCTATACGACCATGCATCATATTACCAAACTTTTATAGTCATATGATAATTGGGGAGGGAGAAAACATTGATATTGTAATACATCATGAGCAACATGCAATACAGGTACGCTAGCTAGGAATTTAACCTTAATGCAGTGAATATATTGATAATTGTTGCTTTTTTTCTTTTTGAGAGGTAGTTTTTCATAGCCTAATTCCATAGGGTTCGATGCACTATTCTGAAGACAACAGGAAGTCAGACATTGCAAAGGCATGAAACATCAGGTCAGTTTTCATTGATGGTTTTCATGGACGGTTAATCTGTCTCTTTTTTAGATTAGATGGATAAAAAAATGATTTTATTTCTATAATTTTTCAAAATACTATTCCAAATTGACAATATTAGCACATAAAACTTAACAATGTGCACACAATTTGTTCTATATAATGCAGTCTATATATCCTTGAATATATATATATATTGGTTTTTTTTCCTGTGGATGAAATTTAATACTAATCTACAATGTAAAGGAAAACAAAGAAAACACATTGAATGAGGAGGTGTGTCCAAACTTTAGCTTCTGGTAACATGAATGTAATATTTCTAGCCATGTTTTAATGACATTGTTGCACAAAAGACTATATGCTGTATGTAAACAAAAATCAATATCAATATACATACATTACATGTCTGACACAATAACTACTGATTATCAACTATGAATTGTGCATAATATTTTACTTAAATTCTATTTTACATTGTAGCTCTTACACTTTCAATCTTAAGAAACTAAACCACGGGTGTCCAATCCTGGTCCTGGAGGGCCAGTGTGGGTGCAGGTTTTTGTTCCAACCAAGCAGTTACACACCTGATTCTTCTAATGAAGGTCCTTAGCAGGGCTCCTGATTAGTAGAATCAGGTGTGTAACTGCTTGGTTGGAACAAAAACCTGCACCCACACTGGCCCCCCAGGACCAGGATTGGACACCCATGAACTAAACTGTTTCTAATATTGCAGAGGAAATTGTGGTGGACTTTGTTATAAATGTTACCCCAAATTATAATAGTAATTGATAATGAAAATAATTGTTAGTTGCAGATCCAACATGCTTAAAAGCCAAACTTTGAAAAACATAAATGTGACTCTCAAAAGAATATAAGGAACCTACAGAGAGAAGGTACAGTGTGCTTTAAATGCTAAATATCGTCACTGCATCTTTTTATAAAGCATAACTTGTAAGTTTCAAATGAGGAGCATGACACTAGTGAACCAACATTAGTCTCAAGTTGTATGGGAGTATTTAATTCAGGCTGCAGTGATGCTTGTCGAGTGACCTCTGTGGACGAGGATGTCTGAGACCAAACGGCCAGTGGATCAATAGGTGTGTAGTCTCAGCTAATTGAAGCTGACACTCGTAATTGGGAGAGTCAACGGTAATGCGCCTGTTGATACTGTTATTGAAGAAAAGGCCACCAGCAACGTCATACTATTGATTTCTTTTATTATGGTAAATCTATAATCAATTTCAAATTAGGAGATGTATAAAAAGAGGATTTCGGAATTCGTTATTAATGCCTTAGAAGCTAGGCTGTAGACGCTGTCAAGACGGAAGGAGGAACAGTGAGCAGCAATGGATTCAGGCGTTGAAAAGCAGAAAGGGGTAGATAAAAAGAGATGCATATGGTTGTGGAAAGGTGGAAGAAGGTATAAAGGGACAGAGACAGGAGATAAACAGATGCGTCTGTGAAGACTTAGGCTAAGCCGGCGGCCAGTACACAGTGTTATGATCGAGTACAAAATAACACCTCCTGTCCCCTGCATGCTTGTGTGCGTATTGCTTTTGTTCATCATCTATCTTTTCTTTGGGTTAATGTCTATTCCCCATCTCCTCTCCCCTACCCTCTCACTCCACCTCTTCTTACCCAAAGAGCTTTGCTTTCCTTTTTCCTCTATCCCTCCATAACACTTACATCTTATTACATTTTATAATGGTCTTTTTTATTGGCTCGATCCTTAAGCGGCAAACATTAAAAAGGCAACAGTGCATTACTGATCAATATAGGAAAGTTCATTGTAAGAGATATTTAGGGGAAGCACTAAAAATGATGGATAGAAATAAAAGGAGTCAGGGAGTGTGTTATGTGTGACACAACCCGGGCACAAAATAATCCCCGCTGCCTTAAGGTCTTATCTGTCTGCTGGACATCACATCACCTTGCCCACTTGAAATTTGCTCTTGACATGTGAGTGGTGTAATCCTCCAACTGAAGGAGAGAAGTCTGCCTTTGGTGTAACATGTTATTACCACTTGGTGATCTCAACACTATGGGGATCTTTGGATTCCCAGGTCTTATTTTAGTTATCTTCAGGCTAAATCTGCAGGGAGGCAATAGCAAAAATGTTTGCAAGTAACAATACCATCAAAATGTTTTTAAAGAGATGAAACTTTTTAAAGAATAAATTAATCAATAAGTGTGCCATTTAAATTGCAGACTGGCACTTTCCTTAGCTCGTGAGAAAAACATAAACCTTGATTTATCTACATTTAAACCAGGTTCATGGTTTAGAATGGCACACTGTAGGGTTGAGGGATTTCTAGATTATGACTGACTGAAATAGTTTGCCAAAATGTATAAAAAAGTATAAAAATGGACTGGATTGAGGAACATGCCAAATAGAGGTCGACCAATAGTGACAGACAAGTTTCCTTTCCCTCTGTGTGTGTGTGTCTGTGTATGTGTGTTCTGAAGGGGAAAAGTCCCTCTGTGATTGACCAATCTTGTTCCCTCCTGCCTCACACCTCAACACCCCTGCCTGCTCGGCCCATCTCCTCTCTCAGTTTCTTGACCAATTTTCTTTTTTTTTTCTTTTTTTTGATTTTTAAAATCATGCAGGGGCTTAGTTATTGACTAAAGATTGTACAATCTTTGAGAGGACATTTTTAAATTGGCCAATAGTTATATTAGACAGACTCATCTTCACCAAGAGGCACGACATATGCTGCTTTCTAGACTTTTAGTAAGATAAGAGCACAAATCTTTAAGATAAACTATAGTACGTAGATTTGAGCCAACTTCAGCATCTTGTATTTTGAAATCAATTGAAGGTCAAATACCATAAGAAAAACTCAGGATTAAAATTTATTTTTAGAGCTGCACAGGATTTAGATGAAGTGGGTATCTCTAGTATATATACAGTAATTGGGCAATGATCTCCCCTCTAGCAGGAGTAAACCACTATTAAAGTATTTGTATAGCCTAGTTGTATATCAATAGCCATTGACTAGGGTGAGGGATTCTTCAAGTTCCTACATCTAGATTCAGAAATTAGCTGGATGTAAAAGTACATGAGCTTTTAAGGCTTTCTTAGCCTTTTCCTGGAAGACAATTCCATTTATTCTGCTTTTCCACTTCTCTGATATCTCTTATGTTATTTTTCCTTTTTACTATCTCTTCTAGTAGCATCTCTCTTCCACTAGCATTTCTATCCTTCAATCACTCATCTCTCAGAAAGCACATAGACTGATGGCTGCTGCCACGCAGAGGAAAAACACATTTTCTGTCATTTTGCCATGTCAGTGAAATTTAGGAGCTGTGTATGCGTGTGTTTATACACACACACACACACACATATTTATATGTGTGTGTGTGTGTGTGTGTGTGTGTGTGTGTGTGTGTGTGTGTGTGTGTGTGTGTGTGTGTGTGTGTGCTTCAAGGGTACTTTCATCATCAAATTCCATTTCCTTTGCAGACAAACACTTCTGCCAGCAGGCTGGCAGACAAGAGGGAATGAATGAAAGAGAGAATGAGTGTGCATGTGTGTGTATGTGTTGGCTACTCTGGGCAGGCATCAGGCATTGGCTCTTGTTTTATTTTTATTTATTTGTTTGCTGAAGAGAGAAGTATTGAACACAATATCCATATTGGATTTTTCTCTCATTTAAAATTGCTATTAAGAGGTTTTATATGAGTAGGATTTACTGCACACACACAAATGGATAGATAGTATAGTTAGTGGAAGACAATCACAGTACACTGGCAGTACAGTGAATGCATTTCCACAACATAGACAACAACAACCGCACTGCAGTATGACAAAACCACAGAGCTTCCATGCGCAAACACCCACGCATACACGTTCACTTCAACAGGCAGAAAATCTGCTCTTCATGAGCTGCATCCGGCTCCTTTGAGTGTGTTTGTGCCTGAACCTCCTCAGGCTTTTGACACAACTTTGTGGCGTGTGTGTGTGTGTGCCTGTATGTGTGTTCTATGAATACGGGGACAACCCTGTGGTGAATGACCAATAACTGATTGGTCACTGAGCTGGCAAAAGCTGGATATCCCCTTGGAACGTCGCCCTCAGTGTGGAACACAGGAAGTGCAGAGCTGATCCAGGGGAACACCGCGGAGAGTGGACAGTTGGTATCGATGGTATATGGAAACACAGATAGTAAAAATCCTTTAAGCTAAGAAAATATTGGTCAGAATTGGTCTCTGTTTTCAATGTAATTTGTTACTTCTTAGTGAAATTAGAGAATTCTTTGCCACAATATGAATTCAAATGTACACCCATCCACAACATTAGCAAATGTTACTCTAGGTTTAAGCTGGGTCATGTAGAGCTGCTCCCTCTGCAGCAGGAGCAGGCTATAGTACCAGAGCTCCACCAGAGATTCTTAATCACGTGGTGGTAAAGACAGAATCTGGACGGCAGTGGGCCAGATAAAATGAAGGGAATTAATGAGGGGGAGACTGTGAATGTGGAAAGGTTACAACAGTAAGTCAGGACTAGTACTGTAACCAATGGTTATATTCATCATCAATTAAAGTATGAGTGAGTTGTTCAGGCCATAAAATGTCATAAAATGGTTTAAAATGATGATCACTGTTTCCACTGTTTTCATTCTGTCCAAAATCTGAACATTTATCACAGAAGACAAATTAGCCTGAAAAATAAATCACAGTTGAAAAGCTGAATTTGGAGATGTTTGATTTTTTTCTCTTATGAATTGCTCCAAATAATAAATTAATGGCAACTAATCGATCATTACAGCTGTAGTCAAAACTGATGCACTGCTTGGATACATAAACTGTATATGAAAGATGAAAGAGAAAGAAATAGAGAGAGGGAGAGAGAGAGATGGAGAGAGAGAGAAACTACATTTCCAATCATAAACAGCTAAATGAAGTCAGCTTCCTTTGAAGAAAAAAAAAAAACAGGCACCATTTGATTTGTAGATTAAAGCTGTAACCAGAATTGACTGGGCCTTTGCCCCATTTTGCACATCAGAACACTGTTTCCTCTAGGAGGAGTTCTATAAACCACATCAAGTGGCAAAAACAGTAACAATCAATAAAAAATGGCTGATTTCCTGTTGGTCAAATGCATGACGGCTCTTGCACAGATATTTCCAGCCCTACACACTTTCTGCGAGTCCTCATTCATACAGATTTTGCCTGAGGAAATTACTCACAGTTCAGACTATTGTGACACTACACACAGTTACCAGGGTTAGACACCATACAACAACAATACTATTGTGTTGCCTTGACTGTGAACAACAAACAACAAAGGTAAAAAAAAAAAAAAACTCCCAAACCCCCAAATCATATATACAAAATTTGATGTTGTCAAGGTAAATTCATATCTTCCAAAGTTGCATCCAATGCCTATTCATAATGTTTCAGCCCTTGCAGCCTCTCGCACTCAAACACCTAATAGGTAAAGTCAGTTAAGGTTGTGCGGGTTCAGAGCTTGAGGCTTTAAGAGGGACATTTGAATTAGGCCACAGAGCTGCTTTTAAAGGAGCGCGGGTGAGTGCGGGTGCATACCAAATATTTTGAATTTAACTATTTTCTTTACATTTTTAGACAACAGATCTTTTAGAAAATGTCAATATGTATATATGAACTAAATATGTTTTTACTATGGTAAAATTCATTGAACATAAGTAGGAAAAA
This sequence comes from Lepturacanthus savala, assembly GCA_030544235.1. Taxonomy (NCBI): domain Eukaryota; kingdom Metazoa; phylum Chordata; class Actinopteri; order Scombriformes; family Trichiuridae; genus Lepturacanthus; species Lepturacanthus savala. The sequence continues at coordinate 14,713,615 of CM060474.1, forward strand.
CAAATGCTTAAAACAAATTTAAGTGGAAACAATGGCAAATATTGTAATTATAATATTTTAACCAAACACTTTTCTAGAAACTTTAATTAACATATATGGTGCATAAAGAACAACCTAGAAAACTAAAATTAAAAATAGCTCCTTCTTCAAGAGGTGTAAAACTTGAGGAGGTAGCTAAAAAGGCACTATACTGGCATGGTAGAAACACACATATTCTTTTGGGATGAATCTCACGAAGTGAGAAAGCAAAACAAATTCTTTCATGAGTCCACAGAGAGACCTTAGACAAACGGCTGGCACTGCTAGCCTGGCACAGAGTTGGTACACAGATGCCAGTACTGCGTTTGTAAGCCTGTAACAAACCACCCTAATTGTATATTTGATAAAATAAAATCATATAAAGTACAAAAAAACTAATAAGTTCACAAAGATGGCAGTGGGGAGGGAATTGCTGAAGATTGGCACTGACATATTGGCACCAGAGAGCCGGCAAACAGTTGGCAAAACACATCTAATTGCATACTGGATAAACAAAGTAATATAGAAAAACATGAACATGTTCATAGTGAGAGGCAAGCATAACAAGGGGAATGGCACTGAAAACTTGGAAAACATTCTGGAGTGATCAGTCTACAAGAATTCAAGCATTTTAATTGAATATATTATAAAGAAAATCAATAAAAAGTCCAATTAAATGATTCCTTCTCAGGCATCCAGGGGAAGATTTCAAATATTGCAGACACTAAGGTGGGAAACAGTTTGCTATGTTGTCTGTGGGCATCTAATAAAAGTGTTTGGAATAAAGTGAAGAAGTATTTTAGCTATAAACAGGTGGCACGGTGGAAAGACAGTGAAAGCTATTGCAGCTGGTCTACTATCACTGTGTTTTATTTGATCTATTGTAATTTAATAAAGGGAGATAAAGTTAGACTAGTATTTTAAAAGTGAGAATGATGGTCTAATGGAGAGGAATAATAAAGAGTATCACTAACAAAGGAAGATGACACTGAAACATTCTGTGAGGGTTATACTTAAGGCATGTACCTTTTTCTGAAACTGAATACATTTGTTTGTTCTGTTTAAAATAAATATACAATATATATTTACAATATGTCAAAGGCTCAAAGAGTCAGTACATTACTTAAAAATGTGCATTTATATTCACCATATTAAAAATGATAATTTTAGAAAGATATCTGCAGCTAGAAATACAGATTGACACTGATTTGGCACTAAAATGGCTATGGGTCTGTTTGCAGCCATGATGTCTCAAACTACATTCATTTTTGATGGATACAAATAAAATATGAATGTTAGAAAATGAGAGTACTACATCGTATCAAGCTGGAACTAGGAAGGAAAACCCCTGGAAGAGTGATTTCCTATTATTTAACCTGACATAAGAAGAAGAAACCTTGGAAATATATGGAAAACTGAGGTCTTCCTTTTTTTGCTGCTGACCTGCTCCACCAAGCCTCTTGGAGCTTTGCTCATTAGCACTGAAACAGGAGTTGTTTACTGGGGATCAAATGTTTCTTGTGCACTAGGCACTTGGCAAGAGCCTGTACTCCGAGACTACAAAGAAGAAAGGTTGCCCAGTTGGAGAGATATTCAAAATTGGCAGGATGTGTGGACATAAACATCAATATTGCCTCTGCTCCATGGTGCTTCTGCTTCTGTTACCAATGCAATACAACCCAGTCCTTATATCCTTTCATAAATTAAAATTGCCTATGCAGTGTCAGTTTGAAACATGCCTGCTCAGAATGGGTATTGCCTAATACCAAGAGAGAACAGTACCCGTCCCCCTAAATGCCTCATATGCAGACTATCAGTAGAAGTTAAAATTTACCAATGTTCCTATGAGAATCATGGGGGATGCTAAAACTTTTAGCTGAAGTCGATTAGAAAAACTGCCTGTTCAAAACGTGCCTGAATGTGAATAGTAGAGCTCAACTCTCTAAACTTTTTCAGTTCATTCTCTATGGTAGCTGTAATCTCTACAGATGTAATCCCCCCCTCAAACCACAATGTGGGTTACAGTGGTGGAATGGCGCGCTCTGTATTTCCACTCGTTGAACCCACAGGCAATGAAGAAACAGGAGTTTATAAGATATTTTTATATATCTCTCAAGAACCACTTACCCAAACAAATACTCTAATGTACTGACTTTCTTTCTCTCTTTTTTTTCACACGCTATGTGAAAATACTTTTCTATGATTTGCTGTATATCGTAATCTCAGCTGTGATCTACATTGTGCAGTCACATAGTGCTCTGAAGCCCCATCAATTATAAATCAAGATTATCTTACTGCATTGCCTATTTCTCACCTCAAATGTTACCAGAAATAGATTTTACCAAACTTTTTGGCTGTAAAATGACAATGTTTGTGTTTTTGTAGCCACCATGCTACAGAGATGCAGACGACAGCAGAGCAAAAGCCTGTTACTACCCACTCGCAGTATGTCACCATCCCACTGCTGTAGCAGTGAGGGAGTCATTGATCACTTGTTCATTCATACTTTATTAATATTTATGTATTACATATCCACACTGCAACTTGAAATTGCACATCTTTGGGTCCCCAAGAATAAATTCACATAGTGCTAAAGAAATAATTTAAATGTTATCAAAATCCCATTATGGCCTTCTCCATTTTTTAAATTGCAGGGGGCACAATGTGTTCACAATGTTTTTGAAGTAGAAACATGTCAAAAAACTATTTAAAATTAAAAATTGTCATGCCTCAAAAATGTCATGTCTATACATCCTATTTGAAACCTACTCAGACTCAAGAACTGTCTTTGTTTGGTACAGATCCGTGTAAAAAATAGCAATATAATCATATTTATATTTTTATGATGACATTTTTAAAATATTCTTTCTAATAACGGTCAAGGCTAAGAAAAACTTTATCCTGAGGAGCAATCTGTTGTATCGTTTGTACCTCACCATTGTATAGAAAAACAAAACAAAAAAAAACATCAAATCAAAATAATCGCAGTTAGATATGTAAATGGTTCCCCCCTACACTCAAGTTTATAATGTATGGGCTTATGTATGAATAAAATTTCTCAAATAGTTCCCAAGATATGATTTCATTACATCTTAAAGCCTAAACTGAAATGAAATAGCTGAGGATGCATTTTTCACATTTCAGGAAGGAATACTATAGAAATGATACAATTAGTTTCTGAAACAGCCTTACAGTTCTGATTTTCAGTTGTACCGGAAAAGCGGTTTTACTTCTGCCTTTGATATAAAAGGTATTAGCAGCAAACCTGAATATATCAGGTTCAAGTCATTGTCTGGACTCAGGAAAACATTCTGGGAACTGTATGATTTCTTTTATGTCCTCAAAATATAATTATTAAAAATAAATATTGCTCTCAAAACGTGTTGTGCACATCTGACTCTGTCTTACTAGTTTTGTTGTTAATAAGCATCATCCACAAGAGTATTTTTTCCGCATTTTCATTGTGACTGCCTTCACTATAACCAATGTGAATCCCTCATATGCCCACATATTTGGGCTGTTGCAGTTATAACTTCTACCTCTCCTACTATAATATTAGTTCCCTCTCAGGAGAAGCACCTCTGGGTTCTGCTGCATTACCAAATGGTCAGTATGTCATGGTGGGGAGAGTGTTGCTTTTAAAGGTGAAGAGAGGAGCTGATGTGAGTGACTGATAATGCAGATAATGGATTCTCCCTAATCCCACACTGTCTCTGTGTGCATTCCACCGGCCCACAAGGATACAAAAAGTACAATAGCACTCCCTCCTCCAGTTGACACTGTTATGTATTGTTATGTCTGCATAGAAACAGTTATTTGTCCATGGTGTTATGGGCCATTGTCTCTTACACACGCACACAGGTCACTGCATTGATTGCAAAGCTCTGTTAAGAAGGTGAGATCATGTATCGTGACCCCCAGTGCACAGAAAAAAGAATGGCGAGGAGAAAGTAATCAAGGCCACAGAGACCACCAAGTATGCGTGTGTTTCAGTATGCAGGTTGTGTGTATGCATGCGCATGTATTTGCATGTAACTGAGAGAATAATCAAAAATCCACAGAGGCCTCTGCATGGATTAACGCTGAGGACCACATCCTGCATACTAAACCTGAAGAGAGAGAGACACAGACACACACGCACGCACGCACACACACACACACACACACACACACACACACACACACACACACACACACACACACACACACACACACACACACACACACACACACACACACACACACACACACACACTGTTCCAGTGCCCTTTTATTGAGATCACCAGGGTCATTGTCTTCCTTTGAAGATATGGATCATTTCGGTAATAATAGGAAAATATAGACTGTAATAATAGTGTGTGATATTGTGCATGTGTGTATAGTGAATTGTTTGCATATTTAAAAAGCTAATTTCAAATGTGTATGAGTCAAACTGAAGAGACTTTGAGCTACTTTTTTAACTTCCTTCCTGAATATTAAAAAGCAAGATGTTTCACACAGGCAAAGATCCACACACAGCACTCTCTCTCCCACAGCTGACCCTCAAAGCCAGTTACTGTCTCCCTGTGAGAATAACAGATAAGGAAGAGAGTGTTCTTTTATTTTTTTGTGAGAAAACAATCTTTTTCTAATCTGCAGAGAGATGTTTCTCATCAACCCCTGTATTCATTCGATCCCATCCCTTGTTTCCATTGGCAGAGCTCACCAACTCACACACAAACACATACTGTACATGCACACATACACACACACGTCCGGATAAATGGACAGAAATACTCTTTTATCTGTGTCTCTGAGCTCCTGAGGGTAGGTAGATAGTAGTGTGTCCTGCTGTGAATGTTTTAACTGTGTCACCAAACAGGAAGGAGGAAGTTCCCTCCAGCAGCTTCATAATGATGTCTTCAGTCAAATAAAAACAGCACCATGGACAGATTCACAAGATGCAGAGTGAGTAGGGAAGACCGGTTGGAACATTTATTGGTTAATAAGACAATAATAACAATATTCCAAAGCTCTCAATGGTAGAAAAGATTTTTTTTCCCAAAATAGAGCACAAACCTACTTCTGGTGGATTCCCACAAGATGCATTCCACTGAGACACAGTCCCAGGACAACTATTAATTGTTATGCCCCTTAGATTAAAAAAAAAATGGGATTGTCAGTGATATAAAAGGTATAATATATTATTGAAATGTCAAATTGTAATCAGGGCAGTAGAATGTCCTGTTGAAGTGTTATTGAGCAAGTCTACAAAAGGATTTGTTTTCAATAAGGAATGGTTTTAGATTAAAACTTTATTTGTTAAGGAGAAGTTAAGAATTTGGGATGAAATGGTAGACCTCGGTTTTGGGGTCACGGTCAGTACAGCAGAAAAAAAGAAAGGTATAAAAAAAAACATTTTGGTCCCATTTTGATCTGTAAAGATCCGACAATCGTTAATGGGTCCTAACTATTATTGAAACAGTTTAGTTGCTGCAGTGAAAAGGGAAAGCAACCTTTGTTGTAGTTCAAACTCACTCCACCTGCAGCAGATACATCAGAAACATGCTGCTTGCATAATGATGTTTATCATTATGATGATGATGATGTATTAATGACCTAATGATTTCATATATAATAATATATGGAGAGACCAAGCCACTATTTTACTTTCACACTTTTTAACCACATTTCTCTCTCAGAACTGGTCGGTATGATGTGTTGTCCGCCCATGTTCGAAATTAAATGTTTTTATCACAAAGTTAAACTCAAAGATAAAAGTGAAAAGTGGATGGGAGACCCTGTATTGTTTCACTACTGACATAATAGACTAGCACACAGTACATACATGAGTATGCTATAGCTAAGTGGTGCCCGATCGGATGGAACTCGTACTCTAGAATTATTGTGGATTATTGAACTATTTTACAAATCATTACACCTCTAGAAATTAATCTGTAGGGAGGAAAACATACGGGCATACACACACTTTCTGCTCACTTCTGTCTGTCAATGTCCAAAACCACACACATCCATCTCCCTGTGATCCATCCCCCTCAACACACACACATACTCCGGTGGTTATATGGATTTCCAAGCACTTCCCATCTCAGATAACCAGACAATCAATGAGCTCTCTTCAATTAGCCAAGCCCCCTGCTGCAAGATGTGTATGTGTGTGTGTGTGTGTGTCTGTGTGTAAGAGTGGCAGGGTGATGGTGATGTGTGTCTTTCTGTCTATGTGTTACCTGATAGGTGCTCTCAGCAGAACTCATCCTGTATCTGTTGTAGGCCCAAGATAATTGAGTGGTTTCTGGCACTGTGCACACACATGCACACACCCATAAACAGTTTTTTTAGATCTACTACAAACCTGGTCTCCTTTTTTTACACAAAAACATATTTCAGACATACTTTTACTCACACACAAGAGAAAATGAGAAAAGTATGTGTGTGTGTGTGTGTGTGTGTGTGTGTGTGTGTGTGTGTGTGTGTGTGTGTGTGTGTGTGTGTGTGTGTGTGTGTGTGTGTGTGTGTGTGTGTGTGTGTGTGTACATATTTCACACAAATGCACACAGGCACATACAAGCTTTAAAGCTACAGTGAAATGAAAATACTCTAAATTGCCCATAGGTGTGAGTGTGTGAGTGAATGGTGTGTGTGCCCCACGATTGGCTGGTGACCATCTGGGGTGTATCCCTGCTTCTCGCCGTAACACGCTGGGATAGGCTCCAGCAGAACCCTGCGACCCTAATAAGGAATAAGCAGGTATAGAAAATGACTGACTGACTGACTGAAATGAAAATATGTCTTCCCAGTTTGATCCTGTATCAAGTTAAGTATGAGTTAAATGTTAATTTATTTCTCTTTATATTCTAAACACATGTACATATGTATGAATGTATCAAGAGTATTTTACTCTATTTTCTCGTTCTGTAAAAAAGTTTCAAATGTTTGATGACTCATCCTGCACTCAGGGCATTTACAAAAGTTCATCCAATCAAATGTGACTTTGGGTGAAAGAAACACCAAGGATTTGATATAAGTCCCTCTTGTAACTGTACACAGCTCAAATATCACTGGGAAATACATCACAGTACAGAAGCTTAAGATGTTGTAATTTCTGTTTCATGAGGCCTTTAAGCAGATAAACCTGTCTGAGTCTTTTACCTGTAACTGCTGTGCACACTGATTCTTCTGGGAAACACGCTGATAGATAAGGAGCTCTCAGTAATCCCATAGCTAAAATACATTTCACACACTCAATTGAGAATTTCTTTTGGGTCATTTTTTAAAGATTTGTTCATTGGAAAAATACAAATAACACTAAAGGAAGATAAATTTCTTAAGCCATCACAAACAAAAAGTACCAGCACAGTTTCTACCATTTAGAGAAGTCAAATAAGACAATATCAATAGTATGCTTGTTCCCTTAATCAGAGAAAGAGAAGAGATTGAGAGATTACTCTTTTCTAGCAGCAGATGATGAGAATGGATGATGAGGCGACTATGTGCCAGCAAGTTTGACAATCTTCCAAAATGAGTGCCCACTTTCATTAAAATTATTGTCCCATCCATCAGTCATGTTTAACAAAGAATCCATCACAGCAAAAAAAGCAATTAAACCTTCCCAATTCAATCAACCAGTGTCATTTTTGTATAGAAACCCTACATTTTGACACATGTGTGGCACTATTACCAATCATTTTCCCTAATCTGTGAGCCAGTAAGGCATTAAATTAAGTCGGTTCTTTCTGCTATTTATCTCTACTGTAAAGGTACCATTATGATAAATGGGGGGATATGATTATCTGCCATTAACTTTAGAATACAAAAATGCAGATAGCACATGCAATGTTCTCAAATCCAGTAAATAATCAGCATTTAAGACCAAATACACATCATGTTCCCTGTAAGAACACAGATATCAATTTAAAATGTCATATAAAGTTGGCTTACAAACAGTATATATATATATATATATATATATATATATATATATATATATATATATATATATATATATATATATATATATATATATATATATATATATATATATATATATATATATATATATATATATATATATATATATATATATATATAAAGAAATTGGGTAGACAGTGAGTCATTGATAAACTGGAAGAATTTCCATTAAGACAGACTACATTTGTCAAAAAAAAGTCACTTAACTTCCTAGCAGAAATGAAATCACAGGGTGACAGTTGACAGATCCTTCCTTTCCAAACACTTAGGGATTTACTGTCAGAATTTGTCCTATCCTTCATTCCATACACAGTCATTCATACAGAGGAAGCACTCATGCACACATACACACCCACACACACCTAGATCCCCTCAGAGGACCAAATGCACTTCGACAGGCCTACTTAAACCTCTCACTTTTATTCTTAGGCTGTGGAAAAAATGGCATAAAAATAACTTATTTTAACTTACGCACACATGCACACATTCTAAAGGGTTGTAGCCAAGCCAATTAAAGGCAAGTAGACGTGAAGAGAATCAAAGACAGGAGACATTATTTATAACTTCAAAGTCTTTGGTGGCAATATGGCTTCTGCTGGAGAGTAGTGCAGCTGCTGCCTCCCCTTTCCCGAGGTATAGAGGCTCTCTTTCAGCTCATACTACAACAGAGTTGTTTCAACAGAAGTAGCACTGTAATATACACACACACATAATCAAAGAGATAGAGGTGACAGCAAGAGAGGACAGAGGATGAAAGAGATTTTTAAGGAGTAGAGAGGACAGATTAGTGAAAATGTGAACAGTGAGAGAGATAAAGCTGCGGGTACACTTACTACAGGAGCTAATTTTGGCTTTACAGTGGTAAATAAAACTTCCACACATACTCCATGTGCAAATGCACATTGGGTCTAAAATATCACAGTTTTTTTTCTGCCTTGTGGGACAGTGTCTCCATTTCATGTTATATCTGACTGCACTTTGTTAGATACGTTTTTATCTGTGCCAAGTGATGGGTGGAGTGTCAGGAAATAAACAATACAAAGCTGCAGCAGATACACATTTGTATGCAGTGACATGTTCCAAGTGCATTTTGTGGTTTGGGCTGGTTTGCATTCATTGCAGGCATACTGCCACAATCATTGATGAGAAAAGATTAAGAAACAAGACAAGCTGAAACCTAGTGTATGTCTGGACATTTTAGACAATTTGCAAAAGTGTAGCAAGTTTGTTACAGGGACAGTTAATGGCATATGTAGCCTATTGTAAAAAAAAACAAGCTTGTAAATGAATCTGTATGAATTGAATTGTCTGAAGACACCGACCAGTAAAAGGAAACTCTTCAGCTGCACAAACCAAGGCAGAATAACATTAGGGGTGAACCATAAAGTGAAGAAGGAGCAACTGCCAGCTGGTAAAAGAAGAAATCATATCCGGTGCTCCTCACAGAGAAACAGTGAGTGAAGATGGGCTGTTCTTAATGTCTGACAGAGTGATCGTCTGTAACTGAGACAGCAAGATTCTCTGTGAAGGAGACAATAGGGGTATGTTAGCAAAATACACAATTTACAGCAAACAAAAGCTTGAATTCTGATTATATTCTCAATTAAGAGCCCAAGGCTTGTTTCCAAAGAAAAAACAAAGATGATATATTTATCATCACATATGACAAAACCATTGAGAAGCTGCAATCAGCAAATATTTAGCATACCTAGCAACAAATGACAAACAATATTACTTTGATCTACTATGAAATTGCGAAATAGTAGTACTGCTTATAGAAAGAGAAGATCACTTAAGATCTGTTTCCAAATAAAAAGTCTCTAAAAAGTCCAAATTAAGTCTAAACAAAGAATATGAACAAGTTTACAAGTCTGTGATCAGACATTCCACACCAGCTTTAGGTGACAGTTTTCAATACTTGGCGATATGGACATATTTGGGTCAAGACCAAAAGTATGAAGGTTTGATACACACCCCTCGCCAAGTGTGCTGACAGAAAGGAGTGCCAAAGATCTCTTGAATCAAGGCCAACACACACACACAAATCAGCGGCTATATTCATCCAGTAAGCCTACAGATCCCATTTAATGTGCTGGTAGATAAACCGTTCCACTCTCTATGAACTTGTGTGTCTGAGTGTGAGTGCGTGTGAGAGAGAGAGAGAGAGAGAGAGAGAGAGAAAGTGTATGTGTGTCTCTGTGTGTGTGTGTGTGTGTGTGTGTGTGTGTGTGTGTGTGTGTGTGTGTGTGTGTGTGTGTGTGTGTGTGTGTGTGTGTGTGTGTGTGTGTGTGTGTGTGTGTGTGTGTGTGTGTGTGTGTGTACTGATTAATCCAGTGATACTAGTATGAGGTGGCGATGCCCTGAGGCTGTACTTTTCTCTGATGAGATCTTGACAGTTAAGGTTTATTCCTCTGCATGTCTCTCTCTCCCAGCGTCCCTCTTCCTTTCCACCTCCTTTCTTCTTTTCTCTTCCTCATCTGTAATTGCTCTCCCTCTCTCTACATCCCCTTCCTTTATCTCTAGTTCATCAGTTTAGTGTGCTTCAATCCCTCTTAACTCCACCCCTTCCATTCCTAAAAGCATCCTCATCCAAATGAATCTCTTAGCACCCTTCTTTCACCCACACTCAATTTGCTCCTATTGGTTGTCATTCTTAAGGTGCACCTTCAAGTCCTCTCATCCTGTTATCTTCTATGTCTCATGAAATCTTCCTCGACCCTCCCTTCCACCTCATTCTGTTCACTCCCTCTAATGTTATGTCTCTATATCTCTGCAGGTGATTACCAGTGTAGAGGGTAAAGCATGAACTCTGCAAAATTAACAGCTTTACTTCTAACCCAGCTGTAGGCACACATATATGTGGACACAAACACACATCTAGACACACACTTAACATCGGGGTAAGAAGAGATAATTGTCTGTTTTCTTCCACTTGCCACATGACAGCAACCTTTTTCTAAAGTAGCAATGTAAACTTAACATCTATTAGTACTTTGGAGCCTGTTCAAACATACAGTTGAATATTAAACAATCCCAATACAGGAATAATGAAAAAATGCAAGACAAACAGAACCACAAGGAGCTTTTTAACCTCACTCTGATATCAACATCCAAATTTGACTTACAGGTCACAAGATTTTATACCGTTAGGTCTCCAGCTGCTGGTTTAACACTATAAAGTGATGCGCAATAGTGATATCAGAGCCTGTAAACTCATGCTCCAAAAGATACATAAATCCCATTATGTCTTTTCAATGTGACATTTTTAAAGGTCATGTTTTAGGTGTTGATGAATTCATACAGCCTGGAAGCAGAATGCAGTGTGGATAGATGAAGTGTGAGTGCACTCAAGCATAACAAAGTAATTTTTGGTCATTTTGTGACCAGAGGCCCAACAATCAAATTATGGGTGCAATGGTCAGCAGCAGTATTGTTTTGCACTCTGATTTTCACTCTATATTCCCACATAATATGTGAGAGGGTTGACATCATCATTGACAAGGTCATGTTTCTCTTCGTATTATTCAAATGTTTAGAAATATTAACCCTTACATGAGGTTCAGGTCAAAATTGAGCCATTTTGTACTTGTACATTTTTGTATATATTGCCGCTTATACACATTGTTATAATGTGTTTTGTATTAAACTTCTTAAACTTACAATCTGTGCATTCATTACAATTCTTTGGAATCATTATGTCAGTGATTGTTTTCCTGTTTTATATAACTTAGGATCATAATATAATATGATTAGTGTATAATGTAAAAGGAATAGTTTAAAACCTAAATATTACATTGTCTGCTCTCATTTATTAATGATTGTTGAGGTATTTATGAATTAAAATATGTTTAAGTAAAGAGACTAATTATGAGCAGTTATTATGAAAGTTCAGAGCATGAATATAGAAATAGAATTTATAACATTAACCATTTATAACCAATAAAATATGCAGCAATGTATCATAATTGGTTGTGGTTGATCTCAGTTTCTCACTATAGGCTACACAGACTACACAGAATTTGCCATTACATTACCTACTGTTTTTCTTGATAAAATATTTTTTATGTAAGTTTTTGTATAATTGGATCATTTGCTGTGTGGACACGTTTCTCATGTTCATCATTTCACTAAAGAATCAAAATACTGGCATGTTTCTCCAATTGTTTTGTTTCGGGGCTGTACATTTTATTACAGTAGAACAATTTCATCTTGTTTGCTTGATTCATCTTTAACAGTGAATAAACAAGAACTCTTCCTAACAGAGACAGTCTTGCTTCAACTGCATAATTGATGAGATCCTCAGTCTGTCCATTTCTCTCTCTTTCAGTCTCACACATGTGGTCTCATACTTACTGGTGACCGCAAAAAACTGACTTGGAGAAAGCCTCTATTACTCTCCTTCTCACACACACCCAAACCATCTTGTTATCATGCCGTGCACTTTTCTTCCAGCGAATGTTAGCAGCTGTGACGTGTTGACTTTGAGTGCTAATCAACACTCAAACCCCCTAGAGACACTGCGCACATGTCAGCTGGCAACACTGCAATTGGCCTTTCGTGTATGTTTGTGTGTGCAACATATTTTTTGCATGTTTGTGGATGATTGCAGAGCGAAAGAGGTGTTTGTGTGCTTCTGCATATTCCCCTCTTCCTGACAGGATGACACAAACGAGCAAACAAGTGGAGTCCAACTCTCATGGTGTAGTTACATAAATAGAAACTGTAAATTGGATGCAAGCAGGACAATACACAACACATTCAGGTGGACAAACACAGTCCTACAAAGGTTCCACCTTCTATCGAATACCTCCCAGTAATGTACACAGGGATGGTGATGGTGCTTCTTCTTTTGCTATGAGTGCCTCATTTAATCAAAACACGACAACCTTTTTTCTCCCCTATGTGCTCCTATGGTCAATCCAAGTGACCCAACGATACACCACTCAGGGCAGAATAAGTGCCACACAAACGACCCTATTATAATGTAAGTGCCCCCCCTCCCTCTATTTAATTTAAGTGCTACATTTTTTATGCCTCTTTTTACCTTTTAAGGCCTCTAATAAGCCTAAGTATCCCTTATAAATGACTGTCCCCTTCTGGAACACTAGGATACCCATCTACTATAGCCAAGTGCCACAGTTTTAAACCCAAGTGCAACTCTGTCATGTCCATATGCCTTTCCTCATATATTGAAGTGCTCCTGTGGTAAGTGGGTTTATGTTTTTCCTGTCTTTTTAAAATTATTCAGGAAGCTGACAACAAAATCTAACTTTGCATTTAACAATATCAAAAGAAGAGAAATCAACAGGATTTCTTGTTCCTCCAAAAATTCATTTCAAGGCTCATCTGCTAAGGGTGATGTTGATGTTCACGGCCTAACAGTTTCACATAACACAGCTCCAGATTTGATGGGAGGATAGTCTGCCAATGTCATGTCATTTATATGGACAGAAAGACAGGGGAGTGGAAGACAACCTAAAACAGAACATAGGGATCATTAGAAGAGGAGACAACACAATAGATTAAAAGAGAATAGAGAGAAAGTTATACTAGAGAATTTGAGACAGGGCAGTTGCATAGGAGAACAAACCATCCTGGATGGCCATGATGGTGGAAAGACAGTCCCGAAAATTCAACATCCTTCTAGACAGATCACAGAGAGCCACCCCAAGCTCCAATGTGTCAGAACACAACCAGATGGTGACCACATCCCCCATAAATCAGTCCAAATGGGTGAGGAACCTGTCTTACAGGGAACTCACCAAACCAGAAAGAGACGTGCTAGCAAAAGGACTCAACTTCGCTGTTTCACCTCACCAGCTACCCACGGTGGAACTCATCACAACCACAGAGTCAGCCATTAGGAACAACAGGATACCTCATGCTGAAGCAGAACAAATCAGGATGAAGGTATCTGCAGCTCTCACAAGTGCAAAGGTCCCCACTTCAAATCTCACTTACCCGGAGAGGAAAGCCATTACATCTCTAAGCAAGGACAAAAACATCACCATACTACCAGCAGATAAAGGGAGATGCACAGTGGTGCTAAACACGACTGAGTATAACTCCAAAATGAACAATCTACTCAGCGACACTAACACCTATGAGAAACTGAAAAGAGACCCAACCGAGGGCTACAAAAAGAAGATTATCCACTGCCTACAAGACCTGAGACATACAGAATCCATTGATCAACACATGTACTACAGACTCTACCCAGGGGACACCATCCCATGCATATACGGGCTCCCGAAGATTCACAAGGAAGGGGCCCCCCTCAGACCAATTGTAAGCAGCATCAATTCAGTCACTTATAATATTTCAAAATTCCTATCAGCGATTCTGTCTCCTTTAATTGGAAAAACTCCACATCACATCCAGAACTCCAAGGATTTCACCGACAAAATCAGCCAACTGAAACTGGACCCAGATGAAACTATGGTATCATATGATGTCACATCCTTGTTCACCTGCATCCCCACAACAGAAGCAGTAGAGGCCGTCAGAAACCGATTACAACAGGACACATGTCTGCACACAAGAACCAACCTCACCCCAGACAAAATTTGCTCCCTCTTAGAACTTTGCCTCACCACCACCTACTTCAAGTACAATGAGGAATTCTACAGGCAGAAACATGGCTGTGCCATGGGCTCTCCAGTCTCCCCCCTTGTGGCGAACCTCTACATGGAGGAAGTGGAGAACCAAGCACTAACCTCATTTAAAGGAACAACACCAAGCCACTGGTTTAGATATGTGGATGATACATTCACGAAAATCAAAAGCCAGGAAGTAGAGGCCTTCACGAAACACATCAACTCGGTCAACAACTACATCAAGTTCACCAGGGAGGACTCCAAAGACCGGAAACTACCCTTTCTGGATTGTGAGGTCCTTGCCGAAGAAGATGGAGGTCTCAGCACAGAGGTCTACAGGAAACCCACACACACTGACCAATATCTACTATTTGACTCTCATCACCCACTGGAACACAAACTGGGTGTCATCAGAACCCTACAACACCGGGCAGACAGCATCCCTTCCAAAACAGAAGGGAAAGAGAAGGAACACACACACATCAAACAGGCACTAAGGAATTGTGGTTACCCCAACTGGGCATTCATAAAGATGAATAAAAGACAGGAGAAAGAAAACGAAACACAGAAAGACAAAAAGAAGAACAGAAGGAATCATGTGGTAGTGCCGTACGTATCTGGTCTCTCAGAGAAACTAAGAAGAATCTTCAGCAAGCACAACATCCCAGTTTATTTCAAGCCTGGTAACACCCTCAGACAGAGACTGGTCCACCCCAAGGATAAAACCCCAAGACAAAATCTCAACAATGTGGTTTATGCAGTACAATGCAGTGAAGAGTGCCCGGATCTATATATTGGTGAAACTAAGCAACCACTCCGCAAACGCATGGCACAACACAGGAGGGCCACCACATCAGGACAGGACTCAGCAGTACATCTACATCTGAAGGAAAAGGGACACTCCTTTAAAGACATTGATGTACACATCTTAGATAAGGAGGACAGGTGGTTTGAGAGAGGAGTGAAAGAGGCCATTTATGTCCATTTGGAACAACCTACTTTGAACAGAGGAGGGGGACTGCGTCATAACCTATCTGCTACATACCATCCTGCCTTGAGATCTCATCCCAGGAAGTTTAACTGCTCTTCACCATCAGAGCAGGACTCTCTCTCTGGATCATGTGACCACGACTCTCATTCCAAGTCACACCTTGAATTGGAATGAGAGTCGTTACCACAACGACTCTCATCCAAATTCACACCTTGAAGGGTGACCTATGTGACCCTTTGTTATGGGATGGGAGGTGTGGTCTATAGCTCCACCCTCTGTGATCCAGAGATATAGCTCCTGGTTTCCATCATCAGGCTAGAACTGAAGAAGCCTTTCGGATGAAAGGTGAAACGTCTTCAAGCTCAAAGAAAAAGTCCAGTTGCCTACTTTTTAAAAACCCCTTGACTGCTCCTATCATTTCAGCCTCAAATGATATTAGTTTCAGGGTGTTGAATCCTGATTAGTCCAATTAGACTTAAAAAAAAGAATGCATTCTGTGGAAAAAATGTAACATTCATTATACAATTATAATAATAAACTCAGTACTGTTTTTCAATACACTGACTCCTGTTGATTGTGTATACTGCTTTGTCTTCATAGAATGTAATTAGCACTTATTGTTATTGCACCATTGGTTTGGGCCTTTGTGTCTTACATTTTGGCTGCAATGCCCCAATAAATTTGTATAATGGCCAAAGTGGCCTTGCCACTTGCCAAAATGACTTAATTTCAGGCCTATTATCTCATAAACACTCATATCAGACTCAGATTGCTTCTAACAGAAACAAAAGGTAAAGTTTATTACTCAATCTACTTACCCCTCTAAACCTCAACTACACTGTATTGTAACAATAAAAAACACAATGAAGACAAGAAGAGCTGAGAGGACCCAATTGCCTGAAGGCTAAAGGCTCAATGCCACACTGACTCAGGAGCCAATGAAGCAAACATAGTTGTTCAAATCTGTAGAAAAAAGAAGAACAGCATCTGTGTTTGCATGTTCCTGGATTGGAATATATAACTATCACCCACTTCATTGCTGAATAACAGAAGTGATGATGTTTCAGTGGTGTGTGTGCATGTGAGCGTGTGCTAGGAAGGGGGGGGGGTTGTTTTTGTGTTGGCCTCAGTGGTGCCAGTCAGGCATGACAGGAGGAGAGAATTAAAAGCCCTAGGTGCCGAGAGACCTTCTCACATACCAATGGTGTGTGTGGGTGTCTGTATGTGTGTGTGTGTGTGTGTGTGTGTGTGTGTGTGTGTGTGTGTGTGTGTGTGTGTGTGTGTGTGTGTGTGTGTGTGTGTGTGTGTGTGTGTGTGTAGAGAATGACCTTCTCTCCAGACTAGTGTCACAGACAGTTGGTTTTGGTACTCGCCCTTTGGCTTCATGGAGGCCTATGAGCAGCATATAGTACCATCTGGGAGAGAGTTTAAAATGTGAGACTGTCTGTATATGTGTTTCTGTGTATGTGTGTGCATGCCAACTCTATTAGAAAAAGCTCTTCCCTAACCGAACCACCCCCACATGTTTTACTTACTGTCTTACTCCCACAATATGTCTTGTTCTTTTCTCATATTGTTCTGAGGAAACAATATGGTAACGGGTCCAACTTTGCAGTTTAAGGCCATAGGGAATGCTAGGGGCCATAAAACAGCATAATAAGGGAAATATAAAGTTACAATATGTGACCCTTTTCACTGCGGCCATATTGACATTAAATAGTAGGTAAACAGAGGTATTATGAATAATACTAATTAAGGTTCTACTCCACTGAGGCCAAACGGGGTCAGGATGTTGATATTGCACCTGTTGGTTCACTGGAAAGGTTCTACTAGACTAAAAGGAATGGAACCTTAATTACAATAGCATCAAAGGCAACATCTGTGTTTACCTACTATTTTATGTCTGTATGGCTGCCATGAAAAATATCTATTAATGAAGTCTCAAAAGTCAGGGTCCAATTTGTGAAAACGTAAAAGGCATTTTGAGGTTCTGCATTCCATCTATGCCATCTTACAACAGTCTGCTACGCCTAAGTGAACTAAAGACATATGCAATTAGTAAGAGCTCACAGTGCACAGGCTTTTGTTTCTTTGTCTGCTCATTGGATCTCATGCTCCATATGCATATGATACAAGACGCTTCTTGATTTTAAACTAACCCTCTCTGTGGTCGTGCAGCAGCTTTGCTCTGTATTCTGCTCAACTCATTCAGAACCTCTCTTACATAGATATGCACAGACATATTCACTTAGTCTTTCTGTCCTTGTCTCTCTCAGACACACACATTTTTTTCTCTGAGCCTCCAAAAGCCTAATTAGACAGCTATAATTACTGCCAGCCAGGATGAAAAAACAGCATCCATTTTGGAACTTAGACTAGATATTTCATTGCATTAATGTCCCTATACACGACAATGACAGAGTATGAAAAGTAGGGAAAGGGAAGAAGAAAGAGTGGAGCAAATTAAAAATGTGTGTGAAAGATAGGAGGGAAAGTGCAGTGGAGGAGGCAAAAGATATTAAATGGGTGTTTATGTTGTTAAGTTATTTTGGAAGAAGCAATTTTCTATTAATAATTCATCACACAGACACGCATACACGCCCCCATCCTTCTGTACCATCTCAGATTTTGTTTAAAGTTTGTCTAATGTTTCGTTCCTGATTCACCAAACTTTGTAGAATGGAAGACAAATGTCTTTTCTGTATACCAAAATCTTTAAAACCTAAACTTCATGCCACTGTATTTTTATAAGAGACTGAACAGTAATATTGAGGGCATTATAAACCCACGTTTTTGCATCCATATGGTACCAGTCATTATTTTGTCTTTGAATACATAGTGTCAACATTTAAGGTCTCTAGCAATTAATGAACATAAAGAATAAAACATACAGCTACATTTTTCAGAGATTTTCACAGGACAAAAATGGTATGTGGAGTAAGAAGTAAGATTATAAAAAGGTTATGTCAAGATAGCTTGATGTATGGTCATTTAGAGTAAAAGGTGTCATTGTCTTTCAACGTTACCTTCATAGATAAATACACATATTACAAAGGCATCTTATAGGAAAGAAATGTCCAGAAATGCACATTTTCTGTAGGTACTTAGCTACTGCTAGCTACCCCATATACTAATATGATCCAATACCAAAAATACATAAAAGCTTGTATTTGCAGAAAAAATAAAGATTGCCATGGTCATACAAAAATGTGAGTTCGTAGTGCCCTCGTCACTCTCATTTAGGAATTGTATACTTTATTTCCAAATCTAGGGCTGAAGGTTTTGAACAGAAATATTTTACAGGCCTTGGTTTTGGAACCTATTTATATAGACATGGTTTGAACAACCTTCCAACATCATGGACTAAATGAGTATAGCCACAATGAGTAACTGGACATAAAATCTGTGACTACAGAGGGCCTTTTTTTGCACAGTGTCTGCTTTCTGTCTGCTTGGGCAACCCAATATGGAGAAAAAAGAGTCAGCAGCAAACACTTAAATATAAATGTCTCCATAAAAACACTCGACAATTAATCTATTTTGTACATAGAATTTAGATATGTTGATTAGCTAGTAAAGTGGCTGTAGTGACAGCCCTGACACTAAAAGGTCATAGATTAACTGTGGTTATAGTCAAAGTGTTTACCAATAGCTGTCATTGAGGAAAACACATTTTATGCAATAAGCACTTTGACATTCCAGCTTCTCTGAAATATAAAAGTTCACTTCATGCTGTCACCTTGTGTATAATATCATAACAGTATTTCTACAGCTACTCTGTGTCATCTAATGGTTCACCCTCCTAAGACCCATCAACCTGTCTTTTTATTTTATTTTTATTTATGAACCGGGTAGGCTGTGAAAATGAATTGCTCTTCTGGGTTCAATAAAGTTGTCTGAATCCGAATCAAAGGACTTTCAATTACTGCTCATTTAAGTGGGGAATTTAAGAATCATTATATAGCTAGGTCTTATTATACAGTAGGTACTGAAAGTATTCGGATCCCCTAAATTTGGTGTCCATGTAATATTTCTTTTTGTTAATAAATCTGCAAAAAATAAAAAAAATGTGTTTTTCTTTCAATATGGGGTGGTTTATGTACATTAATGAGGTGGGAAAAAATTAAATTGATTTCAGCAAATGGCAGAAAAACAATAAGCACAGATTGACGAGCACCCATGGAAAAGTCTAAGCACTACAGTAAGACCACTAAAGCCTAGTTTATACTTCTGCGTACATAGCTATGCCATCGACATGGTGCAAACCTTGTGCATTCCAGACTATATGTAGTGGACTTTTTTCCTCTTTTGCCTGTTTTTTCTTTTGGTTTTATACCAGACTTTTTGAAATTTTTTCTTTCTTGTACCAGACATTTAGTTGTTTTGTTTTTTTTTGCCTGGTCCTAATACTCCTTTAGACATCCAGATGATCATGTATGTTTGTAGCTCATTAATATCAAAGAGAAAATGTTTTTATTGCAAATCTTGAAGCGGAAGCATCAGAGAAACCATTTGTGGAGGTGACTTGTAGACCACCACAGCTGAACTGCTCAATCACAGCCTTTGTGGTTCACATCGTCGATGCGTAGTCAGGATTTTTTGGAAGTGCCTACGGCGTAGAGGTCTGCGTTGACGCCGTAGCTACATACACAGAAACAGGCTTAACTGCCAATGAGCCTCTGGCTGTACAGTACGTTGTTTTCTCTGGAACTACCGAAGGAAACAACCCGCCATACTAAATCTAGTATCAAACTGTTATATATACCCCGCCTCTTTGGAATATATTTTCATCATGGTGGACATCGGACACAGCTGACCGTTCTGTTAATTTCCGTCCTGTGCTGTGTTGGATTGATTTTGTTTAATAGCCTGAATATAAATAACAAATATTCTAAACACCAAACCTGTTTGTCTCTTAATAATGCTAAATATTGATTTGACATTCACAGGAAAATTAAATAGGCTGCATTTATTACACATAAAAATAATGTGACAAATTCATAGAACGGTTATATTATTGGAAAGCAAGGTTTTATACACACAGGCCTTTCTGTGGGTCACAATCCCCGGTTTGGGAACAGCGAGCACCGCCCAGCAGAAACCTAAATTGGCGCCCCTATTCGTTCCCACTGTATAAAAGAAATGGTTAAGGCTAGGCATGTTACAGATTAAGGTATTAATGGTACACCAGTGGTTTTTTTTGTTTTTTTTTTTAATAAAACATGTTTTTCAACAAGTACTTTTTAGTAATTTAAGCTTTATATTGTAAAGTAGTGTATTGTAAGTAGTGCTATAGCGACCACACAAGCTACTTCTTTTCCCCAATCATTTCTGAAGCAGAGCTTTCTGTTGAGGCCTGAAAAAAATACCTCCTGTATGTATGTGACAGAATCTCTTCCTTTGCATGGCGGTGACGTCACTTTCCAAACCTTTGAATGAATGCTTGCCACGTGCTGCTTGACATGGGAAAACTGTGAGTTTATTGATAAGAAATCTGAGCAGATCTTCTCTATTGTGGTTTTATTTGAGTTATTGAGTTTTGAGTTAACATATGGTTTGTCCTGCAAATGTGCAGACATGCACAAGCATGCAAAGACACATACACACTACTGTATTTCGTGCTACAACAGATTGGAGCAGATACATTTTTCTTTTTTCATATCATATAGCAATGTTATTCATAAATAAGTAGAATGAATTATGTTGTATTTTGTAACGTAGGCCTCTGGTGACAGAAATGGAAAGGGGGGAATGAAGAAAGTGATTTTTAATTTTAGGTGAACATTAGATGGTGATAATTAAATGCTTTGTGGAAACTTTGTTGATTTACCACTTAAAATGTCTTAATTACTCATAAGATCCATTGCTGTAGCATAATCATCACTTCTTTTGTTTCTCTTCAGTGTTTTTTCTAAGTTGTCCTAACCACAAGCAAAATCTGATTATTGAAACATTTTGTGTCCTGAAGTGAACTCTGAAGTGTGTGAATATAAAATGTGTTTTTTAAATATATCATCTATATCTGGGGTGGAAATATTTATAAGAGCCTAAAACAATTACCTATGTCAAATAGGTGGCTGGTCGTTGCGTCATCTTTATGCCATTCTCTTTCTCTTCAGCTGAGATGCCATTGGCCAAACTCCAATGTGAAATACTACAGATAAATGTTACCATGTCTCACACAACATGACTCAAGACATTTTCTGAATGCTTGGGGTAAATTCAGCAGCCAGTTGGTGAGAACCACCATCCAACACTCATTTCTGTAAAATGTCAGCTCAAATTGGTTATTTTTTAGTGAAGTCTTCTTCCACTAAAATATACATCATGAGGGTGGCAGGAATAATTACAAATCTGTTTTGATTAAAAGATGATATTTTACTAAAATACTGGAAGTATCGCTTGATGGAACATTTTCAGGACAGTTTACCAGTGGACACTGACACATCTTGGAATTGTATGGTTTTGATAAGGCCATTCCTAAAATATCGCTTACACAGAACTACTTGCTGTACTTTTTGGCTTGGGAAATTTTAAATTGGCTTGGGTTTACAACTGAAAATGAATTTAAACTGATATTCTCGCAGAGAGCTCAGATAATGTGTATTCTCGCTCTTTTTTTTAGATATATGCAAAGCTTCCAGGTGACAGCTAATGTGAAAGTGCAATGGAAAATATGCAGGTTACCAACACACACACACACACACAGGCCACAAAAAACCTGCTGTGACAGCAGAAACCTGACAAAGCCTCAACTTGACAAGTCCTCCTCCTCGTTGTTCACCATGTCTCTTTCAGTGGAGGAGGATACACACACACACACACACAAACAATGCCAACCTAAAGAAATGCGTTTGTGTGTCAATTTATTTTGACGATTCCCTCTCCCACCATGTCTCTCAAATGTGTGTAAAAGCATGTGTTACTTTATCTTACTGAAATTAATGTTTATGTATGAGCACATTTCAACGGCCTGCATATGAGCATCTGTGTGCATGTGTGTGTGTATTTTATACCCTGAGAGTCATACCTCTAGGCAGTCTGTTATCACCAAGAGCCTGCTAAATTAATCAGTACCCCTCAGGCCTCTTGACCAGACCCAAGACACACACACCACTCACGTGTTTTACAATATTGCAGAGGCAATAAGTCAAACAGCCCAAATAGCACCCCATGGAGAAATATTGAGACTAGGTGAGATATATATGATGCATTCACTGATAAACAAATGACAACAAGCACATACACACATACAGGAAGAGAAGTTAAATTTTGTAAGAAAGAAGTATAACATTGAACTTAGAAAGGCAGAAATGAGACACTACTGTACATGTTCTTGTGCATGTGTGAGTGTGTGTGTGTGTGTGTGTGTGTGTGTGTGTGTGTGTGTGTGTGTGTGTGTGTGTGTGTGTGTGTGTGTGTGTGTGTGTGTGTGTGTGTGTGTGTTTTTCTTTGTGCAGAACAGAAATGCATGTCACTAGGTTAGTTATGAATACATTTTCACTGCTACTGGCACACAGGGGAGGAAATGACTGTGAAATCATTCTCTCCCTGTGAGTATGTGTGTGTCTGTGTGTGTGTGTAGACTGCAGCAGTGTAAATCTAATTTCTATTTCCATAATGGCACCTCCAACTGAGAAACGCCCATTCCCTCTCACTTTCTCGCCTGCTCTGACAGACAGACAGACAGACAGACAGAGACACGCACGCACGCTCACACACGCGCACACACACACACACACAGACAAATCTCATATACATATTTCCCCCCAAAGAGTCAAAACCTATTCAAACAGTTTCACTAGCAAACTGCATTGTTGAATATCACACAAAATAGCCACACCCACAAAGGACATGGCACAACACAACTGTACATTCCCCATCCTCTACCTACCTACAGAGTGTGGTCAAGATGTAACATTAAAGCTGCCCTTATCTATTTTTATTCAGTAGGGGATAAAAGCTGAAATAAATAAATAGTAAAAATTAGTTTTTGGCGTGATATACATTTAGCTGTGTTTATTAGTTTGGTGCTGTACAGGTAGCATAACAGCCAGTCATCTTCAGGGGTTAATCAGAACACTTAAGGAAGTATGTGGGTCTTAAAACTAAAGTTTGACCTTGAAGAAGCTATAAAGGTCTGTAGAGTCATAAAGTGATCATTGAGATTCACTGTTAATATAAAATATGTTGACTGATGAAGGTTTGAAACAAAACTAAAAAAGATGTCTGCAAATGTGAGAAGACATTTTTTTCTGTTTCTTCCCAATTTAGAATGCCAGCTCACACTCCTAGGAAGTGATTTTTTAAAAACAGACACAGCAATGTAGATCCACAAATCACAAGGAGCAGCTTTTCTAGTCAACAAGAACATGATCTCTCACCAGCCAACTCTGCCAAATGTGTTTGATGGGGCTAAGCTGAAAGCACAGCTACCAAGAATTGAATAATAGTCTCCTTTTTACTTTGCACCATCCAGTTAACCCAATTTATGTGCTACCTTAACAAACTTTAATGACTGTACCATATATCACACTGAACTGGTACACATTTGCTCTGTAAATTATCAGAAAACTCCTTAGTCCTTTCATGGTGGATGGATACGAGTGCATTTGCTCTTAAGAGGTTCTATTATGCAATATGAAAAATATAAGTTTCACTATAAAATATATGTTTCACTATAAAATATACTTTTAGAGTGTAACTGTGCAAAGATAATTCCTCAGCCATTTTCTTTGTTTCCCTCCATGCTAATAGAAGACATTATTCACAACAGACTTCAATGTGATGCCCTGTTGTTTACAAAGACGAGAGTGGCGTGATTGTCATGAGACATTATGCACCAGAAATGGCTTTGCTAGATTGCTGGATAACTACAAGATTACTCAGTTGCTTTAAACTGGTCTATGTTTTCTTCACAATCACTAAAAGAAATGGAGAATCAATTAAGAGTAGCTACTTAAGTAGACCAAACAGGTTGGCAATATTTCTGCAGCGTACATAGGTTCTATGTGATGTATGTTGCATGTTGGTGACAACAGGCCCATTTAATAGAGCTAAGAGGTGATGGAGGTACTATAATACTTAAGCCTGATTACTACCTAAGAGTGTTTGTAACCTTTATCTGTCCAGAAAAGGTGGACAGGCCACACACACCTAACAAGAATAAGTCGCATGATCACAAGATAGATGCAAACAACGTACATGCTCAAGCCTGATTACTTTATGTATTATATTTTAAAATGTTTTAATTTTTATTTTCACTGACCCACACCACTTGTAAAATCAAGTATGAGTGCAAAAAATGGTTGAATTATGAATGGCAAACAAATATTAGTTGACCAAATATGCAATGATCATAGCATGAAATAGATGTAGCAGCAAGACACTAACACACCAACCCCAAACAAACACCTTCTTCTTCTGTAAAGTGTGAATTCTCCATAAGCTAGCCAGCAGAGGTGCCCCAACGGGAGACACAGGAGTTCAAAGCTTTTGTGTGTATTTTGAAGACAAGCTTTTGCATCTTCCTTCCCGTCTTTGCAGTCTTTAAAAGTTTTTGTAATATTTAGCAGTCTTTAGTGGAGGACTTGGCAGAAATGGAACATAAAGGTGATGAGTATGTTTTAATTAGTATATAACTCAAAAATAATAATGTGTTTTTATTGATATATGGGTCTCCTTCTGCAAAGCCTGCCATGTTTCTATATTACCCCAGAATGCACTTATCAAACACTGGCTCGAGAGATGAACTTTTGAGTTTTTCCTTGGCCACTGTAGTTGATTCATAAATCACTTGATTACAATCTGTAATTTCACTACTAAATGCTGCAAGAAACTACAAACTATACCTTTAAACTTACTGAGCTGACATTGAGCATAACCTTTAGCTTCCCAAACAAGCTTGTTGATATTTTTGTTGCTTTGTTAAGTTAAGCTTAGGTTTTTTGTGTGTCAAAAGGTAATCTGCTGCAATTTTACAGCCTATTTTTAAATATTCTGGAATGTTACCAACATGAACAGATCTATTTTCTGTCCTCAAAATAAAACAGATTTAGTTGACAGCATTCACAGCATGGAGGCAAAATATGGGAGATGTGTAAACATGCTAAAATGTAGCAGGTAGAGAGGTCATATAGTGTTGTAGAAGTCACACACTTCTCTCAAATTCCTATATTAGCTTTGACTTGTTGACCTATGATCTATGTCTTTTAGTGCAATAGTCCATTAATTCAGCTGTGTGTGTTTTATCCACTTTATTCCTGAGTATATTGCAGTGACTTTCTCACAGAACATTGGGTTTATATGTGCAGAGTTCTTATCGAGTAAGATAACACAAACACTTAAGTGGATTAACACCGAACACTTAACGGGATTAATGAGTTTATGGCTTCTGAGCAGGAAGCTTCCATCTTTCCTAAAGTCTTAAACTTTCCTAAAGTTCTGACCTGAAGTTTTAAAATAGATTTAAAAGAAAAAAAAAAGAGTAGTGCACTTGCATTACCTCCACCTGCAAGGCCTCTGGCACAAACTCAAGGAATAAACTGACGAATGTTTTGTTTTTTTTGTTTGTTTGTTTTTTTAATTATTTGATCACCTTGACAGTTTCGACTGGAATCTGCTGTCTTCCTCAGAAGCCTCATCTGACAGCTGTGACATGTTAACAGCCATTTTTATCAGCTGTTGACATGTCACAGCTGTCAGTTGAAGCTTCTGAGGAAGACTGCAGATGCCAGTCAAAACTGTCAAGGTGATAAAATAATCTACTACCTCAATGTCTGATTAAAAAAAAAAAAAAACTAAATGACTAAAACTAAATAAATTGACAAAATGACTAATGAGAATCTGGGTTACAGACCTTTAGATAATAAACCCACTTAAGATTCTGGAGTTCCACAAGCTTTTACCTTGTTATATAACTATCCTTCAACCACAACAAAACAGGAATAGTGTGTGGGCAAATGTATCTCACGGTGTGTGTCGCTGTGCCCAAGTGTGCATACATGTGTGTGCGTACCAAATTAATTTTTCCGTGCTTAAACCTTGGCAGGTGTCCAGTTCCACTTGGACAGAGCTCTGTACGAGAAAGGGAAAGACTTGTCTTGTCTTAGCGGTTAAATCCCCTCTGAGACGGCGAGTGAAACATGCTCCGAGAGTTTTATGTATTGTTAGGAAGCTGCCTTTTTTATGGACTTAATCAGTGGTAAGCATCCCCAAAGGCTTTTTCAATCACCTTGCCAACAGGTATTATGACACACAGGCTTCGGTTCACTGAAAGTCCATCAGAATAAAGGTAAACTGTTTGCAGAGGATTAGACAAGAACTGGCATTAAATTATGTATAGCCTACTAAATTAGTATTGGTTGAACATAACAATAAATTACATATTTCTGTCTTTTTACATGTTGCATATATGCAAATTCAATCGTGTAGACAGAGCTTTAAATTGGTTAAACACCAATCTATTCTCTTTCTCTCTCTCTCTCTATATATATATATATATATATATATGTATAAAAAACATTTCAACTTAAAAAAAACATTTAAAAATGATTGTTTTCAATTGTTTTTAAGTCTATTAATTTTATAGTGTGTGAGAGATAATTTTGAAATCCAACTTGTTAATGTTTCAGTCCAATAATACAAACATAAAGAAATGTAAGTGTAAACAATTTTTCACCTAGATATGTCGTGTGTGAATTAAACACATTGTAATGTGGTTATGAGCAGCTAAAACATGTATAAAAATAAGTCAAACAAGTGTGTCTTGATGTACAGTTTCAGAAGCAATTATAACATTTAAGAATATATTATTACACATCTGTTCTGTTCATCATCTGTATATATAGTACAAAACTACAAAACTACAATAACAAACACTTAAACCTTAACAACAACATTATAGTGTGTTAAAGCATAAACTAAAAGTAAGGCATTACCCAATTTTCACATCCTTAAGTCGAGATTAAAGTCAAAATACTGCCAAGTATAAAAATATCAATAAGGTTAGAGAATGCATTTTCTTCCTTTAGCAACATTGTGGTCCCTTCCTGCAGGATTGTGCAGTTTCTTGGGGTGTGTTTATTCACACTAACAGCTGTGATAACAACCAATAAATAAGTTTAATTTCTCTCAGCCAACCATCTTTCTTGCTACCATCACTCTCTGTTCATTTATTCTGTAGCTCGCTCGACCACTGCTGCTCTCTCTTTTTCTTTTTTTTCTAATCAGTCAGAAAGCCAATAGCATAGCCTAATTTCACTTTTAACATGAACACATAAAGCTAATTGTCATCACCCCTTTGTATTCCCTCATGACAGGGTTGTATAGCTCTGATCAGCTTTACAAGATGAGCCACCTCAGAGTGACATCGGGTTGCAACCCTGCAAAAGATGATTCGGTTTCAACTTATTGGCAAATGGCCTCCACATTTTTTGGCACCGTGTTCACTCCCACAGCCAATTCGCTCTGCCCCCTTCAGATGAAACCTTTGTTTTTTCCTCAATACATGGTCCTGTGTGAATGCATAGTTAGTCTGTGCCACATCTTTTCTATATAATAGTTAAACCAAAAGGCAGGCAACAAAATAGCTTCCAGGGTCTATTTTGTTATTCATGACTATGGTAGTTGATAGTGTGTTTTATTTATTGTATTTTAGACTTCAAAGCATTGAAGTAAAAGCTTGCAAGGCATGTGTGCATACAGTGACACTCTACAGCACATTCCCAGGGGGGGACTTGTGAATGGGGAAAATTCAAAAGGTGTAAGTAAATATTCAACATATTGTTTGGCTTCAGAAAAACTTCAATTATGTTGCACAAGATATTTTAAAACAACATGTCCTCAGATCTACAGGTGGGTAGAGCAAGTAGAAAAAGTCATATAAAGAAAAGGGCTGTAATATAATACAGAATATATTCGTCTGAATATTTCAAAAAACAACATGGTCGGCCTTTGGTGGAATGAGATAAAAGCAAGACTGAATAGCAGCATATGATGCAATGACACAATCAAATAAAGATTGTGTTGGAAAGTGATAATAGAGTTGCAGTTTGCAATGAGTGTTCAAACAAAGTATCTATAGGTGGTCCCTCTGCAAAGAACACATATTTTCATTTTGGTGCATCCCTAATAAATAGTCCTACAGACACCTGAGCATGCGTGAGTGCAGGTTTATAGCAGGGAGTCTCAGAGCTGTGAAGAATGCTCTTTGAAGAAGCATTGAGGGTTTTCAAACAATCCCACCAGGAAACGCTCATATTTAACACTCAGTGACTGGGGAGTGTCAGTACCTTCATGGTTTGAAGAGTGAGCCTGTGATCAAAATGTCACCAGTCCAAATTTTCAGAGCAGCTGGTAGCATGTGGCTTGAAAGGAAATGTTACAGAATAGGACAATCAAAAGGAGTATTGCTTGATAGTTTCTGTGTAAATGCTCTCTTTTATTCTGCACATTCAAACTCTTAATGATGATAAAACAGGTTATTAAGTTGTGTGTCCTTGTATTGTATTGTGACAAACTACAAATAGAGAAATTAAAATTTTGTGTGACACAATAGAGAGCCTGCCAAAGATAATTATATAAGAACTTTTTTTCTGTTTCCCACATCTATTATGTATGTCTTTCAATTTACATACCTCCATTGATCTGCATGTCATTTCATCTTCTCTTTTCTCTTCACCTCTGCTTTACTCAGTTTACCTCCTTTCCACACATTGCTTATTGCGAAACTAATCGATCATAATTAATTACATGACACCATATACATAAACACACTCACACATATATATAGTATCTCTGGTTTGGAGTTTGGATATTCACTCACTTATTTTCAACTTAGAAAACAAATCAATGTGCTGTAGGGCCTTAATATTTTGTAATCAATAATATATATTGTTGATTCATTACCAGTACCAGAATCCATAAAAACTGTAAGGTCAATCCAGAAAATGGACCATACTGAAGGACTGGAAGACATTTTGTAGAAGCCATGGCAAAACACAAAGCACACGGAGAGAAAATATTTTTGTTCCTCTTGGTGCTTCCTCACAGACCAGAGGAAACGCATCAAAGTTTTTCTAAATGTCATCCTAATTATCACAGATGATGTGGTGAAATATCAAAAACATACCAAAATACCAAAGGCTTGAGGATTTCCTCATCGTGTTACCCCTTAAGTCTATCTTAAGCTCTTAGAGCTGGAGGGGAGTCAACAGCAGGTCAAGTTGTATGTATGTGTGTGTGTGTGTGTGTGTGTGTGTGTGTGTGTGTGTGTGTGTGTGTGTGTGTGTGTGTGTGTGTGTGTGTGTGTGTGTGTACATCTGATTGTTTTTTTTTCTTCATCTGTCTCTGTGTTGACAATTATGTTGTGGCCCCTAATTCTAGGCTTAGCAGTTGGACAATAATATATCGGCAATCAGTGATCCATCCATCATCAGGTATCCATCCATCGGTGCTTGTTTTTTAGGGGGTGATTTAATATAAATGAGTAGCATAAATGTAGCACAGCTCCTTATGGGACTAACTCAGTTCATAGGTTGTGTGTATAGGGAGTGTGTGGTTGAGAGTGTGTGTATGTGACAGTAACACTGAACCCAGAACTGAGATCCTGCAGTTAAGTTAGTATATGTTCTAGCTGTGAACATAGCAGTAGTACAGTGCAGGCTATTTGTCAGTAAATAAATGTTACAACTCCACAAGAGCCAAGGCAAGTTCCTTTATCTTACTGGCAACCTGCTGATTTAAGTGAAGCCCTGAAGTTATCGATAATGGGTTAGCAATGCACCTATTCAGGCTCACTTAAGGTGGACTCAGCCACTCCTAAACAGGGAAGTGAGAAATGTCTAGCTAGTGAATCTCTCCTCTCCCAAGTTTCTCATATCGCACAGGTAGAAGTAAAAACAAAAAAAAGCAACTACATTACATTTAAGTAAACTATTTCCACTTACAACGACCTATTGACAGAATTATAAATTATTAATGTTTTCCAATGCTCTGATTTTTTTTTTTTTTTACATTCCTCGTGTTGGCCAGAGTACATTTTGAAACTATTTAATTCAAAAATATAAGAACTTGTACCCAGAATGCAATAATTCACTAAAAAGTTGCTTATTTCTATGATATAGCTCTGGTTCATATAACAGAATACTGTCTTAATAAAACGATGACTGAATGTATATAGAATAATAGCTCTGTGTAACTGAATGCACTGCATTTATGTGCACCATCTACCAGGAATATAGCTGACCTTTCCTTCAATTGAGGAGGCAGGGAGACAAACGGTTTATAATTGCCTCTGTTGAATTCACTAATGACTAAACTACATTTTCTCTGGATGCACATCCTTTGCTGTACACTAGGAACTCTGAATAAACCCACATATACTGTATAAATCAGTACACCAGTGACATACACCAGTATCATGTGTAGTTGGCTGGCAGATGAAAATATGACATGTTCGAAGAGAAATATAAAATAGAAATTGACTTTCATTATCAGCCATTGACTGAGAATACGTGGTGACAACCAGTGGTGGTTTATTTGTTATTGATGAAAGTTAAAGAGGAGCGATGTTTTCTGGTCTCCGAGAGTTGAAAAATGTTCAACTTTGAGTGAAACACTGCACTTGTCACTGTCATTGTTTACTCAGCCACTTAATCACAGTGGAGGAGGGGAGGAGCAAACGCCACAAAGATCAACTGTCACAGCTAAATTAATGATGAGGGGAAATAAATACTGCTGATCTCTGTGTTTGCATTTCCCCAGACTACCACAAAATAAATGAAACAATGGTAACATTACTCACTGAGTTTCCAGAGCAACTAGGCTACTCTACCTTCTGCTGGCATTTTTTTTACATATTTATAGTATCATAGCAACAAAAGCTCCTTCAAAAAAAATAAATAAATACAATTTTTAAAAGAGTTTTTGTTTTCAAAAGAGTGCCACCTAGGCTTCTGAATTTGGAAATTAATTTGTATTAATTAACTAATTCTTCTATATCGCCAGAATTCAGGAAAATAACAGCCATATTGGCCATAAAAACAGCATAAATTCTGAAATGCACACTGGATGGATGATTCTGGATGTTTTTTACAAAAAAAAATCCACCAATGTCTGTAAAATAGATAAAATGTCTCATATCAAAATACTGAGTGAATTTTATAAAAACAGCCATCAGCCACTCATGTCCCACTAGTCATGCCCCCCCCACCCTCTGTCAATTGCTAATAAAGATACATGCAAAGGAAAGGAAGGAAGGAAGGAAGGAAGGAAGGAAGGAAGGAAGGAAAGGACACTAAACAATAGTCTGAATTCTTTGTCACACTTACTTCACATTCTCCATACCCACCTAACTTTTACTGTCTTTCGGTTTCATTCACTTTTTCTTTTTCCGCTTTCTGTTCACCCTCACATTCCCTCCAGCACTCTATTACCACAGCTTCACACACACAAAAAACAATAATTTGAGGAGGAAAGAGAGCGAGAGGCAGGGTGATGAAAAGAGTGAAAAAGTAAAAGAGAAAACAAAGACTGTTGAGGGCTGAGAGGAGTAATACATTTGGTATAGAAAGAAGAAGATAGCAACAGAGGGAGGGGGAGAGGTGATGAAATAGTGAGACAGAGAAGAAAAGGAACCCTGAAGAGAAAGAGAGAGATGAAGGGATGTGGGGTGTGGAGGTGAAGTTGTATCCAGGGGTGGAGAGAGATAAAATCAGGGCTTGATGGAGAGAGGTGAGAGGTCACACTCTCCTCTGTCAGGGCTGTGATTATTCCAAAATACACATCTCTATCGCTCTATTCTCTGTGCCTCACTCTCTCATCCTGTCTATCCTGGCGTGTTTTTTGTCCTCAATGATCTCCCATCCCCTGCCGTCCTCATCTTTTCTTTTCCATCTCTTCCCCTCTATCATCCCTCTCCACCATGTGTCCTCCCTTACCCATTCACTCATCTTTTCTCTCACCCTCTATACATAATTCAAGCTGAGATTCCAGTACGGCGGGTGTGGCCATTAAAAATACATGGGGATGCTGCGCCGAGGCCGTTTAATGCTGCCTTACCTCAGAGGAGAAGCGCCACTGGCTAGGGAGGGCAGAGAGAGAGAAGGATGGGGAAGGAGGAGGGAGGGAGGTGGTGAGATGGAGAAGATGGAGTGAAAGACTAGAAGCCAGTGGAGTTGAGAAGAGACAAAGGGGAAAACAAGGAAATTAACAAGAAACTAAATGCAGGTATAAAATACACAAACTAAAATTTGCAGCATTGTTTTCACAGACAGTTTGTTTTAACTCTTCTATATATATATATATATATATATATATATATATATATATATATATATATATGGGGAGGGACTTTATTAAAAAAAATTATCTCATTAATTGCAGGTTTTATAATTAATTCATTGCATAACAATATTTGCCCCAAAAACATTTATTTTAAGTAAATTAATTTTAGTCACTATCTGTATTTTTTTTTAAACCTTTCTAAACTTAACTCTTTGACCACTGATAATGATCTACAGTCCTGGGAAATTTATCAGTGTTCCTGATGTTGACTTACTGCAGGGTTTCAATTAATCACTGAGCT
Organism: Lepturacanthus savala; assembly: GCA_030544235.1. Taxonomy (NCBI): domain Eukaryota; kingdom Metazoa; phylum Chordata; class Actinopteri; order Scombriformes; family Trichiuridae; genus Lepturacanthus; species Lepturacanthus savala. The sequence continues at coordinate 14,746,775 of CM060474.1, forward strand.
CTGTGTGTAAGTGTTTACTGCAATTGGGCATGGTTTTGGTCCATTTTTATTTAGAATACATGTACATATTCTGTGCGGCACAGGCCCACGGCTCCCTCGTGCTGCAACTAGGAAATAGAATTTTTTTTTATTTTTCTGCAGGGATGGTAAGCGACAAACCTGGTGTGAATACACACGCTTTCTTGCTGCTACCGCCCCACGCCACACACATGTAAATGTGGTCGCCTTTTTTTTTCTTAGGGGCCTCAGTCCTGACACATCATCCTCGTGCTCAAATGACATCAAAGAACACCCGCAGAAATTCACCGTCCTGCAGAGCGCTTTCATTGTAGCAGCAGCTGTGTGCATCAGTAAAACGGCCCTGAACCACATGAACTACATGGTGACAACCGTTCTGTGTGATTTGGCAGGTAAACTGTGTTAAAATGCTTTAATATTTTTACTTAGTACTTAGTCAGTCAGTCATTTTCTATACCTGCTTATTCCTCATTAGGGTCGCAGGGGTCTGCTGGAGCCAATCCCAGCACGTTACAGCGAGAGGCAGGGATACACCCCAGATGGTTGCCTTTAATATTCTCAAAATATCCACTAGATATAAATTTACACCCCCCAAAAAAAGAAGTTGATTTTTTTTTATTGTTAAATACAGTAGATCCACAATAGGATAGGGATGTAATCTAAAAGTGTGAAAAGTGCTCTTTAAATTTAATCTTGACATAAAGACGGAAATAAAGTTGTGCTGGTGGGGTTTTGTTGCGTCAGACGATGCTGAGAAGATGAAACACGATCAGGAAAGTTCAGTTTGTGTAATATATTCATAAGTTTGAAGGGTAATCAGACACCAAAACACCACACACCGGATATAATACATGATTTTCAACTATAGGAGAGGAGCAGAGAGGAGGGGTGAGAGGAGGTACTGAAGGAGAGAAAGGGAGATTATTCCTGGCAGGCAATGAATATGGATTAAGAGAAAATAAAGAAATATTTTCTGTCTCTCTCCTCCTTGACCTCAAGCTTAGAGGGGGTAATTGACAAAAGCCCTGCAAGTAATGCACTCTCGCTCCCTCTCATGCACACAAACACACATGAAAATACTTTCAACCCTCCATAAGCACGTCATACAGAAATACCACATCGACACACGGTAACACGAGGAACACCATTATGCCATAAATAAGCTCCCATTTCATTTCTGTCAATCAATAAATCAATGGTGTCAACCACAGCCATTTGAATAGACAAACTGAGTGGATAGAAAAAATGTATTTTCAATGTTTGAGCCTGTGTGACAGAATGAGAGAGCTAGAAAGTGTCATGTCCAGCATATGTCACGTTCTATATAAATCTCTGAAGGAGGACATCTATTTTAAAACACAGTGATATGCACACACATGCATACACACACACACACACACACTGAGCTATGCACGCATCCTATCAATGGCCCTTCAAAAGATATTGTTTTGTTGATTTTTTTTTTTTTTGCAGGAGGAAAAGAACATTGGCTTTCTGCTAATGTTCTTTCCATGTCTTCAAGCATGTCTTTCATAAATAATATGATGCTGCTATTACTATGGACAAAAAAGACTGCAGGAGATGGCGAATGGACCAGTAAGCAGTAGCAGAAGAAAGATAGATGGAAGCACACCAAGAGCAGGAGAGCAGGGATGTGGAAATGCTGAACACTTAACCTCTTTTTCCTTCTTCCTCCCACCTGTTCTCTCTGATCTAATGCTACATCCTGGTGAGATGTTAAAAAAAAAAAAAAAAAAACTCCCTCAAGTCTTCCGCTGCTCCTCCATTGAACTGAACTTAGCTTTTATTTATCCATCACATTTTCTGCACTTCATCTTTCTGGCGCTTTGCTGATGGCCCTACAAATCGATTGGAAACAGGTAAAGAGCTGAATCTTAGACATGAAGAGCAGAAAATACAACATTTTCTCTCCGCTACTTTCAACGGTATAAATCACAAACCTTCTCAACTGTTCAATGCTCCATATCAAACATGCGCATGATACTATCCTTTTGAGTTTAAGCTGTATGCCAACAGGCACTTATTTGAAAAAAATATATGTCATTATGGAAAAAATACTTTAGTGTCTCACTTTCTATTCTTATCTGTCCTATTTTCACTCACATTTAGAAAAAAGAATACTGTATTTTAGAAAATATGTTGAAAACTATTTGGAGTGTCTTCCCCAGCCCTACTACTGCAGCTTGAAAGATAAGGCAGAGTTTTTTTTTCCATTCCAAATATTAAAAATGCATTCAAATGTATTTCCCCCATGTTGGTTACTTGTTTATGTCCCAGTATCACACTGGAGAAGTGGTTTTAAAAACTACTTAACAACTGAGAGAGTTTGAACACCGTCTCCACCCATGTCAGCCCACAGCACACTGCTGAACTTATCACCAAAGTGACCAATCTGTCACTTATGGTGGTAACCCATCCTTCGTATACAAAGCACCACAGTGTACTGCAGCTCCACTGACCAGGAGATATTCTTCTCTAGCTTTTTATGTCACTTGTCACACTGGCTGGTGACTCCAACAGATAAAAACTACAAAAAAATGTGTGAAAAACACATACAATCTGTTTTAAAACAATAAAAAAACTAATTGAACTAGAGGCAATATGTGAAGCAGGGTTGCAATTTTTTGTCATCTGACTACTTTGAAAGCACACATGAAAATAAATCTCCTAATATTATTTTATGATATCAAATGGTTGCATGAGATTAATTTATCTAATTCTAGATATATATATTTTAAGTTGATTGTACTTGTATTTTTCAGTACTTACAGAATATTTATTTAGAGTAAAATTCACTTTAATGTTCCAAAAGATTTCTGCTTAAATACATTAGGATTATTTTTTATATACTAAAAAGAATTATGTAGATTTTTTCCTTTTTTCTTCTGGAAATTAAAATATTCATACTTTATTGTAATTACTTTCAATTTGGTTAAATTAGCTTGTTTTAAGGAAGGGCAGTACGTTTTAGAATTGATAAAAAATTTAAGTATGATTTAATAACACATTAAAATATAATAAACAAGCCAGATAAAATATGTAACATTTACAAGGGGTCAGAATTATTTTTTATCTTTTTCTTGTCTAAACACCCTCACCATCATTTTCGCATGATCAAATAGTAATAAAATAGAGCCAAAACTACAGGAAACACATTGATACCCATACTGAGCATCTACAGCCTGTCTTTGCTACCAGCTGTGGTTTGTCATTTTATTCCCTTGCAGTGGCGGGTCTGGGTAATTTAAACCACAGGGACCCGACTGGAGCCAGCAGTTGTTTTAGCATGGCCAGTTAACTGACTGAAACTAAGTGCTCATTTTAGACATGGCATGGTGCACAAGCAGGAAATAAGGTATTAAGTGAGACAAAGCATCCCTTTACCTGTAAATTGGGCTTTGTGATACTATTTTATTGTGGTGGAATACTACAAGCCAAATTCTGCAGGATGGCATTGTTATTATATCTATATCTAGAAGAGAAAAAAAAGCAATACATGAACAATGCACTTGTGTCTTAGCTTCCGCATATACAAATATACAACAAAATATTGATGCATGTAAAGTAGTTGAAGCGATTAGTCTAACGATTCAACATTTTCAAGCATTTTCTTATTTCAGGACCTAAGTCTGATGAAAAGTCTCTTGGTTTTCAAGAAATAGAATTTTTTTTTTTTTTTACAGCAGCCATACTGACATTAAACAGTAAACACAGGTGTTGCCAGTGATACTAATTAAGGTTTTAGCAGAGTCTTTCCAGTAAGGCAACGTGACTGTCAGAACCTTAATTGGTATAATTAGTAACACCTGTGTTTACCTACTATTTCATGTCAATATGGCTGCTGCTGAAAAAGCCCCATTGTTAGTACATAGTCATAAACATGCATAGAATACATAACGTATGTGCTTTTTTATTTAACTGGGGACAGTAGGCTACATATTAATGGACATTTAGAATCAAATATAAACATGTCACCTACATAATTTGCATCTGTTGAGGTTATAAAATAAAAATCATCGTGATCATTAATGCTTAAGCAGCTCCTGCCTTTTACCAATTAATTTAAGCTAATGACTCACTGTACAGCTCAAGACTTTAAGTAGCAAAGTGAGTGAATATGAACAGGTGACTAAACACTCTCTGTTTTGTTTTATCTTGTTTTTCATCATTAATTAAGAAAAGCAGCAAGGAAAATGTTTTCGACTCACGTTATTTGACGTCGAAGAGGCCCAGTCTCCTCCACGAAAGGGTTAATATCCAACGGTATCCAGGGCTAATGTGAGTTGAAGTCGTTGATAGACCTCTGACGCAGATAAAATTCGCCCAACAAAAGCAAATTAAAGTTAATATAAATTAATATTTAAATGTATGTCGTAGGTCAGACTGGCTTTACAGTTGTTGTTTTTTTGTTGTTGTTTTTTTTCCAGTTACCTGTCCGTCCGTCCGTTGACTCTTCAATCAGCCTCACCTGAAGTCCTCGTGCAGTAAAAGTGCAGTACCCACGTTTGACCGCGCGCACGGGGGGGGCGTTGTTTCACACATTTAAGAAAGCTCAATGAAAAGCGAGCGACTGAACACGTTTTTAACTGTGTTGGAAGAAAATGATTTATTATTATTATTATTATTATTGATATATAGAGTTTATTCAGTGTATTTCAAACATAAACATCAAATAAACTAAATATAGAACTGTATATGCAAAAATAAATTATTAAAAATAAAATCATTAGTCAACGTTTATCGAAATCCCAACGGTTTTGTAAGAAGTAGGCAGAAGTTCAAAACTATTTTAGTCCTACACCCTTTTTCTATTTCAATTTATCAACAACAAATAAATAAATATTAAATCTGATTTAAATAGAAACCACCTTCTACCAGTATCTAACTTTTAATAATTCAAACCAGCTTGACACAAACAAAAGGTCACAGTTCCATCCCATATCTGCACAAAATTCGTTTTTTAAAGAACCTTTTAAATTAGATTATTGTTTTTATTTCATCACTGCATTCATCCGTTATGTGGCATTTTATTTTTTTTATACATACAACTATAACAACCCCTGGATATTGTTGCGATGACTTTTTGATAGAATAGGTTTTTGGTTTACTTTAAAGTTAAAAATGTCTCTGAGCTCTATTTTTTCATTTATTGAGGCTTTTATTCTGGTGAGAAAACATGCGGCTATTGTCACAGCTCCCTTGCACTTATCTACACCTTCGAAATATAACTTCAATAAATCCCGCAGTGAGTTTTACTCACATGGCAGCAACCATTTGCTAACAACAGGCATCTGTTCTCATTTTGGAATTAAGCCCCTCTGTTTCCAGGAACCGGTTTCCACCCTGTGAGTCTTTTTTTCTCTCCTTGTCGAGTTCATTTATTTCAAATGAGAGAATCCATTACAGCAGCATCATCCCAACACGCATCCCAGACACGCTGTCTTTCTGAAGCGAAGTGGTGAAATCATGCGTGCTGAAAACATTTCATCAGGGAACCGAAGTTACAACAGAAACTCATGTTGTAATGACAAGCCAAGTCTCATGGTGTTTAAACCATGTATTCTTTCATAGACCAAGATGCACAAAATACACAGTACATCCTTTAAAGTCCCATACTACATATTTTAACATATTTGTGATTATAAGAAGGTCTAGGTGTTTCTGTAAAATACAGAAAGACGCGAAATTGTGATGTCACAACTGCACAGTCACCGCTCACCACCCCCCCCCTATGCGGAGCTATTTAAACCAGCCAATCAGAGGAGAGGCTCTTTAATATTAATGAGACAGGCACAAATCAAGCTGTTCTTTCAAGCTCCGGGAGAATCTTAAGAGCGGAGATGTAAAACTATATCGAGATGATTTTCGGTGCTTTAAACCAAAAATATATCTTGTGAGCGGCATCGCGACGTCAAATATAACCAAGGGGAAAGTGTCTATTATGGGACCTTTAATACACATGTAATTCTAGCATTACGATTATGACACATGGCAGGAGACAAATGGAAGGTATCGGATATTAAAAACCTCTTTTCTTGCAGAATCATTCCAGCTAAAAGTCTGCAATTTGTGTGCTGCGGGCGAGAATCTTCTTCACACTTTTTCATATGGAGGTCATGATGTCTCGCAAAACTGGGGTGTGACTAATAGCGCTTATAATGTCTGGGTCGTGGTATTGCGCATGCCCGGCTCGTTCGCATGGCTTCCTGGTAAACCGAGGGTGTTGACTCAGTGGAAGCATTGGCAACGCACAGAAAACTCAAAGACGCCCAGGGCTTAGTGGAGCCTTTTATGTGTGGAGTCATGCCCATGTTCACATGGGCTTTCTTGCATGTTAGGTAGGCTATAAGGTGTATTTCTGCCTAGGTGCTGAACTGCTCAATATTTAGGACAGATCAAACCAAACAGAGGGCAAACAGACCTTTTTTTTTGGTTTTTTTTTACAGCAGACATTTTGACTTGACATAACCTGTAAAACGCAGGTGTGACTAATAACCATTTTGCCGCGCTCCCATTAAGAATGTTATCAGTCACGGCTCTGTTTGACAAGTTAAAATGTCCCCCGTGAGAAAGACCCATAAAGTAGAACTTGACATTTGTGTGACAGAGCAATCATTTAACGTCTAGTTATACCTGCGAATTGTCTGCCATAGGAAAAGGTCTGCACTGTCCAGCCGTGATGTGTGAAACCATCACTTATCTTTTATCTTGGCTTCCATTCAGGCAATAAAGCTGATGAAAGGAAGAGGGAGAGATATAATCTCATTCCACTTTACAGTACTGCATTCGACAATACTCCTCCTCCTCCTCTTCATACACACACAGTATCTATCGCTTTTTTCTCCATCTCTCTCAAACACACACATCCAATTAATGCCTTTCAGGATAACCCTTTCTCACACAAGTACACACACATTCATGGTCAAGTGGGCACAAATAAATCTACACATTACCACGTCCACAGTCAGCGGTTTCATTAAACACTGTTGTAATGACCTCGTGTTTCTCATCGGAGAACTTGATTAAACTCCGAATTAAATTCCTATCACATCGCATAATGGATGCGTGGGTTCATGAGCTTATATTTTGCGACTGTGTGTTTGAGAGGGTGGTCCGGGTTTGCGAAAGATTCATAATCTTTCAAATAAGCAGATCAATTTATCTCAGTTTCCACCTGGCACGGTTCATATCACATGCCCGAGAATCACCTGCTGCAAAGAAATCAATTCCACTCAAGTAGTTATTTACCAGTTGAAACCTGTAAAAACTATTCACTGTCCCTATTTTATTTGCCCTCCTTGTTATTTTTGAAACCCGGTTCAAAGGATTTGCACTACACAGCTGCTAACAAATCCAATTAAGCCGGCAATCACACATTACATATGGCTCTTGTAAATGGATCATCTCCAGGCAACACTCTACAAATGAAAGTAATAAATAATTTCGGAAGGACAATTAAGTCTCCCTTCATTAACCGTTTGCTCATTAAGTCTGCTTTCGTTAGTCAAGGTTGGATGATCGTGTCCTGCCCGTCTGTGGCGGCCGTGATATTTCCCTGCTGCAGACAATTTGGAGTGAAGGAATGCACACGAGTGGCGTCAAGACACAAACAGGGAGCACAAAACAAAGACTCACTCATGTCCTATTGAGTTTTCCTCCTTGTTGTTCAGTGCACTCATTGGCTTCATTATCATCACCCTCTTAATGCATAATGCCTCTATGAAAGAAATCACCACCACATCATTATACTCCAGAGGATGCCACGGCTTCTCCCGCTCGCTTTGGCATTTTGGCTTTTTGCCTGTTTATCTTTCTTTGTGCCTCTATCCCACTGTCTTTCTCCTGCTGCGTCATTGTCCGCGTTGTCTTTATTTCTGCCCCTCGGACTCTCATTAAATCCATTTCTCTTTTAGTCCGTGGCTCTGCCTCTTTCTCTTCCATCCTGCAGCTTTCTTTTTCTTTGGTCTGCAGGATTAGGACATGACTGTATCTTAAACTCTGCCTGACCTTGAGAATAATAGCAAATCCGTCGCAATTGTGTTTGAATTAAATCAACATCTCATTAAATGAATTACAGCGTCTCCTGTTAATTGTCTTTTAATGCAGCTGTTGTCATCCTTGTGAAGCTTGAATGCCAAATTGAGTTGTAATTCCTGTGCCTGAAAATGAGATTGTTCCAGTATGGCAATTCTTTTTTTTTTCTTTTTTTTTTTTGTAAAGGCTACACACATTTCTCTTCACTTTTTCAAAACTCTTTACCAACATACAGCTTAAGCACAACAGTCAATCCCGCTTTAAAAATGCACTAATGCAAAACCAAAGCATCTCGTATACACCTCAAGATCAGGATGTAAATGCGACAGAATGCAAAAAAAAAAAGGAAAAAAGTGAACTATAGAGAAAAGTGTGCCACTCATTTTTCTTAAAAGGAAGTGCACATGAAGCCTTGTATGCTCCAAGAATTTAAGCAAACATTTGCTCTTGCTAATGTGTGATGTTGCATGAATGTGCATGTGTTTGAAGACATGCCCCGCACACACACGAGAAAGATTCATATACATTATGTCTGTACCATGTAGACTACAGTTTAACTAAGTGCCTCTTGGGAGTGGGGGAATGTTCATGTCACACAATGCATGGTGCAGAAACAACAGAGAGAGAGAGAGACATTCTCAGTGAGGCAATCATGGCAGCCAGATGAATATATCAGTGATGTCACACAGTGCAGCAGTTAATTCCCCAGGCAGACAGAGAGGAGAGGAGAGGAGGCTGCGGCTGAATTATGGAAGCAATTGGTAGGCTCGTCCTCGCTGCTCTTCCTCATACATGCATACCCATATGGCTATACACGCAACCATATGCGGGGCGCACTTCACCGGGATGCTAAACCTTGAGTTATGGCGCACCATCCTCATTGTGCTCAAGCACAGCTGGATATATGTGAGACAGTGTGGGAGGGAGCGTGGGAAAGACTTCTGCTTCCGACCTTGGCCTTGGAACGCACGACTTCATAAAAACCACCAACAGAGATACTGATAATAAGTCGTCTCCTCGAAAGGCGCGAGTGTGTGTGTGTATGTGTGTGTGTGCCTGCTGGTGTAATAGCAGTGTTTCCTCAATTCCCTGAGGCATCCCATTTGCTCTCATCGGGGGGAACAGCCAGCACTTATCAATTTATGAATTGAATTGAATTTTCAGCTTCCGACACACAGCGTGCGGGTGTCACTGGGTGAAAAGGCGCCTTTCACATCGTTTTCCAAGACGGGGTTTCCTGGTAATGGTGCAGACAAAGCCACACACACACATGCACACACGTACACTCCATTAGCGATGGCATCCAACACAAGTGGCTATCACCTCTTTCAATTTGTATTAGTGTCTGTAATTGATAGAGTTAACTTTCAGGTCTGGTGTCTTGCAGCTGGCACTGAGGATTGTCTCAAGGTGGTTTGAGAGATCAGGAGCTCATCGTAATCTATAATGTTGCAGTAATTAGCATCCTTGAACAAATACGATCGATATCCAAAAGGTGTAACAGTTAGTCTTTTGAATAAATGAAGAAAGACAAAATATGGAGGAAAAATAAAGATGGCAAGGTTCCAGATAGGCCTACTGTATGGTTCCTCCATGTTGAACTTGATTTATGAAACTCCCCTCCAGTGTGGCCTACCTGGTCTTCATCCTATTAATCCATTGCATCCGCATGAATTAACTTACCCATAGATTCGAGGAACAGTGCAGGCTGAAAACACAACGACTGACTAAAGAACTCATTAGGCAGTGTTATAGCAGCTTTTTTAACACATCCTAAAACTGCAGCAATGACTATTTCAAAGAAAATAATAAGCCATATGTTTGTAGTTTAAGCCATCATCATCATCTGTAACAAAAAAGAATAAAACACAGACACAAAGTCAGATGATCATGTGGGTTTTAAACAAAATATATATTTAGTAAATCTTGTACGGAATAGAACGCATGGGGGAATGGTAAAATCCCTTGTTTTATTTGAATCTTCTTTTTTTTTAAAGCCTAAATTATTCAGTATGTATATTTTCACACTTAAAAGAGATTAGAGAGAAGTCTGGGAACACAAAAAAAAACCCTGTTAATCTTCTCAGACCCCTGAGGTATAGCTCCTGACCCCATGGTCCAACACATTATCAGGCTAAACTGTTCGTTTTTACACAACCTCTGTGAGTGTATGAACCCAAATTGCTCCGCGCTCAGTGTTTGAAATTTTCAGCTTCACTGTGTTTATTTGACCCCTATTTGCTCTACTCATTTCATATGCAAAACTGCTTTGGAATTTCCTCTGAAATAAGCTGCTGGAGTGTCCTGGTTTCCCCCACCACGGATTAACAAAGTTGAGATGAGAGCATCCTGATGTACAACAGTGTGGTACTACAGGGACCTGCAGTGGATCGTTAAAATGGCTCAGTGGATCGTCAATACCTAACTGCTGCTAATGCAATAAGTGCAATAACTGTCAATGGTATTTTATTTTTACAATTTTGAGTGCCCATGAATTATAAGCATGTATTATATTATTATATATTTGTGTATATACATTTATATGTGCTGCTAAGTGGAGTGGACTGCTGCCAAACCACATTTCGCAGTGTTTAACATGCAATACTAAAGCATCTGTCTGTCTATCTGTCCATCTGTCCATCTTATTATATCCAGTGTCATCCCTTCTTTCCTCTCGCCATATCATTCCGCAAAGTAGAGAGGAGAGAGAAGCAAAAGAAGTCCCAACAACTTTTATTGGAACTGGAATTCGCTCAGCTGTGATTATCGGCATGCAGCTCCCTCCATGAGAAAAAAGTAATAATAAAAAAAATAAATAAATCTAAAGCTTCTGTTTTCTTCAGGATTTGGATGTGGAATCTATCACCCAATCTGGTGTTTGAATCTCTTTTGTCTGCCGCTAGATTAGAAGATTCTCATGCACCGTCTTTCAGCTGTATTTGCTCCGAGCCCCTTGTGTTGAGTGGGCGACAGGCTGTGACTGGCAATGTCAGATTAGCCCATTTAAAAAAGACATATGTTTATAGGAGTGTGTGTGAGTGTGTGTGTGTGTGTGTGTGTGTGTGTGTGTGTGTGTGTGTGTGTGTGTGTGTGTGTGTGTGTGTGTGTGTGTGTGTGTGTGTGCATGTGTATCCTCCATACTATTTTCAGACTGTGACGCATGCTGCATTATTCATGTTAAACCATGCAGAGAGAGATACCGTCTTGTGTATAATATATATAATAATACCACCGCCACAGGCCTCTGGTTGATATCATTGCGTGCACACTTGCATGCACACACACACACACACACACACACACACACACACACACACACACAGTAAATATATAAAACTGATGCACGCACACAAACAATTGTTGAAAAACATACAGAAACGTACAGTATGATTCACATTCCAACGTTGACGTACAATGCACACACATGTATACACACGTGCGAAATAGTGTGTGTATGCTCAATGCACTAAATCGTATTAGCGAATGGGAACGAAGCAGCGTGGAGCCTCGTTCTGGAAAAGCTCTGTTCGAGTGCTGTTGCTGTGACAGATCCTGGCATAAATCATGTTTAGTTGTTGTTATTTAATATGCAAATCTTCCAATCAAAGCTCAAGCTAGTTGTTAACAAGTCCGTTCAAACACACACACACACAGGCTCAAAATCCCATATGCTCTCATAGGGTATAGATATCCAAACAGAGGGAGGCCTCTTGTGTGGCCACACACAAACAAACACTGTGAATGAGTGTGGGATAGATGTGAAATGCCATGGGCGTCATTACTGGACTCATATTTCATAATCATACGGCTATCCATCAGCACTGTTCAGCTAATGATTACAACGCCAACACACACACACACGCAAACATAAAGAGACAATATGAGACAGATATGAGATGAGTGTCTCTGCAAGGACACAAACACGAGCGGCACAAAGGAAGGAAACGCTGTCGCATGCATACACATGAGCACTCATAAGGATGCTCAATTAGGCCCACACATGTAGGAAACACACTCGCACAAAGAGATGTCCTAACAGGCGCAACACACTCTCACACACACACACACACCCACGCATGCATGGACACACGCACACATGCGCACGCACGCCGCAGTGAATGAAGTGTCTGTTGACAGATTTCTGCAGTAATTGATACCCGTGTTTGGCAGGCATTTTATTTGGCTCAACCACAAGCCAGGAATGATCTAAGCTCCACAGCACACACACACACACACACACGCATGCACTCTAAAAGACCTCCCTTACAAGCATCACTTGACACATCTCCTCTCACACGCACACACACGTCTGAACACGCAAGATAAAAATCACACTTTATGCTTCTAAAAGCAAAATGCACTTGCTAAAACAGAATCTCTCTCTCTCTGTCTCCTCTCCTCCCGATCGGTAAGGGAAGAGGCGGCGCTGTGGCCGCCGTCGAAAACTCCAGAAAGACTGACGACATTTTAATTGGTTGTCATCACTGAACTTTATCTTGCCAGTGATGATGAGTGAGGGGAGGAGGGTGAACGTGCCTGACATGGCGATCGCTTTAGGAGGAGAGGAGAGATGAGGAGAGGCAAATCTTACCTTGAACAGGCGCAGGATGTTGGCCACCATGATGGACACGGAGCTCGCCGCCGCCCCGATCACCCCCACGATTTTATCCGGCTTGGTGAATATCGGCGGGTCGCCGTTGGCGCAGCGGACGTCTGAGCCGTCCCTCTCGATCAGGGCCTGCACGAAGGTCAGGGACTGCTCCAGCGCGTACGTGTCCCTGGAGCAGGTATCCAAGATGCGGGCCCCCAGCGTGATGTTGGGCAGGAGGTCGGGGTCCTTGTTGATCAGGTCGATGGCGAACATCATGGCCTCCAGCCGATGGATGCCCTTCTCCTTCTTCAGCTCCCCACAGGGAGTGCCGCGGTCCCCCCGGGAGTGGACGGGGAACAGCCCGCCCAGGATGATGTCCCCGTCCAGCCGGATGGAGTGGGCGTACTCCGGCGCCAGCATGGGGTCTATGGGGATCCGCTGGGGGGCGGCGACAGGTAGGAGCCACGCGTAGGAAGTCGCCACGAGGAGGAAAATAGCAGGGCGAGACTGGGAGTAAGAGGCCGGGTTCCATTGAGGATCCATGATTAGCGAATGAAACAAAAGGTGATCTGAGAGCAGGGTTTGGGATGTTTATTCCAAAATCTGAATATAAGGGAATAAAGAAAGAATAAAGCCTTCCTACTGGTCAAAACGGGAAGGGGAAAGGACCCCGGAGGCGGAGCTAGCTGAGCCCCATGAGCAAATCATATTCCGAAAAAAAAAAAAAAAGATGGCGTTGCGCGGGAAACGTGGCAGGGAAGTCACGGGAAATTGAGTCGAGGGAGTGGATCCTGTAATCCGCGAGTCACATCTTCAGAAGAGCCTGTTGGGGAGAGACAGAGACAGTCTCAGTGCCGCCGTGACGCGGGGACGAACAAACACATCAAATAAGTCACAGGCACGCACACCGACTCAGTGCTCACACGCTCGCATGGGCATACTGTTTCCGGCAGACCTGTCAACAATCGGCGCTGCCATTCTATAATTGAAAGGCCCAAATCTGTCAGTTTGTAATCACCTCAACGCGCACGGTAACACACACACTCATCTCCTGGCATATTGATGAGTGGAACAGCTGTTTAAATGACAGCACAGAAACATGGCGGGGGCTCCTCGGGCTACTCACGCCGAAAAAAAGGTGCACGCTACCTGCTGCAATGGAGACTAGGAAGAGCGAGGGAGAAGTGTACAGAAGGGAGGAAGAGGAGGAGGTGGAGGAGAAAGAGAGATGGGGGGGAGACACAGATGGAGGGGAGGTAGGAGAGACAGAAAGAGAAAGCTTTTGAGACAGTGGGGAGGGAAACGGAGCCAGCAGTGAAAAGACAGAGGGAGCGGCGGTGCCTCGGAGTGAGCGTGTTGCATCACTCAAACACCTGCTGTTTCTGCCGCTGCTAAATGAACACATTAAATCCACCGTACCTGACTGCACACACACAAACACACGCGTACAGAGGACTTGGAATCACAACAGGTAGATTTGATGTTGAACGTCGCTTCTTCATGTTAATAGTACTAAAGGGAGGTTGTCGCTGCTATCCGCGGCAGTAATGATGCCACGCTGTACCCGCCGAGTTGCACATTAAGCAGCCCTATCCGTGAAAAAGTGCAATAACTTGGTTTCGGGTGTGGGACTGAAAATTGCTTGTGACAAACCGGTTGGCTCATATATGATACGAGCACTAATGTGCTTTCATTAGCTGAGGCCCTGGGGGATTTATTTTCTCATTTAGCGCCCCTGATCCGAAATCCCTGATTTGATTTTTTGCATGGATGCTGTTTATGGCGAGAAGGAAATTGATCCCTAAATAAGTATTTAAAGGTGGTTTAATTGTTGCCTTTTCCTCCCCTGTTTTTCCCCTGTAGTTAAGCAATACAGTGTCTATTACATCTGCTAGCGGGGGATATCTAACCCATCTTAGCAAATATGCAAATGCTGTTCAAAGCGGCTGTTTGGTCGGCATTCATTAATGATTTCATATCTAGTTATTTAGGCCATCAGTCTTCATCATAGGTGTCCTGATTACCTCAATACACACCAGATTAGCTATTTAGATGAACCTTATCACACAGTTTAGCCTATTAATTAGGTTTGTTGTTGATTACATTACTTATTTTCCCTTTCGGAATCATTTCCCAGCACAAATAGGTTGCAGATTAGTCTCCTAACCAGCACCCTTTTAGCTAAGCTTAGCACTTAGCTTAAGACTAGAACACGGGGAGACATTGGCTCTTCCCAAAGGTAGCAAAATGTGCCTATGAGCTCATCTAAAGCTGATTAATTAAAGAAATCTATGTTGCCATTTTCCCATTAAATAAACTTTCCTGATCTATTTCGAAATTATCATGCACCTAGTTAGTTAGATCTATAGCAGTAGCAATCCTGTCTTCGCAAAACAGTCTAGCGCTAAGTAGGGGGGCAGCTACATGGATCCATTTGGGGGGGGGGGCATTGTCTAAATGATACGTGCAATCACTAAGACAGAACGTGAAAGGGGATTTTGGTCAATCGAGAAACCCGATAAGATGCAAATTCGCCTGGGGCAAATTGACTCAAGGACGTTAAAGTGCTTCAGTCAGTCAGTCAGTCATTTTCTATACCTGCTTATTCCTCATTAGGGTCACATGGTCTGCTGGAGCCAATCCCAGCGCGTTACGGCGAGAGGCAGGGATACACCCCAGATGGTCCCCAGCCAATCGTGGGGCACACACACCATTCACTCACACACTCACATCTACGGGCAATTTAGAGTCTCCAATTAACCTCAGCATGTTTTTGGACTGTGGGAGGAAGCCGGAGTACCCGGTGAAAACCCACGCAGACACGGGGAGAACATGCAAACTCCACACAGAAAGGTCCCAGACCCAGGACCAAGGAGGTCCTGAACCTGCGACCTTCTTGCTGTGAGGCAACAGCGCTAACGTTAAAGTGCATCAACTTGAGCAAAAAGTGAGCATGTATCACAGAGCTTTACGACTCTAGCTTACTTCAAAAACATGCAGCGTCTTAGCGAGTAAGCACATGAGAAGAAGTGCCCAAAGACACGCTCACACTTAACTTTTTCTCTAACATTAAAGGGCCCATATAATGCAATTTTATGGAATTTGAAGTATATATAGCCCTAAAATGGTATATTTGCAGTTTAAAGTACAAAAACTTAACTCAGTGCTGCTCAAATGCTAGGTTTTTGGCTCATCTCATGAATATTCATCAGCCTCTCTTCAGATCGGTTGATTTTTGCTTGGAAGAAAAAGTGGGTGCGACGGTGGGGACAGGTTTGATGTGATGGGAACCTCTACAGGTGGAGGGAGCTACTACATGACATCACAGTGTCAAGAAAGTACAAACCAGCTGTGAAACAGCATTGTCTCTAAATCCAGGCTTGTGTGCATTTCTGTCTTCTGAGCGTTTAATGCATGGGAATCTTTTTATATAACCCTGAGACCTTATCGGTTGTAAAAACAAACATGAAAGTGGCTATTTGCAGGATATGGGTTCTTTAAAATGTGGAATCCAGGGTACTCATAAATCTATACCAACCAGGCAAAGTGGACTTACTGACCTACGTCTCTTGATGTTCAGGGGCTTTAAAGACTCCGCATTATATTGTGTGGCAAATTAGTTTATGATCAGTGACTGCGAATGTGTTTTTCAGTACTGTATGCATCAGTAAATCACATCTTAAACTGATATGATGGCCCTGAGGCAACACCTGCGTTAGCTTACTGCACATATCTGCCCCAGGGCCTCAGGTGGATGAATCTGGTCCTGCATTTATGATGATAAATTAGTTCCAACTGTTGATTTTATTCTAACAAACAAGCACAATATCAACACAAGACTTGAGTCTCCCTACATAAAAGTAAAGCATTTAAGGTTTAAGGGCTTAGATCTAATCACAGCTGGAGCTGCTCTCTCAATGAATACATTCATAATTCGATTCTGTCCCAATTAATTCATCAGTTTTCTCTACACTCTAAATGGAATTAGGTCAAAGCCACTCATACACATAGTCAAACCCCAGCTATGATTAAAAACCTCGCTTTATGAGCCAGATCGGACGGTTTACTCCCTCAAAATATTGTTTATTCAACACTTTCTCCTTGAATACAGGCTCCCTCAAGCAGAGAAAGGGTCCAAATGAGGGTTTGGGCCTCTGCAACTAAACCTCACCACAGTACATATAAATAAATCTAACCTATCTGAATTGCTTTTGCTGCATTTCATCTCTGCAGTGTTCTGAATATTTGACAAATCGTGGACTTTGGCTTGGCTTAATGCGAGATGTAACTACATGCAAACGTCTCAAGAGGGAAACCCCTCCCAAAAAAAAAAAAAAAAAAGAAAAATCAGATCAGGGCAACGTGCGAGCGCCTTTGCTCCGTTCTTATGATTGAGCTGCAGGCTCTGATGTTATTAAAGTTTCACATCTCGCTCACCCCTACGCTTGTTGAGGAGGAAAAAAAGTGGCACCCGTGCCTGTGAGCTGTGCGACACACACGCCCGATCCCGCGTTGCCGCCTGATCTCGGCTTTTGCTCTTTTATGCTCGGAGTCCTTGTCCTTTAGGACGCTTCACAAAAGGCTCAAAGCCAGATTCCTGCTCCCATGTGGACGCCTGAAAGGAGGCTGCAGACATCGATGTGTGATAGTGGCACAAAGATGAAGAGGGTAAAACCCCGAGAGGCCGTGGCTGGCTCATCACTCTTTATAATTTACACCCACGGCTGGCTGCCTAGGTGAGTGTCGCCCTCTCTCCTCCTCCTCCTCCTTTCCTCCGTTCGGGTCCTATCTTCTCTCCCTCTCCTCCACACCTCCTGATTCTGTCTTTTGCCACTGCGTCCCATCCAGTTTGCCTTTTTATTCCTGCCGTCCTATGCCTCTCCTCCTCCTCCTCCTCCTCCTCCTCCTCCTTCTTCTCTCTCTCTCTGCTCTAACACGTCGCCTTCTGCAGGCCTCCTCTTCTCTCTGGGGAGAGCACTGCTCTTTTCAGAAAGTGATAGCTTTTCTGCCGGCCCTGTCCTCTCTCCCCAGCCTTCCCCTCCTCGCCCCTGCCTCTATCTCTCTCTCTCTCTCCGCCCAAGTAGGTATTTCTTGGTGTCTCTCGCTCAAGAAATGAGGCCGGTCTCATGTTTTTTTTTTGTTTTTTTCTCCTACCTGTTCCCCAACACCGTCCCCCTGATCTCTCCGCTACCCACTTTCCAGCAGCATTTCTCATACTATATGACATTTAATTTTATGGGATCAGGGGCCAAAGATGCATAGAGATTGCACACACACACACACACACACACACACTTAGGGGTTGACCCAGACTGAAAATGAATAAGTGTAATGCGCAGCTACATGAAACACAGGCACATATAATATCTCTATCTATATAACATCTGTCAAAACATCAATCATTTTTTTTATCTCTCACATCTGGATTGATCCTATCTATGGTTAAATGCATTAAATCACAGCAGCCAGGAGACGCCTCATTTAAAACACACACACACACACACACATACACACACATATGCCTCCGACGTGATTAAGACATGCAGTCTGGTGATAAAATCCAGCCCACAGGTTCAGAGAAGAGAAGAGATCAAAGTCTATGGGTGTAGGTTGATTATGCAGCCCTATAGGCTTCTACACAACACTGGTGCTGTTTTGCTGGTAATTAAGACAGTGGCATCCACACAGCAGAAGCTGGAAAAACAACATTTCAGTGATCTCTTCTGGGAGAGCCAAATTATGGAGATTACTTCCTCATCTGATCTTAAACACTCTATAGAAACAGACATTTTCCAATGTGCTGGCAAGACATTTTTACTCACCTCTCTATTGCATAGAATCCATGTGGAGGGAGGGGGATGATGAGCAATAAAAATATATATATCAGAAGAAATAAGCAACAAGACAATTGCCCTCCCACTAAAAAAAAAAAGCAGAGGAATGTGAGGAGGGGGGGGGGGAAGAGAGAGACAGGAGATGATAGTGGGCTATATGAGATACCTCAGGAAATCTAATTGATCCGACGGCGCGTTGGAGGTGTGAGGAGAAGCGTCTCCTGCCGCGGACTCCTCGGGGTCCCTGCCCGCCTCAGGCAACTTCCTTGCGGAGCTCAGCAGTTTTTTTTTTTCCTCCCCCCGCAAATATCAGTCCTCCCGGAGAGTGATGAGTTTGTGTGTCCCCCTCCTCCTCCCTCCCCCAGCCTCGCAACAGGAAAAAAAAACGGATTTAAAAAAAAAAAAAAGAAAAAATTAGACCATCCGCGAGCTGTTTAAGAGAAATAAACAGCATATAGAGGTTTGTAGGTGAGGGGGGAAAGTGGCTCCGTCGTGTCCAGAAGAGATTTGTTTTTTTCTTTCTCTCTCTCTCTCTCTTTTTTTTTTTTTTTTTTTTAGAAATTGTAATTATTAACCCCGCACTTGTTTAAGGAGACAATAGGGAAGCTGCCTGGAATGAAGGCGATACCCAAGAATGAGAATGAGATACAGAAAGAGAGAGAAAAGACAGAGAGACACTCACACAGAGAGAGAGAGAGAGAAGAGAGAGAGAGAGGTGCAGAGGAATTCATCATAGGCGGAATCTGTCAGTCATGATCAATATCTAATGTTGGTGAAACCCACCTGATTTGTTTTATCCGGAGTCCTCTGTTGAAGCTCGTCGTGCTTGGACTCTTCCCGTGAAGTCCGCTCCTGCTGCTCCACGGAGGCGCGCGCACGCTCCTCTCCCGCTCCTCGGTGCTGAAGGGACAGCGGCAGCGCGGCGGCGCGGCGCGGCAGCGGCGGTGGCGGCGGCGGGCGGCGCGACTCCACAGCGGCCAAACGAAGCGCAAGAAAACCCTCCGCGCAAAATATTTCAGTCATCGGTTCAGCGGCCCGCACCAAATCATCGTCTAACTGCACCAGTGTAGTCCGGGCAGCCCCCGTTCAATCAACTTTATTGCACATCAATTGGATCGATAGTTTACACAATAGAAGGCTTTGGTTATTTGAGCACATTAATAAGTCATCAGAATATGCTCACGCAGGCGTAGCGCCGCGCTCTTAATTGCTTCAACTTCAATCCATTTTTACTGCGCCCATTGATCCTCCCCTTGTAAAAGCAAAGCACCGTGGCTCTTTGTGTTGAATGGAATTAAATAAATGAACCGCATCCCATCTGCTGTGTAATAACAATTTGATAAGCTGTGTGGAGAGTAGGGGGAAGCAGGCAATCGAAACAGAGCAGGGTGTTCTCTCAATATGTGCGCAACATGTCCAATCTGGGGCTTTTTAAGCGCCGCGGCGACGCGACGAGACGCGGTGCAATGGCGCCATCTCGTAGCGAACGCGCTGCCATTGCAACGGTGGAATAATGCATTGTGTTGCAAATTGTTGTGAAACATTAAAAAATAATAATTAATTAAAAAAAAGACAATGCGTGTATTGTCCTTCGTGGCAGATAATATGGTTTTAAAGCTTTGGGAAATCAGTTTTTTTTTTTTTTAATTAGGTCTACATGCTGGACTAAAGTGGCATCTGGTAATTAGAGCAGTGGACATCTGGATCAGTTGAGGTCTCCAGAAAAAAAAAAAAACACCTGACTATAGAATGTAAATTGGATATCCACTAAATAAATACAGATGTGTTTTAATGGCTAAAGCTGGTGATATCATATATTTGTTATTGGCAGCACTAACGTTGAAAAGACCAAAACTAAAAACACATTAGTTGGAATCATCCCTTTCCCCCCCCACTTACCCAACTTGTCTGTGGCCCCCAGCCTCCCTAAGGCCATCTGTTTCCTCCAGAAATAGGTTACTAACATATACTGGAACAGCTGGGAACTGTAGTTTTTAACAAACATAAACTTAGAGGCCAAGTAAATAGTGTAATTGTTTAGGATTATTTTTAGCTTTAGAGATGGTGAATTCATGAGTATTCATGAGTGACGGTAACAGTTAGGGGTCACTTCATTGTTCGTTTCAAATTGGTTTTGGGGTTCAACATATTACCAGAATATATTCAGCACAGACGTCTCTTATTATCGGCATCACAGATAAATCCTAGTCTCCTGAAGACATGAATAGAAATAACATATTGCACCTCAACAAACATGGAAATGAAAAAAACAAAAAAAATCATCAAAATAAGTGAATATGTAAATACCTAAAAAAGCAATTCCAGAGAAGCCAAATGAAATCTCCTCTCTGCAAAGGCAGTAAACAAAAATATGATTGATGGAAGATTATGACTCATATCTGACGACAAAAAAAAATGGAGCCACATGAAAATCCCTAGTGAGGTTTTGAAGCAGTACATTTTTTATTTAGTACATAAGTGGTTGGTTTTTAACATTCTTGTCACATTTGAAAGGCTTCTCTGACGATGAAAGAAATGACAAGACGTAAGAAGAAACAAAAAGTCTTAAGAATCTCTTGAGGTTTGATTCCTGCTCTCCTCCTGACACATTCCCAAAAAAAAACATGTCCTTCAAAAGGAATGAGATACAAAAAAAGGACAACTAATCCTGGAACAACGCAAACTTGCCTCAGTATTAAACATTGACAGAGTAGTAACTAGTCGGACATGTTCGAAGCAGATGATCAACCAACAGTTAAGTACAAGTCAATAACTATTGTGACTATTAGAACTATTATTTATACCATCCGTGTGGGATGAATCAATATATACATGTTTTCAAGACCTTGTAGCACTAGCGTTTTCAGTTATAAAAATAAAGTTTGGTCTTTCCTTTTTTTCTGGTTTTGTTCCATTTCATGGCTTTCTGTTTGAACATTAAGACATACCTACATTTGGTCTTCCTCGATTCTTTCCCTCCCGACTCCTGTCATGTGCCAGTGTTTCAAAGACTACCTCGGGGTGTGGCGAACAAATGCATGAAAGCACATTTCTAATGGAACTGATGCCCCATTTAGTGTAGTTCAAATAAATGGTGATTATACAAGTAAGGTTTAAAAATAAAGAGTTTAAAAAGTTGAAGCCCCTGCATATTCTGTTAATGGAACAAAATCGTGAATGTAAACGTTTAAAGGAGAATTAAATGGTGTGCAGCTTTCCTTTTTTTTATGAGAGAGAATGTTTACAGCTCCCATGTTTTGGCCCATTATGATCAGGACTAGCACCACCGGCAGTAAATTACAGCAGTAAATGTAGAACAGCACAGTGACGCTGTGTTGCAACTGCTTTCTGGAAGGAAAAAAAATGACGTCACTCGACGTAGAAATTGAAGTCTTACAAGTTATGGCTTCTGACGCCTGAAGCAGTACAGCTGTTACAGTAAAACCAGAAGCTGCCTGTCTGCAAAAATTACTGTTCGTTCTATGTACAGGTCTATCTTTCCTGCTCGCTGTAATTGGATTCTCACACATTAACACAAATGATCTGCCATGTACGGGGTAATAATTGTGTTAATTTCATAGTTTGAGTGTTTCCCTTGTGGTAGAATACTGTACTTTAGAGTTAACAGTTCACCTGAGCTGTTTTATCCCAAAATAATTCATATTTTAAGGAAAATGAATGTAACACTGATGTGATTTAAGAATCATTGTACTACCTCATATTGATTTATGTGATCTTTAGTGCCGGTTGTGGGACGTTGATTATTATGTGAGCAAAGAATAAGTTCACTTCTATCAAACCTCTACAGAACTGAAGGCCATAGTCTGCCATCTTTTTTACAACCAGACTAATGCTGAGGCTGATCACCTGTCAGTATGAAGGTAAAATGGGATACAATCCACATAAAGGAAATACCTTT
Organism: Lepturacanthus savala; assembly: GCA_030544235.1. Lineage (NCBI taxonomy): Eukaryota > Metazoa > Chordata > Actinopteri > Scombriformes > Trichiuridae > Lepturacanthus > Lepturacanthus savala. The sequence continues at coordinate 14,769,192 of CM060474.1, forward strand.
CACAAGCTTGCAAAACAAAACAACAGAGAATAGGATATACGAATCAGTAGGAGTTAAAAGAAAAAGACAAAAAGACAACTGCAAAATACACTTTTGATTTTCTCTTATTTTGACCATACCTGAAATTTCTGAACCATCTGATCCTCGAATACAAGACTGCTGTTGGTCAGAGAAGCAAATACAGCAGGCAACTAAATCAGACTATGAACTGCTACCGTGAGGAATATTACAGTGAAGTGCTCATCTGTGATGTGTTTGCTTCTCTGTGGCAAAGGGAAACACACGAGAAGATGAAGGTGTTTTTCAACACAAAAGCAAGCATCTAGCCTCCTGAAGACTAAGTGCAGGGAACACTTCTCTATGTCAGGGGAAACGTAGGGGATGAATATGTATATTCTATTGACTCTCTTGTACTCTTCACTGTCAGCTATTTAAGGTGTGTTTATACATACAAAGTTGAAAGTTAATTGGATTGAAATGCTAAAAGCTAAGGACCAAGGTTTAGTGTGGGATTGTAGGGGTCAAATTCAGATTTTTCTTGTAGAAAAACAAAAAAAAGGTTGTTTCCAGTCAGTTTTTGGCGGAGGGCACAATCCAGTTTGGATTCCCTCCCTCTTTCACTCACACTTTCACTCAAACACCCACACACACACACACACACACACTTTTATAGTCTTCATCTTTTTTCTAAAGGTGGTTTACCAAGAGCGAAGCAGTACAAGTCAGTCATCTGCATATGGATCAATATTTACATACTGTAGTAAGTAAATACAGAAATATACAGTAGTAGTGAATCTGCTCTTCACTACTGCCTCTCTGTGGATAGCAGCGCCACCATCTGGCCAGTTTGTGCACTACAGCTGGCTCGATTTATAATGAAACTATACAAAATATCTCCAATAATATATTTGGTTCTCAAGCAAAAAGGTGGAAAATCCTTTGTACTTCCTTCCTTTGCACCGCTATTATGCTCCATTGTTCCTTTTTGTTTGTTTCCTTCATCTCTTCTCTGTGCTCATTACGGCCAATTGAAAAGTTCCTTTTCTTTTTCATTAGCGTCTCGCTCGTCCATCACCCCATGTGGACCTGTGGGAAGAGAGAGAGAGAAGATGAGGATGATGAGGAAAGAGCAGAACAAAAGAAGGAACGAAGGAACTGAGAGAACAGATCAGGAGAGAGGAAGGAGAAGAAGAAAAGAGGTAATGATAAGTGAAAGGCAGAAAATAACAGTTAGAGCGAGAGGAGTTCTAACGAGGATAGAAATATACAGAGAAATCAGCCAGAGGGGGAACGTAGGAAAACAGCTGGTAAACGTGCTGAGTGGTCAATTATAGGCTGCAGAAAGACAATGGTTTCTCATCTGCCTCAGGGAATGGTCTTTTACACAAACATAAGCACACACACCTCTCTTTGCACAAAGGCCATATCAGAAGGCAACACACAGCCACACACACACACACACACACACACACAGACCCTCACAAATCTCCTCAAGTACACACTAGCGGCAGCACATCATTGTGGTTTCTGATGCACAGCAGCAACCAATACAGAGAAACAAAAAAAGAGAGAAATCTGGTGCAACTTGGAGACAGAAAGCAAAAAAGCAGGAGATGAGTGGGAGAAGAAGAGAGCATGAAGTGTCAGAATCATTGTGCTGGAGGGCAAACCTTTCAATTCTTACTCTATGTGTGTTTTCACCAGACCAGGGATTTGGAGCGGGTGCTGACTCCTTTCCTCCTGTTAGCTGCTGCTGTCGCGTTCCGATGGCTTCGCTTATGAGACTCCAGGTACAACTGATTAAAAAAAAGTGAAAGAACATTTGACATGGTTAAGTAGCAGGTTTTTAGATGGAGTTAAAACTACAAATTAGCGGCTTCGCAGGACTTCCACAGCTGGCCTGAACCTGCCGATACAAATCCTAATCAGTGGTTTGGATGCAAATATAACTCTGCATTCAAAGCATTTTCAGAATGAGAGTTGTAAGGGGGCATGACAGTGTGACAAACGCTGTAGTGGTGGAACAATGCAAAAAACATCTATTATATGGGAATCCTACATTGTCTTCTTCCACATAGATTCAGTAAACAGTGCGAGGGCTCAGCTTACTCAATCAATGTTAATGAATGTCAGATGTCACACAAATCAAAGCTCTTTGTCAAGAGCGTTTACAGGCACCGTGTGATGAATAAGACAAGTTATCCATCACATTTTACACCCTGACAATGACTCATAGTTCTTTGTAAGATCTGTGACTTGCATTATTTTTTGTTGGAAAAAGCCTACAAATTGTTTCTCTAAAAGAAAATTGAGGTCATCTATTTAAAACCCAATACCTTCTTAGCAAAGGCCCGTCCACACTGGTCGCAGGCGTGCAGGGAGAAATTCTTGGTCACCCGGACTTCCGTGGAGGGCGAGGAGGTGCCGCTGTTGTCTGACTGGATGTCATGCCGCCGTGTGTGTGGGGTTTGGTTGCTGGGTAGGGAGGAGGAGGAGGAGGAGGAGTTGCGCTGATGAGTGTGTTTATCACTGCGGCGGGTCATTGGAGGGGTGACAGGGCGGTGCTGGTGGGTCTGTTGTCTCTCCTGCTTACGAGTGACGGGAGGGGATGGGGCTACTGTCGTGGATGAGAAGTCCAGCTGTTTCCGTGTGACGGGAGCTGGCGCTGGTGTGGAGGATGAAGAGGAGGAGGAGGAGGACAAGGCTGATCCGGTGGTCACGGCGGTAGTGGAGCACTCTTGCTTGCGAGTGACGGGAGGTGAGGGAGAGGAGGACAGGGGGGACGAGGTGTGGCGTCCGTTCAGCTCCTCCTTGACGGTAGCGCTGGTCCTCTTGGGGTTGGTGCTGTTGAGGACGGCCTCGGCGAGCCTCTTCACGGCCCTGCTCTCCAGTTTGGGCATGATCTTGCCGAGGTAAGCCGAGGACTTCTTGTGGACCACCGTCACGTGGCGCAGGACGTCACGTTTGCGCCGTGACTCGTAGCGACAGAGAGGGCAGCGGTAGAACTTGATGAAGATGTCATTGCCGTCCGTGTGCAGCTCGATGTGCTTGGACAAGTTCTGACGTGAGCTGAATTGTCGCTTGCACAGCTTACAGAAGAGCTGCTTGAAGTCGAAGCCCACGGACAGTTTAGTCATTTTGGCGACCACGGCCCCGCCGCACGTGTTGCCCGCACGCGAGGCTGATGAGGACAAGGCCGCTGTGAGCTTAGGGCTCGACGGGGCTTCCTCTTCCTTCACCTTTGTGGAGTTGTGTGCCACTGAAACACCTTTACTGGTGCCAGTGCTGTCACTGGGAGATGGGGCGGGGCTACTGTCAATGTCCTCATCGTCTTCTTCTTCTGACGGTTCAACCGCTTCCTCTTTCACTCGAACGTTGTTGCTGGAGCCCACACTAGTGCTGCTGCTGTTAGGAGGGGCGGTTGCCGTGGTAGCAGGGGATGATGTTGCAGCAGACCGGTTACTTTTGATGCTGTAGATCTTGTGGACTATACGCATGTGCCTCTTCAACATAAGCTGAAATGTACACATAAAGATCAGTTAATAGATTTGCCTGCAAACCAAAATTGAAACATATACATAATAATATAACAAACTTTAAAGAAGTAACTTTAAAATACCTTTATTGGATTATAAAGCACTGAATGGTCTAGGGCCTAAGTATATCTCTGATCTGCTGATCCCTTATGAATCATACAGACTTCTTAGATCATCAGGGACAGGTCTGCTCTCTGTTCCCAGAGTCAGAACTAAACATGGAGAAGAAGTGTTCAGTTTCTATGTCTCACAGATCTGGAACAAACTCCCAGAGAACTGCAGGCCTGCTGCAACTCTCACTGTTTTTAATTCAGAGCTGAAGACTTTTCTGTTTGTTGCTGCCTTTTGCTGATGTCATTTCTCACTGCACTGTAACTTTGGTTTAATTTTTCAATTTTTAACCAACTGTTTTTAAATTGTATAACTTTTGTTTTTATTAAAACTTATTATTTTTTGATTGTTTATCTTATTTAATATTAGTTATTTTTTCTAATTTCAATTTTTTGCTTTTCCCCTTTCAAACAACTGTTTTCAAATTGTATCTTTATGGTTTTAATGTTTAATGTAAAGAACTTTGAATTACCTTGTTGTTGAAATGTGCTATACAAATAAACTTTACTTTCTAGTTTTGTTCCCTTTCCCTGTGTGGATTTCTCATAATTAGATCAGCCTAAAGATGCCACTGGGGCATCAAAGCAAACCTGAGAGCTGTAGTTCCTCTTGCAGAGCGTGCAGCGACATGATGCTGTGTTTGCCTGTGGAGAGGCTGGCGGTGGACTCGGAGGTTTCGCTTGGTTTTGGTTTGAAGGCGTCGTTTTAGAGGACACGGGGGTGGACTTGGATTGGTGGCCACGTGTTGGAGAGGAATTGCTCTTCCTGGGGGGCGTGACTTCCATAGAGAAGGGCTGGCCGGGCCGCGAGGATATGCTGGGCGTGATGGTGTCCCTCCGCAGGCCACGATGTACCTCGTCATAATGGCGTCGTACGTTGGCTTTGGTAGCAAAGGTTTTGAGGCACACTGGGCAGGATTTTCCGGTAGGTGTGGTAAGGGTCCTTGGCCGACCTTCATAACAATGAGAAGAATTATTATTTTAAACGTTCACGAAAATGGAAAAACTATATAGAACTCAGAGCTTATTTAAATGGACCACTGATAAGAATTCTTGTCATCTTACATAGTTTCTTCTGGAAAAATAAACGTTAACTATTCAGTCAACTCTCACCTTTCACCATAGAGAGTAGGCTAGTGGGAACTGTTCGTGTCTCTGTGAACTTTCGAAGCTCCTCGAGTTTAGTCTGGTGCATTTTGCGGCAGTGACGCCTAATGCTGCGGCGTGAGTTAAAGTCCTGACCGCACAGGCAACAGGAGATTGTCACATCCTCAACCTGGATAGTGAAAAAAAGGAAGTAAAATCCTTTTATTTGTTAGCAAATGACAACAGGATGCGTCCCAACAAAAACAAGTATTTTTTAAATGAGTTTACAGATGGACATGCATTGACTCCTGACATGTTGAGCCACCTACCCCACTAGTGGATCCCTCATCTTCAGGCTGTGGTGGCTCTTCTTTAGCCCCCTCTTCAGCCTCCCATCTTCTCTGCCCCTGGTTGTTTCCTGGGCTTTCTGACCCTCCTGCCTGGCTGGTCTGATTGTTGTCAACATTCTCCACTTGTTCTCCCTCCCACGCTACCGGACTCTCTCTAGCACTGTGAAGGATGTTGACATTCAGTCAGACTATGGGTGTTCACATAACGAGGGGTTAAAATAACTGAATTTGGGAAACAAAGTCAAATCTGCATCTAGTGTAGATGAAGAATTATTTGGGAAGTGAGGGCCGTACAAACTAAGGGGATACGTTACATTTGAAATAGTGTACAGCATATCACCTACCTAGGTGTGTGTGATGGATATCTCGGCAACTCCTCCTCTGTGGTCACGTACTGAAACATGGCCTTGTTAGTGGTCATGATGGGCTCCAGTCGGACCACATATTCTGGCCGGTCAGCTCTGGGATATATGGCATCCAACAAATCCTTAATGGCTACACTCTGTCTGTCATCACCTGGTGAACCTAGAAACAAATAATATAAATGTAAATTGTACAAGATTAACCTCATTTCTGATCAATGCCACTTGATGACTGTTCTTTTAACGGGTGCTGAGATTTCAATCTTTCTAAAGAGGCAGCCCGGTTCACTTTCTTTGGAGATGCTTCGATCTCCTAGAATTTCTGAACTGCCCATAGTCTGTTTTGCACTAGTGTAGTGTCTGTAGTGGACTTCAGTTGATTGCTATAAAATCCAGAAAATCGTACATTGTCTTACTAGCTGTATGTCAATTTATATTCATACTGACATCAGAGACTGTATAGGTCCTTTGTGTATTGTTCTGTGGTTGTTTTCTGTCCATCTACCCAGGAACAACAGATGTAAATTAGCTGCAAGCTAACTCTCGTGCAATTACTTTTAATTGTGTGCTGTCCCTGCAAAAATAAAGAATATAATAAAATAAATACAACTAATTTAGCTCCGCTGTCAGGTGGATGGTGAAAAATGTAGTGTTTATGAGGAAAAGCACTCAATTTATTCAGTAACCACACAATAAAACGCCCAGAATCTCAATGGTGAAAAATAGACACCAATTATGTCATTTATAAAAAATAACAATACAATACACCTTCAGACACTGGTAATGGAGTCTTGATTGAGAAAAATGGAGGTGGGACAAGGCGCAATTTAATTAAGACCAGTTTAAAAAGAGATTTTGATGAAACAAAGCTCTTTTTTACAACAGTCATCATTAGAGTGAATAAAACTGAGTAAAATATAATTGACCGTTTGTATGGGGACTTATTTCTCAGACAGATAAAAGAGGATGAGAACTAGAGTCTCATCATTTTCACTACAACTTTTAAAACACTTCTAAGCAGCAAAGAATAGAGACTCAGAGACATACAGTGGCTAATGAGAAGAAGCTAAAACAAAAATGCTGCAAGATCAAAGTAAATTTCCTTCGTGATAAGAGAGCAGAGGAGAAACGGCACTTTGAGTAAAGGAAATGATTGATGTGTTGGTTGTTACAACGTCCATTTGAGTATGTCTATGTGTGTGTGAGTGTACAGACGGAAGAGATAAGAGGAGAATAATGAGCAGGAGACAGATGGTGCGAAAGAGATAGAAGACATCTTGGGAGCGACAGAATGTAAAAGTGAAATGAGGAGGAGCCTTAGGGGATGTTGAAGTAATCAATGATTCTGTGCATAGGTGTCTGTGTGTGTGTAAACTAAACCAGGTGTGTCTAGTTCCAGCCAGTTTTATTCCTGCCTCGTTCAGGGAGCCTCTGTTTGTTTGTGTGATCCATACAAGTCTGCATTTTCATTACCTGGGAATGCATGAAAGCTCTGGCCCTAGCTCTGAGAGTGTGCTTTTTTTTTTTTTACCTGTTCTATTGATTTTATTATTGAATTTTGTTTTCTAAGATAAGGCTTGTGATTATTAATGTATAGGTATAAATATATTCTAGCCATATTTATATGTGTATGTGTGTCTGCATGCTGATGTGTTGGAACACTAACCGTCGGACTCAGGCAGTCGTGATAGGCAGTAGTACTCTTTATGCGTGATGAGGTTGGGCAGGCCTCTGAACAGACTGCGACACAGTTTACACTCAAAGATCGTGTCCACTTCCCTCAGCAGCATGTGTTTCAGCTGGCTGGTGCCTGCAAGCCAAAGAGAAACAGTGATTACCTTTGTTGATTCCAGCGAGGATGCAGAGGACATACACAGTGTAAAGGCAGCGTATTGTAAAATGCCTTCAACCCTATAATCATGGTTGCATTACAGAGACCTTTTGCAGAAGGAAGCAGACAGAGTCACATTACTCTGATTCCCGTCTTATAAAAACACATTAATGTGCCAGCGGCAATATGTTGGTGAAGAATCTCAAATATGAAAAAACAATCCCTAAGGAATGTATATGATATTATCAATAGTGATAAGAAAATAGGAGATGAGCAGAACAGGGAGGTAAAGAGAAGGAGAAGAGCCGATGGATTCCAGCCTGTATAGGAAGGCCTGTGGGATAAAGTTGCCTCATCCTAAATTAAAATGTTTTATCCATTTACAGGATTTCTGATGCCGAACACCTTTTGTATTAAGTGCTACTTTGGGCGGCTGTTGTCAGCATGGTGACTCATACAGTAAATTTAATTCTTTGTCCAATAGGTAAGTATTCAGTGCTTTGTTTGGTATTAGACTAGTTATTAGTCTGTTGAATGTTATTCACTAACACAGTCTCAGCCATGTTTCCATCACTTCAGAGGACAGTACATTGACACTCATTTCCTGAAGACTTAGGCCCAGTCCCCATTGTTCCCCTTGGCCCTACCCCTCTGTTTTACGTGACCATGAAGTATGTGGTGTCCCATTTCTTCTGAAGATTGCGAGGCAATCTCATTCAGCCCGCTACATGGCCCTTCAAATGGAGGGTATTCAGATGCAGTTTCAAAACCGAGGGGTAGGGGCAAGTCCCAGAATCCTTTGCAAACCAAAATTAATGGACAAACTGCCAAACCCTAGTGTAGTGCGTGTGTGTGTGTAGTATTCAGACCCCCTTAAATTTTTAGATTACATTTTATTTTTTTTACTATTTATTATATTGCAGCCATTTGCTATTTCTTTTTATTACTCTGCCATTTTCCCTCATTAATGTACACACAATACGCCTTATTGACAGAAAAAAATGACATTTTTGCAGATTTATTAAAAAAGTAAAAAGTGAAATATGATTAACATGATTAGCATGATAAACGAATTATTGTCTTTCAGAGGCTGAGCTGTCTCATTTTTAAATCTACAGTGAAGATCATAGCATCAGAAGGGAAGAGGTCAGAAGTCTCCAAAGTGAGCCTATATTTTTGTGAGGGAAAGGGTTCATGGAACTTTCTCTGTGTGTCTTCATGTGTAAATCTGAATTTTCCATTTCATATTTGCAGAACTATTGTTATCTTGTTGAAATTCAACTGCTACTTGAACATGGAATACACTGATCATTGTTAATTATCATTTATATTAGTGAACATAAGAAATGATTGCCTTCTAATCTGTGTTTAATTCAGCTGCACTTTAAAGGCTTCAGGGTTTTATTATTATTTCTGTTAGTGCAGATCAGAAATCCCCCTTTCAAGCTTACAGCCTTAATGGTTTTATTGGAAATCTGTCATTCACAGGAGAGCCTATGTTCAAAGTTAAAAAAGATGTTATTAAATACTATTTTTAATAGGATAAAGGAAAAAGGATATGACAGTAAATAACAAAATGAATGAATGACATTGGGAAATCAGACACACACAAACCTGAACGGAAGCATTCAATTATCTGCTGAATTCCAGATTTGGAGGTCTGCAGAGGCTGCTGGAGCAGAGGAGGGTCTCCAGGCTCCACACAATGACCTAAAGAGAAAGAGACAGAGAGAGCAAGAGAGAGAAAGAGGTTGTATTTTATCAAAGCAAGCATATAATTACATCAGAGTAGTCTTTGAGAAATACACCATCACCTGGGAATTCCAGGGATCCATTAAGACCAAAAGTACATTGTAGTGTCCTTAAAGGGCACACACAATCAGAGTAAGAAAATGAGGTCTGTATGGGACAGTGATTCACTCTGACCTCATTACCTCTTCTCTCTCTAACACACACACACACACACACACACACACAAAAAAGGAAATACATGTTTAAAAAACTCTTTGCAAATGAAATCTCTCAATGATACTCAGTCAGACTCCGGCAAGCATACAGTGAGTGGCAGATGACACATTTGAATGTGGTCAGAGTAAGCAAAGCATCTTCTCTTTAGCCGCCATTTCACACAGCCACACTTTATCAGCTAAAGCAGCAATGTAAGATAGGAGGAGGAGGATATTAATTGATGTGTAATGGAAAATGTTCCAGACAGACACGTTGTCACTGCAGGGTCATGTCCCCACCAATAAAGGAAACATGGAAGTTTGTGCTCTGCAATATTTCCCATTGACACATCAGACTTCCCCCCAGCTGAAAGAAAGCTCATTTGCTCCATGAATATTCAGTAACTGACACGTTCATCGTTCACAGAAACAACAGCAACTGCTATGAGCACTGTGCTAACACTTTGGGTCCATCCTGGAGGAAACAAAAGAGACCAATGTCTCAGTGTTCTACTACTCTCAGTCTCAGTAGTTCAGGTGCCATTGAATGTGTCGAGGACATCAGCAGTACTCAATGTTCTGTTTGTTGCCCACAGCTGGCTGTGTGGCTGTGTGTCACAGCCAGCTGCAGCATCACACAGCAACAGAAACAATAAGTGTGTCTCCAAACTGAGAAAGAGGCACACAGAGAGACCAATTACATTCACAAATGCCACCACAGACCTTGTAATTACTTTCGGAGCTTACTTCTAATTTCTCACTTCAGATTGATGTAAGAGATGGGGACAAGGAGAACATGATTTCGGCTACAAAAAGGAGAATTTTCCTACAGTAATGACACAGAAAATGTCTAAAACATTGTCAATGTCTGCAGCTGTGACAAATGTCCACAGTTAAACTAGGTTTTGCAAACTGATGCACTAGAATTACAGTCCAGAAACTACAAATTATGTTAGCCAAAATGCACTGTCAATCAGAAGAACACAATGCGTATTCTATTTGTATTAATCCATGAGGTTTTATATTGTTTTTTTATGTTCTTATTTTCTTTGGTGAAATGTCAGGCATTTAAATTGTGTTTATGTATTGTTATTTTGTTATATATATATATATATATATATATATATATATATATATATATATATATATATATATATAGAGAGAGAGAGAGAGAGAGAGAGAGAGAGAGAGAGAGAGAGAGAGAGAGAGAGAGAGAGAGAGAGAATGTATTACTGTGTGACAGAATGTGTTTTCATCTTCTTCCCATCCCCCCACAGTTCTCCCAGGCAAACTGCTATAATCCCAGCAGGGTGGGTCAGCGACCCATGACCTCCACTCCCCCCTCTGTAATAAGGTCGAAGATCAACCACTCAGAAACATCAGTCGACACACAAACAGCTTCCTTTTGCTATGATGGTGCAACTGTTTCCTTAGAAAGTGAATTTACAGTAGCAGACATATGCATCTGGTTTTGAATGAAGCAGAAGAGCTTAGGATATATATATATATATATATATATATATATATATATATATATATATATATATATATATATATATATATATATATATATATATATATATATATATATATATATATATATATATATATATATATATATATATATATATATATATATATATATTAGATTTTATTCTTATTCTACTAGGCACAACCTTTTTAAAACTTTTGGCTCAGTTAGGACCAATTTCATACTCTGTGAGTGGCTGGCTGCTTCATTTAATACCATTCCAACCATCACACAACGTAGGAGAAATAAAATGTTATATATTAAAGTGTGTAGGATTTATGGCATATTGCGAACAACCCTTTCTCTCATAAGCATGTAGGAGTGCCCAAGAACCCCATGAAAGGTCTTCCTTTAGAGCTACTGCTTGGTTTGTCTGTTCTAGGCTACTGTAGAAACATGTTGGTGCAACATGACAGGCTTTGTGGAAGAAACTGTAAATATAAGGAGCTCATTTTAAGTATATACTAATAAAGAAATATATACTAATGAAAGCATACTTCTGAATATTATATCCTATTTCTGCCGATAGATCCCATAGATTTTTCACACTAGTCCTATAAGTGGAAGCACAGATGGAAGCAAGCTTTCCATACCAGTGTTGTGACCATGGCTGCCACCGTTGGTCTGCTGAAGCTGGTCTTCAGTCTGGCAGCTCTGGTCTCTGGTCTCAGTGGCAGTTCTCCTGTTGGACTCAGATGGCTCAGGCAGTAGAGGGGGAATGGGCTTCCATAGAGTCTTGCCCATGGGCTGGGCAGCAGAATCTTCCCTTCCCTGGGTGTCCATTGGTGTTTCTGTCTGGTCCAAGATCTCGGACGGTGCCTCGGCTGAGGCAGAAGTCTGGAGTTGGGTTTGATCAGGGGTCTCGTCCCGTCCATGTATCTGTGGTGAGGGCTGGGGGTCTGCCTGGAGCTGGCCTTCCTCCATCTCTGTCTGACCACCACTCTGTGCGACCAGAATCAGAAGTGAAAATGAGAGATGCAAAGACCAGGGAAAAAATGACTTAAATTATTTGATTTTATTAAGTAATATTAATGCAGTATGACAATACCAACTTCAAAAACACATTTTCATTTTACATCTCAGGAAATTAATAATAAACAAATGCATACTTAAAAAGACATTTGTAACAAAAACATTACCAACTGACTACTAGAAAACCCACAGATCTGTTGAATGGGATAAACTCTAAAAAAAATAACCACCACTAATTGTATCGCTGGACAGAATGAGGGGAAAGAGAGAGAGAGAGAGAGAGAGAGAGAGAGAGAGAGAGAGAGAGAGAGAGAGAGAGAGAGAGAGAGAGAGAGAGAGAGAGAGAGAGAGAGAGAGAGAGAGAGTCTGTCATGTCTCCAGAGCTTCCAGAGATTTTGCAGGGGAACATTAACCTTGTCGCACACACCCACACACCCTTCAACAGATAAGTGAATTCAAACCAACCCTTGAGTGCGTGCACATACATCTGTCTGTGTGTTGCGTGTGTATGTACATAGCTGTGTCCTTTCCTCTCTGAAACCCCATGTTTTCTCTCTCTTTCCACCCACCAATTTATCCTCATTTTCTATCTCTCTGTCTGTGTCCATCTCTGCATGTCCCTGCTGCCCTTGAAGATGGATAAATGACTCCACTATTGAGGCACATTACAGCACATCACCACAGGACAAGTGGGCCATTTGGACACAGTGTCATCCCTGTGCACACTCACTAACACACTCTGCATACTGCAACATAATCAAATGACAAAATAACAGCTAAACAGTATGGTACAGGTTACATGCAGGCACACACACACATACACTATTACAGTAATAGAAGACTGTTTTATATTGACCAGTAGGCATACCTCCGATTGTATCATACACACGCTATTGGTTTTTTTTTGTTTTGTTTTTTTCCCCAAATGTAAAAAGAAATACCAGGAAGTTCTACAATTCAGTTAACAATTTGACAGTCAATCAATCACTGAACTATTCATGACTCATTTTCATATTTGGTTGGGAAGTGGTGAGATTAAAGCAGGAGAAAGGAGTTTGATTAGAGTAGGTGGACATGGCCTGTTCCTCTCTCTATGTGTAATGAACAAATTCAAGAGTGTATTGGACAAGTGAAACATGAATATAAGAAAGGTGGATTATGATTGTTCCAATATTATTATTATGAATGATTATTCAACATTATATATCATCCATATTCTATATCTATAGTTGTGTCTATGTCAGTTCAAAATATATTAAGCAAAGTTGAGTTATGGACTCCATGGAGATATCCAGTGAAAACTTTAAATTTAAGTGTATGTGTCAGTGGTTGAAATTGGTGTTTTTTATGTTTATAGATAGCAAAGTGCCTGATAGCATAATAGCATTCAGATGATGCCTTCTTGTAGTATTATAGGTGTTAAGTTAGCTATATTGTTCAGCTGAGCAGCCATGTTTATTTTTCACACATCCTTGGGAAGTAAAATTGGACCTTAATAAGGAAAGAGACATTAAAATGTAAGTAGGGTGTCGAGTTGGGTCTTGACATTAAAAAAAAAGTGTATTTTCCACAATCTGACAGTAAGGCTGTAAGACTGGACAGTAACATCCAGAAATAATTTTTTTTCAGTACCTCTCTGCGGAGACAGTGAGTGCTCTTCCTCCCACTTGACTTCTGGGCCTTCACCATGCTGCCAAGACTGGCCTGCTGCACCACAGGTTCACTACCAGCACACACCTGTAACCTGCAACAACACTCCACATGAGCCGAGGGCCGCACTGCATGAGGCATCAGTCCTTCTGATGTACACCTGTATACAGCAAATGCTTATTCATGTGTATCAAAAGTAATGAGACATTACTTTTACCAAGGACATTACGTGTCGCTGCACCATAACTGAATGTACACACATCCTATTGGCTGCATTAATATAGATAAACATTTACAGTTAAGAGAATAATAATGGTCATACAGTATATTAATCCTTATTGACAACAGACATGCATAGGTTTGTGCCACAGAAAAGGTGTTATAGAACTATACAGAAAAGACATGGGTAAGTGCCCATGCATGAAATTTTGAGTTTATTATGTTGTATTCCTGACATTTTTCTACTCTGGTCCATTATGTTCACACATCATCTACTGCACATCTGTATGTCATGGAAGAGGGATTTATAGATTATAAAATCCCAGAGGCAAATCTCTGATTTGTGATAGCTGGATATGCAAAACAAAAAAAAAATCACTTGTATCAATTAGATTGTAACACCCATAAATGAAACATACAAATCCCTTTTGTTTTAAAGAATAAAACAAATAAATTACACCTGCAACACATTTTTGTGCTGATGTTAAAGAGGGCATGCATCACAGTAAAATTCCTTCCACAGTTCCCACAATGATAATTCAGCTGCTCATCATATTGCTGGGAGGACAAAAGAGGACAATTAAAGTCATGTTACCTGAACCATTACTCTCCATGAGGCAAACTGTCCCTGTATGCTTTAAAACGAGTGCTCTGGCTCCCGTAACGTAGGTGATGGACAGATGCACCTAAGCACTGAGGCTAATCACACTCTTACTCCATATATATTGCAGATCAGCATTAAAAACATGTGCAAGTATTCTTTGCAAGTAATTTAACTAACTGTTTAAGTCAACATAAACAAAAATACACACTAGTACATACACCACTTTCACTGGGATTAGTTATAGTACGAACCTTACCTTATCAGATGTATTTCTGCTATATTACTCTGGTAACATCTGGCATTTTATAGTATGTGCCAGGATGACTATTTTAACCAGTTCAATCCTTATGTTTTCTATCATGTTCCCCTACTGCAAAATAAATAAATAAATTAAGCTCCCTGGAATAAACAGTCTTGATATAAAAAGTGAGCCCCTCACTTATTATGCCACTAATAATAGGTAACAAAAAAATATATATTTTTTTTTGTTTCACATGAACTTTTTATTATAGCATCAATGGTGGATTAATATCCCTTGCTGCCCTCTAGTGGTGATCCAAGTTAAAAGTGTTGCACCTGACACTGCACTGCTCCATTCCACCAGCTTGGTATAATGTTATGTATATGCACTGAGGAATGCAGAACAGCCTGGCTGCTGGACGATTTGTTTTGCTTTGACATGTCTACTATCTGCAATATGTGCAGCCTAACTTGTCACCAATATAAAAAACATCAATAACTAATATATATAAACTTCAAAATCTGAACATTTAAAAAGAAATTGTCTGTATATTAGCTTTAATCATTGCAAGAATGGAATAATGACCTAGGAAGATGAAAAGCTGTGAGTGACAGCTGCTTAATGAAGTTTGGGTGCGGCATGCCACTGATTGTACACAAGCAGACAACAGACGGACATCACTAAGCAGACAGTAAGACAACAACCACCAGATATATGAGAATATGAGAGCATTATAAGAAATTAAATCATATCTCATCCTAACCTCTTTTCAGGTATTTTAGTAAATACACAGACTGCTAGAAAAATGTTCTTATGGGGAACATAACATATTTAATGTATAGTATCATCAGAGAAGCTAAAAAAAATCAAGCACTGTTTAATTAATGTTTTAAGAAACCTATCTGCACTTCTTGGGCCTCCACCAACACTGAGTGTAATCTCTATGCAGCAGGGACCTCAGATGTTTCCAGGATACAGCCAGTGTCATGCATATATACTGCATGTTTGCTCATGTGTATATTTGTAGTTCCACTGAAGCCCCAGCAGAGGGAGACAAAGCTTGTACTTAAAATGTTTGTTTTTTTTCTGTTTGAAAAGTCTGTCAGTCATCTTCTATACCTGCTTATTCCTCATTAGGGTCGCAGGGGTCTGCTGGAGCCTATCCCAGCGCGTTATGTGCAGCGACACGTAACGGCAGGGACACACCCCAGATGGTCGCCAGCCAATCGTGAGGCACACACACCATTCACTCACACACTCACACCTACGGGCAATTTAGAGTCTCCAATTAACCTGAGCATGTTTTTGGACTGTGGGAGGAAGCTGGAGTACCCGGTGAAAACCCACGCAGACACCTGGGTCCCAGACACAGGATCCAAGGAGCCTTGAACTTGTGACCTTCTTGCTGTGAGGCAACAGCGCTAACCCCTGCTCCACCGTGTCGCCTGTTTGAAAAGTTCTATAGTCAAATAATCTCTCCAAAAAACAAGACATTAGTTATAGAGCAACACAGTAAATAGGCCACCGGAGGAGGGTTTTCACCTCCAACAGAACACATCTTAATTCAAAAGGGATGTGATTTTTTTTTCCTTCATAAATGGAGTGTAGCTTGGTACTTACAGTAGTCAAGGTAAGAGCCACTGGTGAGATGGCTACATTTCAAAACACATAAACAACTTCAGTAACCAGATTGTTTGCCTAAACAATGTCAACAAGAAGCTGCTGCGCACACCAAGAGGCAAAGGTCAGATTGCTCTTATGGCCGAGTAATGGGAAATTATATACCTTTCAAGGTAACAGCTGTGTAAATCATGTTATCACACAGGTATGGGCCTTAACACAGAGGCATCACTGTGATTAGAGAGGGTGTTGTGTGAAATTAAAAGCTCAACAAGCAAGGCCTCTCCTCCTGTGTTTGGTGACCCCTCAATCAGACCATATCTATGGGTCACATGATGAGAATTGTCTTAGTATTAACATCTCAATTGACCCAAATTGATGATTTTAACTAGTTTTATCATGATGTTCAGTCATAGTAGTGAGGTAATTAATTAAAAAAGACTTTTCACTTTAGCCTGTCAATCAAGTTAAAAAATTATGCAGTAATAATCAGGAAATCCAGGCGTAGATATTTGTAAATTATTGCAGAGTATAAAAACACTCACCATCCACAATTAACAGATAAACTGTAATTGATGACTTTATTCAAACTACGGGATCATGTAAAGATTTTACCAAACTGCAACCAAAACATTTTCATATCATTATTCTAGACTGTTATATAGGCACAAGTAGACAAGAGATCATCAAACTCCTGGTGCTGCCAGATGTAAGCCAACTGTCTTTAGCAGTGACCATTGCAGACTATGTAGACAAATCACGTTTATAAATAACTGCATAGTTCGTTTCCTGAATTTAGACAAAAACGTTTCCAGATTTCCAAGCCTTTTAAGAAGTCTGGCAAGTCTTTTTTCCCCCCCTTCAAACTCCGGTTGACATTTCTGAACTACTGACAATGAACCAATTAAAAACTGTGCAATAACCCAACAGCAGAGGATATGTGCAGTAACTTCAAAGACAAGCCAAACTGCAGTCAAATAGACGAGGGAACATCAGTCTGTCAGGGGTGGAATGCAGTTCCAGTCCAAATCAAATATGGGTAAAGAAGTTGTTATCTAGTGTTGTTCTGCATTACTAACAGATGAAGAGGAGGAATGCTACAGGTGGAGTGTAACTTGGGGGTTTTATTCCCAAAGCTTTTCTGAACATTTTTCTTGTTTTCTAGCTGTCAGGAAGACAGAAAGACTGAATGAATGAATAAATGAATGAATCAGAAATATAAGTTATACTGAACCAAAATTAAAGGGACAATGTGTTGTATTTAGTGTCTTCTAGCTCTGAGGTTTCAGATTCTCCTCACCTCTCCATTTCCAAATATACATATATGTAAACCTATGACTTTTACTGTAAAAAGGCAAAAGGCCTTCTCTTGAATTTGAGTTGTCTCTTCTGAGATACAGTAGAAACATGGCGGGGCAACATAGTAGATACGAAGGGCTCATTCTAAACTAAAGCAAACACAATAATTCTTAGTGTCAAATGATTATACACTTATGAAAATATACTTAGGAATATTATATTCCATTTATGCTAATAGCTCCCCCTAAATTATATACACTGGTCCTTTAAGAGAACCCATATTAATGTATTCTCCACCTTTCCAAGTTCTATTTATATCAAAGGGAGATTAACACTCACCATTAACTATAATGGGAAATTAGAACCTACTGAAGCCAGAAAATAACCTAATTTAAATGTCCGATTCCATATGAAAGTTAAGTTAATTTTAGTTGGTATAATACCTAACCTTGAGCATAATACCTATCCTAGAGCATAAAAAAAATGAACCAGTGTGTAGTTTGTATTTTCTCCCTAATTGTTGGTGTGATATTCCCTCCACAGTCTAAAAACATGGATCTCTGGTGAAGACTAGTCGTGATTGTGAGTTTGGGAGAAATTGTGGGTCTATTTCTCCTCATCTGTTCATCTGCTCACTGTGGCCCTTAGTGGCCTGTTGAGGGTGTTTCCTAGTTTTCCCTAATGCATGCTGGGATGTGTCCTAGCCAACCTGAATAGGAATAATAAGATATAGGATATGGTTTGGCAATACACAATTGGTTACCATGAATACATGAAAAACTGCCCAAAAAAAAAAAAAAGCTCTAGGAATTCAGTCATCTTCTATACCCGCTTATTCCTCATTAGAGTCGTAGGGGTCTGCTGGAGCCTATCCCAGCGCATTACAGCGAGAGGCAGGGATACACCCCAGATGTTCGCCAGCCTATCATGGGGCACACACACCAGTCACTCACATTCATACCTACGGGCAATTTAGAGTCGCCAGTTAACCTTGCTCTAGGGATTATCTCAGGTAAATGAGCTTTTACAGAAGTCAATGTGCATAGGCCACAGCCACAACACAAAAGTTACTTGACTGCTTCGACTTACAACGTCTAGGTTTGTCGTGGGATCGTGAGTCTCCTTTAAGTGTGTCATGACATCAAAAAGGTTGCGACTCTCAATCCAAGACCAACAGCAAACTAATTACTTCTGTCGATAAATCTTTCAGTAAACTTAACAAGCAGCAATGTGCACCTGAGCTTGAAGAGCCCAGTGTGGCATTACTGTCTTAACATATGCAAACCACTTTCCTTACTTGCTTCTTAAGAGGCAACATGAACTACAAGGGTTTAAACAAAGACACGCACCACGAACACACCAATATGAGGGTTTCTCCCGTTTCCGTGGCAACAGACAGATTGTGAATTAGTGACTTGTGCTGTCTGTCCAGCCTCCGAATCTACACTTCACGTACTGCTAATAACTGAATGTTGCCAGATCATTAATTAAAAGTTGTATTCCATTTCCATGCAGTTTTCATATCCATTGTATTCTGCTTCACACTTAATCTTATTCTTGTATGGGTGTTAAAAGCAAATCCAGCAAACAGTAATTACTGATAGCCTGACCGCTAATTTTAAGCATCAACACAACCATTTTGAACTGTTGTCTCACAGACAAAAGGGGCCTACAGCAAAGGAAAAATGCAATGTCTTGGATGTGCTGCGATGTAGTCTTTAAGGATGAAAATGATTCCCTGATCTACACAAACCTAAGAACCAATTTCACAAGATCAATGAAAAAATATCATCTGAGAATGGCATTTCCTTCCTCCCTCCCCCCCAAGTTCAATACCTGATAAACACCCACTGATGATCAGCATAAGACTGGAACAATAGCTAATATGGCAAATGATAATATGAAAGAAATAGAGCCTCTTTTTAAAAATAAATATTTGACCAAAAGTCTAATGTGCATTGGCAAACAATCTGAATTTGTCACCTCTAAAACCTCTCCCAAAGATTACCTATATTTCATGTACTCAGTGCTGCCACATTTGAAAGTTGAATTTTACATACTAGCTATTTTCAGCGAAAAATGCCACCTGAATTAAAACAGAGGCAATGAGAAATCACTATATCAACACCAACACCTATACTTTATTCAGGCTTCTATACTCATACCAGCCCTGCCTCCAGTTCCTTCCTGTCAATGACATTGTAAACAGTTTCAGTTCAAAAGTTATGATTGTTATTGATGTCATTGCAACCATGAAGATCAAAGTTGTCTTTGGTGAGAAAAAAAGCACCATGGAGGAATGCCACTCTGGTAAATGCTAAAAAAGGAAGAAGAAGAAGAAAAGTGCAGCCATGTAGGTGGTGAAAAATCTAACTCCAGGACTATTATGACTATTATATAGAGAGAAATTGCATATATAACTTGGAGTTAAAATGGGCAAGAATGTCCTTGTTCCTGAGATTATTAATAAAAAGAACAATAATGACACACCTCGTGTGTCTGTTTTTGAACGACTGAAATAAACAGGATTGATTTTTGAGACACTTGACTACAACACCTTTTAATATCTGAAATACAACTACCAGGCAAACTATTCATTTAAAGCATGAATAACAACATTAAAGGAAAAAAATGCTAGCTGCTGTATTAATGGATTTACATGCATTTCTGATTTAAATATAAAATAGTATGCTAAAATAATAAATGAACTATTTTAAATACAAAACCCAATAACAAAATAACAGTATGTTAGGCCCTGTGGGCACTAATGAAAAATTGCCAAAGGTTTCCCTTTGAATAAACAGTAGGAACATTTGCATATTTTTACAAATATTTCGGTTGTACCACCTGACATTTGTTGGGTAGTGAAGTGAAAAAAAAATGAATTTAAAAACTAAAATGTTATTTAAGAAATGAAACATAATGAAACACATTGTCGTCATTGAAATGCAGACGCACAACTCAACATAACAGTGTCACCACATGACTACAGTCCCTTACATGTGCTGAATGAGTGTATTGATCATATTAAGGGGGTGATGGGCCAGAATTATCTACAACTGAACACAGAAAAAATACTTTTGGCTATAAGAAGGAAAACTAAGTCAGTGCTCATCTTTACTTCATGAAACTAAAATCTACAATTCAGATCAGAAATTTAGGTGTATTTAAGGACTTAATCACTCAATCGGCTTATTACCACCCTTTTCCTCTCTTACCAAAAAAAAAAAAAAACGTATTCATGCATTTTTTTTTTTTTACAGCAGGCTAGACTATTGTAATGGAGTCTTCACGGAACTTAGAAAAAAAATTAATCAGAAAGCTGCAGCTTATCCAGAAGGCTGCTGCCAGACTCCACACTAACACCAAAAAGTGGAATGATTACGCTGGCCCCTAAATCACTGCACTGGCTTCTTGTGTGTCTAAGGATTGATAGATTTTAAAATACTTGTCTATGAAGCATTAAATATCCGCATGTCCAAATATATCTCTTATTTATTTGTACTTTATACAATATCCTGACCCCTCAGGTCATCTGGGGCAGAGGTTTACTCAGTTCCCAGAAGTAAAAGGGAAAAAAAAGCGAAATTAAGCATCTTTCAGTTATTTGCTCCCCACCTGTGGAACAAGCCTCCTGTAATACCTGAGGTCTGCTAAAAATCAGGGCTTAAAACATTATTAATTGCAGCTTTTCAATAAATTAAATACTTATTTTTAATTTAAACTATTTATTTGCTTTTAGATTTTATTGTCTTTTAAATACATGTTAATATATACTTAACATTTTTTAAAAATATGTCTATGCTCCTGTGAAACTCTTGATTGCCTTATGAATTGCCTAAATCCATGGCAGAAGAGCAGAACTTTCTCACGTGTAGCACAGTGTGACCTTGCCGCTCAACTAATAAGACCAATAAGAACCTTCTAAGAATGTGTGTATGTAAGCATATATTCATGACAACAAACGTCTGCATGCAGCAAAGTCCTATTGACTCTATAGAAGCAACCACTACCTTCTCATAGTTGTCTCAGTGTGGCAGGACTTCCTCCTAGTGGAGATACTCCACATCATCTCCGACACGGTGCTGCACACCACAGATGTCACCTGACCACAGGAGGAAATTAAGCCTACTGTCCTGTTAAGCTTTGTGTGCACTAACACGAAATTTGAACATTTGGTATATATTACTATCGGTTTATATTTGGTACTATATACTGATATTTAGGCATTGAAGAATGAAATAGATGGTTGATATCTTATCAAGTAAATTACCAAGACATTAAAAGCATGTGTCATACAAAAACCTGCTAGATGTTAATGTAGAATGAGGTGAAGTCATGTTTCAATGTTGAATATCCATGTCTTCAAGCTCATTAAAAACAAATGAACCCTACATACATTAAATATATTCAACTAAATTATATTATGGCTTCTCTGTGCCGAAAACAAAAAAAACAGTTAGGCTACTTCCAAAAGCGGGCCTTTTTAAAACTTTCATCCAATCAATTGGCCACAATCAATTGTTCTCAAAAGGCATCACTTATCCCAAACTTCTCACAAGAAACTAGTCAAATATAAATCACTGTAGCAACAAAACATTTCAAACAATCATTATACCCAAGAGGTGAAAACTAACATAAATTACACAGATTTTCTTTTAAAAATAGAAATATTCTGTCTACAAACAGACACATTTCCCAGATTTCATTGCTTGTGTTTTTCTGGGATAACTTCCATCACCCAATCAAGCCAGAACATGTTCTGTGGCAGCACACTTTGTAACCAAAACAATTGGGTCCGGCTAAAATTGACATCTATATAACCAGATCTGAAAGTAAATTGAATTCTGTGTTGTATGTTTACGTATGTAAAGAGATGCAGTAGCAGTGAGTGGAAAAGGGCACAGACTTAGATTTAAATAAATATATACATGTGTTATCTTCGAAATAACATCACAAATATCACATTTATAATTAAACACTGAACACGAAATAGCGAGGCAATATCCC
Source organism: Lepturacanthus savala (assembly GCA_030544235.1). Classification (NCBI taxonomy): domain Eukaryota; kingdom Metazoa; phylum Chordata; class Actinopteri; order Scombriformes; family Trichiuridae; genus Lepturacanthus; species Lepturacanthus savala. The sequence continues at coordinate 14,791,559 of CM060474.1, forward strand.
TATAAAAAGATTAAAAAAAAACAAAAACATTCACCTAAGGATCCCATCTATCTATGATGAGAGAAAACCTAATGATAACAACCTACCAGACGGATTGTACAGACACTAGACCCTTTATAAACAGTTGTAGCTGTGCTGGATACTCACAGCATTCACCTTCACCACTGACACAAACATCTGTTTGGGTTGGACAGGTGTACTTACTAGCTGGTTTGTGGACTCTTTAAATGTCCCTGTCCTCAGCTTCAATATGATTGACCAACAGCCTTAATCCATGACTAGTTGAGTATTGACTGACTGACACCTAGGAGTGTACTGGGAAGAAAATTCAGCCCTGGAATTACCTGCTGGGACTAGACTCTGGGGTTCTGGAGGGAAGGGGAGGGGGTTGATTGTGTATTGAGCCCAGTCCCTGAACATGCATGTAGCATGTTCTCATGCGCTGCAGGAATGACACGCACACACACACAGCCTGTAAATAATCCGACAAAGCTGGATACCCAGTAAACACTTCTTGGATTGTTTTGACCAGGGGTGTCAAACACGCGGCCCAGGGGCCAGAACCGGCCCTCTCAAGGGTCCAATCCGGCCCACTGGATGACGATGCTATAAACAGTGGCAAAAATTGATCCAGTTCCTGCTTCTTCACAGAAATGTGAAGTCAGTGAGAACTTTTCAGGGCTCAAGTAATAAAATATTTACAGTTTTTGTTTTGTAAATTGTTTGTAAGGCTGGAGATGACTTAAAAAACTAAATATTGTTCAGTGCACTGCAAAAACAATTGATCTTAGCAGCAGAAATATCTTGTATTTAATACAATTAAAGCCAGATTATCTTGAATTGGCAAGTAAGTTTCTTCCAAAATAGGAGATAAATTGGAATTATGAGATAAAAAGCCAAAAATATGAGATAAAAAGAATAGAACATTAAGATAAAAAGTCAAACAATTTAATCTTATTTTAAGAAAAGACTAAATTTACCAAACTCAAGAAAAAAAAAAACCTTGAAATAAGCAAAATTATCAGATAATGGAATAAGACACTTCAAGATAATTCGACTCAATATTCAATACAATTGGATTCATTGTACCAAAAAAGTTATTTTCACTTGTTAGGACAAAACTCATTTAAATACATCATATCTTTGCAACTTTTTTCTTATGTCATCTCTCCTTTTTTGTAAATTGAAGGTTTATCAATTGTGTAAATATTTATAATATATTTCTTTACATAAAAAGCAGACATCTGTAGGTCTTATTTATATTAAACTCTACTGGTCCGGCCCACTTTAGATCAAATTGTGCCGTATGTGGCCCATCAACTAAACAGAGTTTGACACCGCTGGTTTGGACGGTCCATCTAGTTAGCTCGTGCCGCCTGTTTGCCCGGCGGCCAGTACATCACTGCCTCAAACTGATTTTCTGCACGTCTTATAACGACTTTGCCGGCTGATTTGCAGGACGTTTATCCGACTGAATGGATATCCTACTACCGGCATGTTAATGGGTTTGTTGACGGGCTAAACTTGCACATAGGTTTGACAAGCTGACTCAGTGACTGAACAGAGCGCCACATCATTAAACAACTGAATCATACAGTGACATCATTGAACTGTTGCACCTAAAAGCCACTCTGGTGTGGGACAATTATACCTGGGACACTTTATCAGAGAGAGACATTGTAATGTATGGAATAATATCGCAAAAAAAAAAAAAAAGTTTTAAAAATAATATTGGTAACAAGGCTATGCAACATCAGGCCAGTCTTTTTTTTTTCTCTATTTTATTTCTGTTCCTCATAACCCACTTTGTTATCTACTCTGATGCCCTAGTTACTCATTCATATTCCTCCTCAAGGTTACACTGGCCATCTCTATTGAGCTATTCATGTACACTGTTATAGTGCTCAAAGGGGGTGATGCTATTAGGTCTAAATTGAATTAATTAATGAACTTCACCTCTTGTGTAGAGCAGAATCATCCCTGCATCTGAACTTGGACTGCAGACCCTCAGTCAATATGTAATGGCAAAATAATGTTCCAGTTGAACAGCCACATGCTCAAACAGCAGCCACACACAGGTACAAACCGAGCTGTGCGGTTATTTGCGAATTTTAAATAAACTATCAAATATTAAAACTGTCCACAGCAGCATGTTTGCCTTATTCAGATGTTGGATGGTGAATTTCAGCCTCTGCCTCAGGGAACATGTTTTGGGGTACAGGTATTGGTCTCTATGCCCTTTTTTAAACACCTGCAGCTGTAGCAACACTTGATAGCATAAGCAGACAAAAATAATACAACATAAGTACAGGCAAGATTACTGTATGTCAAAATGACAATCAAATTCTCTATATTTGCCAATTATTCTAACAGTTCAACCTATTGCAAAATTGACATGATACATTTCAGCCGTATTAGACACTCTTAAAAAACCTACTACGTGGATATTGTAATACTTACTACCTATTTAAAATGATGTCATTAGAAGTCTGCGTGGTACCAATCAGATAATTATCAAATATAAATCACATCTATTGCCAACAACATGAGCCTGTAAATGACATAAATGCTGACTAAATCTGTACTTTCCAGTTTCAGAGTTTCAGTGACTTCCTGCTTTGTGAAGAAGTTATCAGAGCTGTGGTGGATGAAACCACGCACGGTGCCCAAAAGCGCAGCAGCAACAAATAAAAACATGTTTGGGTAAAACGCCGTTACTCATCTCCAAACCAAAAACGCGTGGCGCGCGATGGAGATAACAAAAACCCCGTCGCGAGTGTTTATCCAGTGTCCGAATCATAACCCGACCTTATTCTGTGCGCCGTTAATAAAGCTTTACGGTCATATCGTCACGATCTGGTGGAAGGACGTTTATCCACACATGAGCGACTGCACAATAGCCACATGCACCGAGCACCATGAGGGAAGCACCAGGCGGATATACTCCTCTCCGGCTGGCCTGTCGAGCCCTTAAGCAGGTTTCACCAGCGTGTGTGTGCGTGTGTGTGTACGCATCCACTTACGCATCCCGGGCAGGCCGATGGAAACATAACCATCCCGAATAAACTGCGCGGTCTTCCGTGTTAATACGGAATCCCAAGTCGGTGCACTGGAGAGTGGAAGCGCACGGCGATTGTTACCGCCCGGGTCCGTGTCTATTGGTTCCCTTTCAGCTGGGGCAGCGTCAGCACACACACACACAGTCTCCATTTGCAACTCCATCGCCCCCCATGGGCGTGCGAGGCCGCGGGCTGTGACGCAAATGGCACTGGGTGATTTGCAAATGGCATATCTTCCTAATTCAATGTCGTCGCGGGGACCTGTCCAATTCACCTGATATTACACACGTATATATCCATCCGACGGCGGGGGACGGGTAAATAAAGGCGGATGAGCAGTTCGCTCTACGGGGATGCGGTTGCATAACTCAGGAAACTTAATAAAAATGTGCACGGAGCGAGCGATGTGCAGCCTCTCCATGGATGATGTTTTGTGGCTGTTTCGATTTGATCGGCCTGCACCAGAAACACTCGACACACGAGATCGGTCCTCGACTTTTGGCCACAGGAGGAACCAAGCGGAGCGTATATACGGAACCGAGTGGCCTCGCTATGGTGGATGTGTGGTGGCCACTGCTGCTAGGACGCATGCACGTAGCTGACGGGGAAAGACAGGACAGCCGGAGAGGGACTTAGGACCGCATTCACAGGCCATAAAGGGCCCGCATGAATACTATTGTGCTCTTTTATCCAAGAGTCCCCAACTATTTACAAAAGGTTGGCCAACACACACAAAAAATATCGCGGCGAAATGGTGGTGGCGGTTACAGCAGCTGCCACTGTGCTCTCTGCGCAAAGCAGCAGCAGCACAATCATTGCGCAGCGCCGGACTTCCCCAGTTTTGTGCAAACTATGTGATTCGCCCAAAAGACTTTTTATTTTTTATCTCATTCAGGCTGTCCTCGTCTGGCAACCAGCGAACCAGAGCGCAGGGCAGTCGCCGTTCTCATGGCACGATTTGCATCGCCCCCATTATCCCCCGAAAATCTCTTTTTACACGGTTATATTGTCAGCCAAAAAACGCCACTATTTAGAGCAACAAAGGGGCAGCTTAACTTGATCAAAGGAAAAGCCAAGTACAGAATGCACCTTTCAAGCCGTAAAAGAGGCCCCTTCATAACCGATTGCAGCATGGCAGGGGAGTGCGGCGTAAAAACGAGCTCACCCGAATAAAATACACACAAAGACAAGGTGCAGTACTCACATAAATACGTCCATCACCACGCTGGTAATAACACTAAACCATCCTCGGTCATTTGGATTAGCCTGGAGTCGGAGAGGATGGCATTATTAGGAATGTTAAACGCTGCGTTTTGCGGCTCCGTGCCACCTTTTCCAAGAAGCAGCTTGGCGCACAGGACCGGTGACCCTTCCATCTTTGCGCGTCCTTCTGCTGAGCGAAACCGTGAACTATCTCATATTCTGACGATCCACCGTTGAATAAAACACACTGTCGTAGCTGATCGCGTCTTTGACGAGGTGAACGCCACACGTAGAGGCTACTACAAGTCTCTGAAACTATTCCTCTCCCCGCCGCGACCAGGCAGAAACAAGAGGGCGATGACGCCATTTTCTGCAAAAACAACCATGCTCGGGAAGCCAAAGCGAAGGAGGTTTAACCCGCTCCGCAGCCCTCCAGTCGCGCCGAAACGTACTAAAAACAAGTCCTTACCTTGTATTTGTTGGACGGGCGGTGGAATCGTGTGTTTGAAGGGGGTACGACTGCGCGACCGTGGCTACTTCGAGTCCGGAGATTGTTTATTTCGCCTCCCAGCGTCCCCGGTTCACTCTGAACAAGTTCCTCTGCGAGCCGCTGTCTTTGTGCACCCAGAGGAGCCTCTCAGCACTAAACCAGTCTCTGCGCAAAGGTGCACCCTCTACGTCCAATTTCAGCTGGAAATGCCGGCACTTTAGAAAGGCATCGCGAAAAAAGGATGGTTCGCGGCCGATTTTTACACAAAAATGTCCTATAATATTCCAGGTTCTAACCAAAGGCAACAGTTGTAGCGATGATTTATCCCCAAAACGCGCAACCTTTTGAGGACACGGCAGCTCTCCACAAGAGTCCACGACGCAAAACGCAAACAGGAGTGGATACACCCATCCAAAACTTAACGCTATAATACTTTATATCACCGTTTTAATCAAATACCTTACCATTCTCGGCAAAAAACAACAACCAGGCAGCTAAACAGAACCAAAAAATAAAACATTAAGAATTGTGTGCCACATTAAATGCATATTTTGTAGCCTAGGAGATCACAATTTTCTTAAAAAGAAAAACAAAATACATTTTTTTATTACAAATTGACCCTGAACCTACACAATGGTGGACTATAATATACTATATTTAAGTCCAACTTTCCATTTTATGCCACTTTATATTCTACTTAGGTTCTATTGTACCTTTTACTCCACTACATGCATTTAAAATCAATACTTACTAGTTAGTTTGCAGATTTAGATTATTAATACAAACTATATGTCAATTAAAATGATTATTTAGTTTTTATAGGTGAAGTTACACATCTTTATATAAACTATTCAAAGACAGCTCCAGCTGCAACAATAAAGCGACCAACACATTAATGCATCAATAAATATAATCTAATATTATTCTGAAATGGACCATTCTGCATAACGCTACTACTTTTATTTTCCTACTTTAGGTGTATTTTTATAATACTTTTGTACTTTTAACGCATTTTGAATGCAGGACTTTTACTTGAAACAAAGTGGTATTGCTACTTATACTCAAGTAAATATTGTGAATACTTGTTCCACCACTGAACCTACGTTTGATAAGGTTTACCTTCTAGGAGCCACATCTGTCGACTCAAATTGATTTGACTTGTTCAGACATGAAATGTAATTCATCAAACTTTCTTTGTGGAGTGTGAATAAACATCTCCTTCATGGCATTTTGACCACTCTTTGGTAACATATAACTAACCATTTTTTATACTTCACTTCATTACAATGATCATTTCAGAAATTGAAAATCTAACGTTAGTTGCCGAATCCCAAAAGCATTAATTCAGATTATAGAAAGCCACTACACTTAACGAGTGAATCAATAATGGACAAAACCCACATTTTTGGCCAATAGTAAACACTAGCAATCATTATTGACTAATGTTATGTATTTAAGGCTATATATTTGAATATAATATGAATGTAGTTTGCAACAACAAAGGCAGAAACATATTTAAATGTTCTCTATTTTATAGCTAAAGAAGGCAGTGATAAAGACGTATTATATTCTTAAGGCGAGACACTAGGTGAATAGGAAGAAAAATAATTAATTAATTATTAAATTAATAGGCATCAGCATAAATCTTCCCCAGTTGATGTCTTAGGTTAGTTTATGTATTATATGTTTTCTGAAAAGCTGTATTTATACATGAAAATAAGACTATATAAGTAAATATTTGCTAGTTTGTATACATTTTCTAAAACATAATATTTGAACAGTGGATAAAGCCATGTTCAGAATTCTTATTTCATTTTGATGTTCAAATTAATGTTAATATATTTAACCTGTTTTTATTCTATATATCAGGTTGTGAACGATATATATATATAAAAACATTCGAGTTTTTATATGTCGATCAACTTTTAACTTTCACTTTTACATCACTACAGGGCCACTAAATATTTTCGTCACTACAGAACAATTTTGGTGGAAACAAAAATAGTTTGAAAGACAATTTTGGTTCAATATTCAGTTTAGTCAAGTGTGATATGGCCTCCACTGAGAATAAACTTCATTCTCAACATTCCGACTGCTTATTTTTTTACTAACATTAACTTTCAACACATAATGTACATATTTTATTATTGGATAATTAATTTTGATGCCTAAATACAATAAATATTAGATATTTAAAGCATTCACTCAAGTAATATTCTAATAGCTGCTTATATCAAACCACTGTGGCGTTCAGGTACTTCAAACACCTCTGGAACAATCCCCTCTGCCTTCATAATACAGCTAGGAATCAAACTGGTAATATAATAAAGATACTAAAGATGATATTTCTAGCTCAGAGCCTGGCAAAAATATAATTTTTAAGAAAACAGCCTATATTTTCTAACCCCAACGTTAATTTAATGTCTATGCATTAGTAACTGACATGAACTGACAACTGTCCGGCAAGTAACGTTAGAAACGATAATATTAACGATAAGTGAAGTTATTTTTGCAAATGATTGGCTACTAAACCGAGTTTCAGTGTCGTTATCACACAAATAAATCCGGAAACCAAACAGTTTATGGCGCCACCGGTTTATCTTTTCCCCAAAGCTAACCGTTAGCTGCTAGCTTAACGCTCAGCTAAGCTAACTACAGCCCAACACCGCTAGCTAAATGTTAACATCGTGATGCGTCTTATTTTGTAAATATATAGCTAATAAACACATGTTATGAACTAACAAACACCATAAATGCTCTTAACTAGGATGCTAAGCCTTCCTACCTTAATGTTTATGCCCCCAAACAGCCTGTTTGTTGACTCAATAACTCAATAAAAGTGGATATTAATGAACCACCCTCAGGTTAATTTATCTAAAGCTGCTCTGTTTTTAATGAAGAACTAGTTAATTTAAGTGGAAGCAGCTGGTTAAAGTATGATTCCAGTCATGGAAATTAACTACACTTAAGTAAGAAAGAGGGAACTTTAGTACTTTCTATTCACTACATTTATCTGATAGACATAAATAAAATTTGTACTGTTGAAATTGTTCTTTATAATGTTTTAAGCATTTTGTGTAGAAGGTGCTGTACAATGTGTAAGAAACAAACGTGATACACTTATAATATAATATAATATTGCTATTATATATACTACTATTATGTCCATGTATCTGAAATTGGCTTCACATTTATGAACTACATTACATCATCTTCTGTTTGTTAGTGATGAAAATATCATAAAAAAATAATATAACACATTCTGTATGATGGGTACTTTTATTTTGATAAATTTAGTTGATAATATGTATGTACTTTTACGAAAGTCACATTCTCAGTTTAGGATTTCAAGGGCTTCAAGCACTTGTCTGGGAGGTTGTGTTTGTTTTTTGGATGATCTTCGAGGGGGTAAAAGAGGACAAATTTGCTAAATTCTATAATAACGAGGCCCGATCCCTTATAGTCGATTTGAAGGATTTGTTAGTCAATCAGATGAGTTTATGCATTTTCCCGTATGCTGAAAAAATGATGAGCACATGGTAAACGCTAGGTTTAAAGCTTACCATCCACATTATTGCACATTTTACAGATTTGTCAATGGAATCAACGAGTCAATCAGGGGAATAGTTGATGAGTCAATGAATATGGTGGAGAATTGATTACTCCCAAAGAAAAAGGCAACTACTGTATACAAGTTATTGCACCGATTGAATTGTGAAATAAATCTGTAATAGCTCATTAGTGTATTAGTAATGGGCTAAATTTAAGAGAGGACACATATTTGGATTGCTTATTATACCGTTTTATCACAGTTTCATGGAAGCAATATGTCATTTTTAAGTGTTATATATGTATGTTATATATCTAGAGTGAGTTGTGAGTCTTTTTCAATTTGTTTATTTGCTCTTTTTCTAGGATTTGGGCTGAAGTTGCATCAGTAAGGATTCAGGACAACAGTTGGTGTAGGTCAATAAAAGGTTTATGAGGTAAGATCTCACCTGAAACTCACCTGGTGACTCAAGAAAACCATATTAGCTGCTTTAAGTGGCTTCAAATGCTGAATGTACATGCAATAAATATCTCCATGAACTTTATTTTGGAGTTTAAAATAAAAATTCAGTATGCAAGTCTGATTTATGTTAAAACAGCTGCTTTAGTTGACCTAGTACAAGGTTCCCGAGCCTTTTTACGCGGCGACCAGGTTAGACTGATATCGCAGAAGAAATACGCAGCGTGAAACAATGCAACAAGGGGAAAAATAATAAAAAAAAACATTCCGCTTATCCTCCCAAGATCTTACACCACAGGAAATAAAGAAAACCACTCAACTCACTCTGTGTGGTTGTTGGAGGAATTCAAGAAGTTCTATAAGAGTTATAATCCCTGCCAGCTCTTTCCTTGAGGCTCACGAGAGCTCGCAACAAAAGGTGCCCACCACTATCGTCTATACACAATTAACTAAAGCACCAGCATTATGCCATTATCATAAGAATGCTGTTTTGCAATGGGGGGAGAAACTCCTCGGCATTCATGGACGTGGCCGCATAGAGACCAGGAGCTTTTATCTTCTCAATTACATGCAGGCCGCATTTATCACACCACCTAGTGACATGTTTGGACACTTTTTTGTGCGCAAATTATTTGTTTTCGCTTGTAATTTAAATAGCCTGTTTATAATTACAGCAGAGGCTACAAGTGGCCCCTTCTTTGCAGGGACTGAAGAAGATGCTGGAGATTAGGGTCCAACGTGACTCCCACAGGATCCACTTAATAAAAGACATACAAGATTTAAACAGTTTAGACTGGTAAAATGGAAACGGTTTGTCCAATATGAGGAACCGTTGCACTTTTATTCTTTAATCTGTCGTACAGATCAATAAGAAATAAAGCGCTTTCACTAGATTTTCTTATGTTTTTCTAACCATCGCTGCCAATCAGCCTCCTTGGAGATGACATCTTTGGAAGTCGCCTGGCAGCTGCTGTAATTATGAATTCAGAAGACGATGTGTGCTGTAATTGTTCGTCTCAGCAGGAGCATCTGAATAAATAAAGACTAAAAAAAAAAAAAGAGCAGCTCCTTGCTTTGCGGTAAACAGAATTCGGTGCCTTCCGTGTGTTGGTTATTTTTTTTGATCTGATAACGTTGACTGATGAGGTTCCGTGTCGTGTTAGAAGTGACTGACCACAAGGTGTCAATGTTGTCGGGGGTGTGTGTGTGTGTGTGTGTGTGTGTGTGTGTGTGTTTTTTCTCTCTCTGTCATTCCAGTCCATTAAAAGCAGTGAGGAGATGCAGTGGGCAGAAAAGCCTGCTGGATGTCATGCTCTCATAAATGTAATTGGATGTAATAGTTGAGTCAGTGCAGTTTTCAGCCTTAGGAGTTAGGGCTCACTATCATAATCTAATTATCATTATTTACTTTAAATTGACTTACTGTTGTATAGCTCACTCACTCCTATTTTACTTTTTCTATCACCAGATTAGCTTTATATCGCTTTGAATGATGATTAAATACGTTAAACTAACCCAACCTCCTAGGAAACGATATAATAAGCGTAGAATTATATATAATGTATGTTTGAGGCTGGATCTATATTTGGAAACAGTAGCTTCTTTTGGAGAAAGACTCCGGTGAAGTCCATCCCCGGACGCTCCGATAAGAGAATCGGCTTGAACCTGCGAGACTTTGTGGACAAAATTGACTGATACTGTTACGATCAATCAAAGAAAAGCTTAAAGTTCGCAGCCTGTTATTGACATGTTTGACTCGGACGGAACTCTTACTGAGAAAATACACACGGCGACCAGAGCAAAATGTCAACATTTAGGCTGAGAGACTTTGTGGTCGAGACATCCACCCATGGGCCTGTTCTAAGTAGCAGTTTGACACAGTTATGTGGATAACATTGTTGAGCAAAACCTGGTGTCGAAGCTGCTACACAAGAAGACCCCACAAGAGGTTGCGGTCATTATGTGAAACGCTGAAGTTTGACCTGATCTGTAAATGACTTACCGTGTGTTTTTTTTTAAAAATGGAAGAAACACGTTAAAAGATTAAATTCATAAGAAACGAGACACTTTTTCTCACTCTGACTTGATCCGGTATAACCAGTGGCTGATGGTTTCTAATGGCGGCTAATGAGGCTGAGTGCATTTCTGTGGTACTTTGGACTTGTAGGAACAGCTTCTGCCATTCAGCAAAAGTTATTATATATTCCTGCTTTAGAGTTCGTTCCAAAAATGTTAACATAATATAGAGCTAAAATGGGGGGGGGGGTATTTTCCAAATCTTCTATGGTGAGATGTAATCTCTTCATTTTTTATTGTTTCTCTTCTCCTTTCTTTTTTAAACTCAGTCTCTTGTCTCTCGGTGGTGGTGGTGGGGGGGGGGTTGTACAGTCACATCTGACTCAGTCTTGAGGACGGATTAGCTGTTCTCCTCTCAAGAAGCCTTCGCAAGGCCGGAACAGAAAACAACTGTCATTAGCGTTGATGAAACGTAAGGGGGCGGGCGGATCAGAGGCAAATTATACCAGGAATGTTTGGTAAAATCGCATTACTACAGCACCGTGCTCTCATTTTACTCTACATATATTAAAATATATACGTATAAAAATGACTAACCAGATGAATCCATGCGAAAGTTGCGCTCTCAATCCAATGAGCATGAAATAAATGTAGATAAAGTGTGTTAATAAGATTCTATAACAATTGTTAATCTGGCTGAAGAATTGGTTTCTGCAATAAGTTTCTAGTTACGAATGTCATCAGCATTTACTTAATCGGTATAAATGAGCAGGAGCGGCCTCCGTTTTAACATTTGTGTTAAATGTAATTGATTTTCCCCTTTAAGCAGTTAGTGATGAATGATCTCTGAACTCCACTACAAGACCAACACTGTCATCCTGAAGCTCTCGCTCGACGAAAGATGCAGCAAAACCGCAAAGAACTGGATTTGATTGGGTGAATTTACAGAAGAGAAACGCGTTGGGTTGTCGCAGGCCGCAAACGTCGGCGGTGTTATTAACACAAATGCGACGTTTCATCACCCCCCGCGAAGCTTTACAGGTGAGGACAAAGCGCAGGAGACAGCGAATGCTCGGCGCGGAGAAAATGTCAGATCGCTGCCTGCAGTGTCCTTTCTCAGGCTGAAGGGGTAATTTTCTCGAATGACTGGCTGGAGCAGAGATGATGTCTCAATAGTTTGCTTTCCACTGTAAACAGTAACCATCAACAATGAATCAGTGCTATAAAAAGGGAGTAGAGCAGGAAAATGGCACCACAAAGGGAGATTTTCTCACCGATTTCCAGGCAGGTCGAAGGTCAGCGTCAACGCCATCGGGGCCTTTGGTCTGTCAGTCAACATATTGCTCAAAGACGGTGAACGCTATCTAAAGCCATAACTAATAAACAAGTTTGCGGTGCCAAAGGATTGATAACGGGTGGAAGAGAGAATTGGCTCCTGCTACAAACCACAAAGAGGGACTCTCCCCAGATCACCCGGTATGTACTTGATTACGTGCGCCGCACAATTTGGTTTGGGTTTAAGTTTTTCCTGCCAACATAGGCAACTTTCTTACAGTGGCAAGAGTCAAGAGAACAAAAAGGGCTTTTGTGTTATCAGCCTTAACCTGGAAAGTCAGCCAGCTGTGGAGAAAAAGCTTCAGTCACAATCTGAGATCCTCTTTTAAAAAGAAAGAGAAAATACGCTGTATGTTGTATGCTGTCTATCATCCTTGATTAGTAGAAACAAAGCTTTCAAAAGGTCTGACAGGTCAGTCCAGTATTTAGGAGTATTATTGGAAAAGAAAATACTTAAATTGTTAAAAGTATTGAGTCTGTGGGAAAAAATAGCACCTGTTTGTGTTATATATGTAAGACAGAGATAAATACTGATGAATCAATGTAAAAGTAGCATTTTACAGCTATATGAAGTGGTTTCCAACCTAGGGGTCACTCCCCTCCAAAGGATCACACGATGAATACGAGGGGCCGTGATTAATTGGATAAAGGTAAAGATCCTTCTTCGCGATTTATTTCAAAAGTCGACATCTTCACCCCTCAAACTGAATTTTCGAAGGGAAACGTCTCTTTGGCAAAACTGCTGAGAAGTCGTGGACATTTTTCAAACATGTGACAATGAGCCCCGAACAAACACTCTTTTTGTGTCAGGGGGCCATGAGGGGAAAAAAGGTTGGAAACCACATGCTTATCTCTTTTCATATAAAATCTTAATCTGAAAAGTCTGAAGCGGAGGAAAACCATTTACAGCGACTCTCCCTGACGTGCAGCGGAGAAGAAGTTTAAAGAAGCATGAAATGGAAATATTCAAGTAAAATACAAGGACCTAAAAGATTCACTTAAGTACAGCACTCCAGTTAATATACGTTGTTACTTTCCACCACTGTGAAAGACATTTGCAATAACTTTTATCATTTAACCATTTGGATAAGTGATGGGTTCATGAAATGGAAAAAAAAACATAAAACTGGGCTAAAGTGAAAAGACTGCAAGTGTTCAGATTTAGCCTCGGGAGCAGGTGAGCTCACTGTAATTTGGCTTAGTCAATAAATAAAATGACAAGTACAGAAGTAAAAATATAGCATAGAAATATGTCAAATTATGATTGAAATTCTTTGTAAAATAACTTTTCTCTTTCAAAAGAAAAACATGTCAGATAATAAAAGCTTCTGCAAATCAGATGAGTTATACAGCCAGAAGACATGCATTAGTGACAAGTAAAATACAGAAGAGAAATACATTCATCAGAAGTGGGATTCCTTTGTGTGTGTGTGTGTCATCTTTGATTTACAAATAACACAAGATCCACTTTCAATCATTTAATAAAAGCTTGAATATAAGACCTTTTTTTGTACTTTTTTTTTTTTTAACAGCAAGTGTTCAGTTGTTTTAATGTTGTTTTAACTCTTACAAGGCAACATTCACCACGGTTTGGATCAGAAGAAACAACAACAGCGCGCTGGTTTTCGGGGCCTTCTACCGACTCACCAAGAATAAAACTCTTCATCTTCTTTTACTGTAGTTGCCGGAGACACTTTTACAAATATATAGATATAGACTTTTTTTTTTAATATCTCAAATATTTATATAAATAGAATTTGATTAAAGATCTGGGCTTTATAACAAAGTGCAAAAAAGGAAGGAGGGGGAAGGCTTAAAAAAAAAACAACTGTTAATACCTCCATAAAATTTAACAGCAAAGACAATATACAACTGCTCTGAAATCAACATCCATGTCTTGAGTTTAGCTGCAACCGACGGTAACCTCCCATTCCTATTACTATAAACAGTAAGTCAATGGCATTTCCCAAAAAACATCTCAGCGCCAAGATCGCCACTTTGCTCTGTAAATGTACACGTGAAAAAAAAAAAGAAAAGTATTGTCCCCCTGAACATAATATCCACCTAAACCATATGTTTAAAAATAAAAACCATTCACTAAACCGATCTACAGTAAGAGCTGTTAGACGATCTCTTCATGGGAAGCACTTTTGAGTACTTGGAAAAAGCGCAACACAGATACTACTATGTATGTACAGTTCATTCATCGTTAGTGCGTGGATGCTTTTTAGGCAAACAAAAAAAAAAAACAAAGAGAAAAAAAAGGACTGAAGCAGTTGTCAAGTACCAGATGGGAGCACCACTCACAATTTTATGCTGCCATCAAGTGAATCAAAATGCTTTCAGGTACTTTAGCAGTACTTTTTAAGTGTTTTTTTTAAACATATCACAACAGCTGATTTAATTAAGTATTTTTAAAATCTTACTATATTTATAATTCACCATTTGAAATGAAGGAAATTCCTCCCGTGTTACATCCTCACTAACATTTAATTATGTGTCACTTTGTAAATTTTGGGGCCGATCATTTCAAATATTCATGGTCTTAATAATACGCTCTAATCAATCATCACTCTTACATAATGGTGTGATCGCAGGCTCACAGGAATGGGTATAATGTGTTTACATCACAGTGAGTTTTCCATAGAAGGAGAAACGGTACCAAGACATGGTTCTGAGTCCAGCTGAGAAGCAAGTGAAAGCGTTTTGACCCGGGCCTGATTACACAAAACAGGATAACCAAGCATAAATCAATACACTGGTCTGGGAAGATAAAGACAGGTAGACAGCAGAAGCATGAAAAAGGGTGGAACCACAGGTAAACAGGAATGTGGGGCCCTTTATATAAAAATACTCACCAGGGCCTGGTTTCACAAATCTACTTTTTGTCCATTAACTCAGATAAGCAGTGAATGATGGGCTTGTACCTATTAGAAATACTCATATTCAAACCATAACTTTGAGCTAAATGGATTGAGAACATTTTTACATTGTTACATGCCTATTAAGTATATTCATATACTTGGACTGAAAAGGATAAATATGTTTTTGGATCTTTCTTTTAATTGGCTGTAAGGATGCCAGCAGCAGCAGGGTTAGTGGTAGAAAATGCTTAAAAATACAAAATAGGCTTTCAAGTTCTTTCTAAAGAATCCCCACATACATTCACTTCTTAATCACATGACTGAAGAACTTTGATCATGTGACAACAAATGACAACCTTGTTATCACATGACCTCACACACTTTGTGCTGATTCCACACTAAAAAATGATTCTAAGCAGGTTTTGAAAAGTGTGGTAAAACAGCTCCAGAATGATTCAAGGAGATTGAGGAAATATAAAATCGGTACATCTTTGGACATTTAAGTTTAGCTTAATTGGAAGTCGATTTTTCAAACATTTATACATGTATTGTATTGGTTTATCTTAGTATAAAATAGATTATTATATTGATTCCTTGTATACCAACAACAAAACTGTATACCATAATGCTTAGTATAATTAGTATATAATCTGGACACAGTGTAAGAGGTGGTAAAACAGTGAGTGTACACTGAGAAGATTGTTGTTGTTTTAGCTAGAACTAAATTGATATTCTTTTAGAAATGCCCACCAGCTGTTGTCTGGAATCACAGCTCTTCATGATAACATCAAAAGTCAAAGACACATTTGACTGAGTGAGCTAGCTAGCTAGCTAATGAACAAATTATTCAAGGTTTTGAGAAACCAGGCCAATCTCAACAACGTTAATAAACACAGACCAAGGTAGCAGGGCAAAACATTCCCGTCTTCAGCTCAGAATTAGTAAAAGGGGACAATTATTAATAAATACAAAAATAATAACAGATATGTACAAAGTTTACAAACGATACAAACTATCATAATACTCAACATTTCTTCAAAATACAATAGAAATAATTTTTTTTGCTCAAAAAGTCTCTCAAACATCAACGGTCAACTAGAAAAAAAACAAACATTTAAGAATGATAAATTATTATACAAAAACACATCCAATACCGTAGTAATGATTCCATTTTGGATGCAAGTCCTGACACACAGACAGCAGTTTGTGTTTCTTGCAACATTTAAACGCAGAAAAAAAAAAAATGGATTTCTTCCTATATCGAAATAAAATGCATTGAGCGGCATTGTTGGTAATGTGGAAGTCCTCGTCTTCCCTCGTGTGGACAGGCCGTGTGTGGCGCTGCTGGAAACTGCTCTGGAGTCAGTGGAGATGGTATGGGGAGGCGATGGGGGAAATAAGTGCACTTTAATCACAGGCATGCTGGGTACACACAAAGTGACGGATAGGAAAAAGACAAGCAGAGATCTCAAGGTTTTCTGATATAAAAAGTGGTAGCGAAAGAGTGACAGGAATTGAGAGAGGATGAAGTGGAAAGAGGAAAAAGCTGGATAAAACCCAACCGAAGCTGCTGCTGTCTCTTGCATGTCTGAAGGAGGAAAAGCTAAGAGAAAGACAGATATAGGGCTAGTGTGAGTCCTACAGTAGTCGTGTCAGTAGGTCCTTCAACCATCTAACTCCCCAAAATCACAGACTTCTTCCTTGTTAGCTGACTGGGAACAAACTCCCAGCTGCTAAAAATAAAAGTCTCCCCCCCAAAAAAATTGTACTGTGGTGGTATTAACAATGCCTTGAAAACTTCACAAACTTGAGGCAAATTCCCTTTTCAGGAGAGAAGTTGTGGATTCCGCAGTCTTGTTGTGAAAAGACTCGGACCGTAGCAGTGACACGAGGCAGATTTCCATCGAAACTATCCAGAATCATGGGTGGAGAAGAGAGGTGGTAGCTGTCGGTTCAGATGTGGCCATAGACTCCACAGCACCCGTTCACACTAGGGACTGTCTGACTCAGCTGTCACTGGATAAGTAGGGTGACATCGCCGAGATAAAGCGGTCTGATCGGTGCCGTCAGTGAAAGAAGTGGTGAGGTCAAAGGTCACAAATGGTGGTGGCCCCTGCACAGCTACCCGGCGTTCTGTCAGTGATGCAACTTGGCCTGCGAGGACAGGAAAATGCAATTATTTTGTTTGGCGTCCATTCACGATCGTCCATTTGACATTGTACTGGCCAAATAATTCATCTAGAAACTAATCTGCATTATAAAAATAATAGTTGCGGACTGAACAGAGACCTCTGAGACTTTACAGTTTGTTTGGTTTTAGCAAAATACAGACATTGACATACACTCACAAGTTCATTCTTGACCTTGGAATTATAAATATGACTAAAAACATCACATCTCATGGTCTACATCAGTGGATGAAATGTGCTCAGTTGTCATGGAGATGGTTCAGCTATTATGTGATAAAAGTTACAACATGTGATAAGAGGTGGTCACCTGTTATCACACTGGCAGAGTTCTATACTTGGGGATGAATTAAAAGCATTAAGCTTTCTTTTGTGAGACTTTGTGAGGCTATATACAGTAGGTAATAGCAGGTGCATATAAAAAAATCTAGTATATGTGGACATTTTTGGATGTTAAACCCTATTTGAATGATTTTCCCCTATGAATTAGGGCCAAAGAAAATCATCTACCTGGGATTTTCTCTGCAGTTTTGTCACGACAAATGAGTCACAAAGTGTGCGGAAGTATGCTCTCTGCCTCCACATGATATTTATACTTTTTCTTAAGCCATTACAGGACCAATTTAAAAAATTCCTAAATGTGTGGACTCCTAATTCTCCAAATTCCTTCAATGTAAGTGAAGGTTGGTGTCTCTTAAGAGGAATCGGAGCGGGCAGTAGTGCTTGCACTGCAAAAACCAGGTAAAAATGTCTTGTTAGTCCAATATTGAGTAGAATTATTTTATTCCAGTGGCAGATAATTGAGCTTATATTAAGTAGTTTTTTGTTTGGTGACTTAGGAGTACAGAAGTACAAATTATTTTTAATTGGCCACAAAAATAGTGTAAATGTGATATCACATTTACACTATTTTTTTCACATTCACACTATTACTAGAGACATTGCACTGCAAACACTGAAATCTTAACAGCTGAAGAGAATTTTAAATTTTTTTAATTGATTTTAGAATTTAATCTCTTTTTAAGAAAATGCTCATCTTATTTTTTTTTAAAAACAAGACCATATTAACCCAAATCAGGGAAAAACACTTGAAACAAGATAAATTATCAGCCAGTGGAATAAAATAATATTTCACCTGATTACATTCATTTTCAGTGTCTCTGTTCCATTCTGTGCAAATAGGAACTTCATATCGCATTTACACTGTCTTTGTAGCCTGGACCAATTTTTTTTTTTTTTTATTCTAAATCACCATTTTCTTTAACTAAATTATGAGGTTGGTGTGACAATTCAGAATTGAGCCCACAAGTCAAAGTACTGGATAATGAAGAGACAGACTCTATGTGACACGTACCTGTCTTGGGGACTCAGGCCCGGAGGCCAGTATCCCCCCACTGTCACTCCCTTTCCCAAAGAGGCTCTCCAGTCCGCCCGGCCTGCTCAGCTTGCTGGCCTTGCCTCTGTAAGTGTTGGGGCTCTTCCTCTTCCTCCCCTCTACATTTCCTCCATAAGCTAGGTGTCCGGAGGGGGGAGCCAGTGGCTGATGGGAGGCAGGGGCCGGCTCTCTGCTGGGTGAGCGGGATATACTGGTGGTGCCAAGACTGCAGCTGGAAAGGACAAGAGAAGTGTGATATATAATAATGCGCTCCAACCTTCACTGCACAGCAGGATCTATTTGGAGCGGCATAAAATCATCACAGCAGATTTTACAGTGCTGTATATTGTAGAGGAAAGCCAAACACCTGTCAGCACAGCGTCTGCACTGCTGGCACTCTCCGTTTATACAAAGCTCTACTTTTAATCAATCATCATCTGATGTGTTTTGCCTACATACTATGTCATGTGTTGCGCTGAGCTTATGCTGTGCGTTTTGTGGCCCTGGCTAAAATCAAAACGTTAATAAAGATAATTTGAAATAAATAAGCGTTTTGTTTGACACCATTATCCTGAACACATTTAGCTGATGCTTTCGGAATAGAGAAACTTCTAAAAAGTTCTTCTTTTAG
The DNA here is from genome assembly GCA_030544235.1 of Lepturacanthus savala. NCBI lineage: Eukaryota > Metazoa > Chordata > Actinopteri > Scombriformes > Trichiuridae > Lepturacanthus > Lepturacanthus savala. Next base: position 14,810,727 of record CM060474.1, read on the forward strand.
AATTTTCTCAAGGATGCAATAATAAATGAAATCTGTTTTGCATGTTTTGTCTTCTATGTCACCAAGGGAGATGGCTTGGAAGTTTGCAGCTTTCGCTTTGTGAACTTTTACGATTTCATTATAACTGAAATTTCTTAACCTACAATTGGGATGAATGGATAACTACCAAACAAAACAGTGACTTCATGTAGCCTGCATCGTCAAGCCAAAAATAATAAAAAAATAAGTTCTCTGAATCACAATTGGAACACACCAATATTACCCCCCAAGCAAACACATACAACTGCTGGCGTGTGAAACACTTGTTGCTCCTGAGGATATCTCTGTATCTCTGATACCTCTCTGACTGTAATCCAGCAAGGTACCACGGGGGTTGCTGTCACTGCAATTCAAAAAGACACGAGCAGTTTAAAGGTTACCGTCACCAGAACGGAGTGTGAGTTCCTTAGTCTGCCCGATTCGCTCATATCGCTCGTAAAAAGAACAGATATCCAGTCCGACCTCTGTGTACAGCACAAGGTCACTGAACTAAACAAAAAATAACAAAAACAAAAGGGCCGAGCTGCTGAACTGGAGGATTATACATGCAGATCTCACCTCAGATTAATCTTCCTCCATGAATCAGGAGGGTAGCAACACAATTGGCGTTCTCCAGCACCAACTCCCTATATGGCTCCCTACTCTGTTGGCAAGAGGGGTTATGGAGATGGAGTGGGCCCACAGGATATACTCCAAGTCCTCTGGTGATAACTAATCTAGACCGGTTGTATTCAGACTATTCCGCCATACTGGATGCTTACTGAACTGCTGGCTCATCCCTCGCCTACAGGAGTCATCAGCTGCTGATTATTCCGTACACAACCTCAAGATGCAGAATGACATTTGCTCCCACCATGAAAGAACTACAAAAAATGAGTACAGAACAGATTGCTGTATTCTGGCAATTTCAAAGCCTCCTGCAATATAGAGAGCCTCTGAATTCACAGAGAGGTGTGCGTTAATTTGCTTCTCCTCGTCCAGAAGGCTCATTTATTTCCCAGGACTCACACTCAAACAGATATTGAGATGGATATATTGAATTAATGTTATTGAAATTCAACCTTGCAAGAAGACTCTTGGAAATGTACTGGTCAAGTCATTAAAAAAAAAAAAAAAAAAACTCGTTTCAAAAGTACTTGGTTCAAATTATCTCATTTTGTGGTATATATTTTATTCCACTCCTTTTTAACTCTCCCAATTTGGGTATGAACTTTACAGCCCTGAACCCACCTGTTCTGCAAGTTGTGGCTTTGAGACCCATCAGCTCTAGATAACCAGTCCTCGCTGCTGCTCCAAAGCTCGCTTCCCCCACGCCCGCGTCCCTTTTTCCTGGCCGGAGCGGCCTGTAATGTTGGATGATAGCTGCTGCCGTTCCTCTTGTGATTATCCACAGTCAGAAACGAGGAGGAGGAGGAAAAAGAAAAGGAGGAGGAGGACGACGAAGGGTTTTTTCTCTTCTTAGAGCCCACTACAGAGTCGTCTATCTCTTTGGATGGCCGGCTGGCTTTATGCACGCCGTTTCTGGCTTTTCCTGGCGTGGAAACCGGGGCGAGGGGGTGCTGGCCGTCCCGGATGCTGAACACCCTCGTCACGGACGCAGACTGAGGAAAGGCGGCGGTGTAGGAGAACGTGTTGCAGGGGGAGCTGAGGAGAGAAGAAGTGACGGAGGTGGGAGAGGGAGGGCGGGCTTGTTGTGAATTGACAGAGGAGGGTAGGGAGAGGAGGCTCTCAGCAGCTAGCGGCACCTTCCTGAAACACAAACGACATGTAGGATATTTTAATTGTTTCCTCAATTTTTTTGGGACTCGTATAATTTTTTACAGTGATTGAAACAGAGGCCTCACCTCCACATCTGTGCGTTGAGATGTTTCTCCACCATGCTCTGAAGCGCCAGCCTCATCCTGTCCCATCGCCTGTCGAACACATAGTGGCCCCGGCCCATGAGCCTGCTGCTGAATACGCAAAACTGGAGGGAGGAAGACGGATGAGGGACGTAAGATGAGGCACGGAGAGACAGACTTAACAAATAAAAGAAATCGATAAAACTGAACCCGACCATCTATGAATTCATGCCAATAGTTACCAAATTAATTCTTCTTTGTAAATGTGAACAGGAAACGTGGTGTGGGCAGTTCACTCTGACTTTCAGGAGGGTAGTGATAATACATATATAATGAACAATTTAATTACTCAGGAAATTGAGTCATACATCCTTCCTGTGATCACTTTTTCGGTCTTGACAGATTATGAACAAAAACATCCTTTTAAATCAGCCCCATGATTTCAGACAGGAGCTGAAACTGTACAGTGAGGTGGTCGGTTTTGGCCGAAAGATGTTTGACACAAAAGACTTTTTTTTAAACTAATTTTATTAACAATAAAATTGTAAACGCGGTTGCCTCAGCTGTTTAAAATAGATGGCCAGTTGTTTCCCTACAATATTTATATCATGAACACTTATTTGCCTTTTGCTTAGATATAGTAGTACTGATCTTTTCTTGTAACTCTTGACAAAAACAAATAAAACAAGTACATCCTGAAACGTCAAACCTCAAAAACCTCAAACGTCTATAAATCACAATATACAAAGACACTGTCAGGTAACAGATTTTATTATATTACCTCAAACTCATCAAATGTTGTGAAGTTCTAAAATGTCTACAAATGCAATGTAGTGCTACTATTTACCCCTAAAGGCTGTGGGTGGTGACTGGAGTAGTGAAAGCCGAGTTTGTCCATTTCCTCTGGAGTCTCTGCGTCTCCATCGTCACTGGAAAGCCGGCCACCGTCTCCTGCTGCAGGCACCCAGCCGTGGGGAGATGGCTCTGGGTTTGGGGCTGGGTTTGGTGCTGGTGCTGGGGGCAGAGGAGCCGAGATGGAGGTGGTGGAGCCCGGAACCCTGGAGTGGACGTGTTAAAAATACATCAGGGTGAAGACATCAGAGAGAAATCACAGAGAGTAGATAATAGAGAAATGTGAGAGAAAGAGAAACCAAAAGAATTGAGAACAGGAAGAGAGAGAAGAAAAGGTAGTCATAGGGAAATATTGAGAAGTGGATAACGAACGAGATAGGAAAGAAAAAGATGTGATGGAGAAAATGTATAAAAAGAATTTGAGTAGGCAGAAGTGAAAAGAGGGAAAGAAATAAAAGAGCAACAGGAAGAAAGTGTAAGAATGACAGAAAAGAAAAACACAACAGCTTAAGTCCTATCTGTGCCTACACAGCAATCAATGTCTGATACATGTTTGCCACAGTGGCAAAGCCCCAAATAGCTTCCTTCTTCAAACAGAGGATCATCTTCCAAATAGGGAGAGGAAATGAGTTTCTCATTCTTTCTCAAGGGCAGACTTGCCATCTTTTTACTATTGTGTCTACTACCTTTCCACTCGTTTACAGCATCCCCTGGTGGGAAATACATGAACAGACAAGTAGTTCCCTGGGTCTAATACATTTGGCCTGTGATAGAAAAAGTCTGCAGATTTAATATTTAAATACAAGAAAAGACACTTTGCTGGAAATTTACTCAACTGAAAGTAAAGATCACTCATTGTCAAAATAAAAGCTTAAATTATTGGGTATAAGAAACACTAAATTATCTAAATAAATTACTTTTCAAAGTCTTTAAAATCGCAGATTTCATTTTAAAAAGTCAACTTCCATAAAGAAACAGAAAACTCGTTGGAAAAAAAATGCTACCAGAATTTCCAGATTCATTATTTGTCTTCATGTTCTTCTCTTAAAAAGAGCAAATAATTTAACTCATAGGTTTTGGGTCGTTATGTGGACTTGAATGGACATGCACATGTGTGTGTGTGTGTGTGTGTGTCTACTGTCCTACCTGGGTATGTGCGCGTTAGCGAGTCGTAGCTTCAGTGTGGATATGGGTCGGCCGTTGGGGCAGTGCGGCTTGCTGGGACACGCAGGCTCCTGTGACGCGATGCTCTGGCTGCAGCCTTCCTTCCCTCCCGGCACCCCGTCCCTCTCTTTCTCCTTTGCTCCCTCCTTTTCCTTCGCCCTCCCCTTGTGTTCGGCCAGGAGGATGTCGAAATGTTTCCTTCGGCCCGGGACGGCTCGGCGGTGGGTTAAGGAGTGAGACTGCAGGAAAATGAAGGGGGGGGGGCATGTTGAATGCAATCCCATTCTTGTCTTTCTGTGGGATAATATTATTAGGTTATTTCCAGAGACTCTGGTAACAAAAGTATTGATCTGTTAAGAATTCACAGATTTGCAGTCTCAGGGGTCTCTGGTTTCAGGAAATTTTCCATAATGGCTGCACCATTTTGCTGCCCACGTCACACCAGACTAACGAGGGTAAATATTGCCTGTGCATGGTAAGCTTGTCTACCCTTCCAGCTATTTTGGAAAGTAACCAGCTGTCAAACATTTGGTTTTCCAACTTCTTTAAAAAAATTGAGTTTGAAGCTGCCACATTGCTGGTTTAAACAGGTTAATATGGCCTGTGGAGAGAGTTTCTTGTACTTATTGAAAAGGTCATATTGAGGGTAATGACCTCTTTAAATGATATGAGGACCTGAAATGTGAATCTTACATCCTAAACATAAACATATCCTTACTCCTGAATAACAGTGTCACCAATTGACAGAGGCAATATCACTCCTACACAAGAAGTCCAGTCTACTCGTAATATTGGAGTGAATCAGGAGCACTAATCAGCCTGTAATGAGGGTGGATTATATCCATAGCTCTGGTGGTAGCTGAGAAAAAAAAACCCTGATGATGTCCCAGTGATATTCCACGGTTATCTTAGACTGAGCTTGAAGACTACACATTTAGTAACAAAAATCCCAAGTTACACGTGGATTTTGAAAGTATATATATACAGATCATATTTGTAATAAAAGTAGTATTTACCAGGCACAGAGGATCTAATAAAAACAGTTGAATAATAGAAATTGTAGAATCCACTCTTTTTGGAGCTTGACCCTCACTAAGAAATAAAAGTCAGGATAACTCAGGATTTGGTGCAGTTTTTTAAAAACCTGCCTCTTGTATGTCCTCACTTTATGCAAGTACAAAGCTAAATCTCCAGAGTTCTCCTAAAGAGCTGAAGCAAAAAAAAAAGGAAAAGAAAATGAAGATACTCTGTCTCCTTGTTATCCGCAACTTATCAAGATACTAAATAACCATCTTTATTAAGTTATGACTCTTGACTTAATAAAACATGTTTTATGTATTATTATTATTATTTAGTATTATATAGTATTTCTACAATTTGAAATTTTACAAGCAAAGCACTTTACAATAAATGCATGTGGTATATTAAAATTCTGAGAACACACTTTAAAATACAGTAACATTGTATATTAAACAGTTTGTAAGATATGCTGTACTCCAAATTAATCAAAAAGCATCCCCTTCGAATAGTCAAGTATTACAACAGCAGTGTCGTCAACTGTTTCCAGGTTTTAGCTTGATACCTTTTATGATTTACTGTATGCTACTGGGTAAACTTTAAATCGATTTTGCAGCTGTTGGAAGCAGACATCACTCTTATATTCAACCTAAAACCAAGCAGTGATCATTCCTCTAAGTTTTATGATTATGCATGTCATCTGATTTCATTCTGTCATCATATCTGTATTAGCTCCACGACATGTGGAAAATAGCTTCCATGGAAAAGATATGAACATTTATAACGTCAGGAGTGGCATTTCAGCCAGAGAGCTAAACCTTAAGATGCTTGTCAGGAAACAGATCCCAGTCCTTGGTTTAAAATTGTAGTTCTCTTTGGGCCAGTATGAATTAAAGTTAAATAGTTTTTGTTTTTTTTAATGAAGATATGGTAGAGAATTACATGAGTTTTCTCACCGACCACTTCTAAAAACACAACACCACACTAGCCTGATACATCCTTAATTGCTTAATAACCAGTTTAAGTGATTAGTAAACCTTACTGGGGGTAATTAAAGGCCAATAAAACAGAGTATTACTGCTGAAAGATGTTGTGGCCCTCATCCAACATCTATAATTACCTCATCAGGGGAAGTGTAGGCCCTGTAATGCTTCGGCAGTGCTACCCAGGCATTAAAGAAACGGGCAGGGCAGACAGAATCAAAAATGTGGCTGGAGTCCTACAATAGTGATGTTAATATGCCCTTCAATTCTTATTACTCTCATAAACAAACAAAGCTGCTTTACTGGTCAGATGGTCTTACACAGGAAGCAGGAAGAAGAGTCATGACACAACAAGGAAACTAATATTGCCTCCCCATAAATTATACACAGGTGGTGTCTTCTTCTTCTGAGAGTGGGCATGATTGTGTATTTGATTTATGTGTGTGTTACCTTGCAGGTGAGAGACCGTGTACAAGGTCGTTTAGTCTCTGGATCCTGGACTCCACAGTGCTTGTTAGGATCAAACACTCTCCCTGAAAAACATGGACACACACACACATTCAAAGACTATAATTTGGTAATTTCCCCTTCCCTTTTTCAGTACTAAATCACATTTGATGGGAGTGGGAACCTTACAATGCCCCAAGTGGATTCATTTGACTCTTTGAGGCAGCTGTTCGCTCACTGACATTGGTCTCTTCACACCTTTGTTCTTTCAGTCATTCAGTCATGGTCTAAAGCTAACACCGTCTAATAGTGCTGTTCTGTGAGATAATATTAGTAAATGTTTCCAGGTTCAAAATGGATGAATTCTGCAGATCTTTCACACTAATCATTACTCAAAAGATAGGGGCAGCCAGGTAGAAGTCAGTGACCGATAGCCACTCACTGTCCTGCTTTAGTGAGTAGTATCTGAAATGAAAATATACTTGCTGATAAAATATATATATAAACTTTAAAGATAGTGTCGCCTGGCAACCACAGCAAAAAAGAGCCTGGGCAATCTGGACCTGCTGCTCTTTTCTCACATTTCCATTCTCTTTCCATAGTCAATTAAAAGGGCACAAAATGGCCAATAACTGGAAATGTTTTGTGTGACAAAAAGCAGTCAGGTGTTAAAAGTAGCAGACAAAAGACTAACAGACAGTTCTAAAATAAAGTGAAAATTTCCTCAGTTGATTTTGTATCATGAGTATTATGATCAAACATGCACACAATGTTTTCTGCCAAAGTTGGGATAGATTCAGTTATTTTATATCTGAATCTATCTTTTAAAATAGACATATATTTTATATATTTTAAATGGAATTTCTATGCTGATACTAATAGCAAAAGCACCACTCAAAAAACACAGAGACCTTAATTGCTCCACACAAACGAGACAGCCAACAACAGCCTCCAGTCAGCAGGTTATCTTCAACAGTGTTGCTGTCAGAGGGCTGTAATCTAGTGCTGGCCTTCACTATAATCCCTGTAATCTTTTTTCTGTTTGCAGTATGAGACAGTGTCAATGGATTTCCAATGGACAGACACATGCGAATGTACAACAGCAACACGCTCTCAGACATAAACAAGCTCACGTGCTCGATCGCAAGTTTACTCAAACACACAAAAAAAGGAATTTGGGAGAGGTAGAGACAGGGCAATGTGAAGCAGACTGAAAGGACACAGATGAGAAGGGGGAAACAAAACCACACAGAAAGCAGAAGTACAAGGGAGGAGTGAGAAAGAATATAATGATGAGCAGAGAGAGAAAGCCAGACAGAGACAGGGTGAGAGGAAAAATTAGGACAGGGTATGAGTGTGTGAGAGAGAAACAAGGAGGTCGAGGTTGGAGGTGTGAGGGTGAAGAAAAATACTGACAGGAGGTGGAGAAAACCTCTCTAAAAAAGAAAAAGCCTTTTGGCAGCAGGAGCTCATGCATTAGAGGGTGAATATCAGAAGGAGTGGAGTGCAGCAAGGCACAGCACAAAGATAAAGAAGAGAAAAATGAGGAGTGAAAGGAGAGGGAAAACAGAAGATAGCGACATGACAACATCCAGAGCCTGAAACATCCATCACAATCACACATTTTTTTCACCTCTTTAATTAAGAGATTGACATTTGGTAGCTTGTGTGCTTTAATGTTGATTTCATAGAAAAGCAAGTTGAGTGTTTGAAGAGGGAATAAAGAAAAGGGTGAGAGAAAAACAGGATTCATTAAAAACTATAGGAAGGAGTCTCTCCCTCAAAACGCTATCTAATCCATTGATGTAAAATAATAACTGGATACTGGACCAAGTCATTCCTATGGGAATTTCTCACCTAGCACATGTGCCAGAAATGTTTTCAGGCTCCCAGGTTACTAGTTTCATGAATATAACCCAGCCATGCATACAAAATCATAATAGAAAGAGTCATAATTGACCTTGTTTGCAGTTCTAGGTGTCCTGTCAACAGGTTTTCAGCTGCTCCCTTTCCCCTGATTGTGTGTGGGGGGTAAAATTAGCTGAAAGGCTGAGCAGTAGCGCCCTATCCAGATATAATTATCCATCCATGGTCTAACCCTAACACTGTCCTGTCTGCAACCTGTAGGTTGATGGAAAAATGACGACCCCGAACTAACTCCACGTCTGGATCAGGACAGAAAACACACATATCTTAAGACTGACCTGAGAGTCTTTTTTGTGACCTGGAGGATGTCTTAGCTCCGTTTTGCTGCTTCTTCTCTAAAGGGGACGAGGACGACGGCAGGGGCCGCTGAGAAGGCGACGAGGAGGGTTTGCTGTCCAGCGGGGAGGGAGAGGGTGTAGACGCCAGTCTTCTGTCCAGCGGAGAGCGCGCCGGACTGGGCCGCCCGTCCAGCGAGGATGGAGACGCGTTGGAGCGCGGCGTGGACGGCCCGCTGGTGCTTCGACCGTTCATCAGCTTCTCGTTGGAACGCTGAGAAGCCGGGGGAGTGAGAGACGGGGGTTTGAGGGGGGAGGCTGAGGGGGAGGAGGAAGAAGAAGAAGAGGAGGAGTAGGTGACGCGGACGTGTGATGCAGATTCTGCTCGGCTGAGGCACGGCATCTTCTCCAGGCTTACGACTGGAAGCGATACACTGGAGAGATGAAGGAAAAAGAGTATTTTTGTGTCAAAACAGTGTAAACATAATTGTTCTGGGAGCAGCAAAAGCAGTGTACAGCATACAGCAACAACTCTGAAAACGATCTGGGGATGCGAGTGACATAGAGGGCCCAAGTGTGAGCACATCCAGTCAAATTATTCAGGTGTAAGACAAAACTGTTTTCATTGTAGGATACAAAAAAGTGACACTGTTAAGCTTCCAATAAATAAAAAAAATAATACAAATATTTAATGGGAGATTAACAGTGTGCAGACCTCACTCTTTTGTGTCCTATAATGCAAGTAAGATAATTATCATTTATAAACTTTTTTTTTTTTTTTTAAATATTAGGTGCCCACCATGTCTTGTTCCGTGCTCCCTTTGGTGGGTAGACAGCAAGTGGCGCCTTGCTGAAGCGGGAGTGAGGGTAATCTTTAGGGACCCTGAAGGCCAGCGTGTCCCCAGGACTGGCGGCCACAGTCGGGGCCACTGCAGGCACCTTGGGCTTCATGGGCACTAGGGGGATCCTGGAGGGGACGGGGGAGCCGTGGCGCTTCTCTGGAATACAGACAGAAAGAGTAAAATATCTATACTATATACTATGGGTAAGCTCACAAGGCACACACACACCAATACTGAAAAACAGATACAATCAAGACACACCTCTAGAATCAAGATCATGCATTGCTAGTGGGTACATTTGGATCTGGGTAGCTTTTTAGAACTTATTTGCATCTGATTAGTACCTTGTACTGAGTATAACACAGTTTGGTGTTACAACTAGAAGTTGACTACTTGTAAGGCGAGTCATCGCAATATCTATGACGAAAGAAGAAAAGTATCCCTCAAATTGCAAGAAATCAGTAATTATGTATTTATTCACTACATTGAGGTCATAGAATCTATTCCTGGCTAGGGGACTTGTGTTGTGTGAAATACCCGAAATAATTGATATTTCTAATCAAACCTGTGCCAGAACTTTATCACAAAAAAGTATTATATATTTACAAATTATAGTTACTACAAGGAACTTTCATTTTGTATTGATTTTGAACAAAAGCTTCAGTTTTTCCTGGAATGAAGATTATAATTCCCATGAGCACCACTGTCTCATTTGTGGTAAAAATCTCGATCCGATTAAACAGAAGGCTGCCTTCAACAAATTTCGGAAATTGGGCATCTTTCTGCTGAGTTGTATGTAGGTGTGGATGTGTTTATTTGAAAGTAGAGATAGAAAGTAGAAAGTAGAGATACTTGATTAATCAAAGTTTAATCTTAATTTTGACATCCAATGACTATAAAAAGATAAAACAAGATAAAATGATTACTGTACCACATTCCTTTTTTGTTATTGTGCTCTTAGGTTATCTTGTGTCATAAATAGAGTTTACTCCTTTCCTTTACAGCAACACGGTTTTACTAAAAGCTCTCAGTGACAGCCAGGCTGTAGCATAGTCAGTTCATGTCAATCCAAGATGAAGCACAGAAAGCCTTGTGTTTTTTTTTTTTTTTTTTAATTTGTTACGGTCTCTCATCTGCTGTGTGTGTAGTACTAACCCTGTTTGTGCTGAAACAGAGGAGAAGCATCTCAGCATGACCAAATGACAACAAAATGTAGTAGAGACTGTTTAGTTATTTACCTCATTCATGCACACTCATTTCATGTTAGCACAGTGTGAGTCTCTACTTAGTGAGTTCTGCTGTCATTTGCTCATGTGAATTCCTCTCTCCTCTGTTTATCTGCAGGGCTGCTCCTCCACACAGCAGGGCAGAGGAGAGAGAGTGAACCTGAAGTCATGAGTAAAATGCCAATAAGAATAATTTAATTAGTTAGTCAGAATTTTTTTTTTTTCAAAATTCTGTCTTGGAAAAGGGAGGTTGTCTTATGTAACAGTCATCTTATATTCAGGCCAATACAGAATTTAAAGTCAAAGAAAAAGAACTGTTAATTTCTCTTTTGTTTGCGTATTTTAATAAATGCATGATATTTTCAAAGTGAATGAATAATTGTGTTGAATTATCGTGATCACATTAGGTCAAAATAATCAGGTTTATTCATATATTATATTATTCATTTCCTCTAGCTTGCCCAATCACCACTGCTCTTTTGCTTGTGCTCGGTCCTGGTCGTCCCAGCTCGTTCGTGCTTGCTCTCTCTCACTCTCTCGTTCTTTCTCGCTCACGCTCTTACTTGCATGTGCTCTTTCTTTTTAAAAATGAGTCGGAAAGCCGACAAATCTAACTTTGTCCTCCCATCCTCCTAATAAGGATTTTGTAGTTGGTCATGCTATAAGCCTACATGCATGGCTCTTCAGGTTTGAGTGCCGTGTATCATTTTGTCAGAAAATGACTGGTGGCATTTAGAATAACTATAGAGAAATGGCCAATCTTTGTGGCGATGGTCTCATATGTCTATGTAGTTCATATACAGTGTTAAATTGAGATTTACTTTAAAATATCCTTGCAGTAACATTAATTGTATGTTTCCCTTATTAGCGACTGAGGCTATAATATAATAACAATAAATAACTTTTGACCCAGATCTGATTAGAATACACAAGCGAACAGATGCTGAGACACAGAAGAAAGAGACGTGTAGACGGAAGGAATTACGAGGCTGTTGTGGGCAGAAAGGAAGAAAAAGGAGAGGAGCTCACACTTACGGTTCTTGCTATGCATGTCTTTGTGGGAGCAAAGAGGGGGAGGGAATGTGGGGGGGTGGGGGTTGTGGTCCAGGACTGTCTGTCTCTCTCTGTCTGTCTGTCTCACAGGGAAACTACACACCGGCTACCTGAATGAAAACAAGAGGGTTTAACACGTCATAAACAAAGAGAAAATGAGGTGGGGAAACACTTTGCAAGAGTAATAATAGTATTTACAAATCATATCCAACACTTTATTTATAATCATCTTCTCTGTTTAAAAAAGATGTGGCTCTTCAGTTATTATCAACAGCTGCAAGTGGTGAAAAGCAGCTGTTAAATTTGGAAAGAGATCGGTCCTTATAGTTAGCTGAACTTCCTGTCTGCTGATAAAAACTAAGTATTATACAGCAAACTAAGTAAGTATAAGGAATTAAAAGATCAAGAATAACCTATAGACTGCTACATTGAAAGGTCACTACAAACTTTGTTTGATTAAAGTCCTGACAATCACACACAAGCTTTACTTAGAAAACAGAAATGCAGCTACATGCCAGTCAGCAGATAACTGAGTCTGAGTCATTATTATTCATGTAGGCTCATTCATCTCTGTCTTGCACTCTCTGAAAATTTACAAAACAGTTAAGAAATACGTCCATACATCTATTTTTTTTGCAGAATTAAGTGAGAGGATGATTAATATCGCTCTCAAAAATGGCAAAGCACTTAAAAATACCTGTAGTATAATTTTAATAAGGGTATCCCAAATGTAACAAACTGCTGATCAAGTAGCACCGATGCCCTGCTCAGCCAATAAGCAGCATGAGGGACTGTAGGTGTGTGTGTGTGATATGTTGTACAACCCTGTTAATGAGTGTAGTAGTAGGCTACTAACAGCAGCACGCTGGAACAACGAGGCTGAGCGGACACACTGGACACACTGAGCGACACGCTGTGTTTGCACAGAGTGCACGAGTTCACATGAAAGTGTGCTCCAGGTGACTGGGAGAGTTTATTGTGTACAATGTGCGTCTGTGTATATTTAAGAGATTAGCTAATGCATGCATATGTCTAACAGGTGTGTGTGTGGGGGTATGATGGCATACAGATAACTTATACACTGCAAGTGTATGTGTTTGTGCCTCTGTGTGGACTAGGTCTAAGTAAGAACAAGAGCATAATTTGCGTATGTGAGCGTGTGTGTGCGCGTGTGGCAGGTGTGTAAATAGGCCACTGGAAGTGGAGGATGAGGGAGGCAGCTGTATTCAGAGTAGCAGGATCAAAGTCCAATAGGCACATTTGCAGGTATGCAGCTCCAATAGTGTCATTTCACACATTAAATCATGTCATTTCACACAGTTTCACATATAAGATGCGCGTTTTGTTGTAGTCGCGTCCACTGTACAGTTTAATAAAAACTACACTGTAGAAAATCGCTTGGGTGTACTGCTCCTTTTTATCTGTGGCTTCAGCATTTTCTTATTTTACCGTCCAGGGATGAGGTAGATGGTAAATCTAAAGAAATATATCAGATGTGCTCTTGTGGCATAAGGGCCAAGATAAGTACATCATGTACTTGTAACTTTGGGGCCAAAGTCAACCTGTGTCTGTCATTTGGATTTCTTTTACTATTTGTTTTTTTTATAGAAGCAGGAATTATATTTTGAAAAATGATTCAGAATTTATGAAGAACAAAATATTATTTGAGATTTCTGCAAAATGAATTAAGGTATTGTTACAGTAAGAACAGTTTGTTCAGAAGAACTTCTAATGAGAGTCAGTTTCTTCCCCCCCTAAACAGATACCAATATAACGTGTTTTGGAACAGACTTCTAGTGAATTGAGAGCCAGTTGGGAGCAAACCACACTGATTTACAATATATGGACTGCTGCCCAGGCAAGGTCACCAAGCCACTCGACCACAAGGGCACCCTTGCAACTCCGATCTGCTACGCCTGCCTGTCGTTACGGCAGTGCTGACAGCCCAGTTGTCCACTGATTGGCTGCTGGCTCGTCCTGTGTGGACCAGTCCAATGGAGAAGGAAGCACAGGCTCTCAGAGTTCAGCTGGGTTTGTTTACATTGAGAGAGGAGCAGGGGATTGAGGCAAAGAGAGAAACAGAATATTAGAAGAAACATGTATGAAAACTCTCAGTCATCTCAGTCTTCTGGGATAATGAGACTATTAAACATCAGATTTCACTATGTATGTCATAAGAATTGTCTCTTTCTTATAATTATGGGATTATATTTGCTAAGTATTTAGTTTTTATTTTATAATATTATTCTTCAAATAATTTATATTATACATTTTTCTTTTTTTCAAAATTATAAAATGATAAAATAAGATATTTGCAAATAAAAAATTAAAAATATCAAACAAAAGCCTCAAAAGTAATGATTCATTTAATGTGCAATTTATATAGCAAGGGCATTTAATACAATAATTTGAACAGTGACTTTTTTTTTCTTAGTCACTTCTGATCGTAAACAAAATGCTGGTTAGATTTTGCAGACAAATAGGGCTCTTTGAATTATAAATGACATTTTTATCTTAATCATGAATGGCATTCTTCTCAAATTTTAGAGTAAACTGAAAAAGAAAATCAACTCAATCATTGCTGACTTCATGGAGTCCACTATATGGGAAGTTACCAGGATTAGTGAATGTTTTTGTTCAAGTCATTTTGTGTTAAATTCTTACAAATCTGTGGTTAAACAATTCTGTCGACTCTTTATATGACTTTTTTTAAAGAAGAGCCAAGCCACAATAACAACATCATAATGGTGAAATGAGCAACACCACAAGTAAACCAATGAGCAGAAATGTGGCTAAGGGAAAAACTTTCCAACAACAGCTAAACAGCCTGTGAAATGAACACACATACTTACACAACAAGAAACTAAAGACATGGAAGCACTGAGTGGCCCAAACTCTCAAAAATGTAGGAGTGAAATGAAACTCAAAGGAAGGCGAGGGTGTCTTCGATCGGCCTTGGAGCTCAATTGATTCACCACTACAGAGAAAAGTTGAACATCAAGTAGAGCGAGGCTGACACTCGCCAACAAGCAAAACCATGACCCTATCATCATGCGTTCGACTTACTCGCACACAGGAGGCCACCAGCAGAGAGAGAAGATAGCAGGGACAGAGAGAGTTCCAGGAAATTGTAGGAAATGAGAAATTTGGAAAGAAATGTTGAGATATCTCAACATGTTGTGAAGTGCTTATTTATCCAAAACAGTTTCAAAAAGCGAGACTATGTAACACTGCTCAAAAGAGTTATACTATCCGTCTTCCCTTCACTACAATTTGTACAAAGCCACAACATACATCTTCAATGGTAAACTGTTACCATAACATCCAGGTCTGGTCATAGAAGCTATTTATTTGCAGAGAGCGATTTATTATCATTATTTATCTTATGCTAAGAATATACATGTGTCCATTTAGTAGTAGTAGATTTAACAAACAAATCCACTATGTATAACATACTTTAACATTTTAACAATATAGTTTAAACATATAAAAACATATAAACATATGAAGCCCAATCTTCTGATGAGCAGCAAACGCCTCGCTGAGGGTTTGATGCACAGGTCAACCATAAAAGCAAATCTCATGATGGATACACACAAAATGCCACTGCAATGAATAAAAATTCTACAAAACATTGAATCTTCACTGGGGGACGGTGCAACATACTTGTTTAGATACTTCAGTGACATGAATGGAATGCATAAATCACCATAAGAATATCTTGGCCTATAGGCAGTCCACTCAACTTTTATCATGTCACAGCACAGTAGTAGTGCATACTTTGCTTTAAATTTAAGAATGAATCAACTTCAGTAGCTGGAGGACATGTAGGTCAATGCATTCCAGTAAAAATCATAATAATCATGCAAAATATATCATGAAATACACAACTCTTCAGCTAGGATTGTTGTTGTTTATGGGAAGCTGCCCCTACTACTGGTTGCATGTGTGTGTGTGTGCGCGCATGTTTTAGACCTGTTGTTACCCGACTAGCACAACAAGCTGCTGCCAACAAGAGGGGGGCGGGAGGGCTGCAGGGGGTAGGAGCGGGGACAAAACAACAGCGGCAGCCAGGAGCCTGCGAGAGTGTGTGCGCGCGCGTCTCACAATACCGCTGACCTCTTTCTGCTGAGAAACAGAAAGTGAGAATGTGTGCGTATGCAGCGCCACTGGCCTCTCTTCTCTCAGGGAGAGGCAGAGTGCGCGCGTGAGAGACGGAAATTCGTCCTGTGCCAGACAAGCACCAACAAACATCAACAAAACACCTAAACATAACCCCAATGCTAAACATGTCGCGCATTATCACCTATAAAGTACCGTGGATATTAAATCTAGAAGGTGCAACGTCCTCGCACAGACATTTATACTGCAGCACGTGTTTCACAGTTTGTTGAGTAATGCAATACCGGTCAGCAAGAATGCTCTGCAGGCCCAGTGGGTTTGGAGGGATGGCGCCCTACGCTGCCTGCCTGATGGAAACAGCTCATATACATTAGGTCATTATGCATGTGTGTGTGTTTTCATTAACATGTGTGTGTGTGTGTGTGTCTCTCCCCCCAGATGGCTCAGGCTGGTGCACGTGCCGCCAACAGAAGGAAGCAGCAGCAGCAGCTCACGGGCAGATGCGAGCGTGCTCAGCGGAGCCAGAATCAAACACAAACAAGAGGTAGATGGACGTGGTTGAGGACCAATGGAAACCAGTGCATCTGTTTCAACAACACACACTCTTAAAGATGAATGCACCTACATATTTTCCTTTTTTTTTTTTTAAATCCATACCTTTGCAAATTTGAATACACTGACTGACATTTAACATGAGGGATGACCACAGATGAACGCCTGAGCGACATGTCAACAAGGTCAATAACGTTTCTGGCTGAAGATTACAGTCTCCATGGCAACAAATATGAGAATGTATGAATAACGGCTTATTTACACATTAAAAAGCCCTTCTGCTAATTGTTGATTTTTCTTCTTTCTAAATATTTGTTCGAAATAAACTGCAGCATCAGATTGTCAATTCTGTTACATTCTCTTTTACCTTAGGAGCATCGAAGCTCCAATTTTCAAAGCTGTGTTGCATTATCTGGAGAGAAGCAAAGGCTATTTTCACAATTGGCTTTGTTCACATACTTGTCTTGGATAAAGAGGCTTGTGCATAATGTTGCATCTGGTCGAATATTCTGTGAATTATTTAGTGTTTTCACGCTAGCGTTATCCGCCGGCTCTCAGCCTGAGTATTTCAGTGTGTTTTTTTTTTTTTACATTGAGAAGAGGTTTCTAGAAGGTTATGTTTTCATTTGTCCTGTATGGATAAATAGGAATTATTATATTGATTTGAATAGCTGAGGTTCAGGTGTGTCTATACATATTTCACTGACATACATGCTTTAACCGTGTTGTGTGTGACTTTGCTGTGAGGGTTCTCTGTGTGTGTCTCTTACCATAGTGTGTGAGGAAGCCCTGAGGAGTGACCACCTGATTGCAGACATGGCAGACAACGAGACAAAATTCCTCCAGTACTGGAAACTGGCTGTGGCGGAGCATCTCTGAGAGAAGAAGAGTAGAGAGACCACAAATTATCACTTCATAAAATCATTAGAACAGGCACTAATCATCATCATAGATGAATACAGCATATTTTTGAGTGGCATGTTGGCAGTTTATCTGACAGCATTATCACACAGATCATTTGTTTAGTTACTCTGTAGTAACTCAATGACATGAGCAACTAGCATTATGCAACGTAAAGTGACATCTTAATCATCATCATGACACGTACTGTTAGATGCAACTTTTATTGACAAATTTGATTACATGTTAATTTCATTAGGTGGACATGGACTCATTGTTTTTTTAGTCAGAAGTACAGTCTGCCCCATTCAAATACTATGGAAAACACTTTCAAATTAAATTATTTGCATTGGTCTCTATTGAAAGTATTTCATCCTATTCAAATTTTCTCAATAAATCCATTGTTTGTTTTCAGCAAATATTAAAAGAATGCACAATTGGCACCATTTCCTGAAGGGACGGTTTTGGAAATGTTCTGTTTGCCAAATGAACAGTCTACAATAGTCAATTAGGTACAATATTTAAGGCAAATTCTTGTCTGAGAATGTGTGTGTCTGCATATGAATGCCTCTCATTATGACATTGCATTGTTGGCGAGATTTCTGGGTAATCTGGGTGACACTCTTGCAAGAACAAATTCACACAAAAAGTGGTTGCCATGATCACTAGATATTTCATTAGTTTTTAGTTGTTATAAAGGGGACGCATCATGTTGATTTCTGTGTCTGCTGTAGATTAATTTCCTGGGGCTCTATTGTATATCTTTGCATGATTGACAGTTAAAAGTTTAACAGTCCCTCAGTTTAACCTTTCTCTGAAATAGGCTGATTTAGCTCCTATATCATTAAGGCTCCCCTCCCAATGAGCCCACTCTGTTCCTATACAAATTTCTCACAAATAGCCTGAATCTGATCTGAAATAGAGAGAAGATACTTACTCATCTACTTTACATTGCCACATGTCCCAAGTAGTCTTGGATTTAAAGGTTGCATATTGTAAAAAGTCAAATTTTAATTGCCTTATGAATATAAGAAGGTCTGAATGTTATAAGAAAGTCATACATTTAAAAAAAAAAAAAGGCACACAACCCATATTCATACACTACATCTTAGAATGACTTGGGACTTCAATAAAGTTGTGATGTCACAACTATAATTACTTTCCACCCCCTATTAACAGCTATTCAAATCAACCAGAGGAAAGGCTTATTATCAAGAGAGAGACACAAAGAGAGAAGCTTGAGATGTGAAACTATATTTAGATAATTTCTGGTACTTAAAAAGACAAATTTATTAGATTTTTTTCCCCAAAATGTTGGACCTTTACGCTGTAACGTTCAGTCTTCAAAACGCAAGAACAGAGAGAAGCAGAAAGGTGAGAATTAATAACTCTGTAAAGACGACAATTAATAGAGACTATGAGAAAAGAAGCGCTTGTTCGTTTCCTGTGATTGTTTTAGGAGGAAAATGAACACATGACCTTTTTAATAAGCCAATCCGTATTTATGATGGGAAAAGATCTGTTTCATTGGCAAATGGCAAATTCCAAGGGTAACAGAAACAGACTTTAAAGGGAGTACAGAAAAAAAAAATTTAAGCAAGAATGCCATTTCCTCTATGTCTGCCAAGGCAAATGCAAACTAAGTGCGTAACCTATTTCTGCAGCTTGAATTTGTGCACCGCAGTCTGCCAAATGACTGACAGGCCAGAAAATGAACTACAAAAACAATCATTCACTGGTGAATAAGCATTAGAGCTACTAAAACATTCTATCATTGGACGCTTATTATATTTAAAACCCAATGAATCAACTTCCCATTGGGAATTAGTGCTTTGAAAGTGACTTAGAAGAACTTAATGGTTTGGAAGCTCTCACCCTCACTGCTAGAGGAAAAAGTGACAGTAGTCAGCACCCTGGAGTAGGGAGCAGTTTCTGTAGGAAAACCTGTTCACAACAATGCACTGCAGGAACTATCACATGTAGAAAAGCAACACACCAGTGTGGGAATATGAGTTATTCACCTCTTCACTCTTCCCGAAAACGCTTGCTTGCCAAGTCTGCACACTGATCGCAGTATTAAGTTAGTAAGTTTCCAGTTATCAGAGGGCTTTCATTGCGAAATGTTTTCAAGCTCAGCCATCCAATCGTGTAGTGATTTTGGCTCATCGTAAAAAAAAAAAGCCGGGCTGAAAAAGTGAACTCCTGCCTGCTGGTAAACTGTTGCACAGGCCATTTATTCAACAAACCCTAAGAGTGGTTTCAGTGACAGATCACAGAAGGTGATACTGTCCTTACAATCAAGCATTCACATCTGTGAATTTCCTTTGCTGGAACAAGCCAAATCTACTTCAATATCTTCCATTCAGGGGACACGAAAATCTTGATTTACCGCCTACACTTATCTTTAAGTTAGTATTTTTTGTCATAAGTCGTCTTTATCGCATATTTCATTTCACTTCTTCTGATAATATAAAGTACCATTCTGTTCTTTTATGCTGTTTCGTTCGATGCATTTTTCACTGAAGTGATCTGTGAAATACCATATAATTTGAGTCTACTTTACCTGATACAGAATACAACTTAAGTATCAATCATTATGGTTCTTCATACTTCAGAATACACTCAAAGAATACCAATGCACACTGAATGTGCATTTAAAGAATCACTATCATATCAGGACTTCTCTGATGATCCCCATTCTCGCTAACAAGAGTAGTAATCATACCCAGAGCCATAACCCACATCACAGCACCAGCTATTTCTAGTGAGATGATGACAGTGGCTGCCAGTCTAGTCAGTCTATGTTGTTGTTGGCTGTCATCATCTCCAATGTGTGTGTGTGCATGAGAGAAAGACATAGATACCAATCAAATTCTGCACCACACACACAAGACAATTACTGCCAACACAGTCACACCATCTACAGATATATGGTAATGGTTTTCACTAAAGTTTCAAGTGTGTTAACATGTAATATATGCTTTTTTCCTGCTAGATACCCTTTGTGTTTGTCAGGCTTGTGTTTGTCTGTGTGTGTGTGTGTGTGTGTGCATATCACCCAGCAGGCCTTAGTGTCAAGTTGCCAGCCAACAGATCAGCAATTCTGGAAACAGCGTTCCAGTCTGGCTCTGAGAGAGGAAGATGAGGCATGTGAATGAGTGTGTGTGTGTGTGTTTATGTGTGTGAGGAGGAATTGGGATCTGACCAGGGAGAGTGTGAAGAGTTTCCCTAGCTGTGTTTATATGAAGGCTGCTGCATGCTTAAACTTTCAGGAGTGACTCAACTGTCCAAAAGGTGCTCCTGTGGGTATTTATACATGGTGTAGTGAGGAGGAACTCCTCAGGCTGTGCCTTGGGGGGGAGGGGGGTGCAGAGGTGCACACTTACTCCTTAAAGACAGCCCTCCACAATCCACAAATCCTCCTCCTTATACAGTACACAAAACAAAACAAAAAAAAAACAACAACCTGAATGCAACGCAGTTAAGGCAACAAAAAAGTAAAAATCCCAAGCAGAGCCCAGTAGTAGGTTTCAGTCTCAGTCTCAGGCTCAAATGATCAAAAATACTCTGATAATGTTACGCAATAAAACACATGCAGACATGTAGATAACATATCTGGAGACTACAGGACTACAGTTTGTCTTAGACAACAGGTAAGACTGAAAAATATAATAGAGCACCTCTATTCTCCAGCTATCTGCACGATATCTTAGTAAAACCAGCATTAGCCTACGATATTAAAAAATAATAGACACTTTTGATGCCCACTGAGGAATTCTGTTTGTAACTGGGCCCTCTGCTGCTTTATGATAAAGCAGTAATGAACTGGTATGACTCTTTCACAAATGGGCTTTTCAACCAAAAAGACACACAAAGAAGCAAAAGATATGCAACTTCCACCTTAAAGACAGAGCTACAACTTCTTAAATCATCTTATCCATTTCATATTATTCTTTACTTTATTGTGAGTGAAAGAAATTACATTAATTTGTTTGCTCACATATCTCTTTTATAGTGAAAAAGAAAAAAAAGAGTAATAACGCGATGTAATAAAGCTTTAATATTATTTCATTATTATCCATTTATTTAATCCATTGATTTCACCTTGATATTCCAGTTCTTGATTTCTGATTCTATGAGTTATTCTTTCAATTTGTGTTGGTTTTAGCCAGCACCTTGTTATCTGTTTCATGGCTGCAATTATCTTGTATAGATAGTTGTCTATTTCTAATAATATCATAAAATAATATACTTTGCATCACATGCCTGTTAAATTGTCAATTCCAATCATTTTTGTAACATCAAGTAATAATACTTTGTTACAATACTGAAGTATTTTTTGGAAGTATTAGTCTTTCTTCAAAAAATGAAGCATTTTCATTACTTACTACACAATGAAATCTAAATTTGTTGGAAACAGACTTCAAACAAGCCGATACAAGCATGACATGCGATTACAAAAATAGTTTGGAAGCCACTTCTGTTTCAATATTCAGTCTAAACAAGTGTGATGTGGAAACCTGAAGCCTGCACTGATGTAGGCAGAAACCCTGAAAATAAATGTCATAATTCATTATCACATGCTTGCTGTTTTAGTAACAACATTTACTTCTACTTTCATTTTCAATGCTTAATTTAAACCAGACACTTAAGTACAAAAATATCAGCCACTTCAAGACTTGTATTCAAATCGTGTTCTAAAAAGTGACTTTAACTTTTACATCATTTTATACTTCATACATCACTGGTTTCAAACCCACAGATGAAACCTGTAGTTTGTCAAACTCACAGCATGTTTTAACTGCAGGAATTTACTGATAAGAAGAAGAAAAAAAGGGAAATGGCAGCATTGATATTAGTAATATCTGTGGTGAGAGGTTAAAAATAAAACTGTAGCACTGCTGGTATTTCTTCACAACAATAACAAACCATCATCGTGACAGCGTTGTGTGTGTATTATGTGTGTGTGTGTTACTAATGTAACTTCCTCACCTTCTTTGCTGAGCTTCACGGCTTCATC
The DNA here is from genome assembly GCA_030544235.1 of Lepturacanthus savala. Taxonomy (NCBI): domain Eukaryota; kingdom Metazoa; phylum Chordata; class Actinopteri; order Scombriformes; family Trichiuridae; genus Lepturacanthus; species Lepturacanthus savala. The sequence goes on from CM060474.1 coordinate 14,832,986, forward strand.
GAGGCAGTAAAGCTCTTTGTCGCTGTTCTCCAAGGACGAGTCTGCGTCTGAATGGACAGAAACAGCCACTTAGGAGCATTCACAACAAACTTTGGAGCCACGCGCCGTAGCCATGCTGGTCCGGGGGCTAGTGTGGGGTTAGCATTAGCTTGCTAGCGCCCGAGCTGGCTTCCTACATCAAGTGGAGCTGTCAAAGCTAACAAACTTACAGCTGGACAGTTGCGGGTGTTCCACCGCAACCGACTCCGCGCTGTAAGCGGTTAGCCGCGTCCGCTCGGCCTGCGGACGTCCGTTAAAGCGATATATTGACGTCGCGTTTCGCGGTGATATTTATTTGACAGTTACTTTGCTGCGCTTTGACAGACGCTGCATGGTGGTGGAGGAGCTCTACTCAACTCAATCACAGACAGTTGGAGCACGCACTTCCCGACAGTTTGTCCGCAGAAACAACAACGCTACCGACGTGTGAACTTACCGTCAACAAAACGTAATTTAGCCGCACTGACGAAGGAAGACCAAGGCTCGCACAGGAAGGTATCCGGACTTGGTATTTGGCGAGCCAGTGTCGCCATTGCTCTTCCTTCTTGTTGCTTTGCTGAGAGCCGTTTTCTCCTCTCTCTCTCTCTCTCTCTCTCTCTCTCTCGCTCGCTCTCTCTCCTTCGCACGCAGCAGCAGCAGCGAGCAGACAGAAAAACGAAAGAACGAGATATGCTGACGTCACCGTCGGGACGCTTCGGCTCGGTCCGGCTCCGGTCGGAGGGTTTGAGAGACAGACGGGGCGGCTACTCACGAGTTCAAGAGTTCAGCGTGCAGGTACGGCTCAAAGCCTCTTAACACAGGTTCTCACTGTAGGACGGTCACAAGGTCACATGACAGCACATTAGAAACGATTAGAAATTAACATGAACTAATCCTACTGAGTGTGTGTTTTTCCAAATTATTAGGAATTATTTCAAATCATTTATGTGCGTATTATTCATATTTTACTGGATATTTAAAGTAAGTATTATGATTGCCTTACTGCAGTCATTCATTATCATTATTAATCATCATCATGAGATCATGAATCATCATCACCATCATCAGATCCACCCATCAAAAAAGTGTACAAATGTGTTTGGGGAAAAAGGAACATTCATAATACTAATGAATTCATCTAGTTAAATATACTTATTTTACACTTCATAAAGGACACTTTAATCTTATATGATTAAAATGAAATTTCAGTATACTTATGATAGTGATTCAGAGTGTCAACACCATTGCTCAAAATTGTCTAAATAATTATAGGAAGTAGTTTTCTTATTATTATTATTATTTATGAAGTACATCCCAAGAGGTCAGGACACCGACAAAGAATGCTGATTTTCAGTTCAGTCTGAACCCGAGGGACCTTAAGCATCAACCTGTCACCTGAGCAGATTCGATGGACTTCCACTAAAACTACGAAGATGAATTATAGGAATGGAGCATTCCAGAAAAATGGCCTTAAAGGCAGGGACCAATTTTCGTCATGCCTCACTGCCAGGGATGATAAGCCCGCCTTCTCAAAAAAGTGCATGGTGGTGGCTACCATAACTATCACCTGCAACACGTATAATAGCAGAATGATAGGCGGGTCAAGGCACTTGAGAGTGAAGTGAGCAGCAGTCCTATAAAGCAAAGAATGACTGATTGATTCATTGATTACTTGATAGATAATATGATTGACCCTAGGCACAGAATCAGGATCATGACTTTTGTGTCCATGCAAATTGTCTTTGACTTACCTGAACAGAGACAGTCAGTAAAACACATTAAAAAGGTCACATTACACATTTAAATACAGTTCTATCATGTCTGTGTCTTAAATCTTAAATCTAGTTAAGAACACTGATGGTACCCGGGATGAAGGACAATATTATTATCGATTTATTTGGGCTGGAATCAGCACAAAAGGGAACGAAAGAATGCACATCCGAATGAGATGAGACTAGGTGCTAGACATAAAGTAAAAGTCAAGTCCACACACTAGAAATATGCCCCCATGAGTCTTTAATGGTCTACCAACAAGTGGTGCTGGACTCAGCACAAATCATAGCAGTATACCAGGCAGACACCCATACAGGGGATATATGCTGTCTATACGGTTGTGAAATATGGTGGAAATTTTCCCTTTTTTTCATATATATACAAATTAATAAAATGCGATGAACTCCTCCACCATGCTGTGATTCTTCATTGTGTGTCCTGAGGCTGAAAATATAAGGAATGGGCCCATGTTTGAGGTTTTTTTTTTAAAGAAGAAACATACCAGGTTATAAGGTTCAGTTGTACACATAGCAAAATTTTGCCAATAAGAGCATTAGATGGGGATTCTTGGGAAAACACGGCTATAGGCCTGTTTTAACACAGGTGTTATTCTATTTCAAGTGTCCTGAAATACCCTTTTCACAGGTTAAGACATTTTTAACGTCATACCCAACATACGTCATTCCTGACATGAGTCATCGATGAATTCCAGCTATAGCCCATGGGCAGGTTTCTGGAACCTTCACATTGTGCATACTGGCTGCCTTACAGGGACTCGTAAATGAAAGACAGCCACCATTAATGTTATTAGTAACACCTGTGCTTTTCCTGCTATGTCAAGTCATAATGTATTCTGGCAGCTAAAAAAAAAAGCATCCAGCCAACATTCTTTAATTCTATGATTTCGAGCTGTGAGTTCTCTTACTGTTACATGTCAAAGATAGTGACAGGTGACCAGCGGGGACTGTTCAAACTTTCGTCCAGACATTTTATAAGTGATTTAATTGGGAAAGTACATTCTCCGAGGTCTGAGTAGGTCAAGCCCGTGGCACTACATCGACCTCTTGTGGCTGAAATAAGAACTTGCATTTGTGGGAAAATTCAGACTAGATGGCGTTAGGGCTACTTTTGAAGAAACTTGAAGTAAACCACAACGCCTCTCCTCTCAGATAATATGGAAGCAAGTGGTCTGGTTACTCTACGTAATGCACCGCAGCAGTTAAATTGTACAATTGCATGCATCTTTACCTCATCTTTAAATTAAATACCTAAGAGAACCTTAAGGCGATTCTGAAAAGCAGGTACAGATAATCACTGCAAACCAAGGAAATGCTTCCAGAATCCGAGCGGGATTAAGCACTCTCTACCTCACCCACACTCACTTAAACGTCCCACTTGATGGCGTAAAAGTTACTGCCTGGTGTTAGAAAAGCTGTATAGACCTAATGAATCTAATAGCATGAATTCCTCGGATCACATGACACAAGCATGCGAGTTTCCTTTTTAGCTGAATCAAAATGAGAGCGAGAGTCAGAGGAGGGCGGAGAGATGTAACACAAAGGAAATGACAGCCTTAAGTGAGGGAAAGGAAATGACCTTGATTAGTTTATGCTTGCGTGTCTAATCAGGTCAAATCCATATATGTGCACGCACACATCAGTCCATACACAGGTCATTATCATTTGTGGTTGAACGCAATGCTTCCTGTCTTGCGTATACTACACACACACACCAGTTATCTATTCCCCATCTCTCTCGCTCTCTCTTTCTGTCACTCTTGTTTATTTATTTCCCACCAGATTTGGTGACACCAGACCAGTTGGATCCACTCAGTGCTAGAATTCTGTGTATTCCAGACTTCAGATGTTTAAAACCTGCTAATACAAAATGTATGTACAGTACATGTAACCACACACAAACAGGGAAATCACCAAAGAGATTGATGAAAAAAATATCATTCATTTTTATTGCAAAAACCAAAAAAAAAAAAAGAAAATAAAGGCACATTGAAATTCTGCATGTCACAGAGTCTCTTTGAATGAGACGGTTTGGCAGGTTAAATGCATAGGAATCACTGACAAAGCTAAAGCTGGTTGGATGATGATTACAAGAGTGCAGGAGCATAACCAGTACACCCCGCATGCTTGTTGATTCATTTAACTTTGTCCTTGGGTAAAGTTAAATGAATTCACATCAACCCACTGACATTTTTACAATATCAAAAAGGCAACAGACATAACAAATAAAACAAAATCGGGAATTTCTTTAACTAACTGTCTACATCCTATCTACTGAAATTAAAAAGGTAAAACAACAAAACAATTAATTTAATATCACATGGAGACATTTAAGAGCTTAATGTGGAAGAAAAGAATAGAGCTTTGGTAGAATGCAGTATTTAATGGTAATGGGGAAAACATGTAAATAAGTTGCTAATACATTCAACATGATAACAAAAAAAAGTTTTTTATTCTAACAAAAAAAAAAAAGAAAGAATAAAGGGACACAATCGTGGAAGGACTCAACCTTCAGTTGGTACCTTTAGTAGAAAGAAACGAATCAAATCAAAGCCTGAAATGAACAGATTTCAAACTGTGGCTGCATTCATGCAGCAAGATTTTCCTGAACTAGTTAAGGAGCCAACTCTCAATCAAGTATTCTTTATAAATCCACACATGCACAGTGCTTTGAGTGACATCATAAAAGCATATTAAGTACTGTATGAAGGCAGGACGTATAAACTAGGGACATCCTCCTGATATTTGCGTTATAGCTCATTTTACAAAGTCTGATGTGTCTTGAAACTAAAAAAAATCTTTCACTAGCTTGTCGGCTGCTTCATCTACATGTCATCCTGGCTGCTAGTTGATATAAAATATGCATCTTACTGAGTCAACAATAAGGCCTTCATCGGCCATTGACAGACAGGAGGAAAATACTAATGGTATCATTTTTTTTTGCCACTAGGGGGCAAACGGAGCAATTGTGAGACAGTCAGTGAATGAATGAATTAATATTTAAGTGCTTAAAGAAACTCTTTTAATCTAAAATAATACAAAATGTGCACCAAGTCCACACATTTAAGACATATGCAAATGTATGGCTCAATTTTAAGGCCAATATCAAATGCAATATACTGTAGCCTCTGTAAATTACAGTACTATGAAGGTGATTTTTTTTATTTTTTTGGATATGGTACCGATAGTGCACTACAGACAACATTATCTCTCTGTCAGTTTTACCTCTTGTGCTCTTGTGTTTTATGATACAGACAAAAAGATGAGCTCAAACTACTTTTACATTCATCTGCATATAATTTAGCAATCAAATCCAACCACTAGCCTAAAATAGCAGCAGGGAAGCAAGAGATGTTTTTTCATGTCACTCCTATGATCTGTACGTCCGTCTCCCTGCTTACTAAAGCAAACCATCTTAGTGTTGTAAGAAAGGACAAATAAAGGCTTTGGCATTGCATTGCTGTTGTGCTGCAGTATACGCGGAGCAGGTAAAAATAAAAGCTGATCTATGCGTGAAATATTAGATGCGATGCCGCCTTCTCCTCACATTACCTTCCCTGCAGGGTTGCTTTCACCCTCATTTTTGGAGTAATTTAGATTCAGATCTGTTTTAATAGAAAAATTTGTCATTTTGATGCCAATTCAATTCTCCTCAACTAGTAGAATTGTAGGATAGAAACTACTACTGTGCTGGAAAGGTCCAGATCTAAGACAACAGATCGACCAATTTATCCTTAACCTCATTGTCTATACAGGGGTTTGTGCGTGTGTGTGTGTGTAGGTGTGTGTGTCTGTGCGTTAAACTGTGGCTGATCCTGAATCTGTGTGTGTGACCTCTGTGTTTGTGGGTATTTGTGTGTGAATGTGTGTTAGATGGGTTCAGCGACCTGTTGCCGTCCAGGGTGGGAAGAGAATTTCTGAGAGTGCCAGCGGGTCTCCTTGTACACAAACCAGGCGTTACCCGCCCACACGAACATGTTGAGGTAGCCAAACACCTGGAAGAATAAGAACAGGAAAACAAAATGTATATTTAACCTGTTAAAACCCTAAACCCCCTGATATGGGGACAGCGCTGATTCATATATTACATAAGAAAACCTCAGCTCCAGCACTAAATAAAGTATTTTTATCTGTAGTAAAACATAATGTTTCTGTTACACCAGCAATATATATCCTCAACATCCACATCATCAATACAATAAGAATATAGTTTAATATAATATTAGTAGCAAAGCTGAAATTAAGCACTATTATGATATTTAATTTAGAGCTGTTTGATTATTTAATTGGGTTGTTTATAATCTCCTTTATCTTATAGCATATAGAATATATTCATGATCTGTAATAAACCTCTGTGATTTCTATGACTGTAGAAAATGGACAAATAATTGATCTTTGAACTCTTATGACAATAAAAGACTTGTATTCTATTCTTATCAAACATTGAACTTTGTATTGCAGATCATTTAGCTTATTTCAAGGTTTTTTTTTGTCTGATTTGGGTCAGTTTGGTCTTGTTTTAAGTTTTAAATAGCATATTTTTATCTGTAGTAAAACAACATTTTAGTTGGTTTTTTTGCAATATTCTAATAATATTTGGTTTGGTTGTAGAGATATTCCATATATATTGTCATTTATAGCAGGAAAGCTGAAAAATAGGCTTGGGGCTTAAGTTAAATAATACAAAAATCTGCCCTTAAAATCAAAAAGGAAACATTTCCGATTGTGGACTCACACCGTGGCCACATTTGTGTCCATTCCATCTAATTTGCTTTAGACTTGTGACTCAGCAAATACTGAGCAGAGAGAAGAATGAAAGTGTTGCTGCTCAGTGTCTCATGACTGTGAGTCAGACTGCATGACGTTTATGATGCAGTGGGACAATACCAGAACCAGTGACTCAGTATTTCAACCCATCAAATTCCTAGAATAGAACCAAACAGACACAATCATACGCATTTCAGTGAAAATTAATGAATCCTCGCCGCTTCTCCTCACCACCGAGATGTTGAGCGTCCGCATGTTGGCGAACTCCGTGACCTCGCAGGTGACGTTGCCCCCCTTGCAGAGCGCCAGCGTGGCGCCGATGCCCTCTGTGTCGGTGGCGTACTTCACGTTCTGCAGGCCCTTCGCCCAGGCGGACGAACACACCAGCCACAGGAACACCAGGGACGCCGTGATCAGGAAATCCTGGAATCCAGAGCAGCCATGTGAGGAATTTCATGTCTGATACCGTATATTACATATATTTCAGGATGTGATTTAAGGTTGGATCGATACTCACAAAAATGGGCCCAAAGTCGGAGTCCTTGTAGACGTGCATGTAGCCCAGGTAAACCAGCAGAGCTAGCATGCAATACAGGAAACAGATGACGGCCACGCCCACGAAGAACTCCGACGCGGAGGCCGAGTCTCCCACCATGTGTGTCGTAGTGACGGAGTGGTTACAAAGAGTGGTGTTTCCATCAACCAGCGGGACCTGGCTTAACCTGACCACAACACAATATGGAGGGGTAAAATAACCATTCATTATATATATACATATATTCTATAACTGGTTATTCCTTATTAGGGTAGCAGGGGTCTGCTGGATTACAGCGCATTACAAGCGAGAGGCACGGATACACCCCAGATGGTTTACAGCCTATCGTGGAGCACACACACCATTCACTCACATACTCACACCTACGGGCAATTTAGAGTCTCCAATTAACCTCAGCATGTTTTTGGACTGTGGGAGGAAGCCGGAGTACCTGGAGAAAACCCACGTAGACACGGGGAGAACATGCAAACACAGAAAGGTCTCAGACCGTTCAAAAGTTTGGGATCACCCAGACAATTTGGTGTTTTCAATGAAAAATCACAATTTTATTTACCACCATGAGTTGAAAAATGAATAGAAAATATAGTCAAGACCTTGACGAGGTTAGAAATATTTTTTTTTCCCTTCAAAGCTTTCATCTAAGGGAGGTATAGCTTCTATAAACAGCTAACACTGGACACTGGACCAGAACACTGGACTGATAGTTGCTGGAAATGCGCCTCTATACACCTTTGTAGATATTGCACTAAAATCCAGACATTTGCAGCTAGAATAGTCATTTACCACATTAGCAATGTATAGAGTGTGTTTCTGATTAGGTAAAAGTTATATTCATTGAAAAAAACAGTGCTTTTCTTTCACAAATAAGGAAATTTCAAAGTGACCCCCATGCCCAGTGCTGTAAATCACCAAAAACCCTGTTGGAATTCTCACCTAAACGGGTAGTGAAAGTTGGCACTGAGTGTTTCGTTGCTGCCATCGCCACAGAACAGAGATATGATGTTGGTGCCTGAGAATCCGCCACAGCTTCCAAAAGCAAATATGGCCGTGAGCTGTTTGGAGAGACAAAAAGAGGGGAGAGATAAGGAGCTTTGTTTAAACAGGAAGGCCGAATTTATGAAATTTTCTTTCCAATAAACCTGTGATGCAAAAAAAAGAACATTTTACAGTGACTGAAAACAATAACCTTAGCAGTAAAGAGCCCGAGTGATCAACTGATGCTAGCCAGCTAAAGACTATACCTTCTCAAGGTCTTTTTTTAAATTTATAGATCGGGAACATTTCCAAGGATTTTATGAATCCTGAATAATGGGTTAACAACCTGTTCTTTGAGAAGCTAGAGACCGGAGATGTTAAACTATAATGAGTGGATATTTGGTTCTTAAAAGCACAAATAAATCTTGTTAGGGATATGACAACTTCAAATCAAACCCAGGAAAGGTGTACAATATGGGCTCCTTAAGATAAAAGCGAATCTAATGAAATATAATACAATAAAATAGAGTTTGCAGAGTGGCTTCTCTAATTCTGCCATTCAGCTATTGAATGTTTTCTTGCAGGGGCAGAAAAACATCTGATTCAGTGTGTAGGCCATGTGACGTTAATACTCTCCTTAAAACCAACATAGGCTGAATTCTTTGGGTCAGCGTGGCTGCGACTAAACTTAACCCTCACGCTGCAGTGGGTCAAACACTCACAATATCATCTGATGGATATTTACCGCAATGACTTCAAAGAAATAAAGAGCATCTGGCGTGAAAAGATGCTGCAAAGTTTGCAATGTTCTGAAGAGAGGATTGAAGTTGTCAACACTCCAGAATGCTTCATATCAACATGTCATAAACCTTTCAGTAGAACAGACTGCTGCAGTAAAGAATGACACTAACTCAGATGCCAAGTGTTTCGACATGTGGGCTATGAAACTGTACTCAAAGAAGTGGCTGGGATCCTCTAAACCTTAAAGGAGAGGTTAGGAAGGTAGAAAAACAGCTCGCCTGGCTCCGTCAATGTAATCAAATCTGCCTAGCAACACCTCTAAAGATTGACATATACACATAGATGAGAAAGAACAGGTCAGTGAGTCGTTCGGCTGATTTTAATGAGTGTGAATGGGTGGAATTGGGTGGAGACTGTATATTTGTGACATCACAACTTCACCCCAGGTTTGTTTAAAGGCACAGTTTATGAGTATGTGCGTATGTGTGTTATATTTCCTTGTGGACCTTGTGTGCAAATAGAACAATTTGTGATCTTTAGAGGTGTTGCTAGGCAGATTTTAGTTACATCGACAGAGCCAGATCTGTCTGAATCGGGTTGAGACTGTATATTTGTGACATCACAACTTCACTCCTTTAAAAGGTACAGTTTATGAGTATGTGCCGTGTGCATTTCTTTGTGGGTCGAGTGTTTTGAAACATATATAGAACACCTAGACCTCCTTATATTTCAAAATCAATTAAAATGTCACTTTCTGTGATATGTGGTGGTAAAGATACTGATAAAACAATCAGTGAGCAGATGATTTAGAAGATCTGTTGTTGGAGATTTAAAAATTGCCTTTATTCTTCTGTGCACAGAGGATCAGTCCAGTCAGTTGCTGAAGATGAACAGAGATAAAGCAGACAGGACTTAAGTACTCTTATCTTAACTAGTCTAGCAGTTTATACTACAATTTCAACTTCATCATCACTACACAGAGAGACACTACTGATCACTTCCCTGAACCCAGATGTGGATCCCATCACACGACAAAGGCTGTGATCTTTCATTCAAATCTCACTCACATTGAAAATAGTTTATAGTCACACACACACTCAAAGTAAACACAACAGGGCAGCTCAACTTTTAGTTTTAAAGGTTCACACCACAAGACCCACATGTGTGCACAAACACACTCACATACTGTACCATTTACACACAGACACCCACACACACCTAGAGGCCTTACCCCAGATGTTTCACCAGATGTCACTGGCTGCCACTTCCTGTTTTTCTGGCGAGAAACGACAGTAAGCTGCTTTGCTCTCACTCTTGTTTCACTGCCTGTCTAGCACGTCCGCTGTGAGGTCAGGGAGCCACAGCATGAACAACTCCAATAAAACTGCATGGATCCAACATGCACATTTTAAACTGATCATGAATCATAGTGTCCAACACTTGTTTAATCAGGCTTCCAATACAAATATACGCGATGGGAGTTATGCTAGAGGTTTATGTGGTTAGCTTCTGATAAAGACCTGTAATCTCTGGCTTTAGGCTGTAAAAAAGACAAATATCCTCATCCATCTGAAATTTAACAACCAGAATATGCAGCCGTGTTGCCTCCAGTTCTTACACAGAGGTCATTGAGTCTGGGTCAGTCTGACCAAACCAAAAATGCCTGACGGGTTTGTGACAAGTTGCCACTAAGTTTCCTTCAGAAGCCCAGAAAAGCAGAAAAGCCTGGCTCGCCCTCCACAAAGAGTAAAAAAAAAAGCTTGATCATCACAATCCGGCATGTCGAGTGAAGGAGGCAGCCCCGTAGCGTCTGTTACACCGAAGGCCTCCTTCCTGTTTAAGATAATATCTCTGGAGGTATGAATGTTCGGGCCAAACCACTCTGAGTGCCAAGTAAACAGCTTTTTCATTAGGATCGCTCAGAAATGTACAGGCTGGACGGACATGGGATGAAAACGGAGGTCTGGTGTGGGGGCGGTGAACCATTCAGTCAGATTCTATCCTTAACCTCTAAAGTAAACTTTACACTGACAAGTTTCGCTTATTATCTGGGTTACGGTGAAGATTATATTCAAATATTTGTAACTGAAAAGTGCAGTTATTTAAAAAAAATACATCGATATTATAATATGATATATATCTATGTCATACTCTGTATATAATGTGCTAATCATTTCTTTGTCTAATCGATTAATCATAAAAAAAATGCATATTGATAATTTTTGTTGTGTGATCAATAGTCCAAAGCCCAAAATGATTCAGTTCACTATCACCTATGACGAAGAAAAGCGTTGAATCTGCACATTTTTGAGCAGCTCATTTCTGACATTCCATCGATTAATCAATTAATCGTCGCGTCTGGAGAATTAAATGAGCAGATAACGTTAACAATGTCATCCGGGCCCTTGTTAATGACAAAATATGTTGTGTTAAATACGTGTTACATAAGGCCAACACAGTCATACACACACACACACTCACGCAGAGCCTTGTCCTGAGTCAGATGAATGGGTGTTTGTGTTGCTCTATAGCGCTGGATGTGCATATGTGTGTGTGTGTGTGTGTGTGTGTGTGTGTGTGTGTGTGTGTGCATTATGAGAAAATAGAACAGCTGAGATAAAGTGTAGCTGAGTTGCATTACCCACACTGGATTCCTCTGACCCAGTTATGTAGAGCAGAACTGATTACTTGACTTCCAGTGGGAAACTGTTGCATGTTCTCTCATGACAGACAAAGTGTAAGTGTGTGTGTGTGTGTGTGAGAGAGAGAGTGTGTTTGTGTGTGTGTGTGTGTGTGTTCCTCTGATCAGTTATTCAGGGGTAAATTATTAGTGAAAGATGCATTAATCTATAACTATATGTCGTTTGAAGGGCAGGCCCATGCACAACTTTTTTTTGGTGCCCAACCGAATTCAATCTGTGCACATTAAACCTCTAAAATCAGTGTTTGAGTCGTAAATAGAGACAAGATGAATGAAAAAAAATATATTTGAAAGCAAATCCAAAATTTGTCATATATTTGCAAGTTAATTTTGCACAAAGCTGTAAGCTGCAGATGCATAAAAGCATTAGAGAAACCTGATGTGTCCTTTGCATTAATGTGAGATTGATTTGAATATCTGTGGGCTTTTATAACACTTCATTTTCCATCAAATGCACATAAATTATGATGATTTAAGCGACTTTTCCTGAAGGAATGTGATGAAAATCGCCTGGGAAAACTGAGGAGAGAAAAAAAGGAGCAAAAGAAAAGAAGTGAACCTCCCTGTCCTCTGGTTATAACTCACACACAGACATATATATATATAAATACACCTAGAAATGTAACTTACCCACTCCACCAGCTTGACGAAGCCCAGCGGCTCCTTCAGCGGCGACAAGTTCAGCCGAAATCCAGTCATCATGGTTTTCCTTGATCCAAAAAAATCTTTATCCAGTTGTTCCTAAGCTGTGGATGTTGGTCCAACAGGGAGGAAAAAAGGGGGAGTTTTTTTTTTCTTTTGACAGAATGACGTGTTTCACTGCCGACACTGCAAAAAAACGACCCGATTAAGGTCTTTTAAGCGAGCGTCCCGGTCTAAATTTATACCAAATGAAGTGAAAATAACCACCGAGGGAGGTGAAATCACTCCGCCTAATGGAAATACGGCTTCAGAACTTCCCACAACGAACGTTAACTTGATAAAAAATGAGGAGGACTTGGATATTTTTTGCAGTGTAGCTTGCAAAACTCCGCTCGGTTGGTGATGCGCATCATACGCAGGCGATACGGCGGATAAAGCGCGTAAAAGTGTGCCAAATTGCGCTTTGCGTCTCAATGAGAAGCGTCATGTATATTTGGTTACAGGAAAGAAGCGTTACCTTATCCAATTGTTTTTTTTTTCCCTTTACTGGACTGGATTAGTCTATTACTAAATATTAAAGTAGCATGCAGCTACTTTATAAGTATCTGATCGCCCTAAAAAGCACGTGCACAGAAGCGGATCGAGGTCTGGACGTTAGTTGGAGAGTTAGAGAGAAGCCGAAGCATCGGAAGTGTCCTGCAGGGAGGTTTCACTGGATCGGTCCCGCCGCCTCCCTGCTCAAGCTGCAGTTACCGTGTGACGCCTCTGTGCTGCCGACAGGGTCATATGACTTATCCAGAGAAAACCACATCCTCTCAAAAATTCTTTCAACACAGAAAAAGAAAAGAGGTTTACCTCCGAGACTTACTGCGGCCTTTGCCCCCAAAAGTCAAGATTTCCACGTCACAGATGGGTCTGCAGGAAGTTAAATTATCCTTACTGCACAGGAATGACAGCAATCCCTATTAAACAAGTTAGTTATCTTGCATATGCAAATGTTTAGTCAACATGAGGAATGGTTTAGGATGTTTTAGGCCTCTGTTGTAAGAATTTTGAGCATTTATTAAATTTTAATATCAATTAAAAAAAAAATCAAGTCTCTCGTAAGATCCCAAAAGTGAAATACTGAAGAAAAAACTGACTTTGTGGAGTTTAATGTTCAAACAGCAAGCAGACTCAGATTTTAGGGGCTGCAAAAGTGTTGAAATAGGTTCAATAAAACAAAAAAGGACTGTTTTAAATGATATAACCTGCATTTTCTTCATTCAAAATGTGTTTCAGAAACATGGTATTGTCTGTAAAACTGTTAAATGGTTCTGTGGCTCTGTAATGTGGTACTAAATACTTAACTTTCACTTTAATTAACTTCTAATTTAACCTAAATGTGAAACAAACAAGCTTAAAAAATATTAAACTTATAATTCATATGCACGTTCCTATAATTTGTACCAAATTGCAAACGATTACAGACCCGTAAAAAAACATGTTACGTCTAAAAAAACACCAGATAAAAGGTTAATACGGAACAAGTGAAATAACATTCTGAAACCACGTTGGGGAAAAATGAATCGAACATTTCAAACTGACAGGGTGGCATCTTTAATTAATGTATTGTTGACAATATAGCAAGTTAGGTTAGTTAAAATATCAGTTGTGTTGGGAGAGAATTTGGGACAACCAACATATACATACAAGTAAAACATCAACAACATGAAGGAAAAAAAAAATTCACAAACACATTTTCATCCATCGCACATGTGACACACCCACACACACACACACACACACACACACACACACACTAACAGAAGCTAAAGGCTTGACAGTCAAAAAAACAAACAAAATAAACAGTCATACTGCCAATGCAATCAAGCAGTTTTGGATATTCTTTCTTATGTTGGTACAAAAATGGTGGTTTTGACAAAAATAATAATATTTAGTGTGGACGTCTCCCTAACCTGCTCCCTCTCTGCTTTCAGTCAAACTAGTTGCCATATGTACAGGTGAGAAGGAAGGCAGTATGGCCGCATCGCTTGTAAGTAAAGGATATTTACTGCAATATTTCTGGCTTTTTTGTTTTGTTTTTTTTTAATCTCGCCTTTGTCGTACAAAATAATATTTCTCTGAGGTAAGAACAGAGACAGTATCAAAATAGTAAAATCTAAATTTTACTAAAATGCACCCCCGGAAATCGGAAAAAAAAAAAAAAAATGAAAAGCCAAACCGTGTCCGAAACAATCCGAGAACAAATGATTTTAAACAGCGACAGTTGCAAAAAACAGAAGGGGGAGCAGGGGAAGAGGAAGAATAGTGTGACATTGTTTGGTTTTTGGAGGGATCGGAACCAGAAGCGAGGGACGGGAGTTAGTGATGTCACAGGTTGCAATGACGGTGCATTAAGCAGTTTAATATCTGAAAAAACACTGAGCAGGCAGATCAAACTTCTTTCGTAAAAGACCCGGGCTTGAGGAAAATGCCAACACTAACAAAGTCCATCAGCGGTGACCGATTTGAGCCGAAAATGTCCGATTAAGGAGTTCTGATTATTGATCATCAGACTTTTCTCCACGATCTTGAGAAAACAGGTCAAAAACAAGCTTGATTACAAAAAAAGCTGCTTGTGATCTTGAGATAATGGGAAAAAATGCTGTTTTCTGCTTCCGTTCAACTGAGACTGATTCATTTTGCAAGTAGTGGACAAATTAAAAGTTTGACCTGATGATGGCGCTAGTGTAAAAGTGCTGGACAAATAGATCACTTCCCTTATTCTATTCATCCTAAGGGAGGCATGAATGGCAGTTCCAAATTCTTGCAGAAGAGGTCTTGGTAGTTCAGAATTCTTCTTTTTTTTTACCAAAAGCCACAAATGTAAGCCACATGGTTATCTGCTAATGCTCTTAACAAAACGTTTGATTCCTGTGACGCCACCAGCTCAGAACCCTTCATTAAATCTCTCCCGGCTCGGCAACAGAAAACATCCCTTCTCTCTGAAAAGGCCAGCTCAGCAACGCTCAACACATCTGGAAACAGGATTGACAAGCGAGATGCTCCGAAAGGGAAAATAATTCAATTTTTAAAAAAAGGCATAATCATCATGATCCCATTTATACTTGGGTGATAGATTCTAACACTAATTATTATTTTTTATTTTATTTTTCCCAAAAGCATCTCTGTTGAAAGTTTCTCTGCGTTTTGGGACGAGTTAAGGCAGTGATACCGATTGAAACTGTGCTCCGCCGACTGCCAAAGCAGGACTGGATTTTTAGCAGGAACAGGTTGCTGTCGGGAAATATTCCTAATGCAGAGTCTCACTTTTCTGCCTCTTTCTATTGTTGCTCAGGCAAAACGCGGCGTCTGTCACTAAACTGCGTTTCCCTCCCCCGAATAAGAAAAAAAAAAGGCTAAGTAAAGTAAAAAGAGTAGTTTTTCTATTCCCCCGATCAACAAGTACTTTTTGCATAAAGGAATTCTACATGATCCTTTAAAAGGAAGAAAATATCAGCACACACACACGCAGATCCAATCAAACACACACACACACACACATCAGAACCGACATTTAACATACATTTCAGTCCAGGAGCCACATATGTAATCTTTCATAAACACATAGATAGATCATCTTCATTCCAGTGAAGATAATTTCTGTGATGTATTTTTTTTTTCCTTTTTTTTTTTTTGTTTTTACATCAAGTCTTGGTCTTATACAGCAAAGACTGGTTTCCAGAGCATTCGACACCATGAAGACCCAAACCAAAGATCTGGACTCTTCCTAGTCCATTAGAAAAAAAATGTACTGTCAATTTAATTCCTGTAGTTTTGTAAAGATTCGGGGGCTTCTCCAGGTCTCAGAAACTATTCCCGGAGCTTTACACATTGATTCGACAATGGCATGTACAATATTTATGATTCTGTGGTTATGGTTGGATTGTGGTTTGAGCATTTATGATGTGAACGCTCTGTGGGAAGCATAATGGCGAGCAGATGATCATTTCTATACCTTTACAGATGCACCAATAACATTATTTTGTACAAAATATTCAGGTAGTACTTGATACATTTTGGCCTCTTATAATTTTGGCCGGAGCTACTGATTAAAAAGCAGGAGAGCTGGAAAAAAAAAAAAACCTTCATCACACATTATTCTGGTAAAATACATAGTTAAATCGAGTGTTCATCATTTTCGGTTTTAAAGTAGAAGCAAACACAGTATTGGCCGTCAATGTTATCGGTGCATCGCTATATACCATGATCATCTTTTTCCTTCCTTTACATAAAAGACAAAGCTAAGTAGATTCAGACATATAGTTTTTTTTTTCTAAACACTTCTGTACACAATACACGGGGCACGGTCGTTGGTGTGGGTGTGGCGTCATTATTTCTCTCGTTTTGTCTTTCTTTCACGCTTTTGACTCGCCATGATTTCACTCTTGCCTGTTAAAAGTGCCCAGAAACTCCTCCGGAGACAATCATCTTGTTTTTTTTTTTTTTCGTTTGTGTGTGTTGGCATGAAAAAGTTTGCAGACACATTGCCTATCAGCAGCCAATCACATTCCCACTTTTTGCAATATGTCCCGCCTTATCAGTGCAACATGCCGTAGCAGGAAGGGCTGGGCAGCAGAGAAGATGTGAACTCATGGTTCATCGTCACGACTGAAACTTCTCTCCTACACGCCGGTCGCTCCTGTTGCTTAATGCACATCTCACATTTCTTCTTTCTCTTTTTTCAAACTCATTGGGTTGTTAACGGTTCAGAGGCGCGTGACTTTCCGAATCTCTCGTTCCCCGCTCCCTTGGAGAACTCTGATCGGAGGGTGAATTTCTGTGAATTTTTAAATTTTAGGAACATTTTGTTTTAAGGGGAATTCTCTGGCATCGGGGTGTGGGGGTTTATTAGAAGTGCGCGTTACCTCCATATTGTGAGGTGACGTCGGAGGCCAAAAGGTGAAGGGTTCGGGGGCTGGGAGGAAGGGAGGGAGGTTTGGGGTAGTTTGGAGGTTAGGGGGTTCGGTAGCGCTGCCCTTCAGTGCAGCAACTCCTCAAGCTCATTCTCTTTGAGCTTAGCATTGTCTCTGACTTCGTCGAATGTGTATGTTTTCACAATCTTCCCGTTCTGAAAGACTGTGTGCAACAGGTCCTGGAGATGAACAGGGAAAAAAAAAAGGTTAGGGTGACTATGGAGAAAAGGGAGTACAAACGAGTAAATTGAAGAGAAACCATGTGATGGTGAGTGTTGAGCTAGTTGATTCCTCAGCGGTAAGGTATTCGTGCACAGTAACTCACCACGCCGTACTCCTCCAGGTCGCCCTTGCCCTCCTCCAGGGTGACAAAGTCTCCGCTCTGAGTCCGGTGCAGAGACAGGCGGCCTTTCTTTGACCTCTTATTGGGGTCTGCCACTGGATCCTTGAACACATTCACCTGAACAACAGCACACAAAACAGCATCTCAATTAAACACAGGAATTAAAAAATAGAAGATTCAGATAAAGAGCTGTTGTGAAGAGTCATCTAAAGATATGTCAGCAAATAAACATTTCATTTAAAGGTTAAAAAAAAAAAGCATGGTTTACATTCCATTAAAACCCTTCAGTCCTCACCCCCAGGCCGTTAGTGACCACGTAGCTGCATTTGAAGGAGCAGTTGAGCAGATCTCTGGTCAGTTTCTGCAGCAGAGCCCCTCCAGAGCCAAAGGCGATGTTCTCAATGGACCACTTATGTTGCTTCATACCTTCCACTATCTGTGGATTAACACACAGTCAAAAAAAAAGAAAAAACATCTAGTCTCCTGATGAACTGCTGTGTTTTGTGTGTCTGTACCTCTTGCAGTGTGTTAATATCCACTCCATCTCCTTGTATGACTCTGATGTAAGGTGGGAGCACCTTAAATCCTTTGGAGTTCTCCTCTGGAACAAACTTCTTACCCAGGATCTCCAAAACCTGACAGAAGTCAAAGAAAATAGGAAGAGATGACAAATGGTCATTGCACGATTCATATGCGAGTGTCCTGTCTTTGATTTAAGATCCTTGACGCACCTTTAAAACCGTATCCAGCGGGTTTCCTGAGTCTGGTCGGACGACCAGTGGGGCGTCAGGGCTGCGTATCTCTATCAACCCCCGGAGGTCTTCACCCCAGATCTTCTCACAGGCGTTGTAGATGTCATAGCTGTCGCTGACTATGGATACGGGCACGTTGGGAAACTGCTTGATGATGTGCTCAAAGGCGTCTTTCTCATGGTCCTTCCCCCATGCTGTGATGGTGCTGTGGAGACAGCGTCGCATGAATTCAGATCATTGCTCTTCCTGTGTGATTGATCAGCAATCTAACGCGTTGGAGACAGCTCCTTTGGTTTTAGAAACTAATTAAAAATGCACTTGGAGAGTGCAGACATCCGCCAAGGATACGGCCGAGATATCACCACCAGGTGGACCTAAACGACCCCCATTTTACCAAACAACAGAAATCTCAAAGTGATCCAGAGACCAGGATTCCTTCTGGATCATTACCAAAATTTAATCATCTGTTTTTGGTACCATTCCTGACATTCGCTGAAAGTTTGACGAAAATCTGTCCAGACATTTTTAAATTATCTTGTAACAAACAGACAGACAGGGAAATGTAAGCAAAATATAACCTCCTTGGCGGAGGTAATAAACAGCTGACTCCAAACATGGAGAATGTCAACAGCATGAATATAGATAGAAGGAAGAAAAAAAAATCAAAAAAGAGATTCAGAAACATTGATGAGACCTTAAGGTTAATTAGTTCCAAAGGAAGCCATTGAAAGCAGAGGAGGAACTGAGCAGGTAAAAGTATTTGCACAATATAAGCCAAGGAACAGCTGGAGACAGGCCCCAAGACATCCATTAAACTGCAATTCCACAAACTGTCCAGAAGAGGACAGTGGTCCCCAGGTTTTAGTCTTGGATGAAACCAGCTTTGGGGCAAATTTACTTTTTAAGGGCTAAAATAAAGTTTGTTTTACCCTCGTTAGATACCATATATATAAGTGAGATATAATGATTTCTACTCATCTTTCCACCCTAAAGATACGTTGTGGTTTATTTGTGCCACTACCCAGTACGAACAACGTACCTGGAGTTTTGTCTCGGTGTTCATTGGAAATACCATCTACTAAAGAAATAGGCCTTGTTAAACCTTTCCACAGCCTATACAGAGTCAAGAATTGTCTATCAAAATGAAATCAAACTCAAAAGATGGTGTGTTTGAATACCATTTAATACCATTAAGAAACCTGGTCTGAATTCTTCTGATC
Organism: Lepturacanthus savala; assembly: GCA_030544235.1. NCBI lineage: Eukaryota > Metazoa > Chordata > Actinopteri > Scombriformes > Trichiuridae > Lepturacanthus > Lepturacanthus savala. Next base: position 14,852,449 of record CM060474.1, read on the forward strand.
TAGGAGTTACATTGTAGATTTGTTTACTTACTACCCTGTTTTTAATTTCAACATTACCATCTGTACATTCATTTGTAAAAGAGTTTATTGTTCTTCAGAGGACATTTCTGTAATAGAAAAAGTGTAACATAAACACAGGAAGAGACTTAAAAGTTTTGCACACAAGCTTTGAAGGTGACACACCACTGCTCTATGACGACTTCCCTCCCTTTCCTCTAAATCACAATCTAAGTGGAATTTCACTGTGACTCCTCCCCTCGGAGGTAAAGACCAAACACATTTTAGGAGGGGGCCCTTACATAACTGTTGCTATGACGACCACTGCCACATCCCACAATGCACTGCAAGGGAAAGAAGGGTGCGCTGGAGCAGCAGTAACTGCCCTGGTGGCAAGGAAGAGGTGACTGTGTGCATGAGAGCGAAACAGGAACTGTGTGTGTGTGTGTGTGTGTGTGTGTGTAGGATAAATTAATCAGTGCCATAAAACAACGCCAGGGACATGCAAGGGACATGCGCATCAGGGCAGCAGCCAATCAAACATCTTCACCTCTAGCCGATCACAGCTCCATGAAACTGACATAGATGAAGCACATGAAGAATGTGACCTCATCAGGGGAGAAAGATCACGTCGATCCTGGCCAAATGGTGGGTACGGTTTTGTTGAACTTCAAAAGTTTACTCTCAGACATGGCTCTTAGCTAGAGTGTGGATGATGTTACTGAACAGATCCCTGGAGACAAACTGATACGAGATACGTCGTGACTGGAGCCATGTGGATTCTGATAATATGCAACAATGCGTGGACTATGATGTCAATTAACACTGTGAATATAGGAGTTTACAAAACTCCCTCTCCCCCCTACAAACATGAACGCACCAACTCGTTCCGCCCCCACTGCACACAAACAGCCGCTTCTGAAGTTTTACCTGCAGTCATGTAAAAAAAACCCTAATTGTTGTTATATGCGATTATTAATGTAAGAATGCCGAGGCGTGGATGTCATACCAGTGTGATAATTTAAGTTGGAGGTGAACTACTGCCCTACATCATGTTGAACAATGCCACTAAACCTTCTGTAAAACACTGCAAAACTAAAAAAAAAAAAGAAGTAGGTTACGCAGTGGGGATCTTCCATTTCTAATTAAGCATGACAGGAAATGAGGCTATGTGGCGTTTTTAGAAACTTAAAAAAAGAAGTGTGTGTGTGTGTGTACCTGTGTTCTGCAGCAGGCACTGAGAAGCCCGGCACGGGGTCCTTGGTGCCGTAGTACCTCTTAATGACACTGATGCCGGCCACCGTGTCTGTGCCCTTGAAGTTGACCAGATGGGCGGAGGCGCCGATACCTGCAGTCTGCAGACAGGAGGGAGGAGGGTTAGGAGATATATATGTGTGTCAAAGACATCACTGTTTAATCTGTTTGTTTTGTCACCCTATTATTTTTTTTTTTTAAACTGGTTTTTACTTCTTACCTCTTGAGAGGAGACGCCCCTGTAGCCAAAATCATGCAGCTTATACTCTAGTCTCTCCAAGCTCCCGGACGTCTCTAGGAGATACTTGGCGAGGATCTTCTTCTGCTCTCTCGAGTTGGTCGCTACGGTGATCGGATACCACGTCTGCACCAGGATGGTCTGATGGAGCAAGGAGAGGTTTTGTTTTAATATCAACAAGGCTTCATTTCCTCTAATTTCCTAACCGCATTGCTGATAAAAAAAAAAAAAAAAGTCATTGTTTCCTAAATGTTCAGGAAAGAGGGGGAACAAACAGTCACGCTAATGCCTGCGACGTCTATGTGAAAATTAAATCGAAGTGAACCAAAAGTGAAAGACTGGTCCAAACCGTCCTGTTTTGAAGTATTCAACTGTTACTAAAACCCAAAACTAACAGGCTCAGCAGGATCAAACGTGGCTATTCACTCACAAAACAAACTCTGGGAAAAGTACATTCCTCGAAGCCCCATGTCAACTCTGGACCAGAGTCATAGATTTCAATATGAAAACAAGTGGCTTATCTGTACTCGCAGCCACCTGGGAAATTTTATGAATACACAATTTCTCCAATCACAAGTGGACGGCGCATGTGTGTGTGAAGAGGGTCCACCTGTCTAAGCCTCTGGACAAATGTCCATTTCTAGGAAAAGGCACTGAGGTATGAAATGTAGCTTAATAATAATCTACAGTGATTACTCCTAGAAAGAGAAGCTTTCTACACACACTCCACTGTGTCCTACTACCAATAAAACAGCAGATATTTACTGTAAGTTTTCCATCACAGCAAATGACAGGAAAGAAAACTACAGTAAGTACAAATGTGTGTCAATGCTCAAGAGCAAAAGGCAGATAAAGAATCAACATGATGAAGTGTGTGCTTTTCCTTTGGCCCTGAGTGGGTCACATGCTGCCTCAGACCAATCATAATCTAAACCATAATATGGACTCATGTGACTGCAGGAGTGGGGCCAATTTACACACACGTGTGTGCACACGGTGCACATATCCTTTACTTACCAGTGAGAAATCTAATATGATTGAATGAAGTTAAAACACATTCAACCTAACACACAGTTTCCTAAAAAAATAGACATTTAATATGTTTTTGTGTATAAATCTAAAGTCAAAAATCTAAGCTGTGGTATTAATATAATTTAAAACACAGTGTGTGATCATTATATAGGAGTTTGTAAGGGATAATGGCTCCACACCCTGGTAAAACCAACAGCAAGTAAAGAATGTCTGCACACACGTGCACACGCGTACAACGTAACCACTCAGTCAATGTCCCAGAACAAAATGGAGGGAGATAAGGAATGACAGGGAGAGGGACAGTGAGAATGAACAAGGTAAGGGTGACTGAAAGTAAGAGAGAGTGAGAAAGACTGCGGAAGGAAAAAAATAGAATGTGAAAGATTGAAAGAAAATGAGAGAATGAAGTAAAGAGAGAGGAGGAAGAAAAGAGAAATAGAGTTTGACCTAATGACGCAGCCCAAGGACACCAGGCTGAACGTCTAATTTTACATCAGCCATGAAGAATGGCCTGTGTGTGTGTGTTTATGAGTGTATTTATATCAGCCGGGGGGGACGTGTGTGTGTGTGTGTGGTGTATCCAAATTTATCAGGACAGTGTGTGTGTTTGTGTGTGTCGCTGTGCCCTTGTCCAAACATTTTTCACAATGTGCATCAAATTAAAGATCCAAATTGAATCAAAAATCAGATCATTTTGAAAGCTAAATACATTCTTTCTGCGTCAAAGCGTATAAAAAAAAAAGAAAGCGTGTTGCGACACTGGTTTAATCATATTCTTAGACCTCACTGCATCATTAAACCGTGGAAGCTGTCGAACCACATATTCATGGAATGAATGGGGCCGACACAGTGAAACGGGGCATGAGTGAAGGAGAGGAGCCGGAGGAAGGAGGAGACGGAGTGAAGATATCGCTCATCGTAAATGAATTTAGTTCTGAGGAGTCACTGCGGACAGTCTGTTCATGCAGCATTAATTTCATGAGCTCTTCCTGATATCGGGGCGGTGGAGCACTGTGTGTTAGCCGTGGAGGAGGCCCCGTTAAAAAGCCCCAGACTGCCTGCTCGAATCAGGGAAATCTAATCCTGCTGCACCTTTTGTCATACAAAGTTACATTTTGTGTGTTTTTAACCTGATTTTAGATGATTAAGAGACCTACAGTGAATACGTAGCCACGGGTTAGCTTAGCCTGAAGCTAGAAGCACCTCTAAAGTTCACTACTCAAAACAATACTTGTGGTTTATTTAATCTGCGCCGTGTAAAAGTGGAAAAATTACAACTCTGAAGAGAGAAGTTGTGAAAATGAAACCGTTTACAGGTGAAAGCAAAGGTCCTCACTCTCTCTGACTTAAAGTGAATCAAACCCTAACCGAATGATGTCCGAGAGACATTCCCCGCTCTGTTTGGAATTATTTTTAGTGGTGCGATACCTCGGGGAACAGAACATTGGTCAGGGCAAGGAGTTGATTTAGGACTTCAATCGTGGTGTCATCTATAGAGACGTTTTTCTGGTACTTGACTCGCCGCTCGTGTCCTTTTCAGCCAACCTGTGTGAATCATTTTGCTGCAGTCACAGCACATTTCTCTGCAGTGATTAAGCAATAAGCCATGACAGGACGATAATTCAGTGAGATTTAAGAAGAGATAAGAGGTGTCGTCAGGCGAGCCGCCAAGCTAAATTCTTTATGGCTTTTTATGAAACTGTTAACGCTCCATAATCAATAGGCCATAAATGTTACTAATGTCTTTTGTATTTAAATCAATAATAAAATAAAACAAACTATTAAATCCTAATGATGTGCCTAGGTATGTAGTTTTAGTAGCAACACAAGGAGCCACATTAAAACTTAAACAGCTGTGAGGTCATAGGGGTGAGAAATTTACAGCAGCTTTCAGCATAACAAAGAAGCGAAGGCTGATACCATTAAAGAGGCACTTCAGTGATTTAGTTTTGCAGTCTCATTAAATTGGGGGACTCACAAGAGACACATTTTTGAAAAAAAAAATCATCTTTTATTTGGACCCTTTTCACCTGATGAAATCCTTTTTATATCCAACGTCACCAGTCGGACACATACGCTTTCTATTACAAATAACCAGTGTTGGGCAGGTTACTTTGAATACTTAGTTATACTTACTAGTTACGTCTCCCAAAAAGTAAGTGAGTTAGTAACTGAGTTACTCCACTGGTTACCAGGGAAATTAACTATTTGTTTAAGTTTAAAAATGTACTGGGATTTCCTGAGGGTCTGTGAACGTGTCTTGGAGTAAGACGCTGCAGCGAGTGAAAGAAGGAAAGATTCATGAACTTTTCCGACAAACTTTGTTGTTTAAACTGAATGCTGTTATTCCCATCACTGTAAATAACACTTCCAAAATTATCCTTTACTTTTCTCTACCTCTCTAATCTTATACTTCCATCATATCAGGATCCATAGGAAAAGGCTTCTGGCCCCAGAGGACAAATAAAACTCACCTCCACCCAGTTGGTGAGCCAGTAGCATTCAGGGTCTGTGCTCTCCACTGTGAACAAAACGTTGCCTCGAGGAATGACGCTACCCTCTGGCACCGCCTTGATTTCAATGGGCAGGTGTCCGTTGTATTTCTGCAAAACACAAAGACGTCACGGCTTCTTCTGTGGTGGCTTGTGTGGAGTGTTTATCTATACTATCTATCTATAAGACCTGCAGTAGAAATAGACACACAGCATCACTGCATGCTTTTTTTTTTAATTTGCATGCCTGATTTGGAGCGAAGAGAAATGACTGACAAGTATAAATCTGTTCTAAAGGCCTATTAACACTTCTCTGTCAGCACAGAGCGCTATGCTCTCTCCAAGGTGCTGAAACTGAAGCTAACACTTACCCCTCAGCAATCACAGACCTCTGCGATTAATTGATAGTTGCTGATTCTGACTTGTAAATGAAGGATTTAATTAGCTGTGCCTGTCTTTTCTCTTATGGAAAAAACCCCACAAAGCATAGTTTTTACAGATCTTCTATCACTTTAAACTCAAATCCTGCACTCAGATTCAATCCACCATGTAACGAGATTGTGAGCTTGCTTCATGTGCAATACGTGCATTTACCAGGAAAACATTGCATGGCATTAATGTGCATGTACATGTCCGAGGAAAGACCTTCAGTCTGTGATAATAGAGGCGTCAGCTGTGAAATGTTTCATGTGTAAACATAAGCATGTACTGGTGCCGGTGTTTATGTACAATCTGCAAAACTAGTTGCAATTTTCAAGTTTTTTCCCCCTTTCAATTACCCGTTTTTTAAATTGTATATTGATGCTTTAAATGCTTTATGGAAAGCACTTTGAATTACCTCGTTTTTGAAATATGCTACTCAAATAAACTTGCCTTGCCCGGTTCAGATTTTCAGCAGACGTTTTACCTCCAAAATGTAAGTCCATCCCATCTCGTTGAAAACATCATCCTGGAAATGTTCTCTGTATACCTCCTTTGCCTCACGGATCTTCTCTGGAGTCACTACCTTTCCTGGAAAGGAGGAAGAATTGGGGAACGGAGGGAGGAAGGAAGAGTGAAAAAAGCATCAGACTAAAGTGAAGGTGCAGGCAGAGATGGAGAAACACACAGTGACAGACAGGAAGCTTTGGAATGATTCTCTACTGTCCGCTGTTGTAATTGAATTAGGAGCATCCTGTGCTGACAAAGCGTCTTTGTCCCCACACAAACAAATGCCGAGAAGCCACATCCTTGCCTCATTTCAAGTTTGGCCTGTTTCAAAACCATAGAAACGGTTGTACACAACAAACATGAGAGGAAACACAAGTTTTTGAATGTAAGATGATATCTTGCGTTATATTAGCCCTTAAGATTTCAGCAGAAAGTCTCTTCACACCAGACGGACTGGTTTGGATTGTTATATTTCTGCAGCACCACTTCCCTTAACTAAAGTACTTTTACTGGAATATTCTACCTTTAGAACTCTACTTTATGACTTAAGTGGGCTCATGATGTCCAGTTTGGTTTCATGAGTTCAAGGATCAGTGCGCTCAGAGGGACGCTGTGCGCGGACAGCTGGCCTTTCTCCCTCATACGGTGAGAGAGCAGCTGTGCTTTTGTCCTCTCCCTCTCTGCTATCCCTCCCTCCCGCACCTCCGCTAATGCACCATGAAATCCTTTTAAGACACAGGAGGGAGATGAATTCTTTCTTTCTCCTTTTTTTTTTTCTTTATGTCTCTCTTGCCCCCCACCCACCCCATCTCCTGTGCCCTTCGGGATCACACTAAATAACTTAAACAGTTACCTTTACAAACAGCGTTAACTAGGGCAGAGTATGTATTATAAAGAGATATATAACACTTTGCCCCATTCCATCTTTTTCCTACTAACGTTTTCCTTCTTAATCTGCTGGCGTTGTATTTGTCTATGCAATTAAAATCAATGTGAAGCACACTGTAACCCTATTGGTTGAGAGAAAATAATAACAAGGACCTGTGCTACTGAAGTGTCCTTGAGCAATGCACTGAATCTTTAGCAGCTCCTCTACTCTGACCCCACGCTCAAAGAAAAATGTTCTCCCACAGGGCACGATTAAGTATCACAAAAGGCCCAATTTTGCATAATATTGCTTAGTACATAGTTATTACTGTTACAATATTTAAAATAGTTTTATGTTTTGCCTAAACTAGATAACAACAGAACAGTGGTTGCACTGTGCAGCTCCCACAGCAGGGGAGGGTGAAAACATTACATGCATAGTTGACATAAGTAAATGAAAGTAAAAACGGGTTACGCTTCCAAGCATTGGAATGTTACCCTTATTTTATTTGGTAAGAGGACTGAGATTCACAGGGTTTGCTACGGAGAAGCTGCGACTAGACGACAGGAGTGGACTCACCTTTGAGGTATTTGTGGAGGATGTACTGTAGGCCGTAGAAGACGGTTTTGTCATATTTGACTTTTCTGCTTTTGGTGGGATCTGTCCTCTTCTCGCGGCACTCAAAGTAGGAGTACACTTTACTCGTGTTGGGTGGGTACTGTTTGTAATGTGTTACCTGTCGAGAGAAGAGGTGTGTTAATACTAAAATTACACATCAATCTGACAATATGACTTATAACATGTATCAAGACCTTATTTATGATGGCTGAGCCAAATGGGGGGGGAAAAAAAGAAAGAAGGCCAGTGGTTTAAATACCTCCCAAGCCTAAAACGAGCAACCCCCATACACACACAACTGTGAGAAAAAAAAACAAAAACGTCATAATCACTACTGAATCTGCTCCTGCTGAACTGGTGCCAAAACTGTTATTAAAAGGAAAGGAGACACTCCCAGCTTTCCGGGGAAACTGATGAAACCTTAAACACCTTTCATTGCGGTCACAAATCTTGTATCCCAAAGTTGAAGGCGTGCTGCCATTGTGGTATTTTATCTGCGATTACAGCAAACATTCCACATCAACAAAAGATGCAACGATCAACTCAGTGTGTGACATTTTATTTCTCATGAAACAAATTGTTAAAAATGTCTAAATCTAAAATGTCACAATCAAGGTTAGACATGCCAAACTTTTCCCCCACAGATGCATGTTTCTTCACTTTTCATTGTCAGTGTCATTCAACCAACTGATTCAGTGTCAGTTGGTTGGGAAGCATGTCCAGGCTTGTTTCACACAAACAGAAAGAATAAACTGCCCCACCACCTCCACCCCCCCACACACATACACACACACACACATACACACACACACACACACACAGGGAAAGATAAGGTCAACTGTAGCTATTCAGCAATCAATTAAATCCTAAATGACTGGGCATTTGAGAAATGTAACCCCTCATCACTGTGCTGGCGGTCGCTCAATCCATTCAACTCATCCATCATGTGGCTTCTCTTCTGACCTGATTTTCTCAATATCCATACAAAATGTAATCAAAACACTGAATAACAAGTTCTTGACGCAAGAGTCCTGGGAAAACACAGGTTCAATCCGACTATCTGATATCAGCTACCGTCGACGATAAAGTGCTGCAAGTCTCGTCACATGACTTCAGGAAATACAATTGGATATGGAAAAATCTAGAGAAATGATTAAATGTCCTATATTGTGCATTCAGTTTTATTTGAAGTTTTGATATACCGGACAAGATATATGTGGTTTAAAAGTACAAAAAAATATTTCATTATTATTTTGCAGCTCCTCTCTCAAGCTTCACTCTCTGATTGGCTGATTAGAATGGCTGTAAATGGGTGGTGGGCAGAGACTGTATAAAGATTTATTATAAACAAAAAACAAATATAACTCTGTACAATACGAGGCCTTTAACTTCCTTCAGGAGTAAACATCCTCGGATAGTCCGAGCTCATATGAACTCTGGTCCGCTTGAAAAGAGGGGGTCTCAGTTCAGACCAAATCTACACTTTATATTTAGAACCATTTCAGAACCAGCATTTATATGGAGGGAGCGATCGCTCTGTTGCGCTGATGTTCACTTTCTCTCTGAGCGTCTCCCTCAGCTGACAGAAGACAGTCCTCAACTGTTGAGAAGAGCATCAGGAGCTTTTTATGATATATTAGGCCTACTTTTATATAACCAACAACTCAACATGGCTCATCAGCGTCCGTTGCTACTTTACGTGGTGGTCTTATTGCACCGCTCGCTGAGCCGTGTGCAACTGATAAATAACAAAACAAATATCATCCTGACAGCTACTTCATAAGCTGTGTCCGTGTTTGCAAACATTTTTTTCCCTGCACTTCACGATCAATAACAGCGTGGTAAGTACATTTACTGCATAGTACACACTTTTAGCTACAAGGTTGAAGTATTTCTACCTCATTTATTCTCTATACTTTTACTCCAACACATCTCAGTTTAATACTACATTGAAGTATTAAACTGTAGTATTAAATGTTTCTTCATGAATTGAGAAAATTCTCATACTTCTTAAACTAAATAAACTCTTAAAACCTTCTTGGATTAATTAGCTGGGAAGGACATTGTCACAAAGATTATCAATTAAAATGCCCAGAAAGGTAGTTATAATTAACATCTACAGCTGTAAATGCAATATAGGTATATACATTAATGAAGCAGTAATAATAATTCTAAAACGGCATATATAATAGTGTAACACTAAGCAGGCCTGCAAAATTAATACTTTCACTTTTGATACTTGAAGCACAAGCGAATCAAGGCCACTTGGTTGTGTGTGAAAGCAACCTTAGACTACTTTCATCTCAACCTTGGCAAACACTTTCTCCAAATAGTAAAAAAAAAACAAAAACTGAACAAAAGCTATTATGGTAAGGCATGAAAATGACCTGAAGGCTCGATCATATTTTAGAAACACAAGCGTTATCTATGGACAGAGACGGAAAACAGACAAGAAATGTCAACGACATGCTCAGGTTCTTCGACCTCTCTGTCCTTTCGAAGACTCAAAATAGAGTCAAGACGCACATGACATTAAGCCTGGCCATGTGTGGTAGGACCTCTTCATTCAAGTTCATCAGTATGTGAAGTGTTGCTTGTAGTGTACACACACAGAATCATCACCTGACAGCGGTTTCCCTCAACTCAGAGGATTTTATCTTATTTTCAACTCAATGTTCTGATTCATGGCATACAACTTGAATTTGGCTTATTCTAATAATCCAGCACAATTAGATTATTAAAAAATAACCTGCAGATGGGACTGGTAGACCAGCCAAGCACATATTTTATTCAACCAAATGAATAAATGTCCTTTTCGTATCGCATATACATTCTTTTCAATCGCCAAACTGAAAATCTACCCGCAATTGGAGCTCGGCGGTCGTTCATTTCGGACCCTGATCGAGTGGCAAGAAACGTGACCCTTAATCTATCCTAATGTTGCTTTGTGTCTGCTGAGACTTTTGTTTATTGTGCTTGTCCAAACAGTGCCGTGAAACCGTAGGAGCGCTCAAGACGCTCTGAGGCAACCAGACAGAGCGCTCCTAGTTTCACGGCTGGGTTTATTTTATACAACAGCACCTACTCAGCATAACAGCTCTCCAAACAAACTCACTTGTCACTATATAAACAGCTATTAATACATTATTATTAGGGGTGGGGATCTTTGGGTGTCCTGATTTGACTCGATTCCGAATCATAGGGTCATGATTCGATTTAAAAATCAATTCTAGATTCAAAACAATTCATTTTTTTGTTGCAATGTTTGCTTTTTTTAAGTAAAATCCTTTTTTTCCCCAACCATGTGATATATTTTAACAGAAAATTTAAGCAGTAATAGACCTATAACACAAGGGTTCACTGTCCAATGAGAACTCTGCCCTTCTTTTAGCAACTTTTGCTGCAGGTTTACAGGTGCATCAAAATAAATAAATAATATCAGAGGTTATCGTTATTCATAATGGTTGTGTCAGTTTATTGATGCACCTGTAAAAATATTCTGAATGGCAGCAAACAGCCAGTCATCTGTGTAGGGTTGAAGCACCGCCTTAAGGTGTTTATTGACAACAGGAGAGGAAATTATAAAGTAAAAAGGACATATTGCTATGGTAACTGTAACAGCTGATCGTTGCTGTGCGTCTGCCTCAACTCTGAAGCAGCGACAATAACAGTAAAGCCGCAACAGTAATAATGAAGCAGAGACAGTAATAATGAAGCAGTGATAGTAATAATGAAGCAGTGATAGTAATAATGAAGCAGAGACAGTAATAATGAAGCAGTGACAGTAATAATGAAGCAGTGATAGTAATAATGAAGCAGAGACAGTAATAATGAAGCAGTGATAGGAATAATGAAGCAGAGACAGTAATAATGAAGCAGTGATAGTAATAATGAAGCAGAGACAGTAATAATGAAGCAGAGACAGTAATAATGAAGCAGAGACAGTAATAATGAAGCAGAGAGTAATAATGAAGCAGAGACAGTAATAATGAAGCAGAGACAGTAATAATGAAGCAGTGATAGTAATAATGAAGCAGAGACAGTAATAATGAAGCGGAGACAGTAATAATGAAGCAGAGACAGTAATAATGAAGCGGAGACAGTAATAATGAAGCAGAGACAGTAATAATGAAGCAGAGACAGTAATAATGAAGCAGAGACAGTAATAATGAAGCGGAGACAGTAATAATGAAGTGTGTATGTTTGACACAAATTTCATATTTTGGTTGGTTAATAAAACATGCCTAGGCAGTGAGTGGATGTTTTATCTATCAGAGTTAATTTTCGAACACCAGCTGCTGTGGTAGAATATGTCGCCCAGTAATGAAATGAACAGAATTTGCTGGATACTGAACCTGTTCGACTGTTGTAAGTACTGAGAGATTACAGACCCAAACCTGGCCACCAGAAACACATTTTCAGGTGCTGCCTCTCTTTTAAGACTGCACAACACTTGCGGCATGCAGCAGCTGTTGGTGTGGTATTATAAAGCCTAATGTGGCCATTCCATTACCTAAATGCCACCTTCACCATAGCTATTCTTCTTTCTCAGTGGCATCACTTTCTCTTTACAAAATCCTAGAACCCCATCAGCTCTCTCACAGGAATTCTGTCTGGACTGAGAAGAATGTCATTTAAGGTAAATGTGGTTATAGAGCAACAAGCGTGCATTATGGTTTTACAGACCTGCATGAATGACGTGTTGTACACCTGCACCCTGTAGTATGCCTAAACCTGACAGACTCCTTAAAACCACAGTAATCCTGTTCATGTGTGTTTCCAGACAACAGGTAAGCTTGGCTTTGGGGATCTGCTTGTCTTTTTAGTTCCAACAGACAGAACACAAAGGCATTCAGGTGCAGCTTTTTTTTCTATATCCTGTGAACAAAGTGTGTGCCTCTGGCTGGTCTGTGAGAAAAAAAAAAGCCCTTTCTCATTAACACACAGATACACACATACAACTCACTTTCCAAGAAGCTACAATGCACCGGAACACATGGCAAATCTGTGAATTTAGTAGATCTAGTTCATGTCATATCTGGGCTTTGCAGTTGCAGAGACCTGAAGCTCCGCCCTGTTCGCTGATCACTTGTTTATTCAAAGTTTATTAATAGCACATGTGTCGTGAGTCCAAATTGCACCAAAATGGACAGTGCCTTTAGTCAGGTCCCCAGCAATACACCGGCCAAGTGTGAACTGGGTCGGATAAGTGGTTCTTGAGATATGTGAAGGATATATACAGACATCTTATAAACAATATGTATGTAAGGTTGTACATCACTGTTTAATTTACCTTTTGTGTAGCTCAAATGGCTGTTTAAAGAAACAATAACAGTAACTTTACCCTGTTATAGCAACACAAATACAACTCACCTGACAAAGATGTAACAAGATATCAGATCAGGGTTAAGATCAAGTGTTTTGTCTTTGGCTGACCACATGGTTTTAAGTATCTGGACTTCACTAGAAACACACTCAGCAAATGTTCTGCTTTAAGTTGGACACGCTCACACCTGGCAGCCAACGAGAATACTGAAATAAACTTGGTCATTCTGTAGGAAACACTGGATATGGACAGTCTATATAACTTGGGTTTTGCTGAATTTGTTGCGTACAGTGATGTATGATTTAATGTTTCTGATATTTGTGCAGTCTTCTTTAACACTATAGTGTTAATGAGAACAACAGGTGTATGTAAATAAGGGTAATGCTAATAGGTAGCTTGACACATGATTAGTTTAAGATTAGTGTGCATCTCCCATTTATGTTTTTAGGATTGGGGTTTACCTCCTTCGGCTACAATGGTATGACCCAATAATTCAACACCAAAATTGCAAACAAGGTCATGAAAATGGAGACAATGTCAACTATGTGCTAAAAAGTGCACTTTTGAGAAAGTCCCCTTTCCTTAAACATTTCCCTTCAGAACCACTTGGTCTCTGGGCCTTCTACAGTGGAAAATTAACCAGAAGCAAGAAAAGGGTAAAAAAGGAAGTAAATATTTCTAGAAATAGAACTACGAATGGAATTTTGGTCAATTATAAAACGTAGTCAGAACTATGACAGTTTGAACTGCCAATTATCATCATTCATATCAGCTATATCCTGTTACCTCAGATACATTTTAAAGTTCATTGTAAATTCAGATAGCTGTAATTTGAGTCTAGTCGGAACCTTTTACTTTCGATCTAAGTCACTTGCATTTTCTCTTTCAACTCAGCCTCTCTGGTTCCCATCAACTCACTCCCTTCTCATTTTATCTCCATATTTTCTGCCTTTCATAATGTCACATAACTGCTGTGAAAATCCTGCAATTAAAACCTTACTTTAGTAAAAGTATTATCAACAAAATGTACTTAAAAGTATCAAAAGTAAAAGTATGCATTCTGCAGGCTTGCTCAACTATTATATAGGATGTTTTGGGATTAATATTACTAATGTATAGACCCATGTTGCATTTTACTGCTGTTGCTGTTAAAGACTGAGACCATTTTAACTAATTTTTGGGGAATTATAACTAATCCAAGAAGGTTTTAAAATTGTTTATTTAGTTTAAGAAGTGTGAGTTTTTTTTTAATTCATGAAGCAACACTTAATCCTCCAGTTTATTTTAGATTTTCAAAATCAACATGGTTCGATTGCAGGACAGCAAAGATGTCAAAAATTGTAATCTAAAATGTAGCTATAGCTGTTAAACTAATTTAGTGGAGTAGAAATATAGAAAATGAGGTACAAGTACTTCAAATTTGTAACTTGGAGTACTTGCTATGTAGTAAATGTACCTATTTACTGTCCACCACTGGTAAAACGTCAGTCATAAAGTCCCCTTCCACTTAAAAATATATTTTTCTTCTTGTTCCTACACTTTGAAGTTTCAGCTTCACTGAGCAAAACTGCAGAGTTTGACACTAGAAGGCTGTTTTCACATTAATCTGCTGGAAGTGGAAAGTTTCTCTGACCTCAGTGAAAATCTGATTTTAAGGGGCGGGCCTATAAGCATGATCTGTAATATCACAAGTATTTGGGACCCAATTCTGGTTTGATAGTCAATTTAAACATGTGTGATGTAGAACCTTCAAGCCTCCAGTCCACAAACACTGAGAATGGACTTTACAGTTAAGTAGGGGGTATCTTCTGTTGAAGCAGTATAGTTTTATATATTTATACTCTGGAATGTTAAGCAGATTTAATGATTTAACACAATTTTGTACTGTTTTGTGGGAAAATCTAATCAGAAAACGCTGTTCCAAGCAGAATATTTTTATTATAAATGTCTAGAGGGGAACTTTAAAGATTTTCAAAAGATAATTTAATGTTTTTTCATGGCAAAAAATCTTTTAGACGAATTATTATTCATTATAGTGTATGCTTCTTTAATTATGTCTGGGTATGATCTTAAAAGAAAAGTTTATATTTACAATTACACTAATACATAAAAGTCGGTGTTTAACTTCAAAACGCTGTTTAAAAGCCATCTAACTATTCCTATCGATGCTAACATTGCAGCTCGATAAATAAGTGCGTATAACTTTCGGTTTTGATTTCCCGAAAAGTGATGCCTTTCCTCACGTATTCAATGAGATTTTGCCCATGTGCAGTTCACCGCTCTACCCACAGAGCACTTGCTAGCTAGTGGCTAATACTAGCTTTTTTCTTTTCTTTACATAAATCCTCTCTGTGAGTGCGAGTGTGTGTGAGCTAGCAGGCTAGCTAATTCTGCTAGTGCAGCCGGTGGGAAACTGGCTCCGTAATAAATAGCGGTGCTGGGTGCAAGTTTAGCTAGCTCAAAGACGGATGCTTTCTTTCTGGACGATGCCTGTACCAGCGCTCTCCTCCTCTTCCTGCAGCCTACACAGGCCCGCTGTGAACCCACCACAGAGAGCAGTGTGATGGCCTTGGGACTGGTGATGAAACCACCTTGACTTTATCAATTTTCATCCATCAGCCGCTCCCATCTACCCAACCGCCCTACCTCCCGTCCCCCGGCCGAAAACCGCCGTTCGCACGAGTGGCGTTACCTTGTATGAATCCGTCGCTAGCATAATGTTGAAGCCGGCGTCTCTGTACTCCATCTTTCCCCCTTGATTGTGAGTCAGTCGCAGCTGTCAGTGTGTTGTGTTGCGCGCCGTGCTGCCGGGGACTCCTGGTAGTGGAGCTGGGCAGGGGGGAAGGACGAGCGGAGGGAACCGGGCGGGGGAAGAGGCGGGCGGACAGTCGTCATCAGGATTCCGGCGCTCCTCGGCTACATTCGGCCTCCTCCGCCGCCGTGAGCCAACCGGAGCGTTCTATGGCGCTGGAGCCAAACCAGCCAATCAGGAGTGCCGGTTTAACCAAAGATCGTATATGCGGATAAAGATGAATCACTCATGAACATCATTAATCAACAATTATGGACAATGTATCCGAATCTGCGCAGACATAAAAAATAGTATTTTTGGTAAAAGGATGATTTTGTTAAACTATTTTTTTTTAGTTTTAGTCTTAATAGAATTCGTATTACTTAATAGGATTTACTACAAAACAGACCTATTTTGGATTATTTATTTACTGATTTATTTTTTTAAATATGATTGCCAATGTGTGTAGCAAAATTAACAAATATTTAAATTAACAAACAAATATTTTAGGGGCTATTTGATGTTTAAAAAGTGCATAATCCCCTCAATTTGTAGTCATGGATGTATTAACACAGTTCAATGCCACCAGATGCTAAAGAAACTCCACCACTTTAACATTCACCGGCTGCACATTTCCAGCAGCTGGAGTCCCTCTGGGTTTTGTTTTTCAACTTTCCTTTACACCCTCTAAACTACTGCATCAGCCCTTCATCCATCACCACATACTACAAATACTCTGGATACTGACAAACCGGGACTCAATGACAAAAACTCCATCACAACCTATCAACCCTCCATTTCTCATTTCATACGATGGTGCACTGACATCTACCTCCAAATGAACCTGGGCAAGCTGTTAAAGCATATTTCCTGCAGGTGCAATAAAGACTACATTTAACTATCTAATGTCCAGTTTGTAGTATTTAGAGGAAGTAGGGTTAGAGTGGTAGCTCTTTACTCTATTTCTCTCAGAATTGATGCATAGACTGAACCACTCCTATATGTGCAGCTCTCAGACTCAACAGAGGAGGGCAGTGTGGGTCATTAAATGCCATTACTGGCCCATGAGATGCTTATTGTGATGTACTGTCAGCATGCATATATTAATACTGTCTTGTTATTTAAACTAACAGGAGGAGAAAAGGTTAAATGAGATCTGAAACAAGTCCCCAATATCTTAAAAAGTATAGGTTACATCCAAAAAACATTTTCACTATGAAGGTCCCAAGACTTTGCTGGTGAGAATGATATATAACAAAAGAGCTGTGATCATTTAAAAAACACCCAAATCTCTGTTTTTGACATGCAGCTTCAAGGCTGAGTTAACATGACAATCAATGGGACAATTACTACACTTTCTGCAAAGATAAATTGGAGCTACTTAAAATAAAAAAAATAAATGAAGATCTTGTTTTAATTAAAGTAACATTGGTGGAGAGAGGACAACATTATCTATATTCTGTTGTAAAACTTATCCAGGTAGAGTGGAAGTTGTGGAAGCAAGTTGATAGTGTGTTGATTTTTGATATGAAATTAGGAAGTCTGAACGTGGGATTGGCCTCATAAGTGGGTTTGTCCATCGCCAATTCTTCATCCTCCCACCACATTTCATTAAAATCGGCCCAGTAGTTATTCTGTAATCATGTTCAAAACAGACAAACAATAACTCCTTGGCGAAGGTAGGTAATTAAAAAACAAACAATTAACTTAGAGTATAGCAAAAGAAACTCTGACAGCACTACTTCTTGCTCACATGTTCCCTCCTGCAATGAAAGTGAGCAAAGAGGAAGAGCCTCTTGTGGCCAGTTGCTTCCTGAGGGAACACAAGTTTCACCATGACAAGCAGTTTTTACCCAGCTCTGTCTGGTAGGAAACCGATACGATAATAACAGTATTAGCATCCAATTTAGTGGCCACAAGAACATTGCGTTTGCTTCCAGGGCTCTTACAATCTGGTTATCTTGATAAGACTGATTAAGATTAATTTCTCTTGGCTTTGTCCCAGTATTTAGATATATTTCTAAAGACCATTATAGCTCGAAATATGACACTAAATTACTTCTTCACAACCCAGAGAGCTCTCTCTCTTTATTTCCTCCACTGGAAAAAAGAGGATGACTGTCACACATTGTGGACATTTCTGTAGTATTCCTATTGGTTAGGGTTATTCATATATTAGAAAAAATAATAAAAAGTTGTTTATATCAGGAGGGGGTCTTAAGCTAGTTGCATATGCTACATAAAAAAAGTTTAAATTAAGAAATAAAGGGCTTCAACATCAACACATTAACAACAACTAATAGTTATCAGGTAATAAGTTGGTAATAAGTAAGACGAAGTTGGCTATTTGAGTAATAGACAACTATATATATATATATATATATATATATATATATATATATATATATATATATATATATATATATATATATATATATATATATATAAATTTCATTGTATATTCTATCAGTTTCAGCCACAAATAACAATAATAAGAATGGAATGCGCAGTATCAACTTTACAAAGGCTAATTATGACACTCCATTGTGAAGTCTGGTTCAGCGGGAGGGTGAGAAATTCTAACCGGCTGGAGTGATCCTCTCCTCGGCCTATGGCGGTGGATCTCTCGGCGCTGAAATCCCGGAGGAGGGAGGAGTTACGACCAGTTGTGGGACAACGTGATATTTCCGCATGTCAACACAAGTAACACAGTGCTTCTATATGTGGATATTGGGTTGGGTGATCTGCTGCTTTCACGTTTGTCAAGTGCCCAAAGTTAACATGCGGCAAAGAGTTTCGGTCACATGATGCCAAGCCTGAAGACACAGCAGCTGCAAGGTGCTGCCTCCTCTCAAGGAAACGAGTGGACGTTTTTTTTAAAGCAGCGATTTTGTGCCAAAAGTCAAAAAGTTGCGGGTTGAGCTGCGTTCATGTTGAAGTTAAAGCCTCGGTTTGACCTGCACAGGGATGTGGTGTGTGATATCCTCAGGAAGGAGGCGTCGGTCTGCAGGGTGAAAGGTGAGGCGTTCAGGTACACTCGGCGGGAGTTCACTGCTTTGACCACTATATTGTTATTGAACAACAGTTTTCATTTAGAGCACATTTATCTACCATATAAACGTATAAATCTCCATAACAATCGTTAAAAAAAACTCTATTTCCGGGGTAAACTTGACCTAGTTAGAACAATCTGAATGGACAGTACAGTTAATGATATACAGGTGTTAACATATTTATCACCAGATGGCGCTAGAGGCACCCACCTTTCCCCTTTTTATTGTTGGAAATATGGATATAATCATGTGGAAATATTAGAATTACACCAATCCACAAGGGTGGTGACACTCTTGATCCAAATCATTATAGACCAATTTCAATAATATGTAGAGCTGCAAAGGTTTTTGAAAAATTAATCTTTCATCAAATATGTGATTACCTTAAAACCTATAATATTCTGCCACCTCCTCAGTCTGGATTTAGACCAAATCATTGACCAAATTAGTAACTACTGATTAGTAACTACTGATATATTTTCAGCATGTGACTCTGCTACAGGTGTTTTTGATTTGATCAACCATTTTATATATATATATAAAACCATGTGACTAAATAACATTATCTGTTAAAGATGCATTAACACTGGTCTTATTCACTATAAACCCCCACTGACACATATATACAATACAATGTGTTAAATATGGCGATTAAGTAGCTTCAATTTAGCAGACCTGTGTCAAAACAGTCAAAACTTGTAATAATGTATTGTACAGCATCATACTAGGTATGTTCAACATGTTTAGTTGTGATAAGCTACACAGGTTCATAATGATGCCATTGTGTCTGCAGAATATTCTGGAGCAGTGGACGCTCGTATCCTGAACATTGAGAGAGATGGGGGCATTCTTTACTCCTGGAAGGTAAATCCCTAGTAAATGCACCGAGTGCCATGTTGTCACTCATACTCACATGTTGCTGCCAGATCATGTGTTTTGTCTTAAGCGCTTGAGACAAAGATTCCTAATCATCAGGGCATTTCAATCATTTGCATACAAGTTACACACATCCTGTCTACGATAACGCAGATGTGCTTTTTCGTAAAATTGCCTCCAGCTGAATGATTAGTAAATACTTTGATACAATTGTATCTTTACGTTTCTAATTAAGTAGCTTATATGCTAATTATAGTTATGTTAAATGCACAGTAAGACAACTATTCTGCTGCTTAGAGGAGAGTATAGAGAGTGAGAAATTCATATTATCCTCAGATAATGTAAATATGCCTGCACCATTCATCACCAGTAGAATGTCCATGTTAGTTTATACAGATATCTCTGTGATTCTGTTTGACAAGTCTGGTATTTTTTGAAAACCGATGGATTCTTTCTGGAATGTGAAATCAAATTCAGTGTGCTGAGCCGTGCCTCTCTGCACAGCATACATTTTTAAAGACAGACCAACGACTCTGCAGGTTTAGGAGGTTAAAGAGAGTGTGCCGCCTGCAAAGAGAACATAATCTATTTTTTAGTGCATAGTTCATTGTTTTATGCATGCCAGGCTGTGCCTTGGGTTTCAGATTACACTTCATTTTAATTTGAAATCCTCTGTACTAAAAAATGTTGAATCTCCATTTTGGAGTAAGGCGAAAAAGGGAAAGTCGGGGTAATGGGTAATGAAGGGTTCAAGCATGACGTTCCACACACAGAGTGGGGAGTAGGCCTACTTGGTAGGGGCCGATTAGGGTTATCAGTCGCTGTAGTTTGTCTTAATGGAATAACTAGAGTATTCTTTTCTTTTCTATTCAAATAGGGAGCAACGGGGACCACCAGAATTGGGAAATATGACTCAAACACCAAGCAGAACAAGGTATTGTGTGTGCGTCTCCCTTCAAAGCTGCGGATTCTGCCTTTGTGCGTGTGATGACGTTTCACTTTTTTCTTTTGTGTGTGTGCACGGCTTTACCTCTGCACACCCGTCCCTCTGCGGCCGTGTGTGTGTGTATGCGTGCGTTCTCTCCAACAGCTCCTGTACACGTTTGACGAGCAGGTGTGTGTTAGCAGCTGTTCCCTGAACAAGGAGGAGACTCTGTTAGGTGAGCCGCTGTAATGCACAGATAACGAGTTCGCGGCAACGGGCCTCGTTAAACAATGCTGCGTGGCCCCGTCCCAGCCCAATCGAGTGAGAAAGCGTCTAGAAAGCAGTTCCGCAAGAATCTTGCAACATGGGGACCCTCAAGGCTGAAGCCAAGCTTATGTGCAGAATGTTAACTCTAATGGAGTCGAATTGTAGTTGGAGAAACTGATTGAATGTCACCTGGAAGTTAAGTCACATGATACATTGCTATCACTTTTTTTCCCCCCCTCTCAGCTGTCAGTTTGGCACAAAATCCCAGAAGAGAGGCGCACCCCAGACCAAGTAACACACATCCACACCAGCTCGTTTTCTCTGTATTTCACGTACAGCCTATGAATGTTCTTTCAGATGCTCAAACTATTGCATTTTTTTCCCCCATCTTTAAAAACATAATCCTCATTTTATTTCCTTCTCCCGCCCTGCCTGTCTTTGCAGTATCCAAGTGTCTTACCCTCCTGATTGAAATCCATCCCATCAATAACACTAAAGTCCTCAAGGCAGTAGACTGCAGGGTCAAAGTGCAGGTACATACAGTGTGTGTGTGTGTGTGTATGTGTGTCTTGGCCACTTTCAGGCAGGTTTTTTTTTTATTGCACAAGCTGACATTGCAGTTATGGAGCATCAGAGCTTACGGGGTGTTTATTGTACAAGCTCGCTGAAAGTACACTCGTCTATAAAGATCTGGCAGGAATGTTTGAGCACTGCATTAAAATATAAGAGATTGGTTTCTTCCGTCTAATGTTGGTGTGATAAACTCGGCTTCAGGCATCAATTTGGAGATTCTCTGTGCAGTTCCTCCTTTCAGAAACCCGATCGGTGCTGGAGAGCCACCTGCTGCTGCTGACTGAAGACGGATGTGAGTGTGCATGTTGTTACGTTTCATCTGTCAAGGTGACCTCTCTTTAATCAGCTACAAAAAAAAAAAAGAACAAGCCTCCGCGTTTGTCGAGGACAAAGCGGCGTTCCTCGATCCTCTCTGTTTGTTTCTTGATCATTTCCGTCGAGTTATCCTGGTGTGTGTTTCAGATGTGGATCTGTACCATGTTCTGCTGACTAAACAGGAAGGTTATAGAGTGGTAAGCTGGACTCTAAATCCACCACATTGCTGGCTGCAGCCCTCTTTTTCTGCTCCTTTTTTTTCCTTGAAGGAAACGTCTTTGGCCTCAGCTAAAATATAAATTGCATGAGGGATTTTGTGCAGGTTTTTTTGTGGGTATAAATTCTCTGCCAGAGTACACATATTTTGTTATTAATAAGTAAAATAGTTGGAACATATTTACATAACCCAACGTTCTCAAGCCATAAACTATCCAGTTATCCTCCTGAGGTGCTTTGCATTAGGAATTCAGTGCATCTGCACATCTTAAAACGAATGTGTTCACATGAACCAGGTGATGGTGAACCCTGAGCAATTGTCCAGAACAGCAGAGAGAATAGTGGAGGACTTCTGTTGGGTCCAGTGGGACAAGCACACCCAGAGGCTCTACTATCTCACACACAAGGTAACACACCTTAGAGATTTTAGCTATATTTATCCATACAAAGATACATATAGCTCAATAGGCCAAAAAACACATGCTTTTTTATTTTTACAGGACAAGTTCCTGTTACGATGTGTTCAGTTTTATCCCAACCGCAACTGTGAAACTATGGTGAGTCGTTCCTTGATACGACTTTGAGAAATGATCAGACTTTTGCTCACACTCTTATAATCAGATTTTGCATTTTATCTGCTATTATTATTATTATTACACGTGCTTTTCCCTGACAATAGTATATCTTTCTTTATCTTCCCGTCACACAGTTGGAGCTTCCGTTAGAGCTGCCTGCTAATCCTTTCTGCACAGTAAAGTAAGGCAAATACCAGTAGGCACTAGTGTTTATAGTACTCAGCAGCCACTTTATTCTATATTCTGCATTTCTTTGTATGTTGTTGAGGCCTAATTGCGAACACAAAAAAATGTAATTCAATTATTTCTGTACTTGAAAAGTCCCCAAACATTCTGACAGTCTATTCAAATGTAAAAATGTATTTTTTTTTTTTGTGTGTGTGTGTGTGTATGTGTGGCGAACAGGTTTGTAAACCTGGGTTTTGATCACTACCACACTGAGAGACCAGAAAAGGAGCATGTAAGGATGGAAGTGTTCACAAACAGAATAGGTAACACACACATTATATTTACTGTGTATAGTTTCTCAAACGACATTTCAGTTACACAACTAATTCTATATATTTGTGTTGTATTTCTCTTTGTGAAGGACAAGAAAGTAAGTTCCTTGGTGTCACAAATGAAATTATAATCTCCTCTATGCAATTGTGCAGCAAATCAGCATTAAAAAGTCACTGCTTTAGGCATTTTGTAATTCATATAATATCAGCTGTGTTTAATGATGGTATGAAAAGTTTCTTTCTGAATTGAGGTGCTGATCATCAGGGTCGTTTTTATGTTACAAATTTAATATATAAGTAATTTTTACAATGACAATTTGTCGATTGAGTCTGTAATTCATGAATCAAATACAAACTGTTCAATTCAATCGTTTTTTTGAACGTGTGTGTGGATTTTTCATGATGTCCACAGCTGCTCTGTCCTGTGGTTTGTTTTTAGGCAGCATGTGTGTGTGCTGCAGCCAACCTCTTAACGACAAACGGGAACTGATCTACACTGTGGTTTTGGTTCACAAAGGTGTGTGCGCTACATTATGCCATCTATTCAAATAGTCTGCATACCGAGGATTTATTGTGACAAATCTTTTGATTTCCCCGTTTCGTACAGACTGCAGCAAGACTTTCAGGGTAACTCTGGGAAATGAGGATTCGCCACAGAAAGCCGCACGTCTCCATCCCCTCTTCATCCCAATAGGTCGTTTCACACATGCACAAATCACCATGCTTATAATTCCAAGTGTGTGCATTTGCACATTGGATTGCCAAACATGCATTACCTGCTTTTGCATTCAATAGAGACACAAGCACAAATACAAATGAGAGTGTGTATCCTCATTCGGTCTAATGTCTGGTGTATGCATGCAGCATACCAACATACAGCCTGGCAGTGACGCTATGTGTTATTTCTGTATATAGGTTATTACATCGTGGTGTATCTGCAGGGTTATTTTCTCCACTGTATCAACACCAGGCAGCAGGAGATGATCTGTCACTCTCTCTTTCTCTCCGGTAAGGTTGTGACTAACATGACTGACTTCTGAAAAGCAGCCTGTTGACGTTGCTCATCAGCTACAACGCGTTTTCCCCGACGTTGCTTTTGAAAACACGGAATATGCACGGCCGTTGAGCCTTTGTGGCTTTTGGTTTCATTTCCCTGTTCTATTCTCCGTCCATCTGTCTAAATAACCTCAAGGTTGTGATGCGGACCTGGGCCTGCGGACTCAGTCAGCAAACATCACCGTGTGTCACGCAGAGGAGGAGTCCAACACCGCTCTGTTGGATCTCGCCAGTGGCAAGATCCACACGGCTGAGCTTAGCCCCGCCTACTTGCTGCGGATACTGCGATCAGACACACCCTCTAGGTGAGCAGGATTTAGAACTTTTTCTACTGAGGGAATTAAGTGCGTATTTGCGGTGGTGTTTATATAGAGTACAGAGCCTGGGGGAATATACATTAGCAGACAGGTGTGCAATGGAATTCAATTCAACTTTACACATTCACTTTTAAGTGATCTATTTATATCATATATTTATTTATTCCTCTCACAAACACTTTTAATATTCACTGGCAGCACGGTAGAACCCCTGACTGGAGGTTCTCTGCATGCCCTTCCCCTTCTGTGCCTCTTTGTGTATGCTTTTGTTGTACAAAAGTAAATTTGCTTTATGTCACATCCACTCCACAAGGTGTCCCAGCAGCAAGGCTGACCCTCAGCGCCTGGCCGCCCTTCACTGCCTGCTGGTTTACATGGGAAATGACCCAAACCTGGAACTGCAGGTAGAGTACAGATGGAGGCAGGAATGGATATAGGAGGCAGAGATGTTACCATTTAAAGCATATTTAAATATATTTCTTGTATCAAAACTTAGCTTGGTTAGTTACCCCCAAAAGACATAAGACATCATTTTGACCCACAGAACTTGCTCCTTCATCTAGCAATTGCATTTGTGGCTATACAGCATTTTTTTTTTATAGCGCATAAAATCAATAAAAACTTTCAAGATCAATAAGTTCTTCTTGTGGAAGGCAGAGAGTGAACCAAGACATGATGGAAAAAAAAAAGATGAAAATACAGCAATTTTTTTTTTTAGGTAATTTCCTTATAGGAAAATGGATGTACAGCTGAGAAGCAATGAATAAATGAATAGAAATGGCAGCTGTTCTGCACTTCTGTGTATATACGGTAGGTGTCAACCTTGAGTTAGTGCTGAGCAGATGGAGGGAAGACAGACAGAGAAATAAAAAAAAAGAAAAGAGCATGTTGAAATAAAACCAGAGAAGAGAGGCGACGAAGAGAGATCAAAAACTAAAACAAAGCGAAGGGGACAGGTATTTTGTAGGACAGACTGCCGACTATGACTCAGACTCTATTAGACGTAGCTACACCTAAATTAACATGTGCAAGCTCCTCTGATAGATTGCACTGCATTCTTTCTTTAGAGGTTAGATGAGTCACCAGCTTCATTAGTTCAGCTAGAGCTGGGAAATTGGACACCACATGTTACTTCTGAACTCGGCATCACAAAGAGTAGGGCTTGTTGTGTCGACATTTCCCCTCTCTTTGTTCCCATCAGTTTGCAACTTTAGGAGAATGTTATGTTCACATTGTTGTGTTGATGCTGCGGGACATAGAACTCCAACTGAATCAGGCAAAGAGATATTTCTTCTAACGCCACAGCTGGTATCAAGGAAATGAGTTTTCGCTGATTCACTGTGGCTGACTGTTACTTTATAGATTTACAGGGCCATATCTGTGAGGGCATCATTTATTTTTCACATTTCTGTAATGCAAACATTATACCAATCGAACCTACTTCCCCTCCAAACATTCTTATCTGTATTTGTTTTATAACCAAACAAGATTGAACAAAGCCAAGAATCTACAGGCTCGCTTCAGGCTGCACGAGGCTGCTATCCAGTTACCGAAGCTAAATGCTAACATGAAAAATCAGGGGATCATGAAATATTATGATATATATTTCAGTCTAGACCAACCAGACTTAACTGAAAGTATTTCTATATGCTAGGAAAGACATTTAATCATGTTTCTATTGAGAATTCGATGAGAAGAATGATACTTATACACTTAATATGAATTTAGAGCTAGTAAACAATTACTTTAGCTTAGCATAACAGGTTCACAGCTAGCCTATTCTGTCCAAAGGTAAAAGGTATCTCTAAACCTCTCTAATTAATACTTTAAATTAATTTTGTCTGTCAAATTTTAAATTTGACAGGCTATGCTAGCTGTTTTCCCTTGTTAGTCTTTATGCTAAACTAGGCTAACCATTTCTTGGTGACAGCTTTATATTTCACAGGAGAATAGTACCAATCTTCTTATCTAAATATGGGCAAACATTTCCCAAAATGTCAAACCCTGTCTTTAAAGGGTAAAGGATAAATTCAAAGCTTTCAGATTTTTCAGTAATTTGGCAGAGTGAACTGCAATAGTGTTGAGCTCCCAGCACTGTATCACAGCACTATATTCTGTGTGTTTCTATCCTGCCTCTAGATTATTGAATGGCTGTGTGACAACGTGAACGCCTTTGAATCCTTTGATCAGATCCAGGAGTTCATTCTGGGTCAGTGGCAGCTGAAGCAGCGGGTCTCTTGAGTATCACTTCTTCTTCCTTTTAGAAAGCCGCCTCTCTCTCGCCTTTTTATGTCCCCTTCTGTATGTGGTTGCTTACATCTTCTCTGCACAAAACAAAATTCTTTCATCAGCTTGGTTTGGCTCTAAAATTGGTTCTTGCTGATTGGTGCCAGGCGTCCTGCGCAGAACTAGACCTTTTGGGTTATTTTGAGACCTCGGAGACTCGTAACATGCGCAGAGAAACACACGGTCTCAGAAGATGCACAAAAACACATTTGTATGTGCATGTCCATCTGGTATTTTTATATAAATAAAAAAAAATAACGGACCCAGCCCATAATATTAATTTTGAATTTAGAAAACAGACATTTTCTAGAGAGTATATGATCCCATAGTGCTTTGTTGCATACACAGCTGTGTATAAAGAACTCAAAAGCCATACTTGAGAGTAAAAGTAAAGATGTGTTTCTGGAAAATCTTCAGCAAAAGCCAGAGTCACTGATTAGATTAGTACCTTCAGTAATATTTGTATTACTATTACTTGTATTTTAAATCATTTTTTCGTTCAAACTTTGCTTTAGTCAAAGGAAAGTCAGTTTTCCAGCTTCTCTATCCAGCTAAACTGTTTTCAGCTGTGCTAACATGATTGCACAAGGGTTTTCTAATCATCCATTAGCCTTCTGACGCAATGAGCAAACACATTGTACCATTAGAACACTGGACTGATAGTTGCTGGAAATGGGCCTCTATGCACCTATGTAGATATTGCACCAAAAACCAGACATTTGCAGCTAGAATAGTCATTTACTAAATTACACATTAGAGTGTATTTCTGATTAGTTTAAAGTTATCTTCATTAAAAAAAACATGTCTCGTATCAAAAGTAATTTTATGATATTTGTACTTGAAAGTAAAAAGAATCAGAATTGTTATAGTTATGAATGATGCCATGTTTAGCCCAGAATGGACAAACCAAACAGTGGTTCTAGAGGCAGCCTTTCACCCTTTTTTACAACCACCATAGGTTCTCCTATACATTGGGGAACTTGGGTAGTTGCAGTCCACCTCACAATTAGGTGCCACCAGAAACTACACACTGTACCTTTGAAACAGGGACATAAAAGTCTGATTTCTCCCTCTCTCTCTGTCGCGCACAGCATCTTTATACAGAATAAGCTACGAGAAGGTGCTCAGCATGGACAAAGTCCTGCCTTATTCCTCTGTATTCGACAAGCAGGTACCTATCACACTGATGCATACATTTGCATGCAAGGATCAAAAACGCATCTAAAAATAAACCGTACATGTCGATTTAAATGCAGAAGGCACATTTGAAGTTCAGTTTCCTTTTTTTTTTGCACCTTTAAATGCACAATATGTAATTCATCTGGATAATTCAGCTGGATTGTTTGGTAAACCACAATAACTGTAAAAGCACAGTGAACACCTGCACAAAGGGATACTGATAGGCTGCCATATCACAGCCCTTAGTTAGCTTAATTAGCATTAATTACAATTTTTACTAGGAATATATAAAATATTACAAATTGTTAAAAACTTAATAGAATTGCAGAACACAGCACAACATTTAACGCATGTTCAGACATCTTAATCTGCATTTTAATCAGGAAAAATATATAGTATTGCTTTAAGTAGCTCACACACACATACACACTCTTACTTGAGTATGCATTCATGTGTTCTAGGAGGTACCGGCGTGTCTGTTGGAGGTCCCCGGTGTGTTGTGTACCACTGAGCTGCATACTGAGACAGTCTTCAAAGAAAAGGTTCATCATGTTCATGTTCATCCATTTTTAAAACACACTGATGACCCTGAAAATGCTTGCGAGCCATTATTCAGTCTTCCTACTGGTCTATTTCCTGCTACATTTCCACGGCATGTTAATGAAACTCAGCTTTACATGGGTGCACGGCAATTAAAATCAAAACAATGCGCATTTGTTACGTAACATAACACATGCTGCATGTGCATTTGTGATACAATGGTGGGAAATACAGAATTGACTTCATTCAGACATAAAAAAAAGATATTTATATGTAAAATAGTGTGATTTTACAATTCTGACCCAATTATCCTCAATTGTTTAATATGATGTAAACAAATATTTAAAAGTTAATAATCAGCCATTCAGTTCCCAATTTGATCCCTGTGGATATTATTTCTTGTATATCTAAAGTTTATTACATAATACTATATAATGAATGCAAACAAGGACTCTTGCAATAGAAAGTGTGCAGATTTAACAGAATAAATGCATTGCAGTACTCACTGTGGCTGCACTTTGGATATAATTTATTTCATATCTGACGATAGCTATTTCGTCCAAAGCATTATTACCATTATGCATGTGGTATAAATTATATAAATGCACTTCTTGTGCTGTTATTGCATGTGCTGTCCAGTGCTGCCTTTACCCTTTGCATGTGAAGGTTGTTTTTGTCATTGCCTTGTGGTCACTTTTATTAGACTTTTAGCTATTTTGTTGCATAGTCTTTGGCCAAATTCTATTAAAATCTACATTTATATTATATTAGAAATGCGCAATGTGGCATATCTGCTTTACTGAAACTATGAGAACTTCCTTATAAAGTTACTCTGAAGTCATGAAAATGTACTATTTTCTTGGCACCCCCACATATTGGTCACAACCCCCGTTAGCACTGAGAAAGAAAAAATTTCCTGGCGTGGTGCCTGACTGTTTAGCAGCACGTCCTTGCTGTGGCACTGTAGTGTTACTGTTTGCTTGTGTGTGTGTGTGTGTGTGTGTGTGTAGGTCAGGAGTCTGCAGAGTTTCTGGTCAGAGCTTCAGTGGAACACGAGTAGAACAAAATATCTGGAAGCCGTTCCCAACCCCAGATACAGAACATCCCAAATACGGGCCGAGTGGGATAAGCTGGTTCGTTTCCAACAACAACAACATCCCATGTATATTAATGAACACACGTTCTAATTTGCATGCACGGAATTTCAATCAATTAATGGCAATTGTTTGACCATGCTAATTGATGTGGGAGAGGGGAGAATGTGTGTCTTCCTATGTTATCCCTGCCGGCATACCTGTGGGGTTTTTTTGTCAGCCGATAACAATGGGAGCAGATTTTCAGCCCTCCCCTGATGCTGTTGCTCGTTTCAGAGGTCCGAGAGGAGAGCGTCCAGCCACATGAATCACATGGAAGAGAACACAAAGAAGTAGGTCTGCCTCCAAATGGAGCTTTTGTTATGAAACGTACAACAGACACACTCATTTCTGAAACAGCAGGGAGGGAGGCCACAACACAATGCTGTTTGTTCCAAACAGAGTTTGAAAAATAACACTGTTTGTTCCAATGTTAAAATTACATCACTGACCACGTTTTGATAAATGCTTGAAGGATGAATATTCTAGTTTTTAGTTCTGGGTGTGGTAACTAATTAGTTGGCAAACCCAGGTTTGGAAAAGTCAAAATATTAACTCTAAAACTGAGAGGAACTACTTCATAGCTTCCTTGTCTCTATTATCCGGATTGAGTCTCACTCTGCTGTATCTGTAAAGGGTATGGAATTGTTATTGTGCATTTCTCTTACTGTGAACAAATCCCATAAATCAACCAAAAACTACACAATGCTTCTGAAAATTTGTTGGACTTCCCACATCCTTGACTGCATTCTGCTCTAAGATTTAAACCTCATAAATACGCAGTATAGTTTCACTTTGAAAAATGGCTAATTTATTTATTAAAATATCCGGGCACTGCAGTTTTTAGCAGAGCTTTGTCAAACGGGGAATTTCCATTCGTTGGGGACTATTTATAATGCCCGTTTTACGACGGCGTGAGGGACTATATGTGTGGGACTTGAATAGATGCTGTTTATGGTAAAGAAGAAATACAACAAAGAATAGATCACGCCACACAAACAAACATTTTTAGTGTTTTTTTTAGGCTTTTTAAGCAATAAAGAAAACAGAGTACCATCAGCATTATTCTTTACTTATGCTGCAGTGTTTACATCCCCCCCCAAAAAAAAACATTTAAACAATTTCCCTGTCCAACCATTCAGGAAAACAGAGGCTACGCAGGACAAAGACATCCATTCTGTTTCTTTTTTCTTGTCGAAATGTCACAACTCACTTATTAGAGCTTTTACTTTGACCTTAAAGGCTGATCTTTCTTACTCTGCCACACCACTCTTAACTTTAGATTATCCACATGCATAACAAGACCCTTTTGAACCACTTTAACAAAGTACATAAAATCCGAGGCTGACGCCAGTTGCCTGGTTATTATTTGAATAAAAATAACCATCATGTCAAGTACTTTGACTGCATCCCCTCAACAATTTATGCCCAAGTGCCTTGATGATGCACCACTGATGAAATACTTGCTCTGAATTGAAATTACCTCTGTCCTGGTTGTGCCAGGAATCCAACCAATAGCCTTTCTGGTTCATAATTAGCTTCTCTTCCCTCAGGCTGAACTGCAGCACCTGCTTACAAACTTTTAGCTTTTATAGTTATATATATATATATATTTATATATATATATTTATAATTTTTTGCTGCTGACTGCTGCAGTGTATCATTATTCTGCCCTGGTTTACAGCATAAATAGTAAGACTCTTATTGTAATGCTGGCTTGGGGGATTGTTTTCATACAAAGCCTTTTCTGCTTATTTTGTAGGGTTCTATCAATGGTGGACACCTGGTGTCTTGGTAAGACAGCGCAGACACACACGTACAAACATATAAATCCACAGATGTAACACACACATGGACGGAGAGAGCGAGAGAGAGAGTGCGAATGTCATAAATAACAAAATCTTGTGAGAGTGAGTTTGGTTTCGTGTGTTTGTGTGTTCTTCTGAGGTCGCATTCTTCATGCCCACTGGAGAATTCGGCTGAACAGAACAGCACACTAATTTATCTTGGAGAGGGAGAGGTTTAGAGAAAGCGAAGGGAAAAGGCAGAGGAAGGATGGCGGAGGGGGGGGAAAGGGCGAAGGGGAGGGGGAGGGGTGAAAACACAGTCAAAGAAACTGAAATGGAGGAGAGGTGAAGAACGCCGCGGTTATATAAAAGCGGGGAGACGGGTACTTCCTTCCCCTCTCGCTCCTTCCTCGTCTTTATTTTGTCTGTCTCTCACTCGCATGACTCCAGTGCAGCTGTTCTGTATCAACCAAAAAACACGGGACCTTCCCTTACCTCAGTTCATTCACATGTATGATCTCATACGCTCAAATCCTCCCCCAGATTCACTTACACACACAGCATTTTGATCACTTTCTCTGCCTCAGGGAACAGATGATAGCACGCATGTAAAAAAAAAAAAACAAAAAAAAAATGGATTACAGATTTCATAATTACTATGTGGTCTTATATCATGTATAGTTATAGGAGACTAGTGGATTCTGCAGCTTTGATAGGGTGAAATGGACCGAATAGACATTTTGAAATAAGCTATTTTTGTAATGAAGAATATAGTGAAATATCTCAACTATTTGATGCATGAGAATGTGTACGGGCATTCGTAGCCCCCAGAGCATGAATCCTATTCACCCCTAGAGCAACGCAGATGTTCACATTTGAAGTTTGAAGTGAAACGGCTCAACAGCTATTTGATGGGTTGGCATGTAGTTTGGTTTAGCCATTTTCCCATCAGAATGAGTCACACTTTAGTGATCGCCTAATTCTTTATCCAGCTCCTTCAGGTCACAGTTAGAGTTTTGTTTTTTTTTACTAAAAGACCTGTGATGCTAATTCCAATCAGCCTTAGCTGTAGTTTGTGTTAAGTGATAATGTTGGAATGTTACCATGTTAAAATAAGTACCAGTTTAACACCTGTATTGTCATTGTGAGCATGTTAGCATGCTGGTGTTAGCATCACTGAGTAGCTATATAGCTGTAGTCTTGTTAGCATGTAATTTATCCATGTTTTAGACTTCAGATAGAAGACTGAAGATACTCTTCAGTCGATCAATTAAAGAAATATTTCTTTCCCTATTTCTCAAATTTCAGAAATAGCGAGGGAATATGTATCATGAGCTTGAAAAGCCCAGGGTAATGTCTCCAAACTGCTTGTTCTATACAACCAACCAGTCAATCTACAGTAATATTAAAAGGGATCAAAATACTCAATTTTATTACTGAAATGAAAGAACTGCAGCATTTCTCTCCCTCTCTCACATGCACACTCTCACACACACAAAGCCTTGGGGTGTATTTCTAAAGCTACTCTAAATGAATCCATAATTTCATAGGTTTGGTCTTTTCATTTTTTTTTTTTTTTTTATGAAAGT
Organism: Lepturacanthus savala; assembly: GCA_030544235.1. Lineage (NCBI taxonomy): Eukaryota > Metazoa > Chordata > Actinopteri > Scombriformes > Trichiuridae > Lepturacanthus > Lepturacanthus savala. The sequence goes on from CM060474.1 coordinate 14,885,182, forward strand.
CGTAAACTAATCCGAGCTTCCCGGTGTTTCTTCCTTTCCTCTGTTTACCCTTTTTGATGAAGTTACTGCGCTCACACACCTGAGGCCACCTCAGGCGTTCGAGCTAGCGATGATGCGGCGGCAAAGCGCTCGTCAAAAGTCTTTTATGTGCATGTTCTTACCATTATCTGGTCTCCTGTAGATAAGAAGCTGGTGCCACTTTTCCAAGAGGAGGACCGCCAACAGAGGGTGCTCATAGGCCTGGTGAGAGAGAAGCCGTAACGAGTCAATGGCTGCAACACACATACATGTTATTGTCAAAAATCTGGTTTTTAATGGTTTGACAAGTTAGTATAATGATGATGGATTAGATGGTGTGATTTCACCTTTGTAGTAGCATTCGAGGGGTAGTTTGTTGTGGAAGAACTCGACTAGCCTAGACCACAGACTTCAACCACCGTCCATATTCCTATCCTATATTTCTAGTGGCTCAATAGGAGGAAATAGCATTTTCTTGAACTGTATTATTATATCGGCAGATAATTTGTCTTATTTAATTTTATTTCTTGATTTGTCAATTTATTCTTAATGATCTAAAGAAAATAAACATCAAAATTATGAGATAAAAAGTCGAAAATATAAGAATAGATAAAAAAAAGTCAAATAATTGAATCTTTCTCTACCCAAATCAAGGCATTGGAAAAAGCTAATTGTCTGTTAGTGGATTAAGATAATTCTACTCAATATTTGACCAAAAACAAGATATAAAACAAGATAAGATTTATATTATGCAAAGTGCGAAGGTAACAAATCTGCCTGGTAGCAACTACCACAGGTGTTTATAATAGTCAATAGCATGAGAGTGCTTTATATTAAATATTAAGAGACAAATTGTAAAACAAATACATTATAAAAACATTTAAATACAATTTAAAACAGAGACGATAATAAAGATGGGCTGGAATAGGACAAATAAAATACAAGAATAAAAGTTAAAGTACAACAAATGAATTACTATGTGGTTAAAAACATGGCAGCAGCAAACAGAAAAGCCTTCAACCTTGATGTAAAAGAAGTGAGAGCTGCAGCAAGACCTGCAGTTTTTCTGGGAGTTTGTTCCAGATATGCGGAGAATAAAAAGTGCTGCTTCCCCATGTTTAGCTTTTACTCTGGGGACAGAAAGCGGACCTGTTCCAGGGACTTTATTAGTTCAAAGTAAAACTCAAAAGGCTTACAAATCCAGAGGGTTAAGGCAGGGAAACCAGGAACGGGGAAATTGGATCAGTAACAGGACAAACGCACATAGAGAAACTGGCGATCGAGCAGGATCTGGATGGCAGAGGACTGGTATATAAACTTCTGGGCTGAGGAGGTAATGAGCAGCTGGTGAGTATACAGTATATTGGAATTGGCGTCAAGGGAACGGATTGGAGCGGGAACCAGGCAAGAAGGTCTGGGGGCATCTGGTGGACAGGTAGAGAACAGCAGAACCAAGGGAAAAGAGTGGGCCTGGAGGCAGGAACAGAGAACAGAAGAGGCAAAGGAAGCTAATATTAACTATCTTCTATTAAAGGGCATGCATCATGCACGCTTCCATGTCTATAATTATTTTCTGGGATTCGACTGATACATATCTGCATTATTTACGGTTAAAAAAAATGGCAGACCATTGTTGTCCAGAAACTATTAATAAGCATTGTCACTCCTTCAACTGATATCTTCCTATTTTACTTTATTTATCATTTTTTTGTCAATCCTACATACTAGGGCTGCTCGATTGTAGAAAAAAAAATCGGCAATATTGAAATCCCAATTATTCAAACGTGTTTTTTTTTTAGTTGCATACAATTGCATTTATTCATCTTGAGTGACGGTGCTTTTTGAGATGATTAAACTGATTCATTGTGTAAATATCTTATAGCAAATATTGCTATATATATATATATATATGGCTACATAATATGCAAGATTTTGGAGATTGTACATGCAAATCGAAATCATGATTAAAATTCAATTAATTGGACAGCCTTACTGCATACCCCCTCCTACTGCTCTAAATGCTCAATTAAGTGGCAAATGTGGATTATGTATTAATCTGCAGCTGAATATAGTCATCAATGAAGCTACAGTATATATATATATATATATATATATATATATATATATATATATATATATATATATATATATATATATATATATGAGTCTTCATTTTAAACATTTATGTCTTTAGTAGTGTTTTAATGTCTACTAACCAGTAGGAGTGGGGAAGTTGGGAATTGGGAATTGAGATTTATTGCTTAAGAAAAATATAGAACCCTACTCGACTTTCCCTTTAACAGTAAACCGACTAAAACATGCAGATTTTTTTTTTTCTTATTTAAGCAGAGAGCCAGTACTTAACATCAAACATCCAGCCGCTCAGGATCAAAGATCCTGAACTGAACAGGGAAGAATTAAAGCCTCCGGCTGGATTGTTTATCAGTAGCTGGATGAGATACGGATCCTGCTTTGACACCGCTATCACTAACTTTCAGTCGAAGTAGATGGGGCCGAATGAAAAGAAAATGGGTGAATAGTAAAACATCCCAGATTGTTGATATACAACAGTTACAGGAGCTTCCTGGGTTGATATACACCGTATGCCCGCATCTATAGTGGAATGCTGACAGACAATTATTTCCTTCCATATCTTTTCAGGTGAAACTGCTGTTATGCTTCAGATGAATCGACACTTAAAAAAAGGGCATTGTAAGGTCCCTGTCCTGCAATTTTAAAACTTTTTTTTACTGTACTGTTTGATGGACAATTTCATATCTTCCAGCTTTCCCTGTGCTCAGCATAGTTTTTAAAGAGCAGATAGCTTCAGTTTAATGGAGTTCAGCGTGGATGCTAGCAGTCTGCTATTCTTAGAACGACCCAGTCCTCCTGCCTCTCTCTCTTTCTTTATATCCTCCATCACTGCTTCCATCTTCCTTTCACCCCTCCCTCGCTCTCTTCCCTTCCCTATCCCGTAATCACTCCTTCTCCTCCTCCGTTATCCTCCCTCCCTCCCTCCTCGCCACCTCCTCCTCCTCCCTGAAGGATATCGGGTCATTCCGTCAAGTTGACACTGTTTTTAGACCTTCACTCTTCTTCTTTTATGTCTCTCCTCTCCTTCTTCTCCTCCTCATCCTCCTCCTTTTTCCTCTCTATGGTTAAATCAATTTTGGGACATTGTAGTCGAGGGAAAAGTCGGGGTGAACTCAATTTGACCCTGCTGAGTACACAGCAAAGTATGCTTCAAAACACACACACACACACGCACACACACACTAAAAGTACAGAAACGTACAGAAAGCAAATAGGAAACAAGTGTGTTTCTTTCATTTCAGACCGTCGACAAGCTGCGAGAGCATCTCAACAGACACCTGCCTCGACTGGGGAAGAAGAAGATTGACTCCCTGGTTGTCAGCTACGTAGCCAAGCTGGTTGGTACACTGTGTGTGAGTGTGTGTGTGTGTGTGTGTTGTTCAGAGATAAAGAGAGGTCCAGGAGCTCGGAATACCCCTATGAACCCAATTTTTCTTTTAAAGGCGCATAGTTCTTCACTTTATATTTATTTAATCTTTCCCCTCGCTCTTTTCCCGGGAAGGTTAAGTGACGCTCTCAGCGAGGATCAGTCAGTGGAAAAGGCAGCGAGTCTTTCCATTTCAGTTAAACGGTTGACAGATCTTACACCAGGATGTGTGCTCTCCAGTTAAGAGAGGTTGCCGTTCAGTCTTAAATAAACATCAGTTCATCATTTATGACGGGTATCCTCAAACACTCAGTCACTATTTTTGTTTCTTCATGTGTCCATCAAGCGGGGGAGGGGGATTCCTGTTTTGTTCCCATCGTTTTATTCTAGTTTCAGGTAGATTTTGCTCTCACTACAATCTCTTTAGAGAGCCTGGGGTGAAGGCAGGAGTTTGTAAAGCTAGTTTGGCCTCTCAGGCTACATCGACCAGAATTTGAAAGGAGAGAGCAAGCACTGAAATATTTGTAGGTTTTGTGGGCAAAAATCATTATTGTATATATTATCATAATCCTAATTTTTATCCTCAGTTCATATTCTCCTAAAAAAAATATACTAGAAACAAGCATCAGTCAAAGATAAGACAGTAAGAACAGATGACATTGTCATTAGGCGAGGGATTGGACATCATTTTTAAGATGAATTATGGCATTAAAGGAGTAGTTTCACATTTTGGGTAATGCACTTCTGCGCTTTCTCACGGAGAGTTCTTGTTTTTATACGTCGGATTTTGTTCGGATTGAATAAATGTGATATAGCGTGTCCATTAGTGAGCTTTGAAGGTTGCTTTTTACTGAACCAGGGTAGCCGTTTACCCTTGTTTCCAGTCCTAACTCTAAGCTAAGGTGAACAGCTGCTGGCTGTAGCTTCATATTAAGTGTGAGCTATATTGATCTTCTCATCTAAATCACTGCCAGGGAGCAAAAATATTTAACTATTCATTTAACGCTACAGATGGTTACATAGCATTTATATATTGACTTTTTACTATGGAAAGATGGATTTAAATGCATACACGTGTGTGCATATATAGGTTTAATATTAGAAGTGTGCCCTTACTTCTACGAAGCTGTGCCTTTGAATTCCACTCAAAGAACAGCAGGTGGGATCTACGTAACGGGGCGGAAGGACATAACCACTCTCCTCCTCAGTAACCTATAGGGGCTGTTGCTTCTGTAAAGTCGGTCTTTAGTATTCGTGGGAGGTAGATCCCTTCACAGCTACGAGCTGCTGAAAGCAGACGTAGAGCATATATCTACTAACAGTATATATCAGGCCAAGGGTAAGGCTGGAATTGAATAGAAAGCAGGATGCACCGCATTCGCTGAACTTTATGGAATTGCAAATGAAAAGAGTTAAAGGGGAGAAGGAAAAAAAAAAATGAGCAGAGAAATCCTGCCTGCTTACAAGCGGGATCGATCGCTACAACAAGCACCCGAGTCTGAAACTCCGCTTTCAGACTGAAAATGTATTCAGCAGCGAGAGTGAAAAGGCTCCCCCCCCCCCTACTGACTTATTAAAACATATCCGTTTTTATATTTCACCGGCCGAGTGATGTGCCTGCACATCAAGCTGACTCATGCTTTGAAAACTCAGGGTGGTACCGGTATGAAGATGGCAGACTTCCCTTCCACAAATAAAGAACGTCTCCCCCTCTGCTCTTGTCGGTGCTTATTGAGACTAATGGCTGCATTGACACAAGGGAGAAGTTGGGGGTTGGGTGAACTAGATTACAGATTTTAAGAGCCAGGAAACTTCTGGTGTGATAGATCACAACTCCACAGTACATTATTGTCATAGTTATTTATTTCCTTTCCTTCTTCCTAAAGACAACTGAGATACATCCCTTTTATAATACAGCAAATATTGAACAAAGAACAACTACTAAAAGCAGGAATATGCATTAAAAGTAATGAAATGTATTGGAATAGGATGGATTTTTTTTATTATTATGCAGCAGAAAAGTTAATGTATACTTAAGGTTATTAAACTTTTCCTCACCAGGGGATACACGCTGAGTAAATTCCGTCTCTTTGTCGAGCCGAAGCTCATTAAGACAAATCGCTGATTCTAGATTTTATTCTAATGAGCCTCACAAGGATTACTGCGTATGAGTCTGTAGCTTTAAATCACTCGTTTGCCTTTTGGTTGCCTTTTTTTTTCCAGCTGAATAAATATCTCAGCTGCATATATATATATATATATATATTTTATCTTTTTTACTGATCTTTAGGGACTGGTATTACATCAGCGACAAGCACAAGAGATGTAAGCTGAAAAAGAACCGAGCCAGACTTTGAATAATTCATTTTGCTTGAGATATTGCCACCTGTTAGCAGACCAGAGAACGAATCACACGGCATCTTTTTTGACTTTTGGAGCATTTTTTTTTTTACAGAGCAGCCGAAAATAAATCCTCAATAAATCCCTATCAAAAGTAAAGGAAGATGGGTACAGGTAAGGGGATGTATCAGGAAAACACCTTCATTGTGGTGGCTGCATGATTCAAAACAAGACCGAACATTGGTTTTCCTCAGGGGCCAACAATCACACACACAGAAACAAAGTAAATATAACCATGAGCCATCACACACACTGCAACATCTGGCTCCAAATGCTGATTTTGGACAAATGAACCTACTTTTTCATATCATTTTGACGCCAGAAATTAAATGGAAAGGTCGCTGACGTGGTAAAAACGTTGCAAGGTTAATTAAATGAACGGCAATCGCTCTAACTGACACACAGATGGGTGGCAAACTGAAGGGAAAAACCTGAATAAATGAGTGGAGAACCGTTTTTAAACAATTAACATCCGATCACAGTCTGTGGCATGTACAGAAAATGCTGAGAAAGCATATATGGAGGATAAGACCTGAGTGAGTTTTCAGCTGGCTTCAATAAGATCTGCATTACATCTATGGGAGAGACATCAGTAAACAGGTGTGAATGCCTGACCCCATGTTACGCTGTGGAGGGTTTGTGTCCTCTTGTCCTGTTAGTTTGGGTCACTGCAGCTAAATACTACGTTTTCAGAGTAGCCACAATGGCCCAATCCTCAGTGCACAAGGGGTCACTCAAACGTTTGAAACATATTTTCTCCTCACTTTTGTGCAGTGATGACAAATAAAGCATAGACAGATTTATGCAATGTAAGAAACTTAAAAAAAGAATGTGTTGAAGCAGAGAAAAAACTTGCATCTGTGCAGGAGAATTTAAAATCCCCCAGAGCAGCCTATTATTACTTCTGTCTCCGACACCTCTTTTATTTTCTGTTACATAAGTGAAGCTAATTGAAATTCGGAGGTCACGGGAGGACTTTACTGTCGACTTCTGGAGCGCGCTGGGGTGTGAGTAGGGGTGTGTGTGTGTGTGTGGCGGGGGGGGGGTTCCTACTAATGTGCAGGATGTGAATGAGGCAGATCCTCTTCTTGTTATTCTTCAGGAAACGAGAGCGGACATTCGTGGAAAAGAGGCGTGCGTGTATGTGTGTTTCGGATGAGTCAAGTGCATTGGAACGATCCCAGATGCTGACAGATGTGTGGTGAAATGATGCGGTCGAGCGTGTGCTGTTACGTATGATCCGAGGCGTCGTCCGTGATCGGTGGAAATGAAAACGGGAAGTTGTGGGGGGGAGGAAAAGAGGGAAGTGAGGAACCAGTGAACATTTCCATAAACAGAAATGCCAAAAAAAAAAAAAAAACTAAGCGTTTTTCAGCTTCTTCGGACAAGATGCGCTATGTGCAAAACTTCTGGCCGTTTGCCTTGAGCTACGCAATTCAAAGAAAATGTTTCATTTGAATCTAATGGGGCATCACTTTTCCAAACCACTAACGTGTGTGTGTGTGTGTGTGTGTTTAGCTGGAGCTCATCAGACACATGCTGGAGTCCGTCTGGCTGAAGTATAAACTGGGCCCTCATGTTTTGTGCCTGTGAGTAGCCCTTCCTCCCCCTTTTAAAATGCTTCATGTTTCCAACTAATGTACATAATGTTGACAGAATGTGTGTGTTCATCTCCCTGCTGTGTGTGTGTTTCTACATGTGCAAATAACAGATGACCCCCCCTTCACATGATCATTATGTAATAATCCTGATGTGTGTGTGTGTGTGTGTGTGTGCGTGTGTCTTTGTCTTACAGCAAACGGCAGGGCAGTCCAGCAGAATGGTCCGTGTTTCATTTCATGTTTCGGATCCTGGAAGCCACGAGGGGTCTCTGCCTTCCTTTCCCACCTGGTACGGTACACACTCGCGCGCGCGCGCGCACGCACACACACACACATTTTTTAGCTGTTATAATCCAGTCTGTCTCCTTCTCAGCCAGAATAACAATGCGTTTGCAGGGATAATAGATCTGCTCCCCTCAGCACTAATATAAGCAAAATTATGTTAAACATTAGCATAGTCCAGACATGGGTAATGCAGTGTGAATACATTTTTAATAATTTGGAATTCATTTTCGTTCAGAAATTGTGGAAGAAACTCCCCGTAATGCGATTCCATGGAGCTGTCAAGACAGTTTATCTGAATTGAAGTTGCTTATGAGTAAATGTTCACGGATTCACATCCTACACCGTCTGGCTTTATTTCATGCTTTTTATTTTCAATCTAAAGATTCTGGGTCTTTTCTTCTTTTTTTCCCCCCGTCCCTGTCCAGGTTTTCACACCTTGTTAGCGGTGTTTGCCGTGCGCTGCCTCCCTCATCACACCTTCCTGCAGTACATAGACCACGGTTTCCTGCAGCTCACTGAAATCTTCGTGTCTCGGCTCATGACAGGTACACACACACACACACACATTTGCAGATGTTGGCCATATGAGATTCTAAACTAAATATTCACAACTTTGCATTTGTGAAAGGTTTTACATACATTATATTTTACATACATTACATTATATATATCAGAAACAAAGCTGATATGTGGGGGAAATACAGAGACAGACAGATTATGTCCATTGCATTATAAATAGATTACAAACAAGAAAATCAATCTACACAACAAATCTGTTTAATCATCTTAAACCAAAGCACATTCATTTTATTCAGTCGATTGTATATGTTTTTAAATCACAAAATTTATAGATTTTTTTTGACAAATCTAGCGGCTAAAGGACATTATAATTCACGGCATATGTTTCTGTTCACCTGGTGAATGTAATGTTCCTTTTAGCTCTGTTTTCGATTCTTAGAGGAATATCTGTCTCTTTAGCTGCTAAATGACTTCACTATGATCCTGCTGCAGCTGAAAAAGATACTGTTACACCGTCAAGAGAACCAGTAAAGAACCAAACAGTAAAGTTGCAGCTGTATAGCTAAATGAGCTGAAACTTGCCATGAAGCTCAAAAACGTGAGAGTGAAAATACTCATTGTCATTTAGTACAATGTTACTACATAAAGACAAAATATTATAAGGCACACTATGCAAAAACTTAACTTTTCTTAGGTCATTAAATGTAATAATCATGTTTCATGCCAGTTGGGCATGGTTGCATTACTTGTTGTAGATCTTACGTGTTCTGTACATATAGGAAAAGACCAAACTGTTTGCAAAGAGTGTATTATGTAAAATAGTATTGGTTATAACAAACAGCAAAACGGATATTCAGTAATAAGTTATGCTTTAATATTGAAAACACAGTAATGGTGCACAGAGGCAGCAGCATCAAACAAAAATGAAGATTTTTATACAAAACTTTTGAAATACAAGTTGAAGAAACCCATAGGGAACACAAAAGAGATGGATTCTTTGGATTTGGATTCTTCTTTTAATGACTATGAAACCACAGACTGAAATAGGGCAGCATCTAACAATCATTTAATTATTGAATAATTATTTTCTCAATTTGCCTATACAATGTCAGAACCGGATCAAAATGAATGAATCAAGGCAACATCTTCAAACGTCTCGTTAAGTCTGATGAACTTCCAAAATACACAGAATGAAAATCCAGAGTTAGAAGAAGTTTAAAACATGACAACACAGGAATGATGTTAGGTCATGTCATTAAGGGGCATTAAGAAACACTTTCTCTCTGCTTTGCTTTCTTTCCTTTGTTGCCGTGAGGCAAAGAAATACAGGAATGGATTCAGACAGTGATGGAAAGAGTAAAAACATTCCACAAACGTCAACTTCTTACTAAATTGCAGCAGTTGGTCCGACGCTGTGAAGTGCGCAGCGACGTGCAACGTGCGAAAAACGAGAGGAAGAAATCCGACAACCAAGGAGACAGTGATTATTCTGGTGAAAACTTGAGTAACAGGAAACCTATTCATGTGAGGCATTTGTTTGTTTTTTAGCCCTCTAATGAGTAGCATGTAGAAGGAGAAAGTGACTAGGTAGCCGAGGACTAAGAATATAATATAAGCTGCTTCGAGCTCCGGTGTGAGCCCCTGATTCTTGCAGGTAAGATAGGCTGCCTTCTCTTCCATGGAGTTTACCTCTTTTAGTAAAAACACAACAGGAAGAGCTACGAGGGCTCCGATTAGCCACACACTGGACAAAAAACCCCGCTGCCATCTCCGGCGAAGATCGTTCCACTTGTTGGTGTGAAGAACCTGGCGAATAAAATGCACGATTACAAATAAAACATCACATATACCTGTGCTGACCAGGGATTTTTCGGTTAAAATAAAGCACAAGACCTGTGCTGCTCCATACCTGGAAGTACCTCTGGATGCTTATCAGCACCATAATGTTCAAGTCAAGTCTGCCAGGTTGAAGAAGAGGCGCTGTGACATGGACGAGCCACGCAGGTCGCAAATTAATGCTACAATAATGTAGATGTTAGCAGGGATGCCCAGCACACAACTCACGGTAATTATCACACCACCAACAATGTACCAGGGAAGGAGAACTTCCTGAGGAACAACGGTTGATGATGGAGAAGTTACCGAACATGGAGAAAGAGGTGTTGAAGCTGCCATCATCATGGAGGAGAAAACCAAAGTGACAAGACTAAAGAGCATCTGAATAGATAGTTATGTCTGCGTGCCCTCATTGCCCCGAAAACTACAACCACTCTACAGTCTGTGGGTTTGCTGTGTGGGATAGGAAGGTCGGTTCTTCACAAGAAGCCCTTCAGGGTTTCACACGGTGTTTGTGTCTGAAGCTGCTGATTACTCTATTTAAATTGCAATCAGTTTAGATTACTGATTAGGCAAGGTTATTTAAAAGAAGAAAGAAAAAACAATCTCAGTCGTTCAGAGTCTGGGGCACATATCGGAGCTGGGTCACTGAACCGTTTGTGGTGTTGTATTTAGCAATGTTATTACCAACCTTCACAATTTTCGCGTGAACACAGCTGTCAGACATGTTGTCGTATCAAGTTTGAAAACGGCAAATATGTTCTTTTTGAAATTTGCACGACTAGAAGATAGAAACATAACTACATACTGTAGATGGTCATGTGGCTTTTAATGCTGTAATGTCATGGCGGTGCAACGACTAGCACGAGCATTGCTATGGGTTTCTTGTTTTCCCGACCTTGAAACTTACTTTGTGAATAGACAAGTGCAGTAAGGTAGATGCCTGAGAACCAAGTTTGTTTCTGATGAAGTGATGATCAAAAGTGTTTGTATTTCATTACAGTCGAAATCTAATGCTTCGCATGGTATTTTCCGCATCGCTCCAGTCATCCAGGTGGCTTACATTTGACACGTCAGATGTAATGAACTACTTTCAGAATTACCACAGAACTCGACCAAAACCCACAGGATTGTACCTGTGATAAACGGATGTGAACATCTCTGACACAGTTAATCACAAGTGCTAAATAATATGACAGTAATTGTTGCTTATACAGTACACGCCAGGATGCAGCACGGAACCTGTAAATTAACTTGTCCAGCTTAAAAAATACTCCGCACGTCATGTTGTGGTTTCCATACTAGCGATAAATACATTGTTCATGACTTGGCATGGAGATCAACGGACCCAAAATATCTCGCCTTGCTCTTCACTCTTGAACTCGTAGTTTACAAGGTTCTTTCTCATGGACAGAACAAACAAAGATCCTCGAAGATGAAAAGATTATTTAAAGGACCAAGTCCAAATGGTTTCCAACTTCAAAGTGAGAGAAAAAGGATGCTTCAGGACTTTGAAGTGAAACGGTTCATGCGTCACGTCCCCCTGGAGATTAATCCAATATTTATTAATCTATTTAAAAATTCTACGTTTTTGTAAATTTTTTTTTTACCCACGACAATTTGCTGTAAGTGTCCACTGCATCTAGACATTCCCAAAAATCCATAGTCTTGTTGCAGATCTCTGAAATGTTCACACGTCCTATTTTTTCAACAAATCACACAAACAATGCAAAAGAAAAAACAAAATGCTAATTCAGTCTGTGATATCCCACAATGGGGGAACAACTTATGCTATTTTGAGCACTAGTAAGCTATAAAGATGATGAGATGCAGCAGCTGCAGTAATGGGGCCACGGTTTTGGAAGAAGAAGGTGCATCTTCTGTTCGTCCACCTTTTGAAGAACCAGTTCTGTTTCTCCTCATGGGGATGCAGGCATCCCGGTGTGAGGTGCCGAAGCGAGTGACCGGTCTGCTTTATTTGCTGCCAGGCCAAAGTTTGTCAGGCGGACAGGAAATACTGGAGTGTGGGTAGAGTTGTAAACATAAACATTTCAATACAGCAAATCAAGCCTGGCATAAAGCGATAAGAGAAGTGGCGTTCGATCAGAGGCAGAGCAGCCGGTCACACTGAGCCTGATAGCGTCCTGCTACACACACAACAGCCGCGGACTTTGAACAACAACCTGCGTTATCTTTCCCACTGAAGTCTCTTCCTTATCTTAACAGGAATGAACATCTTGTCCTGCACCTTCGCCTGTTGAACAAGGCACCGAAACACCATCTGACCCTGACTTGGAGATGCAGCATTTAGTTTATTTAGTCTCCGTTCTGTGCAACCGTCATGATCGACATCCAGCTCAGACAAAAAGGAGCATTGCTGATATTTTTCAAGAACCCTTTTCTTTGTTCTAATAATATACAGATTTCAAGCAAACACAAGGAAATTGTCTGATTCAGTTCTTTCGCTTGGTTGATCATCCGCAAAGCTTTGCCAATACACCGTATAAGCTAAATATTTTTCAGTTTTTTGGGGGGAAATTTATGGAAAGATAATTATCTCATTTGCAACACCTAGGACCTGCCCAAGTACAAATGTCACCATTTTTCTGCTGACCACTAAGCAATCTGGTATTCTGCATATTTTTTTTTTTAAGAAGGAAATGCAACTATTGACTTTCTGTTGACTTCCTTTCCAATTAATTTAGCTACAGAAGTACAGAGAGAGGGTTTGTCCTAAATGAGGTTATTGTAGGTCAGGAGACTAATTGCACCATGTCTCTTCTCTTTTCTCTACCTATAGATTTGGACAACAGCGATGCCAATGAGAAACTGAAGTTCAGCATACTGAAGAGGCTCCCTGAGGTACTTCTGAGTGTGTGTCTGTTTAATGCAGGGTTAAGAGAAGTCTAGATTGTGTCTAAGAGGAAGAGATTATATGAAAAAGATATGCATTCAACCTTTTCTATCTGATGTAATTACTTACTAAAGTGAGCTCAAATGCAAAAATGTTTCAATCTGGATGTTATTGGTTATTAAGGAGTAAAAACGATGCACAAGGTTATTCAAATCTATTAGTAGGGGGTTCATCTTCTCTCAAATGGTTCTCTCATAAAATTTCCCATTTTGGTGCAATTAAGAGATATTTTATGTATCATCTCCCTCAAGCCAATCACAAAGTACTTGTGTAACTGGCTGGTAAGTGTGAGTGTGTGTGTGAGTGTGTGTGTTGAGGAGACATAGTCTACTGTAGATAGTTGTCTACTGAGTGTGTTCAGTGTGTGTTCATGTGTGTCCCTAACTCTTGCGTAACTTCCACATGTTCGTGTGTGGTTACAGTATATTTCTTTTGTAGTGTGTGTGTGTGTGTGTGTGTGTGTGTGTGTGTGTGTGTGTGTGCGTGCGTGCGTGCACGCACATGTGTGTTTGTGTTCCGTCCGCATTGTGATCAGAGGAATGTTGAGTGTTTAGTGTCTCTGTTCAGTTTCCTGCCTGTCAGACCTTTGTTGGGTGCGTTTGGCAGTCATAGGGAGATTTGGCAGGTACACACACACCAGACACAGACACACACAGTCACACACACACGCACACACACGACTTTGAAAACAGGAGATGTTGGCTCACTTCATGAGATTCGTACCTCGACTAAAACCCAGTTGTCCCATAATCACATTTTTGCTAAAGTTCACAGTATTTTAGTCATTTCTCTGAATGTTTCGGGTCTTTTACATCTTTAATGTCTAACAGGTGGGCTTTTGAAATGTTTTTAAGTATCTTTTACAGCTTATTTGAATGTTCAAGCACAATCCGATCATCTTATTCATTGCACGCATTATTTGAAAGTTGAGCCCTAAAGGTTTATTTTTGACCTCGGAAATATATAAATATAATTTCAAGGTCTACATACTTTTAGGAAAGATTCATACACATCTCATGGCCAGAAAATAGAGTGGAAGCCAATTGTTTTTTTTTTTTTGTTTTTTTTAGAGATTTGGCAGAAGCGTCTTGTCCCTGAAATTCACACACACACACCACTCATACTGTGTATCTCTCTCTCTCTCTCTCTCATGCAGAATGCATATACACTGGCTTATGTTTGAGAATTTCTTTAGCTCGGCATTTAATCCGTTTCAAAGTTTCTCTCCACAAATTGTGATACAGAAGCTTTTGCTTGTCATATAGCACACTCAGCATCTCGAAATTAAACGCCCCCTTAAATTATAACCCCCATCCTGTTCAATGAATAATCTTTGAATATATTCTGGTAGTAAATTTTTTCTTGCTTTGAAAAATATTTGTGCTGTGTGCAGTTCCACAAGATCTTTAAATTTAAGAATTTGGACTGTGAGAATAATTAGTTCTATCCTGCCCCATGAATGATTCGTATTACTTTCTTTTGTAGAATAAGTAGATGTATTGTACTCATGTAGTTATTGCCCCAAACTTCTGCAGACTAAGTTTAATATAGACGAACCAGTGATTTATTTTTCAATATATATATATATTATTTTTAGTGGATGTAAATGCTTAATATGTAATTTCCAGCAGATTTGGTCATCCGTTATATCTGAAATATTAGCCCCATCCAATTGAACCTTTATTTGTATTAGTCCTGCATTTCCGAAAAATTATTCTTGTTTTGTTGATATTAATGCTCATTCATTTCTATCCAACTGTTTTAATTTCCTTTCTGTATTGATCACCCACATTAAAACTTGTAAATCACTGCCAGAACTAAAAGATATTTCTATCATGTGCACATAACACCAACATCAGTACTTTGGATACTTTGCATGAATCATTGATATAAAGGATAAACAATTTAGGGCCTAACACAGACCTCTGGGGGACGCCAAAAATAATGTCTAAACATGCTAAACAATGATCACTCAACTTCACAAACTGTTTCTGCTATTTATAAATAATTCCTCATCCAGTCTAATGCTAAATCCCTGATGCCATACCATTCTAGTTTGTTAAATTATATTATGATTTACTGTGTCAAAAGCTTTTCTTCACATCTATGACTCGGAAAGTCAAACTTTAGTTTAAAGTTTAAACTTTTTTCAAAATTTTTAGAGAATTGAGGTAATAATGAAACTGTAATGAATTTGTAGTTTGTGAATTGGTGTTTGTTCCCAGATTTGAACAGAGGTTTGGAATGATAAATGACATATATATGTGAAAGGTTTTGAAATAGCTATTTAAACTATAAATAGTCCCTTAACTCTAAGCTGGAGTCCAACAACAAGTCCACTACAACAACACCACCTAGCATACAACAGTTACAAAACACACACACATATATATGTGTAACATAACCACATGGGGATGTGTGTTCACTGTTAGCATAACGCTATTCTAATAACAACAGTCAACACAGCCGCAAATAACCCGTTTTCAGGGTAACTTTACCTGAGCAACTTATCAAAATACACACTAACGTGTTAGATATGACAGAAAAATTAAGTTAGCAGCTTAAATTAGCATCTTACCGGTCCAGGACA
This sequence comes from Lepturacanthus savala, assembly GCA_030544235.1. NCBI lineage: Eukaryota > Metazoa > Chordata > Actinopteri > Scombriformes > Trichiuridae > Lepturacanthus > Lepturacanthus savala. The sequence continues at coordinate 14,900,805 of CM060474.1, forward strand.
TGCGACAACTGCGAGCTCCGAGTCCAACTTCTAGCAAACGATGCCCTTAACCTGCGTTTTGCCACGTTTTTTTTCTCTCTCTTATATTTCTTTTTGACTTATTTCTTTTTGGCATCTTTTAGCTACGAGCTTCCGCCATTACGGTCCCTATGTAGACAAACTTCGGCGGAGCTGTGACGTGCACGCGCACCGGACCTATCAAAACGCCCCGCCCCCATTTCCTGAAACGAGTGTGATTGGCTGAGACCTTCCTGATTGCTCTGAGTATAATGATCTGTCAGACCACTTCAGTTAGAATATAATGAAAGGCTATTAACATTTTTTTGTGCAATTACACCAAAACAAATAAATAAATAATAAAAGCTCCATAAAAAGTACTATAGGACAATCTATATCCTATACCAAAAATTACATACAATTTCCCACCAATTATTATTAATTCAAAACAGCTGTTCTTGAACAATTCAACACTCATAGTTTGAGTCCTGATGATGCAGTTTGAGAATATGTGTATTAATAATGTGAGATAAGAAAGTTAAATCCTGACATGAGTGTCAGACTCCATTTGTTTCTTCTCACCTCTGGTAGAAGCCCGGCCTTTGAAGCGAACCAGCAGCTGTGCGTCAGTGTGACTGTGTGTTTGGCTCGAGGAATAACCGCTTCTTTTCTTGCTGTCAGTCGCACCTGTCATGTCTGTTTGTTTAAGTGTTCCTCGTTACCAAGGGAGAATTTCACAAGGCTGAAAAATATGATTTCCATGAAATCCCTTATTAGCAGTCAATTCCTCAACGATGGTTTTGGAGATCCAGATGGCACAATAAAGAGGGAAAGATGTCCTCATACTCTCCGGGGATAATATTTTAAGACATCATGAGCCGCATGCCTAAAACGTAATCTCTTTTTTGCATGTGCGTGTGTATGTGTAAAGCCTATGGAGCACAGGATCTACCATATGTGGGATCATCCTATCAGTTCAGCTTCGATCTCCAGAGATTATGTCAGGACTCTGCTTGAGAAACGCACCAAGAACAAGGTAAGTCAATACATATTTGACCCAACCCAATATGTCTGAATCACCCAAACACAACATAAAAGTCCTTTTAGAGTTTAAAAAAGATGAGTTAACCTGTTTTCTCCCATTTTATGAGCTAAATAAAGGCCACGGAAAAATCCATCAACAGTAAAAAATAATAGCTGTGACCGTAAAATCTCTAGAAATAACTATAATTTCGCTTGCAGCCAAAAAAAACAACATAAAATGTAACCAGCATCCATCCACTTCATGATGCTATCGATCGCTTTCGGTCAGCTAATTGGCTAACAGGCTGGCGTAAGGAGTTGAGGTGACTAAAGTTTCCGGATTGCCCTGCAGGAATTTGTCTTGACTGAGCGTATCCCCCAGAGAAAGAAGTGAACTGCTGTGTTTTCCCTTTCATTCGCAGGGATTTGCATTCGCCAGCAAAGACAAGCCAGGCTTCAGGCCCGAATTTCTGCCTCTCACCTACCTGACGAAAACACTCACGGATATAGAGGAAGAAGGTAGCGTGTGCTTATACATCCCGCCTGGTTTAGGTGCAGAGACCTTTGGAGGATTAAGACAGAAAGTGTGTGTGTGTGTGTATGTGTGTGCGCTCGGCTCTATCCTCTCAAAAGAAGCCGTAACTCTCCGTTTAACTCGTCTTTCTCGCGTTCCAGCTCTGAACCCGTTCGAGGGGGAGGAGACGGTGGACGCCAGGTTCGTGGAGGAGACGGCTCTGAAGCAGACGCTCGTCCTGCTGGGCTTCGAGGACAAATGAGGGATCAGGGAGCGAGGCGGCAAAGGACGGATGGATCGAGGGAGAGGCGGACGAGAGGGCGGGGGAAACAGTCATCGACTGGGCCTTGGGGACAAGTAACGGATGGGCGGATGATGGAGGGACAGAGGGCGCGGAGTGAAAGATGAATGGCAAAGATAGACAGGCTCGTAAACAAGCTCTCAGCGTGGGGACGAGGGGGAAGATGGATGGAGACGCCCGGAAAGGAGAGCAAGAAGTTGCAGCACCTCATTTCAGACCATTTATAACTGTACCCAACTTTAATACAACAAGGGAACTCGGATCTTCAGTTAGTGGTTAAATTCAATTTAGGGAAACGTGCTTTTCAAAATTTTATTGCAAATCAATAACTGTAGCTATTTACTGCGGCTATTTATATGAACTCAATTCCTGTAGCAGCAACAATTCTCTCTCATGGCTCGACAACTTCCCCGCATTCTCCCCCCCCCTGCAATTTATGAACATTGGTGTTGTATACTGCAAACAGTATTGATAAATCAAACTTTTTTTCTTTTTTTTTTTTGTCCTCCTGTGCTTCCTGTAGCGCTGCAGCCCATCAACTTGATTACATGCTGACAAAAGCTTTGCGGACACAGTAGCTTGATCCGGTCGCTCAGTGGCTGCTGCTGTGTATTAAATCTAATTTGGGCTTTTTATTGGGGGCTCAGGTATAACTCGGAGGGAGTAGGCTAACTGGCGATTTTAAAGTGTCAAATTACAGCCAGATATTTAGCTTCCCCAAACCGAATATAGTAATTTATACAACACTTCCTATTAAATATAAATAAGGTGATTATGTGATGAACGAGAAGGGTTTTCAAGATGCACAATTTGATCTCAAATTGACGTATTAAATACAAAAGCAACAAATTTCTCTTCTTTTTTATGTAAAGAAATACATTATAAATATCCACACTATTAATTAACCTTCAAAAAAGTGCAATTTCAACAATATGGTGTCTCAGTTACTCCATATTTAAATTAATTCAATTTTAACAAGTGTAAATATCTTGTTTTTGGTACAATTAGTCCAATATTGAGTAGAATTATCTTGAAATATCATATTCCAAGTTTTTTTTCTTGGGTTTGGTCAATTGAGGCTTAATAATAGGATAAAATTTTTATCTTAATGTATTTTCACCTCACATTTTGGACTTTTTTTCTCATAAATTTGATGTTTTATTTCATATTTTAAAAAAAACTAACACAAAATGGGCAAAATTATCTGCCTATTCAAGATAATTACGGTCATTCATTATCATATGAAATACAAGATGTTTTCTCCTAATAAGATTGAATTTTTTTCAGTGAACTGAACAATATTCAGCATTTTAAGCAGCATCATTTACAAATCAAAAGTGTAAATATTTTATCTCTTTAAACCTTAAAGTTTCTCACTGACTTGACATTTCTGTGAAGAAACAGGAACTGGAGCATTTTTTTTTTATCTCACTTTTGTACAGTCATCATCCAGTGGGCCAGATTAGACCCTTTCGTGAGACGTTTCTGGCCCCTGGACCGCATGTTTGACACCTGGGATTAGTGGATTAAGTGAAGCAGAGTTTGTTGCTTTCAGTCCAATTGAGGTTCTTATAAGGGAAATTAGTTTCATATATTATTTTAATCTGATGCAAGTGTATATTACCTGAGTTACCTTACTTTGAGACGCACAAATATGTTTTAGCTCTTGGTTAGATGTCGTCCAAACACAAGGAGACTAAACTTTAAAATGGAGAAATAACACTTATCTTATCTTATAAATAAAACATGGAATTCATAAACAGTTACACACATTCCTGCTTCATTTAACAAACTCAGGGTTTGTTCTTATTACCTTTTTGCATTTTATTTGAAGTCGTGATATCATTAACAACGCATATTAATGACATCACAACTTCACAGAAGTCACGATGGCTCGTTTTAAGGCACAGTTGTCGATGCGTGCGTATGTGTGCATTTATCTATTGATAAACATGGGAAACTATTTATAGAACACCTAGACCTTCTTACAATAACAAAAAAAATTTAAATTCTCTCTCTAAGTTACATAACTTTTCCCATTATCCTGTATTCGTCACTTGTGTTAATAGCAGCTATAAGGCAAAAATATTCCATTACTTGACTTGAATCAATACCAGCTTTAATTATAATTGAGGTAATATAAACACTGCAAAGACTAAAATCTTAACAGGTAAAACTATCTTGTTTTTGGTACAATTAGTCCAATATTGAGTGGAATTATCTTATTCCACTGGCAGATAATTTATCTTATTTCAAGTTTTTTTTTCTTTATTTTAGTCAATTTAATCTTGAGCCCAAATTGACCCAAATCAGCAAAAAAAAAACTTGAAATAAGCTAAATTTGCCTGTGGAATAAGGTAATTCCAAGATTCTAATTCTTCAGTGTTGCTATGCACTAAAAAAGACAATAGCGTTTAATGTTATAGTAATTTATTTATATAGCAAAATCTGTATAAAACTTAAAATTAAAGAGTTTGCAGAGGGTTAATGACATGAACTGAAATAAAAAAAAAACTCCTTTGAATACACACTGCCTAGCTGTCTGCACACACACACACACACACACACACACAAACGTCTGGTTTAAATAAAATGGCCGTGTGCCTTCAATCATGACGAAGCTTTTACTGTAAGTGGAGAAGTCTCTGGTCGTGGTGTGTGTGTCATTTGTTCATAATCCTTTTTATAGTATTGGCACCCTACTACACCCCATCTGAGACTAAATATGACACATTATTTACATGTCATCAAGTGATTAGAGAAGTAAAACATTCCTCTGAATAAAGGGATTTTGGTATGATGAATTGTAAATAAAGAGATTTTCCTTTTTCCAAGTTCACTGCCTTTTTCTCTCCTTCTGACACTTAACAAGACCATGGTGCATGGAGGAGTCTTGTGACAAAAACCCTTTAGGCCTTGGCTAACTCTGCAATGAATATCCTTCCCGGAGCTTGCTCGAAAAACCTGGAAATGATCGGAACTCACATTTCGAATAGTTTGTAGCGTTAAAAAAAACAAAAAAAACAAGTGCAGCGGCGGAAGTGAGCCCTCAGATCTCTTGAGAATTCTTGAGTGTTTTGGACAGACTCAGCAGAGTGCCACTGGAATCAGGAAATAAAGTCAGTACCAGTCATCACACACGCTGAGTCACATATAAAGCGAAACCTGTCACACTTACCGGTACAAACGTGCTAATTTAGCAACACCAACAAGGATGCTGATTTTTTTTTTTAAAACCCACCACCTGCGTACAATCAGCTCCAATTATCTCGTTTCTGGGAATTCCTCCTTTTTTTTTTTTTAAATGTGAAGAAACTGTTTAGTCACCATTTTGATGCCTCCTCCACTCTGTTATGCAGTCGGTGTTATGTAGCCGGCAAATAAAGCACAAACAGCGAGGGGCTAAATTAATCTGACAGCTCTCGGTGTCAGCCTGCAATTGATGATCGCGCACACACACACAAGCGCGCGCACACACACACACACACACACACACAGAGGCATCGCCACATGGGTGGAACAGGCCTGGCTCAAAATCAGATAAACTCAACCTGCTGCCTTTTTGAACCTTTTAAGAAGTTAACTCACGCAGCATGTTTCGCAAACTAAGCCCAGCACGGTGAACACCGCCGGTACCAACATCTCCACCTTTACTTTTTTAAGTTTACTTCATTAACATTTTTTTTCTCACTTCAATTGGTAAGAAAGTGGAAGTTAACCCATTTCGCCCTCTTTTCTTTGCAGAAAATAGCATTTTAATGGCTGTTGTAGTTGCTGTTTGCACAAATATGCCCACAAACAAAAAGCTATTTATCCCATGTACAATATTCTTTTTATTCTAGAGACTTGAATGATTAAATAGATATATACATGTCAGGATTGGAAATTAGGAAGCACTTTTTTTTGCTTAAAACCTACTATAATGTCATTATAAAAGACAGAAAAGCTGCGCGAGTAACATTTCAATTTTCTATTTTAACAATAAAAAGGCTCATAGGCTTAAATGGGTAAAGTAACATTAACTAAAGTATTTCTTACATTTAACTGAACTGTCGATGTTTAAATCGGTTTGGTTTTCTTATCTTCTAATACTGTGGAGCAGAAGCTGGACCCTCATCTATTATTTAGCTAATTATTTCAACCTTTTATCCTTCGTTCCGTTTGCTTTTTTTTTTCTGTTTAACAGTTACTTTTATTTATTTGACAGGGATAATGCTCATTAATCAACAGCCAAAAATAATTGAATGAGCCAGAATTAAAAGGCTCATTTTCATCTGCTGTCCCTGGCCGGACGCCAGGAACGACAGATTGGATGTTTATTTTTCTCCTGAACATAATGTTGATCTATTTTTTTTGGGATCAAATCGTAATTCCTATGCGATCGAATTTAGTCGAGCTACTCCGCAATCTTCCCGCGTGCTCCCTGGCTACTGCGGAATATAGATGAGTTGGGAGTATTACTGACACGGAAACTGTTTTCATCTCAAACGGCGATCCTCGGATGGAGCCCCGCAAGCTTTGAAAGTGTAAAAACTTCGTTTTTCTTCTTTTGTCACACGTAAACCAACTTTAAACTCTTCACCTCGTTTAAAAGCTCCACTTTTATCCATATTTTTTCCTTTGAGTCTCCTCCGCCGCCTTTCGCGGCTGCCGTCTATTCCTCATTTCTCTTCATTTAAATTCTCCTCTCTCTTTCTCATTCTCAATGCCCTTTCATTGCCCTTCCATATTTACATTTATCATCTCAGGCGTTACGCGGGCACTTAGCTTAGAGCTTAAACCCATTGCAATTCATTCATCAACAGCAACATTAGAAATATGTAAAACTGTTTTAGTGTCCCTGAGAAACGGCTTCGTCTGAGAAAAGTAGTTAAACGATTATGATGTGTTGCTCGGTGCGAAAAAAAAAATAAATCAGATAGTCGTCGTCCCTGCTCTGTTTTCCCTTCCGCTTTTCTACAGTATTTAGTGTTACTGCGAACGGAGTGTAAACAGGCTCTTGCCAGTAAATTAAAAAAAAAAAAGAAAAGGAAACAAGATTACAACCAGATGCCGTCCACGAGTATACAAACAAAGACACAAGATGACAAAACAGCAGTGGTATGTTGGACAGTAAGCAGCGAGGAGGAGGAGCAAGGAAGGAGCAGATAGTAGATCAATTGGTGGGTGTGTGATTGAAAATCAGTGAAAAGGCACTGAAAAATATTTAAAAAGGGAAAAAGCTCAGTTGCTTTAATTTTTTTCTTGGGGGGGGGGTTCTTCAAATAGAGACGAAAGGTTTCACTGACATGAAATGTGTGGATTAGGAGTAAAAATAAATCTGTACGACAAGATTAACGAATGGCTACATCTCTAAAGGTTTAGCGCTGGTTTACGGATATGTCTCATGTTGGCTCCTGGCTGGGAGGGTTTGAAGGGGGCCTGGGCTCCGTAGGGTCTGGGCAGCGGCAGCTGGTCGTTCTGGGGGATGTAGGCGTTGGGCCGGGTTTCGGCTGTGGTGGTTTCTCCGTTCGCCAACTGGTTCCACTCCTTTTCTTCGGCCAGCTGCAGCGCAGGAGCACAAACACCCACCCACCGAAGGGCAGTTTCAATATTTAATATGTAAGACTTGTGTTTTCCCGTAGTTTAATCATTTAAGAAATTAAATAATTCATTTTGTTTCTTCTCCTTTTTTTTTTTTTAGTAATATCTCAAGACGAATGCAGTGGCAGCATGAATGATTGAGTAATCATGGGCTCAGATTCACAAGGCTCACTGGAGTTTTTGTGTTTCATTTTTCAAGATTGAAAATACACTTCAGAGAGATCACTACGGTGGCCCTGAGAGGTCAATGTGTGGCGACTTAATAAAACATGCAAATAAACAGTATAAATGGCAGTTTGACAGCACATGTGCAACATTTAGGAAAAAGCGCTGCAAACACCACAACACAACATATTATAATAAGAGAGTATTAGGAGGAAAATGGGCGTTCAAAGCTTAATTTGAACTCAGTATGGCTGATGGCTCCGTTTGTAACCACGGTGGAGTCCTGCTGGGAAGAAAATAAGGAAAACGAACTCTGCCCACGTCCTCATGACACGACGGTCATGCCTTGGACTTTCACCCGACAACAGCATGCAGATGCACTGTGCCTAAATCTCACAGGCACTTCAAAGACATGGTGATTTTTTCATGCATATGAACAGTTTATCCCCTGGCATGCGATCTAAGGATTCCAAACAAAACCTCGAATAATGGCTGCGAATGCAAAAAAAAAAAAAATCTAGGAACTGCCAATAAATAAACAGGAAAGAACAAATAAAGTTTACAAAAACACATTAATGTTTTGTGGGAGAAAAAAAAAGCTAGAAAAATGCTAAACTAACTAAGATTTAACTTCATATTCTGCGACTTTCTTCCTATTGTTTTGCTTGGCATCGTGCGTGTAGAGTATTGTGGTGTCTTTTGGGGCTGTAACTAGGAATAAAGCGACTTGAACAACGAGCTGCAGCAGCTGCACTGCTTCCAGACACAATTGATCCCCGTTTGTGTGACTTTCTCGGGTAGACTTCTGTCTGCCCTTATTGCCCTGTGTTTGTACCTTTTCTCAAATCCTGTCTAACCTTTCTACTCACTCAGCCTGGGTGATCAGGTTTACAGCTGCCCTTTTGTGCCTTGGAATCTAAATTGATTCCTACCTTGTGTCGTGTCCCTGTACCACTTGTGTTCTTTTTCACGCCTTTTCTTGCCCCCTTCTGTGCTTTAATCAATTTGTGACCGGTGATCTTTGTGTGTGTGTGTGTGTCTGTATTTCGTTACCCTCTCTCTCTCCTCTTTGTCCCTCTGTCTCCTCTTCTTGTCCCGGAGCATCCTCCTCCACTCCTCCTCCATTTCGGGGCAGGGTGGCAGGCCCTGCTCCAGCCGCTGCTGGCACCTTTCCACCTGGAAAACACGGATACGACGAGTGAAACATTCACCCCGGACTCCTATCGCTCGGCCCATTCTGCACTTTCCTGGCCTGACTCAATCCAAACTGCGCCCGGAAACCAGATGGTCGTATTAGTGTCAGAACTCGGGCAAAGTAATGTCTCCTTGTATTTTCTCCTTTAGTTGTTAGTTGCTGTGCTGCAGGAGGCATACATCAGCTGCAGGGCCTCTTCGGGTTATTAACACACATCCCTTGAAACATTTATAAGGCATGAGGGAAATTTGTCCATTCTTGGTACTTTTATACTACAAGACGGTGAGACAAAAGCTGTTCAAATCAGTGTCAGGCTTCTGAAAGTGTTGCCCGAATGTTTTTTTCTCTTAGATTCCAGAAAACCCATTTTGCTTGAAGACTCGACTCAGAATCTGCAGCAAGAAACAGTTAACAGTCAATAATAATAATAAAAAAGGGGTAGATGGATGTTGGAATTAGCATAAAACTAACAACATATATCAGTTCTAGGTAGCAAATACACATATACACTTCTGTTGGAGATGATGTTAGTGGAAGAAGATTTTCAGTGCTGTGTTACCTTAAAGCTGCACAAATCGCTATTTTTAGTTTGCAGATAGATGAATGACTATGTATAATATTGTAACCCTATTAAAATAATGGTAATAAGTCATTTTTTGACAAAAGTGAGTTTTTGCTATAAATCATCTCTTGATGATGCTGCCACGTTTGGTAAAATCACTCTTTCTGCCCTACAGGACAGAGGACATGTTATTTTTTTTGCCCAAGTCAGGATAAAAAGCCAGTTTAACAAGCTGTCATGATGATGACTGCTTCGAGAAGTAAAAAGAAGCTCTTAACATGCTTCTTGAATCAATCTCTACTGGTGAGTAATAAAGGCTATAAACTACAATATTTTATAGTAATTTAATCTAAATAATTTAACTGCTGTGCATATCAATAAATTAAATAATATGAGTCCAAATATGAAGAAAGAAAGGAAGTTCCAGGATCTTTAGTCCATTAAACATGTTGATGCCCGCTGAGTATTATCACTTCATTGAAAATTCGCCTCATTTCAGGTTTCAAAAAGTTGTTAAAGCTGGAAATGAGTTACAGTCAATAAAAAACAGGCAAAAAAGATCTGGGAAAGTGATGAAGGCACAATTTGATATACCTGACATTTGTTTAATTTAGCTCCAGGTAACACAAATTGTAAATTGTCACTATGGAATGAAAGCCCAGTTTACACCTAAGTCTATACTAGAATGTTCAATAACTGACCTGAGTCACTTTATTCGTTAATATTACATAAGTTACACACAACATTCTCTGTATGTCCGCAGTCATCCACCATCAAGGCCTTTTTGAATGAACTGATTAATAAATATAACATTCTCAGCATTCGGTAAAAGTTTGTGTTTTCCCAAAAACCTAAAGGTCATTATTTTAATAGGGTGACGATATGAAAGGTCGTCATGGTGATAAAGCCGCGGAGAAAAATCATCCAAGTCTCTCTCAGCCCTGCAGAGCTTTTATCATTTCGGTTCATTGTTTTGATTTTTCAGCCCCGCAATTTTACTGTTGTGATTCATTGTTGTTTTCCAGCTGCAGCAGGTAGCTGCTTTCAGGGAAAAAAAAAACAGATAGCAACCAGAGAGGAACATTTAGCAGCTAAAGAGCCAAATATTACCCACAGGAGTTGGCTAGTGGAGAAACAAAGGAGCTAGAGGGAGATAAAGCTCAGCTAGATGTCTTGTTTACAGAAAGAAGACAGGAAATAAATAGTAACCGGGATATATATATGAGATAGAGGTGGATTTAGCACACATATTGGCAAAAATCAAACATACAAATACAATAAATAGCTTTTACATCAACAGAATCATGCTGAACCACTTTCATTTGAACACTAAGTTTAAATTACGAAGGTTAAAATCCAGCTTTTTTAGTAATTCAACTTTTCAACTACAACAAAGGAACTTCTCTTGGTTGCTTGGATATACTGTATAAAAATATAACTGCATATGTACAATCTGTTTCAGAAAAGTCTGCTAACTTCTTGTGGCAGGACCAGCGGTGCCGTTCAATATAATTGTTAAATATAATTGTGACTCCCTGATGCTTTCATTTCCTGTATTAGCACTAATTCAATTAAATTCTTATTTGAACTTGCGCTGTTTCTTCTTTATGAACCCCTTGGTGTTTTTATCTCATCCCCGCTGACTGTTAGAAAAACACTCCTTTTAAGCCGTCTTTTCGTTTTTCTAGTTATAATGACAAAAGCTTAGCCAGTACTACAATGTCACTGCATACTGATTCCATCCTGTATTACCATTTGTAAATGGAATCGAAGAAATGGTGCGAATACCTCTGCAATCTAAAGATAATTCCCTATGATTCATTTTATGACCAAGGGGCTGCTTTGAGAAATGAGACTGCAAATCAAATTTTTCATTCATACTCTTCTTGACTCCTTTGGATTCATCCACGTTAATAGGAAAAGTTTGGTACCAAATCTGCACTCTATTAGAATCTGAGTTCAACAAACAAAACCAGATATTTTAATTCTATCAGAAATCGACTGATAAAATTAATGATACTTTCTTTTCATTTGATGGTTACAATACCTACAGGATGGACCAAACCTCATGGGGGAGAGTGTGTTATTTTCGTGAGAAATTACTTTGTAGCTTTTGTGTAATGTGCTGCTGTGTCTTTTTAATTACAAGCATTAAAGTCTCTCTAAATCCTAATAACAATACAGTGGTAATCGCCCCATGTCTGCTTATCAATGTGCTTTAGATAAATTGCTAAATCTTATATCTGTGCACCTCTGAAGTTTTGTTCATGGCTGAGATTAACCTTGACTGGTTATCTTCTATCTCTGAGGGGCTAAAAAGAAAATCATTGAATTAAATTAAGTTTATCTCAGCTCATTTCATCACCTACTCGGCCAGACTCCACAGATCCAGAAAAATCGACCCTGATATATTTAATCCTAATGAAGAAACCACATAAATTCACAGCCAATGGTGTGTTTGCCTTGTGATCAATTGACCAATTTTATGCATTCAAGATTCTAGACAAAAATAAAGATTCCACTGCATATTACAATAAAGCGAGACTGTGGACATTTTTTTCACTCAAATGTCAATAGGTGACATGCTATTCCTGAACCTGTGTTTACTCAAAACCATTTCACAGATGTGAAAGGTGTTTCAGCAAAAAATGATCTAATCCTTGGTTCTCAAATCTGAGATATTAAAGTTAAGGGATGTAGCACAAGGATCAAAGGCCTCTATGGATTGAAACAAATGTGCCTCCGCATAAAGCTGGTAATACCAGAGATCCAAATCACTACAGCCCTATTTCTGTTATGTTTAGCCAACATCTTAGAAAAACTCATCAGTAACCAAATGCATCACTTCCTATCTGGGCATTGCTGTAGCTGTATTGATTTGTCAAAAGAATTTAACATAGTGGATCATACTTTTCTTTTGATTAGATTCAGATGAATTGGTTTAGATATGAATGCATTTAATTGGTTTCATAGTTATCTTACCGGCAGAACTCCAATAGTCGTGGACAATTATGGATCTAGTTTCTTTGAAGTTCCACAGGGCTCAATACTAGGTCCTATATTGTTCATAATGTACAAAAATCACCTGGGATAATTGGTTAGTAACAGCTCTATTTATATGTATGTAACAGCACAATAATTTACTGCCTTCTATTGACAAAACATTTTAGAATGTCCTTCATTTATTCCGGATTTAAAGTCTAGTATTTTGGCTTTTCAAAAAGCCCTCATGTCTCTACTATATTTAGATGGGACTAATTACATTCTCTTCACTAGATCCTGAATGAAAATACCTCTAAGTTTTACTGGTTTGAAATCCAGGGCTCAAATTAAGAAACAGTCCCATGTACTCAAGTACTTGGGTCTCTGTTTATTGTTGGTTAAAACTCAGGTTATAGTGCTGACAAAAAAAAGAGCCCCTCACATTTAAATTAGGTTTCTCTTTTTTTAGAAATAAGCACTGCCTCTCTTTTATCAGCAGGTTGCAGATTGTACAGGCAACATTTTTGTCAGTGCTTGACGAACAGATGTAATTTGCATTCATGCCGCTGCCCATACCCTCAAACCCCTTGATGCTGTGTTTCACAGTTCTCTTAGATTTATTACAGGTGACAGTTTTAGGACCCATCATTGTGTCCTCTATATGAGAAGGTAGGGTGGACATCACTTTCCCCTCGAAGGGAACAACACTGTCTTTTTATTTATTTATAAGCCATTCTAAATAAGCTACCATTTCATTTATCATCACTTTTAACACTTTGAAATATGGGACACCACACTCGTTCACAGGAATGCATTATATATATATATATATATATATATATATATATATATATATATATATATATATATATATATATATATATATATATATATATATATATATACACACCCTATATATCTATGTGTATGCTCCACATATTTGGAATTGGAAGTTTTAAGTCTCCCTTAAAGAGTGTTTTTTCCCCAGAAGATTCTGATGAACAATGCTGTATGTAATGATGAATGTTCTTGCTTTTATCTATATCTATCTATCAAAATAAATCGATTGGATGTTATTTTGCCCTATGTTCAGCTTTGACTTGTTTTACTGTGCAGTCAGTGGAGTGTGACAAGAATAGGAATGACTGTGGGCAGAATGTGCAACCACCACTGCCCGCTGGACTCCGGAATCACATGGTATGTGCTGCGATGGCATGAGTGACCGGGACCACCTCTGACCTGGAGCTCTTTCTCTTTGATTTCTTGCTGGAGTGACAGAGCAGTAGCTTGCTTCATTGACAGTTCCGCAGAAACAGCCATCAGTCGGTGACTGTTGTCCACAATATGAGCCCGGAGCTCATTCACCTAGAGGCAGTGTGACACACACAGACATGCGCATTAATACATTAATTTTTTATAAATCTCAACTCACTATAAATCTCACACTGATTTGGAAAGAAAACCCCCAAAATTCTGATGCAAGTAACATTAATTTTATGAATAGATTTGATAAAAAATTCAGTATCTGTAGTTGTTTGCGCACATTTGACGTTACGCTACTTTCATCTTATGAGACAAATAAAGACAGCCGAGGAGAGAGAAAGACAGCAAGTGAGAGTAAGACACATTTGTGATGCTCAGTGAACTCCATCAAGCCCACTCTGTGGGGCTCCTCACATGGAGCGCACATGCTCTGCAAGCAACGTGTCAGTGTTTATAGAGGAGAAAGACAGAAAAAGACGTGATTCTAAACCTAAACGATACAACAGTCGCCTCTGTATTTGCTTGTTACTCTCTGGTGTGTGTTCCTGTATGTGGAAGCGAGGGTTTGTGTCTGTGAGCTGTGCCGTTTCTCTGTGCGTGTAAGAATATCTGTGTCTCTACCTTCTTTGCCAGTGACAGTCTGTCCTGTTGGCAGTTGTCCGCCTGCTCTCTGAGCGGCTTTGAGAGACGGATCACCTGGTCCACGAGGAGTTCTTTTTCCAACAGCTGCCTCTCGCGCTCCGCTAGGTTCACCTCCAGCTACGTGCATAGAAACATACATTTCCACCACAAACATTTTTAAGCATCTAAATTCATTAGCGCGGACACATAAACACGTTATAATGCAATGTACCTGCTCGATTTCCACAGTTCCACAGTTGAGGGGTCTGTCCCTTTTAGCTCTTTAAAATCAGCTGTTCGATGTAGACCCTCTAGAGTCTGATCTCTGGCTTCTGACAACTGAGAGACAGAGAATTAGACTATGAGAGAGATGAACACAAAAAAAAGTAAAAAATTATGTAAATGAAGTGTTGAGTATATTCACTTATACAATTAATGCCATTATACTGAACATACAGAGTAGAATAAATTCATTAAGTCGCTATTATCGATGTTTCATAATGAAAAGAATATGAATAATTTCCCACAGGGCAGTGGACTACACATAAATGAATGTGTAAAAAATGTATATATAAATGTATGTATAAAAGCAGGAAATCATCAGTCTGCCACTGTCTGTGTTTCCAGGGTCTGGTCCTCGAGGCATTCATGATACTTATGGCACTGGGGATTTCAAGCCTGAAACATGTCTAATATAAATGCTGTGCCTATATAGAAGCTATTACCCCACTATGTGACAAGTCACTGGCGAAGTTTGATGGGGGGAAAAAACTAAATTTCCACCCCTCTAAGGAACTCGTTTTTTTCATTTCTGTTTCCTGACATCTCTTAAGACAGCAGAAAAAATGTGAGGTAAGGATACACAAGAAAGAACAAAGGCGATGAGTTAAAAGAGCGGAGTGAGACAAAAGGCGGGATTGAGAACAAGCGGAGACATTAAAATTAACCGGGGGGAGAGGGAAGGCGTTTTAGATTCAAGCCGTAGGCTGACATTCTTATTTCAAAAGAGTTTTTGATAGGATATTTTGTTGAAGCGCAGTGCATACGGAAAGTTTTCAGACCCTTCAGACCCATCTTTAAATGGATCCAATTCATTTTTGTTCTCATCTATCGACACACAATACTCCACAATGGCAAAGCAAAATAGCTTTTTGGAGTGTTTTTTTTTTATTATTTTTATAAAAAATAATAATAATAACAGAAGACTGAAAATTCTCATTTACATAAATATTCAGACTCTTTGTTATGACATTCACAATTGAGCTCTGGTGGATCCTGTTTCTATCAATGATCCTTGAAGTGCTTCTACAATTTGATTGGAATCAATTTGCAGCATGAAAAGCCCCCAAGAGCATCATGGCCACAATCGTTCTAAAATGAAATATTTTTGGATTCACCAATAGTCTTCCTGGATCTGACTGCTCAGCCAAAACCTAACAATCAAGGACAGAAGGCTTTGGTAGGAGAGGTGACCAAGAACCAAAAGGTCACTATATATGAGCTCCAGTTCCTTTGGGTGAAACCATCAGGGCAACTAAACGGCCTTTGTAGTAGCATGGCTAGAAGCCTTTCTTCACTAAAAGGCACACGTTAGCCCGCTGGGAGTTTGCCAAAAGGCACCTGAACGACTCTCAGACAATGAGAAGCGAGACGACGAGGAGATTTTGAACTATTTTTGGCCACGAGTCCCAACGGCGTGTGTGGAGGAAACAGGCGCTGAGCATCACCTCATTAATACCATCCCTACAGTCAAACTGGTGGCACATGGCAGCATCATGCTGTGGGGATGTTTTTTTTTCTGCAAGAGTGACTCAAAAGAAGGTTGCAGTAAAATAGAGACCTTCGCTGGGGTGAAGGTTAACGTTTCAATAAGACAAAGAATGGAAGCTGCCAAGAAAACACAGGAGTGGCTTTGGGAAAACTCTGTGGAAGCCCTGGAACGACTCGGCCAGAGTTCGGTCTTAAACCCAATAGGATTCTGCATGGAAATATCATTTGTTAAATCTGACAGCTTACTAAAATCATGAACGTTAAAATATTATGAAAAAAAAAATGTAAGAGACTCTTCTTAGACTGTTTGACATCACTCCCTCCCGATCAGGGCGTGAATCACTGTAAACTTATTAAGTGTTAATTAAAATAAATGTTTTTTCAGCCCTAAAGATGACGTCAATGTGCAAAATACAGATCTTGATAACATTTAGTATTTAATGTGGATTATAGAGACAAAGGCAAATAAGACAAGTGGCCTCTTTTCCTGAAAAGATGAAAATGAGTATCTCGAAAGGGAAGTTAATGCAAATACCCGATGGATCCATTCCAATGAAATAAAAGTGGTCTATATATAAAAAAAATATATGCAACTGGGACGATCAAGGCGCTGTGACAGGGACCGCTGGAAATAAGACGTAAGCGAAAAAACAGAAAAGGAGCAAAACAACACAGATCGAGATGACAGAGGAGAGGGAGAGAAAAAAAAAGGGAATATATGAGCAAACATAAATAGACGCCGGAGGAGATCGGAGCAGGAGACAGATAGAAAGTGAAGAAGAAGTGATTGGATAGCCAGCAGAGAGTCCAGACAAATAGAAAGTGAACAAGAGGCGATTGGATAGCCAGCAGAGATTAGAGACGGGAGCGGGGGATGAGTTGTGGGGGAAAACGGGGTGTGGAAAAATGTTGGACACGGGCGGTCTGACCTGACATGACCCGGCTTATAAAGCAGCAGGTTCTCTCCATCCAACCGTATAGTGTATACGAGCGTATGTACGTTTATGTGCAGGCGTCTAACGTGAACGTGTCAGACATAAAAGACGGCGTGGAACAAAGTGATGATTCCCATTTCCCCTCCCTTCATCTACTAAGATTAATGAAGGCTCTCTCATGCAGGCAGGCAGGCAGCGGCTGATTAAAACAGAGCTGCTGCTCCAATGTCATATGACTCTGGTTTTTAACTTAACCGTGTGCCTGTCATGTGATTAACTCAGGTGTTTGTAAGGCTAAAGTTACAGATAAAAAAAAACAACAACTTGAGAGGCAGGAAACACTCACCGTAAGCAGCTGATAGACTGAAAAACAAGAGTCAGAGATGAGAGCGGAGCAGATGCACTGATGAGAAGGAAAAAAAAAAATGACAGGCGGGGAAGATAAAGTGAGGAAGAGCAAAGGGAAGCAGAAAACGCGGCGTATGGGCCAGCATGTGAAAACGGGGGCTGTGAAAGAAGACAAGAAAGAGAATTAGAGACAGACAAGAGATGCTGCGAGAAAAAAAAATAAAAATACAGGAATCGGAGCTGACAAACGGAGCAGAGTGTTATCTGCACTTTTCACAGGGAATATGAAAACCTCGGTGTGAGGAGTTGAATTCGTGATCAGATCGTTTCAAAGCCCCAAAAAATATTCTATTTATCTTATCTAAATGAAGGCCACCGAACTATAAATGAAAGAGCAGCACAAAAAAGAAAGGAGACAAACATACACATACAAAGTCACAGGGTAACAGCTCAAACACACAACAGTTAACAGCGGCCGCCCCCCTGCTGGGGAAATGCCTGTGAGGCTGCTGCTACTGAAATGATAGAACTAACTATTTTTACTCCCTGCCCACACAGTTACTGCACTAATTAACTATGAACTGATATTGTCTGTTGGTACAAACCCCCCCCCCCTCCATTTTTGACAGAAAACTGCATTTAACTGTAATTAAATGTCTTCTTTCAATTGAGTAAATAAAGTTTATTTCAATCACAAAAAACAACATTATCATAGGAGGAAGAAGAGACAGGCTCAACAACATAGAGGGGAATCGTTATATATTTTGGGGTTGCCCTGTTTTGACGCAATTTTGGCTACACATACATCCACCATCGACTCTTAAAGGCTGTGATTTCAACAAAAATAACTGTTTCAAATTGTTAGTCAACCTGGAGGAACAAAGATAAATATTTCCTGAGAATATTACTGGAACACAAAAAGAGGTATTTAGTGAAAACTTCCGCTAACCTCTGATTAGATTATCGTTAATACGGATAAATACATTTCTGCAGTATGTCGGTACTTTCCTCTTTACCCACCTTTTGCTTCTATGATTTTTTTTAAGACAAGAGTATACCAGTATCTTTTTACACATTTTTACTCTTCTTGTGTTTTTTTTTTTTGCATTTTTCTAAAAGGTCTTCTTGTTCATTGTCTGATTGTTAAGTACAAAACTTAAAAATAAATAAAAAGTGAAGACTGAAGAAGGAAAAAGATGATTTGAACCAGTTAAGAACACAAGCCAGCGCAAACACCAAAAATACAAATGGAATTTTGTTTATCTGTTTTTTTTTGCGGTATGTACTGATTAGAAACAATCAGCGTCAAGGAAGCTGTCGCTGCACCAGGAGATGTTGTGAACAGGAGCCTGAACTGAAGATGAACTTTTTTTCCTACGTCAGAATGTGCGATGAGTCGAGTGTGTGCCCGCTCCTCCTTTCTGAGTCTGATTGATCTGTGTTCCACCCTCATACATAACAACTCCAAGCCATTTAAACAGCCCATGATGGATGGTCTACAGCGTGTCTCTGTCACTCTCCTTCTCCTTCCTCCACCCTTCAATCAATCTTTTTTATTTTGTTGTGCCCTTGCGCTTAACTTTTTTTTCCCCCTTTCTTTTTTAACCGTCCTCCTCCTGCTGTTCATCCGCAATGATGTTTGTCTTTGTCTTTTTATTCATCCGTCTCTGTGTCAGTGTCTTTTCTTCATCTTACAGTCACAAAGAAAAGCCTCTTTTTTTTTTTTTTTCTTGGCTCATGAATGCTGCAAAGCATTGTAACTATGACAGCATCCACTTAGAATACAATTTGCATGTAATTACACAATTTCAGCCCGGTTAGTGCTTAACATGGAGGCTTAAAAAGCCACGTAATATTAAATCAGGTTACAAATTGCCTCACAAAGACAAAAGACAAAGGGACGGATCAGTAAAGCAGAAAGGTCGGTCAAGTAAAACAGCAATAAAATCCTAATCATAATAAGGTTATGTAGGGTTAATTACCAGAACATGTGAGGAAATGTGCTCAAAGTTAATTTGCATGAGAACCAAATGAGGAATATATTTTAATTGGATTTGAATACAGTTGTATGTCTTCTACATTTAACTGCACATAAAATAAACAATAACTGAACTGTTATTACAGAGAAAGCCTGTGTCTGTTGCTTTTCCTTTGAGTGACAGCATGTCTTCAATAAAGGAAAATAACTAATTCATAACCTCATGAAAAATTGAGTCAAATCAAAAATATAACAATTACAATGAAAAAAAACACCGCAAACAATATGTCTGATTAAGCAACTGGGCTACAGAACTATGCAAGTTTAAGGGGTATAAAAGATCGTACGCAGGTACATTTTCAAAGGAGATAATACTGATTCTCAAATTAATCAAATTGGACACTCACTTTCAGTCTATAGTTTTAAATTAAGATTCCTGCCTGCACAGGAGCTCAGGTTACACAGAGTCTCATAAGACATTAAAGGAAAGATAACTAAGGTCATACATAACCTTAGATGTAATAAGTAATTGGATATGAATCGCAGTTACCGTTCTCATGCTCTATCAGCGTAGGATGGACACTTCAAAAAATGGAATAATGTAAAGCTAATTGGAATACTGTCATAAATAGAAATTTGGAATTAAATAGATGTTTGAAGATATTCTGAACCTCAAAGGATGGAAAAAAACTCACAATATCATATTTCTATTCATTTTTTCTTGCACTTTAAATATAGGACAAAAAAACTATATTTTGTTGTGTACAAGTTCTGTTTTCTCTTTAAGATCTGTGGTATGATCTTTGAGCAGAGCTAACTTGTCAGTGTGTGGAAGTCATTTCACAGTTAATGGATAACATTTAAGAAGTGCGGCGTGAAGTTTCGAACACCACACACTTCAAATTACCGCGAGTCACGGTATTATCCGTCTTTCTGTTTCTCTTTGCTTTATTTTCTCGCCTGAGCTCTACCCGTCTGCCTTTGCCACTTGCAAAAGACACGATTCACAATTCAGGATTTCCTCATGATTATATGTTTAGATAGTTTGGACAGAGATTTAAGAGAATGACAGATAAAAAAAGGACCCTTTTATAAAACTCCAATGCTCTGTGTGTGTGTTCTGTCTGTATATGTGTGATATTTGGCACACGTGGGTATGACTAACATAACTGTAGCTTGTTATTAGAGGCCTGTTGAACAATATTCTGATGCTGTTTTACAATTGTACACTGCACGGATGTCAGTGTGTGCGCCGATGCATATACACCTGTGTGTGTGTGAGATGTCGACGTGCCAGCAGCTCATAAACAAGTAGTAAATCCAGAATCCAACACCAACCTCTGTTTATTTTGAGGCAATTAAAATTCCTCAGAGCAAATAAAAGCCTCAGAGTATATTGAACTTCAATAGTCTCCCAGATGGCTCGATCTATCTCTGTCAAAATCCCCCATCAAGAGGAGGGAGGGTCCGTCTGCAATGAACATATAAACTGGTCACAGATGAATACAAATACACAATATATATGATAAATCGGCAGCGAGGCAGTTGCTCGGAGATTGAGTTTGCATAGGGAATGAATTTGCAAAGAGAATGAATTGAGCTGGCAAGCCTCCTGCAGTAGGATAGACCCCTGTGCCTCACTGTGTGCACCCAGGGGAGCTCGGCGGCTTGTACGGGGGAAAAACAGCGATTTAGAAGATGATTTGTTATTTACGCAGGAAGGAGAAGGAGAATATATGGAATGTCTCGGTGGATGGATGGATGAACAGACAAATGGGTTGACAAACTAATCAGGGATGCAAGTGTTGATTGTTAGAAAGTTGCATGGAGGATCCAAACACCGAGAAGGTTCCAGCTCTGGAACACAGAAAAACAATACTGTTCAATGCCGTTTAATGACACCTGATGAGAATGCTACAGGAAAAGTTAATAATCACCAAAGTTATTACAAATATCCTGAGGGGGAGATGAATTTGTGCACTAAAAGTGATGGTAATCCATCCAGTAGTTTGAGACATTTCACCCAAAAAGCCTCCGTTAAAATACTTCAGTTCTTGACTTTAGTTTTCATTCTTGCATTAGAGTTGTAGCATTTATTGTTTCAATGGTATGATGTAAGTTTCTGTGATGCTTTTAAATGTTGCTGTGCACTGAAACTTGATTTGCAGAAAGTGAATAAAATCGAAATCTCAATATCTGCCAGAAAAATCACAATTCAATTTTTTCTTAAAATCGTTCAGTCCCAGCGCTTGGTCACCATGAGGGATCATCAATGTAGAATCAGTAGAATTCATCTAGAAAGTTGGCAATCTATCCAATAATAGTTCAGATATTAAAGTCCGGACAACAGTGGTGGACTGACGTCAAGATTCCCTAAGGCAATGCTATAAAAAATAAAGGACAGAAAGGAAAAAGAAATCTGTTTGTACAGTCAAATGCAAGGTCAGGGGGAAAGAGGGAAACGGAGATAAACTGCAGAACAAATGTGAAAGAGGGAAGGGACGATGAATAGATAGTTACTTCCAATTAAACAGCAATCTTAAAAAATGAAAGGAGGGTGGTCAGAAAAAAAAGGCGAGGTGCATGGAGGATGAGTGAATATGTTTATGATGATAATGTGGGAAAACAATAGAAAGGAAGAGAGAAACGAAAGCACCACAGAGGCCGGTTGTAGCAAAAATGATAAGTAGCGGAGGGAGTAAACAGATGGAGGAAAGGGAAAAGGGTTGTGCTGCACATGGTGAAATATGTTCCAGCAGCGTGTTCATCCAAAAGAGCACAACACTCAGACGAAAAAAGGAGTCAGATCCAGCAGCAAGTCCAAAGCAGTCACTCTGATCCTGACTAGCAACACACCCAATCCCATGACGCAGCCACTGGCTGGGTGTGTGTGTGTGTGTGTGTGTGTGTTACCTAGCTCTTAAATCTCTCTCCTTCTACCTGCCTGTCAATGCGCATTGCGCAGCTTGAATATGTTTGTGTTTACATTATATTTATTCATGTGTGTGTGTTTGTGAAACTTGCAGCAGCGTGGGTTTGTTCTGGTTTATCCCTCTGGTTTAGATCTTCTCCTTCTTTCTGCATATCAGTCTTCAGAGTTCAGTTAGCGAACGCTCTTTTTCTGTCTGTTCCGAACTTCTGAGAATGCGTTCATGTCAACAAATCCAAGCGAGAGGATCATCTCGGAAAACGAGGCTATAAAATGAAGTTTTGACGAGCGAAGATCAAAGACTTTGTCTTATGGGTAAGAGACTTTTCTGAAGTTCACAAGTAGAAGTCACACAGAGAAAGGTCAAAATACAAAAGTGCTGCTGATATTAAGCGTAAGCCAAGTAGAATCTGTCTATAAAGGCAAGGAGCATCTGTGAGTCTGTGGCTCACGAATCTCTCTTACAGTTTGTCAGATAAATCTCAGCTTTAGAATGTAGCTTGCACATAGCACTATAATATACATCCTTTTTTGCGGATTTTTTGGAATTCAAAACATCATTATTACCATTTAAAGTTAAAATCCCATAGATTTACGTATCACATCGCTATCCTGCAGCAGCACTTTAGCTACAGTGTAAAGCTCTCCTCACGTTGCTTCCCAGCGCTTTTTTTTTTCAATTCAAAGCTCTCTTTTCCTGTTTCTTCCTATTGGAACTTCTTTCTTAAAAACCACAAGCTAAACTTCATAAGAAAAGGTCATGAGTGCCGTCCACTTAGTTTAATGCTGACATGATAGCCACATCAGCTGCAGACATCTTGGTTTTTTATGAAAAATACCTCAACGGCGCTCCCTTGTCTGTCATCGTATGAAACCCACCCCACAGTAGATAAACAGTTGTGATTAGTCAGACCAGATTAGGTGGAAATATGTGTAAACTGAGAGGATTCAGACTCATCTGTTAAAGCAAATAAAAAATGAGATTGCAGATTCGTCAGGTTCCCAGTCCTAGCGGTCCTATGTGTGTTTTCTGCTGCTGCATTAAGGCGAGTATTGTTTTCTGGAATGTTCTGGAGTTCCCCAGACCTGATAAAGATACAAATACAGTACAAAATCTACGGCACCCTTGACACATAGGCCTAGAAACTCACGTGTACACACAATTACGATCTAATCCTAAAAGGACTCTACTGACATTACATAACTCATACAACGAAGTACAGGAACACACACGAACACATTTACAGGAATGGACATGCAGACAAACACACCCACACAAAAATGACCAGAGGATTCCAAAGAAAACTTTTCTCAGCTTGTGCGGAGCTGCAAACATACCTGTGGTTAATCCTGTTTCCCCGGTCAAACTCTCATCATCTGATCACACCAGGAATCGCTAATTGACAGGTCGGGGTCCCGGATAGGATTTTAAAATCCGATGAGCCAAGCTACGCCGTGATCACCGTGGTCACACTGTGATTGGATGTTCTCCACAAATGAGTGGCTATATCAGCAAAGCTGTTCGAGGGGAACTGTAGTGGTAACGCAGAAATCTACAAAATGAGCTTCTGTCTGAAATGCTTATTCGGTGCAATGCTATGATGCGGGCCCTGAAACACAGTGCACCCGGCACAGTCATTTTCACTAACTAGATATCAGTTAAACATGTCTACGATTGTAAGGAAATCATTCTCATGAATATACACACATTTCTCCACTCGCAGCCAAGAAAAATCAGTATGCGGTTCTATAAGTTTGACTGAATTACAGACTGCTGACTGTGCTGGTTTATGCGCATAAATTCTTTTTTTCCCCCCCACCTCTATCTGCAGCATGGCGATCTCTCCCTCCAGCTTTCTCTTGATGGGCACCTCCTTCTTCTTCAGGTCTATCCGTCTCTTCTCCTCGTTAATGGCCAACTGTAAGTCTTTCATTTCCTTCTCCAGGGCCTCCAGCATCATGTTGCCCCTTGTGATCGCTGCCTCTTGCCTGTTCACCTTCTCAAAGTAGCTGAACAACACTTCCTCTTGTTCCAGGAGCTGAATGCCACTGTAGGGGAAACAAACACACACATACAGCGAGGCACATATAAAGATTATTTGAAATTAACAGTTTAGGCAACATTATCTAAGGTCCAGATTGTGAACATACAGGGAATTGCGGCGTTGTACGGCCATCTCGTGATTCTTGTTGATTTCCAGAAGCGCCTGCTCCTGGAGGTCGCTCATTTGCGTGAGCTTCATCAACTCCAGTTTGTTGTCCTCATACTCCTGACTGATCTGACGCTGCTTCCACGCAATCTACGAGATGGTTTAGACTCATGAGAAGACACTAAGTGGTGATGTATTGCCCCTACAATTCTTTTGGAACAGTTGGAACAGTTAATCGAAACACAGAATTGGAAACCTGTATTTAAACCAACAAATCTGTCCGAACCAACCACTTATGCCTTTAAGCTCAGTTCTCAAAAAACACTTTTAAATATGTATTAGTGTAAACATTTCTAACGCATCTGTATACTCCTTTAGATAGAATACAACTGATAAGATTTAACTTCTACTCCCTCGACCACACAAGAGTTCACAAACTGCTGTGATTTGTGTGGGTAGTACCAAACACACTAAGATAAATACAAGGGAAGGGATCCAAGGATCCAGATAGAATTCTTTTGCTCACTCAAAGCATTTCCCACTAAATCTGGACCCTTAAAGCATTCATACATACCTAATGTGTTTTTGTAAATATGTTGTACCTTGGACATGTCATTTCGTAGTTTGTCCCTCACATTGCAGCTGTCAGCGATCTTCATACGAGCTTTTGTGAGTAGTCTAGGCATACGCACAAAGAAAACAAATGGAGGAAGTTATATAGGAATTGAGCATTATCTTCTCTTAGGCAGCATTTCATGTACTGCTCCTATTTAGTTCTATGGCTGTGTACGCCTTCTTTTCTGCTTCAGGATGTATTATTTCATCGTTCGAACAGGTCGTACAGTCATCCTTTCCGCCCGCAGCACACTTGTACACACCTGTCCTTGTTGATGACTATGCTGTGCTGGATCTCGGTCTCATTTTCAAGGACCTTGACCTGCTCCTTCAACTCCGTGATGGTCTGTGAGGAGATCTGATTCAGCTTGTCATACTTATTCTTCTCTTTCGCGATCACGTCGCATAGTACGCCGTACTGCGAAATTCTGACAGGAAAAAGAAAACCCTGATTATCAATGCGCAAACTTGTGAGAAATTCTCATTCAATCGTGTAAAACATTAAAAAGAGTTTGGTAACAATGTTTTTTTTTACATATTGCAATTATATGGTGAGAAGATAAAATAATGAGGTGCCACCCCACCCGCTGGCTGCGTGAAGTTTTGTGGCTGACTCCAGTGTGCGGCCGTGACCTAGCTGGATGTATCATGAGAGCCTCCTGTTGTACTGGGTGGTGTCAGATGCATTTGTCTCAGTCTGGACACTGAAGTGTGACCAATTAGTAAGATAAGGGTTTCTGCCTGGGCAACATGTTCAGAATGTCTGAATTAATTGTGCTCCCAGCTGTTACACAGATCAGAGGAGCCAAACAAATAGCCAGATAATCAATTATCAGTTGTGAAGCCGGTCCCGTCGATGCATATCTATCAAACCGAGGGCGGAATTTAATTCGCTGCCCACGCTAATTGGACTGGGCGTCTCATACGTTTACAGACAGGGGACTGGCGAGTCGCTTCTCTGTAACCAAAGTCAACTTGATGCAGACTTTCGGTTTAATGGGAAGAGGCTGACAAAGAAAAGAGAGAAATGAGTAAACAACAGTGACACCTGCGCTGCAGCGTGGCGTTGAGCTTGTTGTGGTCCATGTTGATCAGGGATTTTTCTCGCAGCTCCTGCTGGATGTTTTGGTTCATTTGCTGCGGAGAAGTTCACATGGATAAAACTATAGTATCATCACCTGTCTGTTGGAATGTTACCATATCTGTATCCTTATCCTGTTTTAATTGCCTTATTGTGATGCTTTAACATATTTGAGGAGACGTGTTTTTCAGAATTGTAGCAGCTTCCCTTTGACACACACTTTGAATAAATAAAAAACAAAGAATAAATATTCTCATAAAGTAGCTTCCTCAAGTAATTCATTCATTTTGGAACTGGTTATCGGTGTTGTTACTAACTAGAGAAGATAGTCCATGTAGTGTAAGTGTGGAAAATCGTGAAATCATTAAAAGTGGAAGAAGACAACTCTTTTTTTTTTTTGCTTTAACTTACCATTATAAAGCAAATGTGATTGCACGGTGTAATGGCTATAGAATAATGACACCATCACCATTTAGATTGGCTCCCTATAGGCTTTGCTTTCACTTTGCAATTCTCTCTGCAATTCGGGATCTCCTGGGGAAATGAAGGCCCAATTTACGACACAAGATTGGAATAGACAACAGGCTAAATGAACGAGCTCCATTTTTTTTTTCCTCCTAATGTTTTCTCCTCCACCCCGCCACACCTACCCCTCGCACATCTTTACAATAGCTTTCCTGAAATTCAATATAAAATTGTGACAATTTCAATTTCTTTCTTCAGCAGCCCAAACAACAATACCACTTTGAAACTGTGTGTGTGTGTGTGTGTGTGTGTGTGTGGGGGGGGGGGGGGGGGGGGGGGGGGGGGGATGGGTTGAAAAGTTGTCTATTTTTTCCACTTTAAATGAAACAAAATGCCAAAAAGAACCACTTGCGAACATCCTGTTTGCCAAAATGTGCTTCCATAGGCTCTTTCTCCAATCTGGCTGAACTAAAATTCGTTGTATTCTCAATTTCAAATCAGACTGACGTGATCACTCAAATATTGCTACGTCAATAAAACCCTGATATTTATTCTCCTTAAATTTGTGTTTTTGCAAAAATCTAAACCTCCTTTAGTCCTTCTTTTTTGGCACACATTTCAAAGATAAAATTGTATTGTGTTTATGTGTGTGTTTGTGTTTGTGTGTTGCACCTCAGCCCTGAGCAAGTCACGGTGTTTCTGGCCCCTCTCCTCGGCCTTGATCTGTGTCAGACATCGAAGGTTGTGGAGTTCTTCTCGGAGGCAGTTCGACTCTCTCAGCAGGTCCTGAATCATCCTGTGATGCTGCTTCTTCTGGTTTTCTGCCTCAGCTACTGATAGCTGGGAGGGAACACTTTTATCAATGTTCATGATTGAACAGTAGGAAAATAGATGATATTAAAACTAAGGGGGCACAGCTCACAAACTTTTCCCTCTAAAAAAATCCTAAAGATCACAAAGGGAGAAATCCTATACGTAAAATTGACTTTTATTTGCACAAGAAATGAAATCACAGGCTTCTCTAAATGACTGTCGAGGGCTACCGCAGTAGACTGCATTACATTTGCAGTAGCTAATGACATTGTGTCCGCCCACGCGTCGCGCCAACGCGTCCCCACCTGTTTAGCAATGCTGACTTTGAGAGCGTCCACCTCTTTCTGAAGCTCCATCCTCTGCTGTGCACCGGCCTCTCTTTTGGGAACAGCGTCAAACTTGAAAACAAGAGGCGGAATGTTAAAAATCAAACCTGTTCAAAATTTCAGTGTGTGCTCCACTCACTGCTGCTGAATCTTTATAAAAAAGACTGCTGTAAAACCTGCGTTATCAGTTTCTCTAGTTGTAGTCCTAAGGAAAAAAAAAACATTTAGCACAAAGAAGAAAACTAAATTTCTTCTTCTAATTCAGTCAGTGCTCAATCGCTGAATGTAAATATCAGATCATTGAAAGTGTTGAACGAAACTAATGTAAAATGGAATTCTTTAGGCGATGGCACTGGCCTTTAGTGCAGGGTTGCCACACTTTCTGCTCCGTGCTGAGAACTCTGCCGACGCACATTTAAAAAACCTTAGTCATAAGAATAAAAAGAATACGGTTAAATCGATATTTTAAAAAGACAATGCAATACCATGATATTTATATACTCCTGTAAATATTATCACTTTTTCAAGTACTTCTTAGCCTTCATGCTTTGTTAAGTTTAGAACAACAAGCTATCAATCATGTCCTGTTTGCGATAAAGCAGTTTTATGGTAAACCCACACACCAGCGAATGCTCATCTAAACACCCTTCACAGTCAAATTCATGATGAGGAATTGCTCGTGTGAGAGAGTTATTGATTGATTTGTTACAGATTAGTGGAAATGAATGAATCATTTCGCAGCACCGCTTTGTTTTCAATATCACCCTGAAATCCCTGAGGTGTCATAGTGATTTCCTTTCATATTGTTATGTTCTTGTGAGATGTGCTGACACATTTCCCATGACTCCCATACAGAATGTCTCCTCTTCTTTTTCTATCAGCTATCTCTTTTAAAAAAAAAAATATGCACACCGGTGAAATTACAGGAAGAAAAACGCTCCTGATGTAATGGTAGTTATTAATGATCCTGTTTTCTGGCACGGTGGCATTTATACTGAAAATGTTCCCACATCTGTTATGCCAGGAAACTTTTCCAAACCACGGGCCAGTAAAAACATGATGTTGGAAACCAAACGCGTGTATTAGGTTCAGTGTTTTACTGGTGAAATCTGTCTTCGAAATGGAATTAGACGCTTCACGTGTACAGACGTTTTTACCTAATTTGAACATCTTTTCTCGAACGTGAAACAATTCCAGCTCACTCGAGAATACGCAAGTTGCGTCAAATGTGTGTGGATGTCTTTCCATGTAAAGTAACATCAGCACCACCTGTGTTTGTAGTTTAGTGAAGGCAAACTGCATCTGTTGGAGCTGCTCTGCAGACAAGGCCAACGCACACTCCGTCTTCTTGAGGGCTTGCATCTGCCTGTGGAGAAACACAGCTGCCTTTTCAACATGTATCATCTTCATCATACATACATTTTCTCAGGTGCTGTGTTGTCTCAAATAAGGATCAATTATACACAGATTCATGTCAAATATTCATATTTTCAATAGTGGATTGACTCTATGACTATTTTTCATCTTGTGGCACCAGTCATTGTCCAGCCTTACTTTCTCGTTTCATTCACAGATTGATTGTGTAACTGTGTATTCTGTTGTTGGACCTCATCTGTTTCTATGAATTGCTATTTCTGCTGGGGTCTTTTTATTACACCGGTGACGGATTTTAGCTCAAACACGTTTGTTCTTGCCCGCAATAAATTCATTATTGATCTGTGAGAGCTGGTTTTGTATGGATGCTCGGTTTAATATCACGCTGTACCTGTTTTTCTCCCTGAGCTGCACAGATTGACTCTCGTGCAGGTGCTTCCTGTCACACATGATGTTCTGCAGCTTCATTTGCAGCACACTCCTGGCATGGACATGAGTGAAAACACAAAAACAATAGCTTATTTCATCATTTGCCCTCATCGGTGTCCGTTTTTGACTGTGAGTGTTTTAAAAGTGTGTACCTGGTCCCCGTGATTTCAACCTCCTCCTCCCTGGTCACCTCCTGGTTTTTCAGCAGCTGCCTGCACTCCCTCTGAACAGCCTCTACCTGGGCCTTGATGCCATCCAGCTCCTTCGTCAGTTCCTTCTTCTTTGACTTGATCGAGCGGTTACGCTCTTCTGCCTCCTTCACTTGCTGCTCCATTTCTGAAATCTCTGTGTTTATTGTCTCTATCTTCTTCACTGCAGCTCTGATGTGTGTGTTTGTGGGGGTTAAAACAGAAAAGAGAGTGTGACTACTGTAACTATGGCACCATAACAATGCAAGTCTTATGAAATAACAGCATGTGCATCCATCTTTTTACATTCATCCCCCCCGGTAGCCCTCAGCCTTGTAAATTTCAAGATGCGACCCACATTGGCTCACACACTCTAGTCTGCTGGATCCCTTGCAACGCAAATACTAATATGAAATAAACATTAAAGAGACTGCATCAAGGCTGGACTTGAATATGAAATGAATGCCTTATGCATCGCATGTGAGTGCAATTTCTATTTATTTAAAAAGGCTTGACGTCTTTGAGCTCTTGTGAATAATTTGAATATTGCAACAAATATAACCTCGTTATTGAGTTCCTCAGTTGAACTAAAATATGCCTTGCCACAGAGACGAGGTCTCCTGTACATCAAGAGGAGTGGAGAGATAATTTGCAGGAGCAAACGACAAGTATAAACCTGGAAAATGTTCTTTTAGCATAAAATCAAATGAAAAAATTCACATGTAGCTTCAGATTTGCATGTATTTATATTTGTTTTATATCGGTTCTGACCTTTATCTGCTAACACCGTGCAAAAAAAATTACTTTTCATTATGAAAGCTTTGGATACGATAATGAGTTCACCCAGTTCTTTCTTGATGAGAGATCGAGATGAAGTGCAAGACACAGATTACATGGGGATGTAGGCTGACAGGATGATTGTGCACATCAAATAGTTAATTTTCAAACTGTGGTCTTGCTGTCTTTTATTTTCTTTCTCAGTGTTGTCTTACCTATTTGGAACATTAATTTCCCTCTGCTTTCTAACTACAGATCGTAAAGAGGTTGAATGTACTTACTCCCTCTTAGAGCGTTTCCTTTCTATCGCCTTTGAAATCTGCTCAGGTATGATGATGAGCTGGGCTTTCTCAGCCTTGTAACACACACAGGGAGAATGAGGCAGAGACACACAAACATATGAAAGGATGCAGATGATTTGTTATTTTGCTGATGGTGTGCTGTAAACTATGCCTACACACACACACACAAACCTCTCTGAGCTCTATGATCTTCTTTATGTCTTCCAGCTCTTTCTGTTCCTTTAGTATCTGCGTTTCGTGGGTTTCCACATCTTCCGTCAGACTTCTGTGCAGGGAGTGAGTGCAGGATACACACAAAAGTACATTTGTTTTCTCAAAAAAATGGTATCGGGTTAACATTTAGCAGCGGAGCTACTTATTTAAATGGGCACGTTTAATAATTCTAAAGAAAAACGTGACCAGTGCCATAAAGAGACGATGTGTTCACCGGTGTCGGTTTATAGGTCAATACAATACCTGACTTCCACTTGTCTCTGAGCAACCTCTTTCTTCAGATCCTCATAAATGTCCTGCAGCTGCTTTGTTCTGCTCTCCAGCTCCTGGAGGATTCACCAGCGGTATGAAGATTAGATCACATACCAAGAATATAACATCAATCACGCTGCGCAGCCAAAATAACATTCTTTTTGCTTCTCTTTTCCTTGTGGCTGATCCTCATTTGGTTTAATTTGCTTTGCGTTTCATTCTTTTATTCCTTGAAAGTTTAACTTATTGTCCCGATCTGGCTTTACCAGTCTGTATTGATTGTGTTGAAGTGAGGTTCAGAATTTAATCAGATTGTTATGCATGTAAGCATGAATCAAGTCCTGACATTGTTACATTCCATTTTTGATTAGCAAAATGTAATTCTCATCATTCTCCGCCATGACACAAACACATGTTGGACACTCAACACTTCGCTGAGAAATGTTGGATTACATTAAAGTCATTTTGAAAGCATGAGTCTGAATCAAATCAATTGCAAAAATTGTAAACTAGCTGTTCTAAATCCACAAATGCCATGTGCTTTAAAGATAGTTTGTGTTTTACTGCCTGTATACAGTATATCCCCTTCACTAACCATACAGCACAACAATTAGTATGTGAGAACTCACAGTGATGACATACATACTCTGTTCATCATGTTTGACATGTTTGTATATTTTTGACAGAGAGAGAAGAATGTAAACTCCCCCCCGGGCTCCTTTGAATGCCTAATTATAGTGAGCGTGAAGGTCCGACCAATGAAACATATTGTTTCAATAACAGTGGGAAAAGGACTCGTCCAGAAAAACGTCCCTTTTATTCATACTATCTGAATATTAACATAACAAAAGGCTTGAACCAGCCTGGTGAAGGCAGCAGCAGCTTCATGTTCAGTGACAAAATTCATCTCAATATACTTACTATGATAGATTATGAGTCACTGCTGACTGTGAGCTGTGATTAGAATAAGTTCAAACCTGGTCCTGAGGAATTT
This sequence comes from Lepturacanthus savala, assembly GCA_030544235.1. Taxonomy (NCBI): domain Eukaryota; kingdom Metazoa; phylum Chordata; class Actinopteri; order Scombriformes; family Trichiuridae; genus Lepturacanthus; species Lepturacanthus savala. The sequence goes on from CM060474.1 coordinate 14,932,950, forward strand.
TAACAGAAAGAACTGTGATTCATACGCTCACATTACATTACCCCAAATCCTAAAAAACTGAAAAAAAACAAAACAGGTGGCATATCCACTGTGTTTCTGTAGAAAGTGATGGAGTTCTGTTTGACAGCCTTATTGCCATTTTTCTGGAAATACATGGGTTCTGACTAATACCTGAAAAACAACTTGTCACATCAGTAGACATCAAAATGACAGCTCCTTTTCAGTTTATTAGAAGAAGAAGCATCTGTATTTTCGACTGTATTGAAAATCATACCTTCGGGATTTCTTATTACCCGGGTACACCTTTATACTGTTATATAAAATATATTATAAACAAAGATGATTGATTGATTGATTGATAACACCCAAGCCTAATAAACTGTGCACATTTACATGTGGATTGGGAGTCTTGAAGCATGGGGCAGCTTTTTTATAACACCTAGACCTTGGTTATAATCGAAAAGCAATTAAAATCTTATTTTCTACGACACGGGACCTTTAATATTAACACACTACTGGTACCACTTCTCTCCCCCAGTGCTGTAAATCATAAGTATCGTTTATCAGCCTCCTATGGTTATGTATTTTCATTACACAACATTCGATACAGAACAGCTCCCTGTATTGTATTTAGCTAAATTCATCCAACAGGTTCGACTCTGACCTTCCCCTGCCATTAAAGGCACAGGCAACTTGATGCAATCCTCCTTGAGACAACCCTAAAGTTGACAGGCGCATATTTCTCTCACCTCTGATCAAGTTTTTCATTACAATGTTTAGCACTGGTGTTTCATCAGCCACTTAAATGGTACCTAGTAGCTGGATTGACTAAATCATTGAATTATACAGTATTGAAATGCACCAAAGTGGTATAGAGGGTAGTGTAGGCATCTCACAGCACTGATGCTGGGACTTTAGTGTGATATCTGAAACTTCTTGGTTTTTACTGTGGTTCCTTCTAAAGCAAAATGCAAAGATGTATGTATATCCTTTTATATGGCATAGGCACTACGACAGTATCACTTTGTTTGAGTTGGAGTAGATGTTAATAAAGATAGTAAAACCAACAACCATCCTGTGGTCTGTGAGTGTACATTTCAATTTAAAAAAAAAAACATGTTTAAATAATATATTTCCTTCCATTGGTACGTGTTTTCTATAATGTGAATGTGTTTAACCTTTGTGGATGATTACCTGCCGCTCCTAACCTGAGGTTAAAAACCTCTCTCTATCTGAAACAAGAATTCAAATGTGCTCTTCGGAATGGGAGATCGTTATATAAAACGTTTTTTAGCCTCCCATCCTTTCACAAGGTTCTAACGGCCAATTGCGAGTCGGCATATTGAGGGATTAATGGAATGAGATGGCGGCTTAGGGTAAAACTCATATTTCTCCTCTCTGACGACTGTTATTGCAGTTGTAATCCGCGCCTCTGAAACCAGACCCGGATAGTTCGAAGCTGGACTTACAGCAGGTTCCGGCTGAGTCTCGCTCTCTCTCTCCAGACACCGCTTCTCTTCCCAGAGGCTGTGTAGGAGGGAGAGGAGGAAATGTGAAAAAAGCAAACTAATGAGTAAGAACAGAAACAAACAAAAAAAAAATAATACGTTTCTGCTTCTTGCTCCTCAGAAAGAGGAATGCATTCAGAGGAAGAAGCTCTTACTGTAAATGTTTTAAAAACAAAGTGCCGTTTCCCGTAAAATCTTCTTACTGCAGTTGGCAATGAGACAGCACTTTACTTTTATTGAAAAGTTTGGAGTAAGAAAACATATAAAACTTTATTAGTAAGTAGTGAATTAAAAAAAAAAATGGTATGAACGAATCATCCAACAAAGTATAATTATGCATATAATATACTACATTATTCTACATAATTTCTATAATTTTTTCATCTCCCTGCAGTACTTTTTTAAATAGTTGATTAAAGTTTGCATGAAACAGCACATAATGCACAGCTGTGAGGTTCACAAAGTAAATTAAACTATATTAATCTTCCTGACAAGTTGATGTATAGGATATTAACTGTTATACACAGAAAACTGCATGAATACTAAAGTATGCGAGCAGGAAGCAGCAGAAGTGCTGAATTTCCATGTATCTGTTTGGCTGAAGATAAAGGACGCAAAGATAGAAAAAAAAAATAGGCATATTTGCATGGCGGCCATCTGTGCATCATATGTGGACTGTTGGCCATCTAGACTAAGAATTCAGGAAGAGGTGGAGATATTTAAGCTGGGAGCGGACGGAAGAGAAGTGGGAGAAACGGAGAAGGTGAGAGGACAGGAGTGCTCAATACTATCATGAATAATGGGAATTCTCGCTTTCTATTACTGCATCCTGGACTCCCTGTTCAGTGTGTGCTCTGCACTCAGTGTCCTACAGATCATATCTTTACAGCACAGAGGAGATCTGTGAGGTGTGTATCATAATATTGCTTCAACAAAGAAAAGAGATCTGTTTAAAAGGAGCTGCTGAGTAAATAAGGAATTCGGGGATTTTATGGTATCGGTATTCCTCATGCAAGTCCTTCTTTTTATAGTTCTTTCAGGAATCAGGGTTCCAGCCCTCCCGAAGTATTTATCTCGCACACTCTCCGCCTACCACCCGTAAACTTCTCTCAGCTGTTGAACTGAGTGACACTTTAACTATTTGAATACGTCAAACATTTTCTCCTACTTCCACGGATATATTTCAGCTGCTTTTACTAAAATCCCTTTTTTTTACTCTTCAGCTGTCAGCTCGGATTCCCTAATTGACATTTCAACAGCTTCCAAAACAACTGACACTTTAACTCTTTGCAGTGCACACGCTGAATCTCTCTCTGGTATTTCACCTGCTTTCATCTCTCCGATTCTAAATGATAGTTTAGCGGCTTTGATGCTTAACTGACCGCTCAACTGCCTACAGGGCTTAAGCTTGAATATGAAATGTCAAATGTTTGCAGTGAATACACCGATACAACTAATTTCAACTGCTTTCCATTGTTTAAACTTTGAAAGACACTTAAAATCCTGCCAGTGGTTACGTACAACTATTACCATTTTAAGACATTTAATTAGGTTTGGGCAGATTTAGAAATCACAGAAAAACAGCAGACTTCCAGACTTTTCTTTTTTTTTTTTTTGAGGATGTTGTGTAATCTAACATTAGTGTATGAGTCACTCTGTTAAGGTTTCCCAGAAGTGTGTAAACTTATCAGATAACTTTTTAGGAACTTTATCAGGAAGACCTGTGACTCACTACATTAATATTACGTTGCAACATCCTTACTAAAAATCCTGACGTTTCCACGCAGATCATCTCCGTGGCAACAATTGCCATTGGGTCCTCAAGCAAAATCTATGGATTAAGGGGCTTATTTCCTGTCTATTCAATATTCTGTTGGACCATAGGTATTTAAACCCAGAGAGACAATGTCATACATGCTACAATACTTTTATTAAAATCTCAGGAAGGTATATAAAAAAATAGCTCGAGCCAAGTCTAGCCTTGGCTTTTTCTTCTAGTAAAGGTTACCAGCTCAATCCTTTAAAAAGTGCTCTTTAGTTGAACTGATAGCATCAGTAAAACAAATGCAGGGTATCCCAGGGTAGACATTACTTTGTTTTGAAAAAGGTTCATAAGCCAAATAGTTTGGTAACCACTGGTGTCTATTATTATGTTGCTAGGCATTGTTCCAGTAACCTTTCTTTGGCCCTTGAAACAAAGCGGTTGTGTACAGCAAAGAGGGAGATGCTCCAGACAGCTGCGTTCTTTTTCCATTTCTATGGCAGCGTTTGCCCTTTAGATGCGCGGACGGTAGTGTTGCTGAGTGAGGAGTCGGAGGAAGGAAAAGAGAAACCTGCGGCAGGAAAAGAGGAAAACTGGTTGTGATGAAAAAACAAAGAGGCCCACGGGAGCGAAAGGGAAAGGATTAGCGGACACGAGCAAGAACAACTACCAGTGTTAATGTCACAAAAACACATTACATTGAGGAAATGTGGCCGCCGAAACAGAAACTGCGTTTTTTTGTTTGTTTTTTTTTCCGAAAGATAATGGCGATAACAACACCCTAAAAGCAACAGAATTGTTTCTGTGTATCATCATTGTGACTACTTCCATTTGTATAGAAAAAATAATTCTACATCGCCAATCAATAGACGGTGTCAATACTGTGTTTGCTTCTTATACTCCCTCACCTCCGGCTCCCTCTAAAGTCGATAAAAACTTGTGAAGATGCTGCCTCAGGAAGCTCACCTCAGCGTTTGGTCCCTATTGTAGTTACTCATCTGTAACTGTGTGTGTGTGCGTGTGTGTGTGTGTTTGCGCATACACACGTACAATCTGTTATTGTACACTTTCCTCGTCATCCCTCTGGTTTCAGTTCTGTGTTTTGTGCTTACTCTTGGGTTCCTCTCAGTGGTGTGAGATACTGTTCGTCTGTGTGTGTATGTGTGTGTGTGTGTGTACATAGACAAAGCTACAGGTACATTTGAGAAGCAGTATATACTAGTATTTGTAATTTAGTAAGTATGTGTAATAGATTATATTTAGGAATAGGTTGGAATAATCTCCCTTTAAACATTTGTTCATTGACATATTTTCATAAGTTTAAATGTGCTTTGTCTTCTTATTTTGAGTGCACATGTTTCTCAGCATCAACATGATTTATAGCACATTATAATCTCAATTTGTAATTATCAGCTTAGCTAGTCTTATCCTACTACTGTCATGATCATTTAGCCATAGAGATGTGCTCATTTTGTCTTTTTTTTTTTTTATTTCTCTGTGATGTATGTGTTTTTGGTTTTTACTGTTTTTCTATGTCTGTAGATTGTTGATTGTGTTTGTTTTAGCTCATTTAGGACCCACTTGAAAACGAGAGGATTCCTCTCAAGGGGTTTATCCTACTCGATAAACGCTTGAATGAAAGAATGTGAATGAAAATGAATGTCGTAGCGTGAGTGAATGCAGTTTTCCTGACTGTTAGTGTACGCGTGGTTCCTGGACAGCTCACCACTTCAGCTTGTGTTGTGTCTTGTACTCTCTGTCCTCTGCTGCCTTCAGTTCACTGTATGCCTGCAGGAGCTGTTGCCTCAGTTCGTTGACCTCGCCTGTCGGCTGCTCGGAAATACTCTCCTCCTCTCTCCTCTCCACCTCGGCCTGCAGCCTCTCCAGCTCAGCACGATACCTCTTCGCCTCTCCCAGGAGCTGGAGCTCGGAATTTTGCGTGCTGCTGGACGGAATAATGATTTTAAGTGTGTGAAATGTAGCGTGCGATTGCTAACTGCTTGGCGAAAAGCCACATGCACCTTGCATAGAAAAGGGACAAAATCCTATAACCAGAAATAGTCTAAAGGGAATCTGATTGTACCACAAAGACTGTGTCGTGTGTTATACTCACTTATATTTTGTACCTAGGAGAGGATTTTCAAAAGTCATTTTTTCAAGTGTTAACCGAGGCTTTTCCCCTTTTTCTCAAATGAGGGTTTTTCAGCTCAGCTAAATGAGAAGTTCCCCCAATCCAGGCTTCAACATGTCCCCTCAGAAGTCGGTGGCTGGCCCAACGGAATGTAATAAATCTTTTTTTCACAGACACTTTAGTCGGACAGATTTTTGGCTGAGAACTCATGTCTCTTCACTTCTCCGCCTCGCTGAACTTTTGGTCTTTGCAGTCAAAATGTAGCTTGAAAATATAACATTAAAAGAAATATAGAAGTTTGAGGGAAAACAAACCTCTTCAGAGCGTCTTGGAGCTGCCTGTAGCTGGATTTCAATGAGGCAACTTTGGTTTTGCTGATTTTGCCCAGCGACAACAACTGAGGAGCACAAAAATAGGAATATTACCGATCATATAAGACATAAAAAACAATGATTCTCAGTTTACAAAAAACGTCAAGTGTTTGAGATGTGTTTCTTTGAGGCAGACAGACTTCAACAAACATTTCAAAATCCTTTCAGCAGTAGCTGTAATTTATTTGTTTCCCCTACAGTGTGTCAATCATCCGCCTCTAAAGAGTCCAGCTAGAGCTGGACATCCTAAACCGCTTGGCTATATTCAACTACGTTGGCTACAAATCTTCCTGAATCACTTTGCCAGCTCGCTTTTTCAAAAAAGTGTTTGATCTGGCCTAAAACTGCTGCCTGTTTAAAAAGCTAAAGATATCAATAGAATATATCAGCCTGTGGAAATCTCTGGTTGCCACCCTCCCTGCATACACTACTCGATAAGACAATAATGCCAGGAACCAAATCCATACAATTCTGACCAGTAAGCAGTTTTTGTGTAATATTGTTTAGCGACAAAATTAAGTTCCAGAAGTCGAAAACTAAATCCCTCGAGCCTCGAAACAAGTTTAAAATTTCATAATGGTCGGAACATTTTGGACAAAAAAAATTGCTTTGTTTCTGCTGTAATTTAATTTTACTGTTAATAATAAAAAAAAAACACACACACTTTTCTATCTGTCTGGACCCGCCATCACGAGGTGTGATCGACCACAACCAAGCCCGATTCCCTGATGCCTAAAAACATATCTTTTATTTATCGTACAATACATACCGCACAGTATCACTCATCAATATATTAAAAGAAAAAAGAAATCACCCACTACCTGGAGCCTTAAAAGAAGGAGAAACGGCTCAAGAATAGAAACTACAGCTCTAAAAACTACACGTCCAGAAAGAAAAAAAAAAAAAAAGATGATATACAGGTGTTCAGTCTTGCAAAACAAAACACTGAGAAAAAAACTATGTGTAAGAGTTGTTAAAGCACTCTCTGTGGTGAGGTAGCTGTGTAACGGTGATAGAAACAGAGGACAGGTGTTGTTCTGCTCTTATCTTCAGAACCAGGCTGGTACAGCGGCAAGAAATGAGGGACAGATTCTTCTGTATCAAAGAGCCGCAGGGCCGAGAAAATCTGGGGTCGGACTGTGCAGCAGGTAATCTAACAGCGATGAACGCTACCATCTCTCTCCCTGACTTCAAACATTAGTTATAGCCCATTATGTGTTAAGATTAATTCCATTATTTGCTTTATCTGGGCTACTGTGTGCTCAGAAGTGCCTGACCACGTTCCAAGGGCTGAAAGGACGGCGATATGAATGTTTTAAGGGGGTTTTCGTTAATAGGATTTATTCGGACCCGAGGTCACGTCACTACAAGCAAGACAGCTGACAAGTATTACATGATCTGTTCTTAAGACATTTATCATGTAATTAAGTCTCGCAGTGCATCTTGAATCATTGAAGGTCCCATATTGTGCACCTGTGTTTTCTTTGAAGTTTTGACATCTAACAACATACGTTTTCATCTCAAAAGCAGTTTTACATCTCTTTTCTCAAGCTTCTTCCTGGAGCCTGAGAAAGAACAGGTCATTTTGTGTCTGTCTCATTAATATTAACAAGCCTGACCTCTGATTGGCTGACTTCAATGGCTCTGAATAGGGGGTGGCATTATTAACAAATAATGGTTGGCAAGATAAAAAAAAAAGTCTTTTTTTTTCAAATACAGTTTTAAAATCATCCATCAGGGCTCTCAAAATGTATATTTTGTATTCATGTTGGTTTCATGTCATTTAAAAGTGAATCTTTTTACATTTTTTACAAAAATTACATGGAATTTGCGATTTTTTGAGACAAAATGTCAAACGGTGTAACCGAAAAAGAATGATACATTTTAAATATTTAATCCACCTAGGATATAAAACTAGTTGATAGCAGGTGTTTTACTTTTTTTTTTTTTTTTTTAACTTTTTAAGAGAGTTAAACTTTCTGGTACCAAGTTTTTAGGATTATACCACATAACATTTTGACATTGTCCCATTTACAGAAAACCTGGAGCTTCCTTATAATCAAAAACCAATTAACATCCCACCTTCTGCAATATGGAAACCTTTAAGAGGATCATCTGGTCCTAATTGATCTCTGCTGACTACAGCAGTGATACAACTTTAGTCATGTATCCAGTATTCTCTCATAAAAAAAAAAGAAAACAAGCAAATTACATGCACCTGTGAAATTATCTCATCCCGCTGAAACAAAAATAACAATCTGAGGTTAAATGACACGTCAAACGGCACAGATGCCGAAAACCAGCGACGCGACATAGATTCTGAGTGGTGCAACGGACGGCCTGGCCATACGCCGGCCATTTATCTGAGAGGAACAGCCTGAAGCGCTTTGAGGTAGCCTCTCTGAATCTGATGCCAGGACTTATCTTCACCAGTGCACCGGAGCATTGCAAGCGTTTATGATGTGGCTCTGCGACGCTCACATGTGGCGGACCATGTTTGAAGCGCGATAAGAGACAATCAGTGAAATATATTCATGTGAGCTGTACCTGTCCCACCTACCCCCACACACACACACACACACACACACACATATGTTACAGGTCTATACTGCAGCACGCTCAAAACCCTCTAGTAATAATAATGTGTAGTGCAGCAGGTTTGTGTAACAAAGTGAATCTGTGGGCTTTAATACTCTACACCCTCCAGGAGAGAAATAATGACCATCCCTAGTAGGCGCAGGACTGCTTCACCATCTCTTCCTGTGCACGTGTGTGTGTGTGTGTGTCTCTTCCTCCACGTCCCGATATTGACAGTTTGAATTTGAGCTGAGCCGACAGCCAGAATGAATCACTTTGTGGAGGGGAAGTTTTGTGCGGTAATATTTTCCTTTCTGGAGAGTTCCTCCATCAGGGCTGAGCGCCACTTCTGGAGATGAAATCAATTACAGGGGAAGTGTGTCACTTCTCTAGAAATACGACATGCGTACGAGACATCAGAGACCCAGCAGAGGAAAAGAAAAAAAAATCTAATTATCCATGGTTATGAATCACAAACTGTTCTATTAGCACAGCGAAGTGTGCCCCCAAAACAAATAGGCAGTGGCGAGTTAATGATGTTACTTAGTCTAAGCAGGGTGACATCCAGACCGCAAAAGTCAGGGTGAGGATCCATCTCTGCAGAATAAACAATTTTAATAGCTTGTATAGTGTGGCTTATCATTTCCACAAGTCGCTTCATGAAATTGCATAATGTATGAATAACATTTGTGGAGGAGTATAAGGGCAATTTCAATTCTGACGATCTAATAAGCGCAGAAAGATGATCGCACGCGCCCACATCATCATCAAATGCAAAAACAACTGCTTATTGTTGATTATTATGTTTGGGTATTAAATCTAAACTAAGTGGGTGAACCGGTTCAAATGCTGCAGCCGCAAAACGGAGCGAGAGAGATGAGACTATTGTTGCCCGGGAGAAAATATCCTGTCAGCGCACATCTGCCTGGTTGAAGAGCCTGTGAGTGAAGCAAAAGTAAAAAAGAAATACTCATAAAGTCTGCTAATATGCCTATAAAGGCTTTTGACTAGAAAGTTATCCAATTTAGAAAGCTTGATGCACTAATTTATACCAATTTGTGCTTCCAAAATATCCAATTTCATTCTAAGACATTAGACCTCTGGTGTACAGCTGTTCACTGCAGGAAAATCATTAATTGGCACAAAAAACAGCAAGGAAGGTGAACAGGTGAACAGAGTTACTTATATATATATATATATATATATATATATATATATATATATATATATATATATATATATATATATATATATATATATATATATATGCTTTTTTCAGATTTTTCTTATTTCGGTATTTCATTCACATTAGAGAAGAGAAGCTGTCTAAATCCACATTAAAACATTTAGTCATATCTTCACAGCTATTACACAAGACACCAGAGACCGCCATTAAATGCAGCTAAAATTCAATCTTTATTTTCCGCTATTTAACGGTCATAACTCATTTATTTCATGTTTTAATGTGAATCTACTGTGAGCCACATGTTCACTTTGTGGCGACGTATTATATCAAATTTGAATACTGGAGTGGGGCACGCCAGCGGGTGCTCAATATTCAAGGATGGGGATCAGGCTCAATGGGGGGAAAAAAAAAGAATAAAATCTCTTGCGGTAATCCCTCCGTTCTAAATTAAATTAATTTGCGAGCCTTGTAAATCAGAGGAAATGGAATAATGACATGTTGGTACTGATTTAAACAAACACACTGTGATGTTGCTGCTGCCTAAGCGTGGTTTTAACAGTGTTTGTGCCCACCTGAGTGGCTGTTGGACTAGTTGTTTCTGTGTTTTCGATCAGGATTTGGAAACTGGGTTAGGGATATAAGACCTTTGAATTTTCGCAAACCGTGACCCCCCGCCCCGTTCTTTTCCAGAACAAAAACAAAACACGAAGACTGGGAAAAAAATAAGTAAAAAAAATCTCCTGTGTACTGAATCATCCTCTTCAGGGAAATGAGGCGACTTCACAGTGAGGTTTCTGCACCGGCTGCAGGCTACCTTTTCCCTTTTCCCTTCTCCACATCTCCCCCTCCCTCTTTCTCTTGCCACCCCCCGCCCCAACTCTCATAATCTCTGTCTGCATCACTCCGGTTCTTCACATTGCTGCTGATATGGTGTTTTGCATTACGCAATAGTGCTGCCCCTCCCATCCTCTCTAACTCAGCACCCACCCGCTCTCTCTCCCTCTCTCTCTCTCTCTCTCCCTCCCTCACTCGTCCTGATATTAATGACACAGCTATCTGAGGCAGCGGCAGTTTCTCTGCGCTCTCTCCCTCCTGCAGGCTGCGCTTATACACACACACACACATATACACACACATACATACACACACATACAAACACACTTTTAAACTAACAGGATACTGGACACCTATACTTACGATCTGCAGCCGCACACACACATACACACACACACAGACACATGCTTCTTTAAGTTCATAGCACAGGCAGTTGCAGACACACTTTCACTTTACACACTTATTTCTCCTTTGCAAATCTCACACATGAAAAAATGAGGACGAATGTGCTTTGCATCTGTGCCGGTCTCCTGCTTGCAGCCACCTTGGTGCCGCACACCAGCCTGGCGGCGGACTTCTCCGTGAACTCTCACCAGAGATGGGATGGACTGTACTCGCTGGGATCTGAGTCCGGTACCCCCGCCGCCTCCTGCTCTGTGAAGCTGAGACCCTCGGGTCAATGCGGGAGCTCCGGATCAGAGGACGGGGAGGACTGCCCCTACCAGATCACCCTGCCTCCGCTCACCATCCAGCTGCCCAAGCAGTTCAGGCTGCTGGAGAAGACCATGAAGGAGCTGCAGAGCCTGAAGGAGGTGGTGAACAAGCTGAAGAGCGGGTGCCAGGAGTGCCGCGGGGCGCGGGGCGGCAACGCGGTTTTCGGAGACCAGCAAGCCGACCAGGGACACACGCAGGTCCCGATCGAGGGCGGGTCGGATCTGACGGCCCAGGAGGTGCGAGGTGGGACCAGCCAAGAGGAGAGGGGCGACGGGATGGTCCCTGGAGCTACTGTGGACGGTGCAGGACTGCCGCACGGTTCTATTTTTGGGAAAATCACACCGAGCCCAAGCACTATGCATGAGATGCAGGTAAGAGGCGCAATTCAGTCTCAGTTCTGTTTAAAGAGGCAATTTTATAAACTCCCATTAAAATGAAAATGTCAGGACTTTACCAAGGAATGAATGCTAATTTCTCTGAAAACACTTAATTCAGCGCAATGATGAAACCCCCAGGGTGGATATTCAAATAACAACATCTCAAATTTTCATGACTCCAGTCAATAGTTAACGATATGCTCAGCTGTGTGAGCCAACTCTAAATATGGGCAAGCAAAAGCTAAATGGGAAAAAAAAGAAAATGGTATATTTGTGTATTTCCATTAAAGGCAACAAACTATTTCAGTCAACCTGCGCAGCTTTGTGAAAATACTCGTGACATCTGATCCAAAACCGATTTATAATTCGCATTGCTAATGCCAATCGAATGTACCCGGCTGAAATGTAAACTGGACATCTGGTAAAAGGACCTGTAAAGTCCTACCTGGCACCGATCCACCAGGGAAAATTCCTTGTACTGTAAACAGGGTGTGGAATCAGCATTAGACACCAGCCAAACGGCGGTAAGCTTGTTGACTCTCACAGCCACCCTGGCAGACGGCCAACCATCACGCAGACTGTTTCTATTCTAAAAATTCAAATTGGCTGGTGAAAACAATAAAGGAGGCTGGTGACTTCGGTAATCCACCTGCTTTGTATTCTGTGTGCACAGAAATAAATTCCTTCCTACCCCCCCCCCCCCCCCCCTTCTGTTCTGGGACTTCCCAGGTGAAACTGAATAGGATGTCAACCAGCCTGCGCAACGCCAGGAACCAGATCACGGCTCTGCAGGGTCGCATGGAGGGCCTCAACCTGCTCAACATAGACAACGTGCAGGCTATGGTGGACAGGCGCGTGGAGAACATCTCTGGAGTGGTCAACAAGCTCAGCTCCACCTGCACGACCCAGTGTGCGGCGCAGAACACCCCCCAGTGTGAGTGTTCTTTTACATAGATCTCTGCCCCCCTATGTTTGCCTCCATTCTCTTATATTATCCTTTGAAATTCCTCCCCATCATCTAAGTTGTTGATATATTCCTTTTTATGGCCAATAATTTTATTGTGCATTAGAATATTCTATTCTTTTCCATCTTTGCTATTTTAAAGCCTCCTCTCCTCTCTTCCTCTCATGTGTCGTGTTTGCTGTGATCGCTCCAAACATGATCAAGAAGCCCTTTCTCTCTTTTGTTAAGATTCCCTTTAACTCAGATACGGATGAACACACACACACACACTCACACTGGCCGAATGCAGTGGTTTGGCTTGTTGTTGAATTTTCTGGCGAAGGATCCATCCAATCATGCCTAAGTGGACATGGTGGATTTTAATCATTACAAAATCCCCAAGTCTGGGTGGTCACCTTCACTTCACTTTTCTTTCTGGGAAATGGGAAATGAAACCTTCCATAGTTGACAATGACCTTGTCGACAACATGCAGCCCTCGCTGTTGTCAACATGGACGTTGTGTGTTTTGGTGAGTTTTGTGTAATCACGAGAAGAGGAAATTTGTCAACGTGCCAACATTTTTTTTTTTTTTTGTAAAAATCTGCCCATGTCCTCTACATCACTGTATCTGAGCCTCAGCCTTATCTGTGTTGCCACAGCCAAAAAAAAAAAGAAAAAAAAATCCCCATAGCAGAATCGTTTAAAGTTGAGGTCACATTGTATATGAATGAAACACTATGACATCTAGGGTCAAACGACCTCTCATATAACTAATGCAAGTGCCATGAAATTCCAGCACTGTCCATATGCACAAACTCAAAAACAGGGGGAGAGGTAGAAAAGACAGATACTTGGTGCCTTGACTTTACTTGACTAAATAATTTGAGCAACAGGTTCATATGGAGACTAATGGGGGTTACGGAGAGAGGAACGTCACGATGGATGGATCGCAAACTTAGCCGAGTATAACACACGCCGCACTTTCTACTGAGGCTAAAGCTCAGGCGGGTGAGAGCACAGTTGAAATGCAGGCCACTTTTCAATCTGACACTGATACTTTTATCCCAATATTGCAGGAGTGAAAGAGAATGTGACACTGTATCAGGGCTTTTATGTGGAAAACAGATGTGAGCTTATTTCTAAGTAGATTATCCGGGACAGTGGTGTGAAGGGAATCCCATATTTTTCTCTTCTTGCCTCTGTCCCCTTCAAACTCCACTTCAGTCTCATCCTCTTCGTCCCCCTCCCCACCACCCGAACATTTATCCCGATTGCATCTGCACTTCATTTCTTGCAGTAATCCCGCTATTCTCTTTAATAGTCTTATTTTTTCGTGTCTCGCCATAACTTTCTCTGTCTCCCTCTCGGTTTAATCCCCCTTCCCGGTTCGCCTTCCCTCCGTTTCTGTCTGCCTCTCCCCCGTTGCCGCTCTTCCTCTGGAGGTCATGCTCTTGAGTGCTCATTCCTGCATAAAACAACTAACTCTCATTATCTCTCGCCAACAACACAAGAAGTAATGTAGGCGGCTTTCGTAACATTAGTCACGGATGGCAGACGGGGTCAGTAACACTTGTCTTTGTACATCAATCTGTCATGTCTAGCTCAAGCACCAGCAAATTATTCGGCCGCAAGTTCGGAAATTGTGCTTGATGGTGTCTGAACTGAATCCAAAAGAATTAGACAAGAAACAGCTGGTGTTACCATGGCGATAGGCCAAAATCTGATAAGACCCTGGGTATAAACAGTGTTGGAATTGCTGTTTTAATCATACTAAAAATTTTTAAAAAATCTGATATGGAATAATATGATATAAAGGTGAAAGGTTTTCCTTATGCTCAGGTCATACCAATTCTATCCCATTTTACCACAGAATGCCAATTTTTTAATCTTTAAACTACTCATTAACATGGTCCTTCACTTGTTTTTAACACTACTTCTAGTAATAAAAAGAACTTTGAGTGAGAAATGCTTCATGAATCGGTTCACAGCACAACACGGTTCCCTTGACTGCTGAATAAACTATCCCACGTCTTTTTAAAAAGGGGAAAGAAATAATGTACAAAGTTTTGATTCTGCTTTCAGTCGATCCAAGACATAGATCTATGAGAGGACCACACCGTCTGAAAACCTTATCAAGATGTGTGCGTTGTGTGTTTGTATCTAAGTAGAAGCAGTGGTGATGGATCATTGGCAAACAGATGTTAAAGTACTCACACATGTGCAAGGAGGTTACGTTAAATTCATTGGGTTTAGACAATGGCAAGGACACAAAAGAACACAACATTTTCTAGCCTTTTCCCCAAACTATTGTGTTCTATGTTCATTACATTATAATACAAATTAGCTAAAAATTGCAATTCCAAATAGCTTTGATAAGATGCTTGTAGAGCTCACAGTGTAAGCATTTATTTCCACCCTCTTTGCCAATTCCCATCTCTGCTGCCAGCACTAATCTTCACTCTCACTCCTGCCTGATGTATTAGAGCCTCGAGGTGAATGGACAGCATGTTCAGCTACATTAACTCAATTATAAAGAGAATAGATGCCTAGTCCTCTATTGTCAGGAGCTGCTTGTCTGCTATGTGGCAACACACAACTTCCTGACGGAAGGGTGTTGCTTCTTTTCGGGAGTTTCTTTCCATGCAAACTGACAGTAGTAAGCTGTTTTTGTGAGAAAAGGGCTACGCTATCATTTTAAAAACACATTTCCTTTCATCGCATGTGCTAATCTTACACGTGGACTGGCTGTCAGGAGGCAGACTTCCTTTCCTTGATAACAGTTGTCTTCTTGGCTTTGTGGTTTTTCAAGAAGTCAATTATCAGTCTGACATATCATGTCGTCAGCATACGAGAGAGTGGACCACAAACAGACGTGAGCCAGAAATAAGGCCAATCAACCACCAGTCATTTTAGCGGTTAAATGACTGATATCGGAGTTATTTAAGTCAGGCACAGAGCCAACGGTAGTGAGATGAGATGGCTCTCTGGGGGAGATGTGAAGTGGAGAAACTACATAGTCGCACACTTAAAGTGAAGGAGACTATAGGGAGTGATCTCAGATTTTGAGCCATTTCGCACCTGAATAATTCAGTGTAATTTGACAAGAATGTGGCAATAGAATCGACGCAACCAACACACGGTGTCCGCCAAGCACTCAAGCGAGAAAACATACAGCTAATATTGCACTGATGGTACCAGGAAGTACCATGTCTTTAAATTCCTCCACTCCACTCCACAGACACTATTCGGTCTGGACTTCGCCTCCCTATAGCTCCAGAAAGCCAACATCCGACCCTCTGTACTCAGCATGTGTCTCCCCTTATTCTCTCGCTATTATTATCCAGCAAACCACTAAAAAGATTTAGCAACACGACAAGACTGTACCAGCATGGAGCGCGTCAAACAAACTCAGGAGGGGTTCCCGCATGCTGCCTGCCCAGTGTCAGGATGATTTAGGCCCCAGGTGCCGAATGTGAAGGGAGGGAGTGCGCCTCTCTAATCCAGTTTTACACTTTCCCACATTTTGACAAGTCTGTTGCTTTCATTTCCCAAATGCTAACTGGCAGAGGCTTTTCGGACCCTGGTTTGGGTTGGGTCACTACACAACAGAGTCCTATACAATTGCAGTGCAACACAGGGGGACTGGAGCAAGTGTGAGGAATCAGAGGGCAAAAAGAAATAGAAGAAAGAGCTCAGAAAGTATCAGAGCTGAATGAAACAGCCCTGTGGTGCAGCACAGGGGAAGGTCAGTGACTTTTATTCTCTTGACAGTGGCCTTTGTACTTGGAGTCCTGGTTCTCCACATGATTTCCACATGGGAAACAGGTATTCAGAGATGCACACGTGACTGTTGTAGATATGTTTCGTGGTGAACTTTGCTGTGGTTCACATGTGGAAATGTTTGTCAGAAGTAATTGGAAAAAAAAAAGTCTCTGAACAGATAACAAAACAAGTGAATCAATTTTTGTTCGAATACACTGCCCCAGAAATTAATGCGGGAATGAAAACTTCCACAGTGGTTCAAGCTGAATTTCCCCACAAACTTATCTCATTTTCATTCCCTTTCTTTAGCCTTCACCAGCCTCAGGGGCTGTTTCTATTACAGTCTCTTGGCTGGGCAGAGAGAGAGAGGGAGAGCGAGAGAGAGAAAATATCGTTCAGCAACGTCCCCTTAAAAAAAAACACCCTTTCTTGTTTTTTTTCCCCCTTCCTCCCAAGCAGTCATCTTAGCCCCTCGGGACTGTTCAGACTACAACGTGCTGGAGGCGAAGAAGAACGGCGTGTATCGAGTGACCCCTGATCCCCGGAATGGGACATTTGAGGTGTTCTGTGACATGGAGTCCTTTGGAGGCGGATGGACGGTCATACAGCAACGACTTAATGGGTCTGTCAGCTTCAACCGCACCTGGGCAGAATATAAGAAGGGCTTCGGAAACCTCAGGTATTGGGCATCAATCTCTCCTGCTGTGAAGGCAAATGTTTTAGTGTCTACAAGATGGGCCGATAAAACATCTGCTGCGAACTAAAGCCTGTAAATGCTCGGATCGTACTTAGAGGCCTGCATAGACAGCCGGCAATAGCCTATTGCTTTTTCTCGGTCTTATCTATGTAAAAGAGTGGTGATGAATGGGTAATGTGTGAATATATAAGGAGGTCCTTGACCATCAAAGTTGAGCAAAAAAAAAAAAAAACTAAAAGTCCCTGCATTTTGGTAAGAGGGTTGAATTCAATTACCACCACAGAAAGGTTATATCAGAATAGTCATCTGCCCGTGTAAAGGGCAGCAGATGTCACGCACCACTGGAAAACTTTAAATTGGATTTTGAACAAAGGAGCACTGTAGATAGGAGTCACTGCAAAAAAAAGTATAGAATTTATCCACTGATATATTAATAAAATGCAGGTAAAAGCAAAAAGTTCGACAAAAAAACAATAAACAAACTGTCTCCTATTGCACCGTTACAAATAGCCCAGTGACTGGCCTTTTCCCCTCCTCTCGCTGGCACCGACCGTCACAGGGTGGGCTCTATTGATAGAATGCTTCCAAAGAGTGTACACAAGAAGAAACAGCATTAATTCACGATTCCTCTGACAGCCGCAATTCATCATAACGGGCAGCCGCATCTGCCCGTGAGAGCGCCAACTTTAACAGGATGTGATCTGCTACAGAATAGTTTCGACCCCTCCTTCCGCGACTTGAGAGGAGAAGAAGAAGTACTTTATTGATCCCCGTGGGGAAATTGATCCTCTGCAGTTGACCCGTCCTATAGACACACACACACACACACACACACTAGGAGCAGCGGGCAGCCGCAGTGCAGCGACCATGGACCGGCTCCAATTCTTTTGCCAGTGCCACTGACGGCGTGCGGAGCTCTCTCACAGCAGCCATGTTGGCATGAAATAGCAAACACAGGTGTTACCAATGATCCTAATTAAGGCTCAGTTCTGTTTAGTGCAGCAGAGCCTTTCCAGTGAAGCAACTGTTTGACCTGAATGGAACCTTAATTAGTAGTGTTGGCAACACCTGTGATTACTTACTATTCATATCAATATGGCTGCCGTGAAAAAGGTCTATTAATCCTAACATAAATGTCTTTGAGAGTGCTCAGTCACTCTTGCTTAAAGGACCTAACAATGCACACCTGCTCTCAGGCATCACTGACTATTCAATACCTGTTAGATAAGCTGCAACATGGATGGTACTTTTAGGAGATTAAAAACTCTGTGGACTGAATTTAATGATCCCATGTTGTAGAAAGTGAGATTTGATATCTTTTTGAGATATTGATTGCTGTCCTATCAGCAACTGCCTCAAAGTGAGCCGCCAGGACTTATGTAAAGTTGTGATGTCACAACTATGCAGTCGGCCCGCTCCTCATTTATAGCCAATCGTATCAGCAAAAACAACCCGTTATTGCTGGAGTTCCAGAGAGAAACTTGAGAGAGGAGATGTAAAACTATATAGAGATCTGGTACCACAAATATATCTTTTTAGGAATATCAAAACTTCAAATAAAACCCAGGTAATGTGTACAATATGGGACTTTAATGATTTGAGGCAATAAAACTAAGTTAATGTTGGAAGACACAGCGATAAGAGAGGGGAAGCAGCTATTTCACACTGACTGTTTTAACACAGTGCCTCCACCGTAACTGGGTTCAAATTTAAATTAATTTCCTCTCCTCTCATCTGTGCGCCTGTAGGAATGTGTTTTATATGGGCGATAACCATGGTTACCAGTTGATAGCCTAGCCTACAGATCTAGTATAACCTCCCACTGAAAGGAATTTTGCATTAATTTGTCCCCTTGTCCTTCATTTGCTGCCGCACGCATCTCCTCCTTTCATCTCCTCCCCTGCGGGGACAAATACATTCAGTCGGAGTAACTGCTTCCCACTTTCTAATCAAGTGTACAACTATATGAGCCTGTTCATAATCTGTCCCTCTAACCCTTTTATCTCTTTTCGCTCCAATCCGATCCCCCCCCTCCTTTATCACCGCGTCCGCCCCGGTAGAGGTGAGTTCTGGCTGGGCAATGACCATATCCATCTGCTGACGAAGGGCAAAGACATGGTCCTGCGTATTGAGCTGGAGGATTTCGAGGGCGTCCGGGAGTACGCGAAGTACGACCAGTTCTACGTGGCCAATGAGTTCCTCCGCTACCGGCTGTCTGTCAGCGGATACAGGTATGACATAGTTTCTGTATGCAAGTACGATCAAATATTTATAGTTCCGTGCCGCAGCAGGTTTAATTTTGAATATTACATTGAATATATTAACGTGTCATTGTAGCGGGACCGCCGGGAACGCCATCAGCTTCAACAAGCACTTCAACCACGACCAGAAGTCCTTCTCCACGCCCGACCGCGACAACGACATGTACCCGTCGGGAAACTGCGGCGCCTACTACAGCTCCGGCTGGTGGTTCGACGCCTGCATGTCGGCCAACCTCAACGGGAAGTACTACCACAAAAGGTACAAGGGCGTCCGGAACGGGATCTTCTGGGGGACGTGGCACAACATGACGACGGAGTACTACCCCACCAACTACAGGCAGGCCTTCAAAACCGTCAAAATGATGATACGGCCCAAGAATTACGCTCCTTAAGGCGGGGGGGACAGGGGAATATTCGCGACGACAGAGGAAACGGACAGATGAACATTAACCAGACAGTCAGACAGTAGACTCAGACACACATGCGCATAGTCATGCATTTGCACACATTCACACATGCAGACATATACGCCGAAATAAGCCCTATAGACAGTTTGAATGCGGTAATAATGAAAATAATTGTGAGAAAAATTTTAACAGTGCTATTACTTTTTTTTTTTCCACCCCCACTGTAATGCGTGTGGCCTTCAACATGTTGGATTAGAATGATCACAATAAAGGACAATGGACTATGAACAATGATGGACTAATAAAAAAACCCACACATGCAGTATAAAGGCCAGCCTTCTGCAGGGGCCATAATATTATACGGAGGGTTACCATGAGTGATTTTTCACTGTTTCTCTGACATATCTCCACTTTCTGTCCTGCTGCCGCCTGCAATAAAACCAGCAGCGACACGCCACAGCACACAGTGGTAGTAAAAACTAATGAGCTATCATTTTCTCCGCTCTAAATGGTTTCATAATTAAGAGCATCCACTCAAGTGAGGTATATGTGAGCTGATGATACACTTTTGAGAGGTTCTGAAAATTCATTCCCAGGGACTTAATTGCTGGGGTCACAGTTAAACTGTTAAGAGAAAACGTACAGGCGGTGACATGTTTTGGGCCGGAGTGCACAAGTAATAGCTTCTGTCTTTTATTTAATTACACTTTGCTAACGTATCATCGTCCTATATGATATAAAACACTCCCCCCTGCACAAATATGCAACCTGAGATTAATTCCTATTGGGATGTGCCCACGTGCATTGAGCGTTATTGATGCTTCCCTAAATTCTACTTGACAGCAGCCGCGAAACAGGGCACTGCTGCAAGGGGAAAAAAAAGAAAAAAAGACTCCAATTGTTTTTCCACCCGCAGCTCTGGGTGCATGTTACTACTGTGCATCATTTTGAGGCCATATACCATTTTCCATCTGTAAAAAGACTCACCCTTTGTACAATACTGCTGCCTAATGTTAAAAAAATTGTATTGCATCATTTAATCCATTCTATACACACTGTGAATGGGAAGGATGTGGATAGAGATGTTTCACTTTAAGGATGTGTACAGTATTTATTTTACTTTGTGGAGGTATGATAGTTTTTATATAATAGATAGGTCATGCAGTACTGATGGATATACTGTATGCATGTACTGTATTGACCATGTAAGGGAATTCTATACTGTATGAATGTGCTGACCTTGTAAAGGATTCTTTCCATAGCCTCGCCCCTGTATGACACTTTTGGAAGATGTGCTCTTGTCATGAACATAAGTAACATAAGGAAAAGGGTCTTTCTGGAATAGTGAACCGTGTCTGTATGGGGCTGGAGAGGAGGAGTTTAAGAATCCTATAAAAATGAACCGTGTAATTCAGAATATTCGAAGAGACTTTATTCAATATACTGTTCTGCTTCCCGTTCGTAATAAATTCTTGGGTTGAACTCAAGTGGGTTCAGTGTTCTTTGTCTTTACAATCATCATCTTGGAGGAAACCTGACAGAACATTGGTGGCAATGCAGTGGGATGCACAATATCTATTCCTGCAGCAGAAATGAGGAATTTTAAGAGAGGTGAGTACCTCTGTACTGTAGGTTAGATAATTCCCTTTCTCTGTTGCTGCATAGACATGGATGATGCTATGATATGATGTAGATTGTTCATCTAGATTGTATATGATAACAGAACCCAACATGAAAAAGATAATTCCAGGACAGTCCAGGTAGTTTGAATAAGGGTTTTGTAATATCATGGACACAAAAAGGAATAGAAGAACAGCTTGTTGCAGTAGATTTTGTGATCTGGTACGGGAAAATGGAGCCTCATAGTGAGGCGGAGAAGGTTTACAGAGAATTTTCAAGAAACAAAAGGTAAATTTCCCCTTGCTCTGGCAGTACTTGACCAAAACGATGCGCCGTTACCACAATGTAAAAGTCAAATGGAAGAAACAAAAGGAGAATGAAAGTTCAAAATTTAGAAACTAAACAATGAGACGGCGTAAATTTATCCCGCTCCTGTATGCTCCCCCATCTGTATCCTGTGTTGCTTGTCAACACAGAACAGATGGCCTCTATCCAAATACAAGCAACAGCTAGACCACAAGCTGCTCCAGCCGACAGTGATGGAGGAATGGCTGCGGCTGTTTCTGCAACAGCAAACACAAACCCACGAATGTAACTGATATGTGAAATTTGTTATCTTCTATGCCCCCAGACTATCCGCGAGATTCTGGCAGTTTTGGAGAAATGGTGTTTGGGTAGTCGTGCCTTTCCCTTTTCTGGCGAATGTGAAAATCGAAAGTGATAATTTTAAGTCAAGAATGCTCTTGGACCTGGTCACAGTTTGATAGCCTTTACGCCTTTTGGGATTTGGACTTACTAAGTGGAGTTCTTCTTCTTCCCTTTGAAGAAAGCATTGAAGACATGCCAGGCAACAGATTGTATACTCAGTGTCTTAACTGGGCGAATAATTTAGAGTTTGAGCATGAGTTAAATCTTGAAGGCGAGCCCCAAGAATTTAAATAGTGCGGAACAATTGTAACCTAGGGAACAAATGATTGCAATATAATAAGATGGTAAGAGGTTCAGCTGTCATCAAGGATCAGTGTCTCGGAGGGTAATTCTGCTATTTCTTAACATGGACCCTACTTTTCCAACACTTGGGGTCTCGGTAACTAATGGGGACAAACATTCCTGGAATCGCTCCAGTATTGAGAAAAATCGCTTCAGCGGGCAGCCGTAAAACAGGCTGCAATGCAATCCTCGGGGCAATTGCACCCGTCATAGTACATCCACTCAAAGTGCTTGTTTTGGCACTGACAGAGTCGAATTGTTATTGACAGGGAAAGTAAACACAAGAACCAGCCACTTGTAGCAGCACTAATGCTGCACGGATCATGAATATCGAAGGAGACTCCCACAATGGCTTAAATCTCCCACGAATCCCCGGGCCTCTTAAACGCCATGTCTCGTAGGTCTCACTTTGCAGCAAAGTCATTAGTCATTATTTCCTTTCATTACTTAAGATGGAATGGTGAAACATATCTGTATAGGGATGTGGAAAGGAGTTAAGGAATCCTATAAAAAATGAACTGTGGACTCAACATATTGTTCTGCTTCCCGGCTGTAATAGATTCTTGGGTTGAACTCAAATGGATCGAATATTTTTTTTTTTGTCTTTGCAATCATCAATATTGAAGAAAACAGCCCAGCGCCAGGCCTGAGGAGTGCTGATATTTGAACAATGACTGTGCATTATTATGACCATTCATAGTAATTATGTGTGTATTTTGGAGCTTTGTGCCTGTACAATATTGATCTTTTCTATCATTCATATTCAACTGTCATGCCAATTGATATGTACTTTTTATATTTAAAAGAAATGAATAAAGTAAACATGACTGTAAACATTGGAATTTTTGGGCCTTTTTTTAAAATCATACAAACACCTGCTTGTCTCAGTATAATCTGTATGTGAAGCATCACACAGTGAATGTGATAAACTGGATACATGTTTAGTATGCAATATACTACTGTACAGTAATCACAGACTCGGAAATGTATTCCGCCACTGAGGTTTACAACCTTATTAGATGCCAGTAAACTGGAAGGACAGAGTGTACTGCTTGCACATAATAAATGGGTTAATGAGGTGTACATGTCACTAAATAGAAAAATGACTCATATCATCCCTATATAAATGACCAAATTGTGACTTATTACCCGTTTACCATATGTGATGGTTAAATTAATATTCCTGTTCACGCACACTACGCAATCATGAGTCTTACCTCATCTAGGCATTGGAAAGCAGGACCAGCAGAAACATCAGTACCAACAGATGGCAGCTCCTCTATGAAGGAAGCATTAGGTGCAATGGCCACTAGAGGGGTGTCCTCGTCCATTCCCTTCTCCTCCTCCTGATCTTCTGCCTCCGCTTCTTCTGTGCTGGGAGGCCTGTTTCCCTGTTGCTCCTTGTTTAGACTCATACTGATGCAAAACACAGACAGATATATGCAACAGATCCACTAATGGATTGGTAAGCAAGTGGAGGAAGAGCTTTGGCGCAGGATGTATGGTAAAAATGATACTACTAAAAAACAATAGTGAAAAGCAACTAAGAAGATTTACTTTCAAGTACTGAATATAAGTAAAAATGTGTACCTTACATGAGTATTTCCATGGTGCTACTTTATAATTCCACTCAAATGAATTTTACTCCGCTCAATTCATTTGATAGCTTTACTTTTTTGAGGTGAATATTGAAATATTTTACATAACATTCATATACTTTAATAATCTATTATCTGTATTTTCTTAAATTGTCATTCTTTTCTTTTTTTTTTTAATTTGTCATGCACTTTGTGTGTCAGGTGCCAAATATTATGATGCACTACTATTACTATTAATTTACTCAAGTTGGGTTACAACTTGTCTCCACATTGGTAAACTATAACATCAAAGGGCTCTCCCGTGTATTTAGTGATTACAACAAGTGGTATAATATACTATAATAATAAAACAGGCTGCATTAATGAGTACCTTATTGGATACCTTGACAAAACTTTACTTTAACTTTTAAGTTAAATTTTGAATTCAGGACTTTCACTTGTTATCGAGTATTTCTACTTTACGCAAATGAATTATGTGCACTTCCTCCACCACTACTCAAATCAGAGGTAATATTATAAATGTGGGCGCAGTTTCCCCCCGACACAAGATGGCCACCGCGTTGACGCATTTTACCAAATGCAAGCAGCGCGAAGGCGGCATCTACCGGCGTCTACGTGTATATATCTATGGTGCACACGGTCGAAATGTTTGCTGAATACGCAAAATAATAGTAATAACTGTATTTGTATAACCTCCACAGAAGCTAACGCGTTAACATTTACGCTAGCGCTTCATTAGCTAAATTACAAGCGGTTCTAGTGTCGGTGTTTGTCTCCTAAACAAAGAAACCAACGCGTTTGTAAAACCGTCCTACCTTTTTAAATCTTCAGTCTTTACACGTGTTGGAAGTCTTCGTCCGTTTGTTCCCTAAAAGAGCCAAACTAAACGCCGCGAACAACTCGAAAAACTAAAGCTAAAGTGAGCTAAAACTAATCACAGATTTCTCTCAGGTTGGTTGAATGGCCTGTTGTGGTTGCCATAGCAACGACGCATTACGTCCTCGAACAAAGCCAAGAAAAATATATTTTAATTATTATTTTCACAGTCTTTTAAGTAAATCTGATATTGCGTTTATATTTACATCTTAATAATATAATATTTAAGTTTACTTATAATGATAGTTTTCTTTTATCTAAGAAATCAATATTTAGTAATAATTTCTCATACCTTCCCTTGGCATAACCTGAAGACATACTGGACAATAAAGTTTACTCACACATCCCAAAATCATATTTTACACATGCAGTGATTGTCCAGCAGATGGCGGGGGAATAGTGTGGTCATTTGGGCTACTGGCAGGGTTTTGCAGCCCATAATCAACATCATAAAAGTGGACTTGAGTCCAAGGTAAAAAAGTGATGAAAGTTGCAATGCTGCTGCTGTTATCTTGTTTCCCACAGTGCACTCTTATAGCTGGCATGACTCATTACTGTGTCCTTGGAACAGCTGCAAGGATGGGTTACCTCAGCAAAGTATCTGCAGACATGTCTCTCTCCCTCTTGCTGTCTGTAGGAAATCAGTGTTAACGTTAAGTCGACTTCAACATGATATCGCTCCTAAAACTCTTCTCCGGAAACAGCTGAATAATATAAAGAAAGAGTTGTAACCCTAAGCCTATGGTCAGCGTTGAATTTGCGTGTGATGAATCGTGGGAGACAGCTCCGGGCTGCGTTTTCCCTCCACGGTACAGTATGTTCCTTATTTACCGTTTAGATTTACTCACTGCCACACAAATAACCCACTGTACTCTTCAAAGGCTGTTTTCAGCGTAACATAACTCCTGCCTACAAAAGAAAAATCACGACAGTTTAATATATGGTTTAGCCGATATGTGCTTTTACGATCCTGTCAGATTGCTGGAAGAAAGATATGTAACTTTCAACTATGGGAAATCTGGCTGCACACACACCCACACACATACACATATTTATACGTTTTATATCTTTTTCTATTAATACTCGTACACAAGATTTTTATGATTCCGTGTCACTCTAATCATTTCTGGCTTTGATTAGGTTATTTTGGCACTGGCCATTAGCATTTTTTGCACGTAAAGTCAACAGCAGAAATGACTATTTGTTTCCAGTGAGTGCAGTTTTGCTCGACACATTATTCATTTTTTGGCTTCCCTTGCGGATTCGGCAAATAGTTACACATGGGAGACAGCATCGGTCGCAAATTGATAAGGGCATATTTTTGACATCCGGAATGAATGCAGGACAGAGGCGCAACCCCCCCCGTTTTCCCATATGAGAGCAGTATGAACGACAGGAGGGGTAGAAGGCCGATCTTATTTGTGAGGACAAATTAGCCTTTGAAACTGACTCTCTAATTAAACCCGTTAATTATGGAGACCTAATTTAACCACACCTTGTTAAATCTGAACGAATCACCCGGCGCACTGGCACGGACGCGTTTGGCAGAAGCCGCATTTCCAAATTAACCTTGAATCCTCTCCAGCAGTCTGGGTATGCGAACACGATTCTGGCAGACTCCGGTTTCTGGTGAAAATATGCCCTCGTGTGTGCCCCTATTATTACCATTTTTGGTTAAATAAAATATAACCCCGGTTTTATAGCGAGACTGAGAGCAAACTGGAGATTGAAAACATATGTGGGAAAGGTTTGAGGGCACAGAAAAAGAGATTTTTATTTCCACTTAACGTCTGACGCTGAGTCAGTCATTCTTAATGCAAGCCGTGCCACTCCCGTCCATCTTCATATTCTGTAGATATTGCTTTCATCTGCTGAATAAATGCGAATAAGCACCTGCGTCACCATGTCTTCCCATCAACCCAACCAAAGATTCCCGGTGGGACTTTTTGTGGATTTCTACAGAAATCCACAGTAAGTGCTTTAAAGTTGAATAATCTGACACAGATGTGCATCCTGCATCACCATGGGACAGTAAGCAGGACCGAATCCTAGAGTATGTTGATTGGTACAGTGTGTGGGTGTTAGTGGTAAAAAATCCGCATGTTTGCTTCTTTTTTTTTCTTTCATGTACACAATTGTATAATAAAATGCTCAAGTTCTGCTTGACTTAGAATTCAGCTGTACAAATACTATCATCAGCAAAACATTCCCCGTCTTTATGGGATTTTATGGTTTGCATATGTCGGGTTATTAGTGCAATAGAGTGAGTTTTCAAGAATGTATTTCCTCCTTTAAAAGAAACATACTCAAGATAATTGCTGACAGTGACAGAAAACACAGTATTAAGTGTAACATTTATTGTCAGTGTGTGACACAGTGTGTGTGAATGTGTTTTATTTTACACACACACACACATCAGGCCTTTGGAAAAATTTACTCTCTGCATCCAGATCTCTGTTTTACTGCTGTATTGTAGTCACAACAAATGCAACTTGGGGATTGTGGGTAATTTTACCCCCCCCCCCCCCCCCCCCCCCTCTATGTTCCTCCTTTTATGTGTAGTTGGTGGGAGACCGTCCCTTAATTAAAACCCTCACACACACACGTACACATGCACACACACAATGTACTGTGTAATTTTTCCCCACACGTGACCTGCTGTTGCAATTTCTCCCGTCAAAGACCTTTCTGCCCTTCAAGACTTTGTCTGGAGGCGCGCTGTTCATAAACAGATGTTTAAAGTCTCTTAAAACCCTGAAACCGGCTTTTTATGGCCGCTCGGACCGAATCCTTCCGGCACTTTTAAAATCAAAGGTGTGCCCTTGAACTACTTTACTTTTTCATTAAAACAAAAGAAGGGGATATTGGAATGGAAATGCGCCTTTCTGCTGAATCAAACTCTATGCTCCCCATTCGTTCCCTGCATGCGAATTTCGCAGCGTCAAATCTGAGTTAAGTGAACTCGAATGTAATTCACTTACCAGAAACCGAGCGCTGCCTTTGGCTTCTATCGAGTCTGATGTCATCCTTCAGGGTTCCTACAGGATCTTTGTGGTGAATCCAGAGCATTGTTCCGCGGCGTGTCAGCGAGCACACCCGGGTCCCAGGGGAAAACACGCTTTCTGTGACTCCGACTGTACGACCCCCCCCCCCCTCTAACTCACACGCCACATATCTTGTATTTTCTTACTAACTATGTCTAGTCTGTGAGAAACGTAGACTAAAACCATATGCGTGAGCCGGAATCAGCTGTTGGACGTTTTTAGAAAGCATATCGATCTCATTTGGAACAGACCTCGGATCTTTGAAGAGGCTCTCCATTGTCAATGACCTGAACAATAGACGATTGTATCCAAAGCTGTTTATTTGGATGCATATGTTTGCTCTAATTATTTCGTGCGCTGGGATGCAAAGTCGCAGGATCACAAGCCTGAATCCAGTGAATCATGTGGAGGAGTTGTTCTCAACCTAGTTGTTTTTTGTCTTATTCACCACAAGCCTGTCAGATGAACTCAAAGTGCCCTATTACTGGCTCTGCAAATCATTGATTTTCATTAGAATGTTATTTAATAGCTTATTTTATCCCACAATATTTATTCTCATACAATTATTTAGCAATTTCGACCAATATTTCCACCACTTTGAGTCAAATACTGGTTAAAGGTCCTGAATTCATTCACTTTGTTTATCTGTCACTTTCAATCAAACATTTTGTGTGTCTAAAAAAACTCTACTGAATAAAATAATGTTTGTCTAACATTGGTTTTTCAACAAAAAAAAAAGGGTTAGGGTTACATCACCTCATTAAAACCCTTAAACTAAAATCCACTCTATCTCTCCCATTCCAGTATCTATAAATATGCAAATATTTCATTTTAATGTCCTGCTGGACACAAGCTGTCTCCTACTTCCCTTCCTCAAGTCCGTTCTCGGTGGTCGCGCGCTTCGGGGTTTACACAGTAAGTCGAATATCTGAATAATATTTGGAATCCAAACTTTCTTTTTGTGATGTCATAAATCAAAGTCAGAGTCACCACCCTATAAAATCTGATATTCAGCAACCTCAGAGAAACTTTCCACTCAGCAGATGAATGTGAAAACAGCCGCCTCGTGCCAAACTCTGCACATACATCTCTCTGAACAGTGAAGCTCAAGCATTCCAGTGAAGCAAAAGGAGAGAGGACTTTAAAATAATTTATATTGCGTTAATATGTATTAAAAAGTTATGTACTCTGGATTGTATTGTGTTGTCTTTACCCATGATTTAAATCGCACCATGGCTGAAGTATTAATATACTGTAGTATCATATTATTTTGAATTATATTAGGCATAACTATTGTTATTTTCACCCAATTATAAGATTTCTGTACATAAAACAACATGTCAAGAAGAGTTTTATCCACCTCAAAACATGTTTGGCGGGGACCTTCAATGACATTTACAATCTGCTAGACTGCTTTCCTTGGGCTTTATAGAATGATATTCCTTTCTCCGCTGTTGGAACAACACCTGGTCTAAATATGGTGTGTGTACTTTTGGGACCATGTGTGTATGTTGGGGCAAATTCTCTGGCAGACGGTAGATATTTGAAGCCTTCGATTGTTGCCAGTACACGCCTCCTGGATGGAACACTTTTTATAAACTTCCCCCGTTTCAGGAGGTCTGACAAGCACATTCTGACTCAAAGAATCGGGATCTTTTTATTGATTGGGTCAGTTTTTGCTAATGGTATTGATTATAATAACATTTGCTTGCATAGCATTAATACAAAATATCAGTTTTCCTAGCTTAAATGTGAAAGGAAATATCTGTGATGGTCATAAACTTGACTCTATGAAAGATATCTGAGATATCTCGCTCTCTTTTCATGGTATCAATGTTAATATTGTTCCAAATTGGAGAGCAAACCATGTAAAATGCATCTTTTCCAGTTCTAACTTTGATGCCGTCTTTCTCGTCATTTTACAGAAAGACCACATCAAAGCAGATATGTATAAGGCCATATGAGGCCTTATCCATTTCTAAGGAACCAATCCAAGTACCAAGTCACCATCTGTTTCTGGCCTGTGCACCAGGATTTTCAATGAAATGAATCACATACCGACTGCTGTATCCTAGTCCACACGAACAGGGGTATTTTTGAAACCAAACTTTCATAACCTCCGGCTGAAAATTCCCGTCCACGCCACTGGTTTGATAGAAAAAATATCTCAGTCCACACGGTCCAGATTACGCCCCCGCGCCTCTGTTGCTGGATGTGCATGAGCAGTTATATGATACGCATGCAAAGTGCTGATAAGTTGCCAAAAAGCAGCAGTACTTTGGGAACATGTGTCCTTATCAAGAACAACTGACAAGCGATATCGACATATCAAAGTAGTCCGTTTTCCTGTTCGCACCATGGATGTAATGTAAAACCTGGATATGGTACAGATTTCTTTATCCAGTGGCCACTCCTGGTACTGCAACAACCAATGGCATGCGACTCAAAAAGCATTTTTCCCATAGACGGAAATAGTAAAAGAGAAGTTAATTACAAATCTTTGTATTTTTAAATCATGGACTTTTTATCCATCAAAAAGCTATCGAAGGGCCATAAAAACCCTGCGTGACGTCACAGCTGTGTGATACAGTTTATTCGCAATTAACACGTTCTCATTGCCCCAGAGCATCATGGGAGGTGACTCTACTATGAGTCGCATATCGCAGAAAAAAAACCTGGAAGTCATGAACTTTTTCGGTGTATGCGCCAGGCGAGCAACTTCCATTGAAATGAATGGCGGCCATTTTTCAGTCCTGTATCCAGTTGTATATTACATCCCTGGTCCGCATGTGACTGCTGAAGCCTTGTTCACTTTGGACTCACCGTTACAAAAAACTGCCTGAATGATCAGACTCCCGAGGCAAGGTGAGCACCTTTCATGGCAGCCGCCGGCATCAGTGTACGAATGCGTGTGAATACATCTCATAGACAAGAAAGGCAGTCATTTGCTATTTCAGTGGGCGCCTACAATACTTCACTGTCAAATACACAATGAGCCGATTCAGCTATTTTAGTAACAATTACGTTTTATTATACTCCCATGCCTAATGGCCCTTTTAAGAGCTCTAATTATCTTTACAG
This sequence comes from Lepturacanthus savala, assembly GCA_030544235.1. Taxonomy (NCBI): domain Eukaryota; kingdom Metazoa; phylum Chordata; class Actinopteri; order Scombriformes; family Trichiuridae; genus Lepturacanthus; species Lepturacanthus savala. The sequence continues at coordinate 14,963,690 of CM060474.1, forward strand.
TAGGCTGGTTGTTATGTGTTTGGGGTTCTGTTGTGTCTACAAATACCTTTTTTTTTTTTAGATATTTAGGTTTATTCTGACTCGCGACACATGAAACAATGACTGTATTTGTGTGGAAAATACAAAAAACTAAGGGAAAAAAGTCCTTTGAAAAGATAATTACATAATAATTATTAAATAATTATTATTAAAATAATTCCTGCTCTGTCTCTTTCTTTACTTCTTTAAATTAACAACATCTTTTAGGTATGATGTCCTATAGGATTATTTTGTTCTGCTAAATAATGATTAAAAGAAGATAATTACAAATCATCTGGGAAGAAATACCAGCCTCATGCTGTTAAAAGACTAAGTCAACATTTTTTTTTTACCTTCAATGCCCGGTTATAGTTTACTGGAACACACTGAATCACTGTCTTTGTTCACATGGGTGATTTTGAATTGCGACTATTAAAAGAAGGTTGAGCCGCGATAATTAGAGCCCAAAAGTCATTATAGAGGAAACCACTGTGGCAAACACCAACAGCTATCAACAATAAGAGAGAAACTAGTTATTCCGGGTCTCAATACATTCAAATACATTGCTGCTGGTATCTCTAAAGATTGAAAACTTGTGGGTTAAGTGTGGGCCGCGGCGGGTTAATGGATTCCAGGCATGTGACCCTTCGTGACCTTTGAGAAGGAATTTATCCGAGGACACCCAAAAACTCCAAGGGAATTACAGCGAAATTACCACCGCCTTCCTGTTTCCATGCGAGGAAAAAGGTAGAAAACCTCGTGGCTCAGGACTTGGGGGTAAATTGCGAAACCACAGAAAGGTCACGCAGTTCACGCTACTTTAGTTTATTCCAAACAAACAGGCCCGGGTCAGTGAGTCTTAGTGCAAACTTGCAAAAGCAAATCAATCTGTCACAATTGAAGAATCGGTTTGATGTTTTATTCAACCTTCACAGAGGTTGCTATAATCCAGCAGCCACTGTAACTACTTTAAGCTTGGAATTTACTTTTAAGCTGCATTTTTTGTTTAAAGTGATGCTAATTTTATTAATTTCAATGATTATATATAATTTTTGATAATTTTATCTACATAAATTGGTCATAAACAACAATTTGCAGTAAGTAAAGCAACACAATAAATATAGAATGCACAGTACAGTGATATTAATAAAATAAAACAGAAAATACAGGGAAAAAAAAGGATGTCAGAGGAAAACAGTTGCATGTTTCATCGTGTCCGAGGTGATTTAGTCGCCTCATCTGTAGCTGACCTTTCCCTGAAGGTATCGACCTCGTTTATGGACGACCCCGGAATGTCTGTTTGGAAAAAAAAACAAAAAAAAACAACAATCTGAACAAAAGAGAAGGAAAGAAAGAAAGACTCCTTGTCAATAATGTGGTTTAATTTAATTTCTCTGAGAGTCGTACATTGCCTGCTGAGAAGGATGGAAGCAATTAGAATCATCTGTTCACCAGATCAGGAAACACTCTCATTTACATAAATGTTCAGTGTGTGTGTGTGTGTGTGTGTGTGTGTGTGTGTGTGTGTCAGGGAGGGTTCCTTCAGAGTTGCCTGCTTCCACAGTCAGACAGTCAAATCACTTTGGAATACACAAGACTAATTAGATCTCTGGTCCGGTTTCTGTCTGTTTTTTTTTTTTTACTTTTAATGTGTTTTGTGTGTGTGTGTGTTTTTTTAATCTTTCATGTTCTATATTGTATTCCTCTCCTTTTCTTCCTGTCTTGGAACATATCATGATCTATTAGTCTCACAGACATCTGGTGAACACTCTGTAGTCACTCATCATTGCGTATAAATGATAATAGCCAGATCCATGAGGAAGAGGCCATTCATTTCGTTTGACCGACCGTATTAGGCTCACATCACAAAACAATGTCCTTAATGGAAAACCGCTTTTCTGTAGACACATTTTATCAATTGACCACAAGTTGGTTTTTTTTGGGGGGCTTAAAAATATCATTGCATTCTGCAGATGTAAACGATCTGCGGATGAAAGCGGCGAGAGTAAAACAGAACAATAAAGTTGCAGGCCAGAGAGACTAAAGATGACAAAGCATGAGCGGCCACTTTTAGATACTCAAGTAGTAGAGTGTGTGAATATGAAGGATTCTTGTACATTTATACTAGAAATGTAGGTAACTTTCATCAAAGAACAACCGATTTTCCCTCTTCTCCTTCTACAAATGTCTTAAGTCCAAAAAACATGTAATTGGATCCTTTTCATGTTAAATTTGAATACAGCTTTAAATAAAACATCTTGACCAAGTTATAACCTGCTCTCTCTGGTGACCAGTGTAACTTGGCTGTACCCGTTTTTGCTCAGTTTCTTTCACTTTCTTTATTCCTGTAACTACGTACCAGTGAACCTTTTTTTTTTGTTTTTTTCCAGCCTAAGTTCAATTATTCTACATTAAAAAAATCCCTAAACTACTAGTTTCCTTTGTTTCGTTCTCTATTTGTACAAACCGCACGAGACGCACTGTAATTTTCCTGCGGATGGCGGTGCCATCTTGGACGCACGGTTCAGTTTTATTGCATGATATAATATATCCACATCTTATTTTGTGTGTTTTTCCCCCTGTGGTGGAGAAAAAAAAAAAGGAAGGTTTGGAACAGTCCCCGTGTAGTGTGGAAGGTTTTTCTGTTTGGTCCTCGGGGAGTTTTGCCTACATCCCAAAAAACCCAAATTACAGAGCGGAGAGCTCAGACTGAAGGAGAGAGGGAGGGGGGGGGGGGGAATGTACAACTACAGTGATGCAAACAACTGACCTTCCAAAGGACAATTAATCCCCTAAAACCATCAGAAAAACTCGACTTTCATCGAGAATATGCAAAAGAAAGCAAACACAGGAGTTTACGAGAAGAAGAAACAACAGCTATAAGACATTTGTGAGTGGTTTGGTGAAGGTTCGGCAATTTAATCTTTTTTTTTTTCTTTAAACAAGATCAAACTAACCCAAATCAGGGGGAAAAAAACAAAAAACTTGAAATAAGCAAAATTATCTGGCAGTGTAATAAGATAATTCCACTCAATATTCACACTAATTGCGCCAAAACCCAGATCTTTTCACTGGTTAGGCTTGAATTTTTGCAATGTGTGAATCCGCTACAGGAAGCGGACCCCCCACTACGGCCCAGCCCTCACATATTAGTTACATCCATTCCCAAAACCCTCCAGGCTCCGCTGTTCAGTGGCCGCTTTTTGTGAGGTCTTAAAACTTCTCCGCGGTGAAAACGAGTGATGAGAAACGCAACAGAGGCCTCTGGACCACATGACCTGAACAAGCAAGCATCTAGATAGCGATAAAGAAAGAAAAAGGAAAAAAAAACTGCTTCTCACAGCTTGAGAGCGAGTTAACACATGTGCCGACTTAGCAAAAGGTGAAGTGAAGATGAGCAGATGCTGAGTTCACGGTGAAGCTATGCAGCCTTACAGCCTCTCTCGGTGACCTTTGACCCTCCAGTCAGCTGTGTGGGACGCTGGCCGGTGCGTGTATGCGTGTAATCGCACATGACAGCATGTCTGGATCTGAATTAATTGCGTTACGCCGAGCCTATCAGCTTTTCTGTCTCCAGATCCAATTAGGTCTATAATTTGAGTTTAAAAGTTATAAAACTTCACATGTAGGGACAATAATTTCTTTTCACTGGTTCAGCAGATGCAGGCGGAGGTTATAACCTTTTACTGAGTGGGTGTGTGTGGGGGTTGTTCTTTTTTTGTCTATCCACAAACTCAAAACTGAATTTTCTCCACAGTGCAGATCCTCTGTAAAATCCCTTTGAAGAGCCAACTTTCAACTTTTTCATCATCTTTTGGCTTTAACTCTGAGAATCTATAGAATCAGTTTAAACTTTTTTGGGCTGCAACTTTATCAAACTATATACAGCATCTGTGTCAATTTAATGCTTCTATAGAGATCATTTTGCAAAGTTAGCCAGTGCTCTTTTACATGTATGATTTTTATTAATTTGTTGAATTTTCATTGAACAACGATGAAACAATGACGCCTACAAAAATCAGACCTTTATCTTAGACTTCTTGGTCCTCTCCTGCTCCGTTTCTCTTTCCAGTGGTGCATGTGGAAACTTGCGCGGTGACATAATTGCGACCTTTGACCAATCAGCTGCTCGCCTGCGGTGTTTTTGATGGCCCATAAATATGGAGGCAACTATATAACTGTATAAAGGAATGTCAGCTCTCTGAGATCGAGTGAGCACTTTCCCGTCACTTTCACTTCCTGCTGTCTGAACACAGACAGCAAGGGTTGCTGGGATTGGGAGTCATGTGCCAGAATGTTATTTGCTTACCAGTTTAAGTAAAATAGAAGTAGAAAAAAAGGCAAATACGGGGTGTTGAGTGCAGAGAGTGCAGAGAGTCCAAAAAAACGCAACGCTTTATGCTCATTTATTTCAGTTCCCTGTGCGTAAGGGGAAAAATGTGCAGCTGTTTCTGCTATGCCTTGAAGAAGACATTAGTAATTTGATTACCATGTTTGAAACAATATATAAGAATTGAGAATGCATCAGCATCAGTAAAGAAAAAAGCATTACACGGCATTTATCATTTAGTGATCTGTGTTGGAGCCCATGATGACAGCATTTCCTAGCAAAACATAGTGTAAAAAATTGTGTATTATTCCTAGATTAGAAATAAAATAAATAAATAAAAATAAATAAGTGATATCAATATTTTTTATACCAATATTTATAGATAGGTAGATAGATAGATAGATAGATAGATAGATAGATAGATAGATAGATAGATAGATAGATAGATAGATAGATAGATAGATAGATGGATGGATGGATGGATGGATGGATGGATGGATGGATGGATGGATGGATGGATGGATGGATAGATAGATAGATAGATAGATAGATAGATAGATAGATAGATAGATAGATAGATAGATAGATAGATAGATAGATGGATGGATGGATGGATGGATGGATGGATGGATGGATGGATGGATGGATGGATGGATGGATGGATGGATGGATGGATGGATGGATGGATGGATAGATAGATAGATAGATAGATAGATAGATAGATAGATAGATAGATAGATAGATAGATAGATAGATAGATAGATAGATAGATAGATAGATGGATGGATGGATGGATGGATGGATGGATGGATGGATGGATGGATGGATGGATGGATAGATAGATAGATAGATAGATAGATTCTACCTTCTACCATTTATTATATGGAAATGTGTTTTTGCAATAAATAATTAAATAATTCAAATAGATAAACTGGCAATAAAAGGGTTAAAATCCTGAAAATGAATTAGTGTAGTAGTCATAGTAGTAGTAGTTTTGAGCAGGTAAGAAGTTGTTTAAGAGATTTATGAAAATAATATTGATATATAATGAAATTAATACATTAATAAAATTAAAAAATATTGAAATATAATGATTTGATAGCAGTTTTTGCATGGACATTTTGGCCACAAAGGCAAAATTTAAGGAAGCATGAGGGTTAAGTACAATCTGTTGATAACACTATACTTTTTCTCAAGTGATATTTTGAATGCATGACTTTCACTTGTAGTGTGCTTGCATTTTTACATCCTGGTATCAATACTTTTACTGACAAGAAAGAGCTGAAAACCTCAAACACGCTTACACATGCATGCACGTGCGTACTGTCATTATCACAGTGTGGCTTGCTGGGAAGCAGATGTTCCAATGACAGCTTACCGTTCATGGTCATCATCCTTTGGACGTGCCATCAACATTGGCAGCGACACCCAAACACACACTCACGCACACACACTCGCGCTGCACAGAACACCATCAATCACAGAGACTTGGATGCAGAATTGAAGACAACACAAAGCGGGTGCACTTGCTATTTATTCCCCATGACTGAGCGAGATTTGTTTGCTCCACTATGCAATTATTCAAAGATTATCAAGGGACTTTCTGGTGCACATTAATGAGGATGTGTGAGCAGACATGTGTCCAAACCCATTTGTATATTCTCTACTCTCATCTGAGAGAAATCAGAAAAGCAGAAATACTTGTTTTTTTGTTGTTTTATGGGCTCCTTGCAAAGGAAATAGATTGAAATGCTGTTGTAGGCGTTTGCAGGACATTTTGGGATTGAGGAATAAGAAACAAAAAGAGAAGATGCTGTGCACACCTGTGTGTATTCCAGTCTCTGGTCTGTTAGAAGAGTCAGAGATACGAATTAGCAAACTGGGATAAGTGGGAATTATTTTTATGAGGCCCTTGCTAAGAGAGGAAATGGAAATAAAGGATGTCGTGGGAGGTTAGAGGTTGAAGGACGTTTTTCTCGCACGGGGATTAACGAAAAGGCGAAGAGGAAGATGAATAAGAAGTAGCAGCAATAATAATGTCTTTGTGTCGGAGGCTGGAGGAGGAGATGGAGGAGGAGCCGCACCAGCGGCAGCCTGGACTCTCCAGCTGCAAACTCCGCAGAAACTCCCAGCGGCCTTCAGTGTGGGGAAGCTTTGTCCAATTCCTCATCCTGACATCAAAGAAGAAGAAGAAGGGCGGCGGTGAGGAGGATAACAGCAGCGCCAGCGCTGCAGACGACCGGGACACGGAGACATCACTCAGCCGGAGGACTGAGGATACTGTCAATTTCTCCGCATATATCAATAAATCAGTGAATACGTAATAACAGGGTGTTATACGGGGTCCAAAAGGTCACCCAAATACATGAAAAATGTCACATTATTCATTTAAACTGCTGACCGCTGTTCCTGCAGTTTCTGGCAAAAAAAAAAAAAAAAAATAAGGCTACTGAGTCGCAATGCTGGTGATTTAATGGAGTGCAACTGGACATTTTTGGGAGCTGTAAGTATATGAAAGGGGTTTTATAGTCAACACCTTGTAAAAAGAAACATTTCTTCCAGGAAGCCCAACCATCAACTTTTAGTTGTTAGTTGGTTTTTACATCAGAACACACTTAACTCACTGTACATTGCACAAAACAGAAGGTTTCCCTTCACCAAACTGCACTTTATGTAATCAGAATGCATTGGGTCCAAAGGTTGCTGGAGAAAGATTTCGGACATGCTATCAAAAATATTGTGTAAATCGATTACTTATTTTCCAGAGGTTCTGCTACTTAACGACAGCTAAAGATGTGTAGTTCGCTGGCATTACAGTTGAAGGAGGTGTGATGGAGGGATATGGGAGATAGGGAGGTAGAGGGTGGGATGGGGGCATGTTTGAACGTGTGTGATACCAGCTCCATCTGTGGTCTATCGACTTGTATCCCCAACCTATATTACACTACTGTTCAAAAGTTTGGAGTCACTTAGAAATTTCCTTACTTTTGAAAGAAAAACATAGATTTTTTTTCAATGAAGATAACTTTAAACTAATCAGAAATACACTCTATACATTGCTAATGTGGTGAATGACTATTCTAGCTGCAAATAGTCTGGTTTTTGGTGCAATATCGACATAGGTGTATAGAGGCGCATTTCCAGCAACTATCAGGCCAGTGTTCTAATGGTACAATGTGTTTGCTCATGACGTCAGAAGGTGAATTATCACAGCTGAAAAGAGTTAGAGAAGCTATAAAACAGACCTTCCTTTGATGAAAGCAAAGTTTGAAGGAAAAAAAAACATTATTTCAAATGCAAATCATGATTTCTAACCATGTCAATGTCTTGACTATATTTTCTATTCACTTTACAACTTGTGGTGGTAAATAAAAGTGTGACTTTTCATGGAAAGCACTAAATTGTCTGGGGGACCCTAAACGCCGCAGCTTGCATATTGTTCCTTTTTATTTGCATTTCAGTTTGTAGAATATTATTGTGATTCATCATCATCATCCTCATTATGCCTGTTACACAAAAAACAGTCTCTTTGTAAGAGACCATGGCTGATGGAGAACTTAAGATATGCGAACCAAAAGGTGAAGGATGAAATATGGAGGGAAAAAATGGGAGGTAAAGAGCAGAGAAGGGAGGGGACATGCTGCAGAAAACAGAAACAAAGAAAAGGCATCAGGAGTAGCATCTGTCACGGGTTGTGCAAATGGAAAGTTTCGGACAGGAAAGGGAAAGGACTGGGGGAGAGATGAAGTGAAGGGATGTGGGTTTTAGTGAAGGGTTTGGTTGGGAAAGCAAATTAGTTAGAAGGCACGAGTGGAACGTGAGGAAAATCAACACTCGAATTTGAGGCTATGCTGTCAATGCAACTAAGTCGTTTATCAACGTGAAAGTTTGCCTGACAACATCCATAGCTGAGTAAATGTGTATCTGATGGCGCTGCGCTGTGCGACAGCTGCATTAAACAGCCGGGGACATTAATAACCGTCCCACCGAGCGGCACCACATCACAGCACAGGGCCACACCACAGCTTGTAATAGCCGCCGAGGTTTATAACGCCCTCGTCCTATTACATGGCAAAGAATGCAGCTTCAAAGAAGACTTAATTAAAGAAACACACTGTAAAGCAGATGATAAACTTTGCCTGCTTGTAATGCCCAGGCCAGTGGTCATCCCGAAGCTGCAAAAGAAATCGGGAGAGGCCGGTATCCGTTTATAAAAGAGGTTAAAGATAGATTTATATGTGGAAACTCTCAAAATTAAAAGATATACGAGTCGGTAATAGGTTTTCAAGGAGACGCCACCATTCCTTGTCATTATGTTATTCAACAGACAGTTTATAGTTGACCTTAGTGGAGAGAGAATTAATTTGTTTTACTTGATCGGATGAGACAGTATTTTTTTGATTTAAAGCTGTATAAATCTTTAAAAGGTCTGAAACACAGACTGAGGCGGCAGAACATTCAGTCCTTGTGGAAACCTTGGGACACTAAGAAATGACACGTTGAAAGTAAATAGCAAAACTAAACAATGACCTTTGACCTTTTTTTGTTTTATTTGTCTTCAATATCTTCTTTCTTTTAATAAAAAGAGCAGTGTGGATCCAATAACAATTTTCTCAAGTCAAACTATATATATATATATATATATATATATATATATATATATATATATATATATATATATATATATATATATATATATATATATATATATATATATATATATATATATATATATATATATATATATATAGTTATTGGTGGCTGTCATAGAAGGTTTTTTTTAGAAGAATATTAACATGCAATAGTGGTGAAACACATGTGTTACCAATGATACTCATTAAGGTTCCTTTTAATGTAGCTAAGTCTTTCCAGTGAACAAACATGCACAATATCAGCATCCTGACTCTGACTCAATGGAAACTTAATTAATATCATTGGTAACACCTGTGTTTGCCTCTGATTTCTTCACAATATGGCTGCTGTGAAAAGGATCTACTTCTCCTTGTCTGCGGTGCCCTAAAGAGATCTCCTATATATATACTGTATATATCAATTATAAGAGATTTAGAACAAAATTTATGCGCACAAGTACACAATAAAGGTCAACTGTAGATAGGGTGAAGCCTCAGAAGTCTGACTCAGATAAATCAGACGGATATCTTCCCGAGTTGCAGACTTTCAAGTATGCAATTCCCCGTCATAAACTGCCTGGCTCGCGATTCAGACGAAACAAGAGAGAACGCTCAAAAGGTTGTCAGTCAAAAAGGGGAGACTGTTTATCAAAATCGAATAACGGCGCGGAAAGAACTAATAAATCAAGCGAGCGAAAAGCGGCAGCGCGTGTGGGGGCTGAGTGGTCCGGCGGCCCAGGTGAACTCCGTCCCGTTGACGGGCTGCTCTCCGAACGCGGAGGAGAAGCTGGGCCAAGCACAGTTTGTATTACCGTCCCTCCACTGCAGCTCTCAAGTAAATACACTGTCTGGCAAAACACAAAGAAAAGGACTTTGTACTAAATGACTGCAACTTTGGAAGATCCCCCACTTGACTCGATCGGTTTTGAAGTCTGAGTCTGACTGTTTAAACTGTCAGTGCGCAACCACGATGGATTCATCATACATCTTCCAAGATTAGTCACGCTTCGTTTCCAACAAGGCCGAACACATATGCGAAATATCAAATGTCGTCCCGACTCCAAAAACTACAGTGTTTGTCATCTCTGCGATATAACAGAGGAGCTCGTTACATTTGCAAACGATTATGACTCCTTTCCTCCTCCGAAACTGTGTAGGATTTGTGTGGAGCGTGTGCATCTCCTGGAAAATTCAGGTAAAAACAGCTTGAACGAGAGATGACTGATACACCACAAAATATCTGCCAAAGAGAGAGGGAAAGACAAAGAGTTTATCCTGTTATTAGCAGGCCAGCGCAGGCCTGCATTTTTGTATGTGAACTGTGATTATTGGGACACCTGGTAGCTCCAAATATGTGTGTTTTCACAGTGAATCATTACAAACTTGTCGGGGCAACGGAGCTGGAGCGACATGGTACGAGTAGAGATCTGGGTCAGGAAAATCGGGCGAAAACCAGAGCTCGGAGACGTCTGCGGGGAGTACGAGTATAACGGAAAAAGTACTGGTAATGTCGACGGACGCCAGAAAACGTTCCAGAGACGACGCTTCCAAATCTCAATGAAGGAAAACGCATCAAATTTAATCACCTTCATAAACCGAAAAATTATAATCTCACGTTTTTTGTTTTTTTTTATGGGATATGCTTTCAAAATGAAGCGACTTGCACAGCGGAAAAGCCACAGATGATCAACAGTAATTATGCATCTGACGAAATCTGGGAATGGCCTGATGGCTTATAGGATCAAATATGGACACCTTAGTATTTAACTAAAAGAAAATAGCTCCATAACACAACGCTGATTGATATATTTTCTGCATAGATGACAGCTTTCACCGCAATTTAGCATCACTGTTCCTTGGAAGTTTCATCACTTTCATTACAACATGTTTTCTTCTTCTTTCAGTCTCCCCCTCTGTCCATCAGTGGGTTATGAGGAGTCATGATCTATGGAGGGATGTGAGTAGCTGCGAGAAGGAGGTTTGGACTGCGGTGCTAATAGTTTTCACATTTTGTCTCCTTAGTAACGGGAGAGCTGTTGGAAGTGCTCTTAACCTTGTCAAAGGCTCCTGGCCGACAGCAAACAGAATGAATTATTACTCGTGATTATTCGCAGTAGTAATCATCACAAAAGAAGTAACAAAGAAGTAAAGTGACAACTCAAATTTCCATTGGATACTCTACTCTGTTTTGATTGTACTCGTTCCATTAAAACACCTATAAATTCACATTTTCTCCCATTTCGCAATGTGATTCTATGACATTTTTTCAGCTACAAGCCTCTATAACATGTCACAGACCAGCCAGTGTAGTTGTAAATTATCTACTTCTTTTACTGAGTGGTAGAGATTCATAAAGGTTTACCATAGAGGTTATTCTCCATGTCCCCTGACCAACAAATAGGATTTAGCTTGACAGCAAGTATCCTCGCTGGCTTCCCGCTCCGATCGTGAGCCCTGCTAGTAAAGTGCTTGATTGTATTTGGGATTAAAAGGCTTGTAAACACACTTTTAGAGTGCATCGGGTTCCTGTTTCACGACTATCAGAGCATCTCCCTCTCGTCCAAACACTACCCAGCTTCTCTCGTGGTTTCCAAGACCCTGATTTGTTGTGTAGTCCTCCTGTGAAACATTTACATAATACAATTCAATATTTTACATTCGCCTGTCGTTCATTCTCGGGCCAAGAGAGAAAAGTGACATCACTTTCCATTTGTTGCGCCACACGTGCTCATGCAAATGGTTTGGATCTGTGTCTCTCCGCGCGTAACACAACTGACATTTGTCATTAGCTAAAGCAGAGGGGTTTAGAACCAGATATTTAGCACAAAAGGTACTTTTATTTATTTAATTCCATGGGTCTGAAGAAAGCTTAGGCTCGTGAAGGTGATTGAGGTTATTTCAGGTTAAACGTAAGACAGCTTAGTGCCAGAGAATACATTTGTAGGTGCTGGATTTCATGACTCCAGCAAGATGTAGCCAAATCCCGCTTTAATCCGGAATAATTTAGCAACACATTATTCCAGCCAGTACGTGACAAAGACCATTCAATACAACCCAATCGATCCAGATATTCCTCCTCCCAAAAGAGCACATCATTTTTCAGCAGTATGGGGGTGAGGATTCTTCAGACATAGCAATTATCCTTGCAAGAAACTGCCAAGATGATAGAGTTTCCCTTTTTCCAGGATGCTGTCATGTGGGATTAGTCTGTACGCAGTTGTGTAATAAATTAACAGGGGCTGATGGGATATTAGCGATCGATCACATGTTTCTATGAGACGGAGCTGCAGAAAAAATCAGATTTTTAGCCAGGGACACGTTTCACGGTGTATGTCAGTAAACTGGCTGGTTTCGGCCTTTTCCATGTCTTCATTGGCAACCTGCTTTCTGTGATTTCACATTAGGATGATAGTGCACGGTGAATTCTTGTGAGCTATCAGCGCTCACCCATCCCAGAGAAGCCATCCCAAAACAATGATTTAAAAACAACAGAGAACCACAGAGTGGCTTGTTGCTTCTCAGCGGGATCAGTAGTACCTGCCACCAGTTAGCAAAGTTGTTGTTGGAGGAAAAAGCTCTGGTAGAAAAAGAAAAATGGTTTGGCAAAAGAAAATATCCGACACTAAAAACAGTGAGGTTCACTTTGCAAACTGTGCAGTTGCAGACGCGTTCATTTTGCCTGATTGAAACCCAAGACCTGTCCGCTTCGTTTGCATTGGAACAGTGGCCGTAGTGAAGATCGGTCACATAAATTTCCACTACTGTACTACAAGAAATATGCCCAGTATGAACGAAACTATCCCGAAAACTTGGAAATAAGAACCGCAAAAGTGAACCATTCAAACCATTCATGTCTTAAAAAACTCACACAGTACTACAGCAAACTCTCTCATGAACTCATTTGGTCCAGTTTAAATGGACCAGAGTTCATTTCCTTAGATTGTCTGCTTCGTTTGGGCAAGTGTGAAATCTCATATGAACTCTGGTACAGATCAAATAAATGAACTCTGCTCCTCTTGAAAACAAGGGTCTTGGTTCGTTTGCAAATGAACCTTGGTTCATATGCAGGGTGAAGTCTACGTATTCCTGCAGCAACACCAATAACTCAACATATCTCATTGGTGCAGTAAGAGGGAAATGTGCTCTGCCTCACATGGTGGTCGTATTGCATGGTTTGCTGAGCCATGTGCAACTGATAAATACCATTCAACCATTGTGATGTTGGCTGTTGACACTTAGAAGGTTTGGTGTGGCTTAGAAATTGCACCGTGAAAGCAGAAACCAAAACAAGTGATAAATGCAACAATGTCACAACTTTCAGCCCCCCAGAGCGAACTGAGTCCGCTTGATTACGTTTAAAAGGGACCTTAGGGTGCTTTCACACCAACAGTAGTCCATTCGAACCAAAGGCGCTTAGTTGGGTTTGATTTCATTGGTGGGAGAGCATCAGTCGCACTCGGGTATGCACTAAGTCAAGTGGACCAAGACAAGACATGGTCTCGGTCCCCTTGACTCTGCACTAAATGACAAACTTTGGTGCGGTCCTTCTTGAAAATGGAAACTCTGGTGAAAATGGCGCATCTTCTCTCCCTAAAATGATGCACTCTGCATCTTGATGACTCCAGTGCATCCATAGATGGGCATTAGATGGGCTAAACTAGCATGGGCAGAAGTTGAAGTTATAGGTCCTGTCTATGTTTTTTTATTAAAGTTTTTTGGATTCCATGGTTGTGAAGATATGTTTGTTCAACCCTGTTTGAGTAATAAATACTCATTATACTAATGCCTGGTCTCAGTCTTGTGCATTTGAGTCCTATTCTTGTGTGTCCTAACACTGCTACAATCATAACTTTAAAACTGTCAGTTTCTGAGGTAACAGCAAAAACATTTGCAAGTAGCAACATAGAAGAACAACCCTGAAGAACAGGGTTTGATAAGTCCATGTTTACACTGCAACAATATTGTTTTTGGTTGTCATAGTAACCATGCGTTACGTCCGGTCGGGTTATTGTTGTTGTTCCTGCTTGGCTTTCTCTGCGATCTGTGATTTATGTGCTGTCCTCCTTTACTGACACTGCACACACCGCATCTAATGAAGTCTGAAGCTCAGCTCCACAGCGTGTGTCACATTTAGCTGATATTTCAAACTGAAGTGCTCCGATAATAAGAGAATTCAACTGTGCATTGGTAACTTTGGAAACATCACACATTGTACCTTCAAAACCCCCAATGGAGAACGGAGAGGACAAAGGAGTGATTTCAAGTTTGAGCTGGCTATAAAATAAGCCCCAAAAATGAATCTGTTAACCCATAATAATATATACTACCAGGGACCAATAATCAGCCCATATGAGCCCCAAATGGGTAAAACCTTGGTGCCCACGTGAGTTTTTGCTGGGACCCATGTGCAGCCAAGATGGGACCCAGTTGAAGTCCCAAGATGGGCGCTACCAGGGTTGCCCATGTGGGTTTTATCTAGGGCCCATGTGAGACCATCTTTAGCTGAGACCCAGATGGGGCCCACTCACCAGTCCATATTCAATGCATATGGGCTCCTCATGGGTGTGTCGAGAGGTGAAAGAGCCCTTAGATCACCAGCCATTACGTTCACATGGCACCTAAAACTTCATGTTAAGCTTTGACCCATAGTACGAACAGTATATACAATTTAAACAATATAGCGAAATGAGCTAAAATGTGGGTTATATTTTTAAAAGTTTAAGACAATTAGACAGTGGATTGTGAGTCCTATTTCAATAGAGGTAACATTGATGGAGGTAGGGCATTGTGTATATTCTGATGTCTATATTATTATATGTGTTGAAGATTTTTGATTACAAATTCAAAGCCATGATATCACAGACTTTCAGTTGGTGCTATTGACAACACTGCTGCAGTTAAACAGGAATCTGGCCAATCCTACACCCCAGTAAAGACATATCAATTCCACATTCATCATGCAATGTCAAAGGCAGATAAAACACACCGCACTAAAGCAACCTATCAGCATTCCTACTAATTAAAACACTATAGTGTGCTTTAATTACATCAGACAACAACACAAAGTAATTTCAACATCTTTAAGCAATTGGTCTGATTGCCTCAAAAAAAAAAAAGCCATCTCTCTCAGAAAATTCCATCATTGGATTCATTAAAATCCTCTTTATGTGAATGAGATTACTTTAGTAGCTGAAGCCAATCTAAGCATCTTCTTCTGATTGCTTCTAAATCCCCAGCTATAAAGAACGAAAGGAGGGGGGCAGTAAATACAGATTACTGTCAGAGGACACATTTGCAATTAATTATGAATGCATTTGTTTTCCTGGTTGATCAACTTTAATCTTGGATGGGGAGTAGACACAATAACAGAAGACAGAATATTGTACTCGAACAAATGTAACTTGTTAGACACCACTCCTGATTTAGATTTTTCACACATGCAAGTCTTGTTTTCTCGCACCTGTTCACATATGACAGAACAACATTGGTAGTTGGTTGGGGTTGCGTAGCCAAGCGCCAATAAAAAAATTTGCGAACAGAGGAAGTCAAACAGCCCTTCCCAGTAACATCCTGCTTGTGTTCACACAGTATCCTTTCCTGCATATTCCCAGTACTAGGTCTTTGGTAAATCGCTGGAGTGGTTTTCCAAGACAAACAACTCTGGCTTGCAACTCCCACATTACTCATTGCTGGAAAATTACTGGAACATTTCTGGGGAGAGTTGCATATGCAAATGGGGATTTCGTTTCACACCTGGCCGTGTTGCAAAGTCTCCTTGCAGGGATATATTTCTTTTTAAATCTTGTATTATTTTTTATATTTATTCACTGCAGGGCTATTCTTAAATCAAGCTCATCTGGACTCGGCAGCTCAACGCAAAGTCCCACAAGTGGCCAAACTACCTAATCAAATGAGTTTTACATGGACACATCTCTATTTTCTTCCAGCCACTGAAAACACTCTGTGCTTCCCTGGACTAATATTTGCTTGGCTGTGGAAATTTCCGGTGCTGGATATTTAACTTGTCCCGGTGACCTTGCGCTGCACTCCCCACAGGGAGACCATCTAGTAACCTCTGCACTTATATGACTTTAATGAAGCGTTCGTCTGGTCCGCTAAAGATTACACAAGCAGGGTCTTTGACCAATCGGACGCTTATTCCAACTCTGGGGTCAATGTAGAAAACCTGTATGACATCTAGCGCTAAACGAGAGTCAGAGTAGGGTATTTGTAAGGATTTTATCCTCTTTATCCCCAGTACTCCCTAAAGATGTAGCTGAGCTTGTTCATGTTCAGTAATTTTATCACTTCAGCAAAAAAGATAAGATACACATTCTTTGTCTGGCTTGTTTTTCTGTCACATTAGGGAGAAGAGCCATGCTGCGTAATGATGATAACTCGGAAATGGGATAAAGTCATTAGGGACGAGCAGAGGGAATGATGATGAAAATGGTCGACTTGATAAAATTTCGTATGTCTGCAACACCCATCATAGTCGACATGTGGACATTTGGGATCTTCATTGCTGTAGGCAGGGTTTACCCGATAAGAGGGAGTAAACTTTTTGATTTATGTGCTCATTCTTGCAGGACAGTGATGGATGGCAACGGATTTATTGTAGCAACTGTATATGATACAGACATTAGACCTCAGATCTCATTTTCTTCAATATGGGACCTTTATGGTAATATTGTGGATTTTTTTGGCCACTTCAGGCAGCTGAAGAAGCTGTTAACATAAGATTGAAATGGTAAATGTGTTTGCAATGTTTTTGCTATCGTGATGAATTTGAGTCCAATAGTCACTTTCTGTTTAGCTCTGTTTGTAATTCATGTAATGTAATATATTTTAACGTTTAACTGTTTTCCTGCCAACCTTTCTGGCTAAAGTATTCAGTTCTATGATTATGTAAACAGAGAATATAGGAACAGAAAGAAGATAGTTTCTGGAAGATAGTTTGAGGTCACTTAGAAAGTTCCATATTTTTGAAACAAAAGCATGTTTTTTTCAATAATGATAACTTTAAACTAATCAGATATACACTCTATACATTGCTAATGTTGTGAATGACTATTCCAGCTGCAAATGTCTGGTTTTTGGTGCAATATCTACATAGGTGTATAGAGGCCCATTTCCAGCAACTATCACTCCAGTGTTCTAATGGTACAATGCGTTGGTGATGGGAGAGTCTGGATTCATCTGTGCCGTTTTGATGGGCATTTTTCATAGCTGGTTCGTGGAGGTCTCCAGGCCTTATGCCATGGCACCGTGTAGCATTAGCTGAGCTAAAGCTGCGCTTTGTTCGCCGATTACTGTATTGCAAAATGTGTCTGGGTGCTGTTCAGCGTGGGGATTTGTAAGTGAGGAGGAGGATTTTGCTGGAGATGAGCGAGGGTGGGGGTAATGTGCTGCCAGGATCCTGGATTTGAACCCTGGCAAGCTGACTTCTGCTCATACTGGAGCCTGTCCAGGGTTTTGCTGTACCCCAGACATGACAGCACTGCAGTAGTCCATAAGGGAGGTGATGAAAGCATGAATGAGGGTCTCTGCCACTGAGTTGGAGAGTGAGAGAGTGGAGTCTGGAGATGTTTCTGATGTGGTAGAAGACATGTTTCTAGTCCAGAATGACACCCAAGCTCAGCAGAATCACTTTTGTTCCATTCTGATTTGTTTGGTTCTTTCCTGTCCACCCTCTTGTTATTATTATGATGATACAGTTCATAGCTTTAATGACCTCTGCCAAAGAGGTGTTTTTCTGTCTGTGTGTTTGTTAGCAAGATACCTCAAACATTTTTGGTTGGATTTTCATAAAAATTTCAGCGAATGTTGCTAATGGTAGCATGAAAACATGATTAAATTTTGGTACTGATCCGGAAGAAATCCTGGTTTCTGGATAACTTTGAATTTTTTGTCGTTCTGTAACATTGCGGTAAATGGACCTTCAAACAGGCACCATCATTTGGGGCCACCACTCTTCAATTCAAAACAATTCAGATTACTGTAAAATAATGCTAAAATACCAATAATCATCTGTTATAAAATGAGTATATTATTATTCTTCATTTAAAATACTATCGAACCACAGTTCAAAATAATGTAAAACAGGTTTATAATCGGATCAATCTATTTGATTTAAGATCATTAATTACGATCAAGGTGAATTACACATTTTAGTGCTATTTTACATTGTCAAAATACAGATTTTTTTGCAGTGTAGTCTAAACATGTGGCTACAGTTAACTAATTGTTATTCATTACAGCTGAATGAACTACATGTCGACACATGTGGTATTCATTCACTGACACCTATTTAGATGTATTTAATGTCTCCTTCTATTTGTTGTTTCTACAAGCAGCCTTCATCTGTCTCTGCACGTCATCGTAGTCCTATATGATCTTTTAATCCACCCACCAAACAACCAGACTGTAATACACTCCCAGTTTATTATGTGAGAATAATTGATCCTGCAGATATGAAAATAATTTGTGCCTTTTCTTTTCATGCTTGAGTCCTTTATTTGTCTATCCACACACTATTTCCAGACCTACAGTACATTCCTCAGCGCCATGTTATTTAATGTAGATAATAATCTCTTATTCCATGTCTTTCATAGCGTCCATTTGGTCTCCTGGAGCAGAAAAAACACAGAATCAATTAAAAAAGGCAGAAATAAATGAAGCGAAAACAGATAAATTACCAAGGGGAGTGGAAATGGGGGGTGGGGGGGGGGGCAGACTGTGGAATAGAGAGATAGATAAGCTGTGATAATATTAGCAAGAAAAGAAATGCAGGGAAATTACGGAATGACGAGCGATGTGGGGAAAAAATGACATGTTTTGCTGATCTAGATTAATAACGGTCGTCTTGGATGTGAGAAATTATGGATTGAATCATACGCTGCAGACTGATTTAGGGATCCGGCTTCGATTGAAACGGATTTATGTGTATAGCCGTAGCAGATGGCGATATCGGGGTCATCTGGTTTGTCTAAATAGTTGCATCTGTACGGCGGTGTTTGTGTGTACATGTGTTTTCCTGATACGTTTCCAGCGCGCCATGGAACGCGGCCAGGTGGGGACAGAAAAAAGGAGACGCAGACGGACGTAAAGCAGAGAGACAGGACCTGGCTTGACTGGCAAAATCACACTTCTTATAGCTGATACGGTGAATACAAATCTCTCATCTCGTGTCACTCAGAGCAGTCCATTTAGACTCTGAGCTCAGCCTGTGAACAGATCATTTAATCCGGTGTTCATAGAAAAAAAAAATACTAATCATAGCTGCATGAAGGAGGGTTACGACACGAGTAAAACTGCGAAATGTAATCCAAGAGTTAGGTCCGTTGTGTTTCAAATCTGACACAAATGAATCTACAAATCTCCAGTACATCCAGTGTGCACACACCCTTCTGCTCTCGTTGGAGCTCCCTTAACAGCTGATCGCAGCTACTAAAAGACCCGAGGAATGAAGAAGCGTGCCGTAAGAGCATTTAGGGAGTGTTTTTTTTTTTCTTTCTTTTGACGCTGCGGCCATCAGTCAGCGACATGTCCTCTCTGCGGTGAATGGGCTGGAACGGGCAAGGGCTGGGAATGGAAGAAAAGGCAGCTCTGGCCTAATTAGAGGGCAGTGTCTCGTGTTTACATTGCTGCCAAAACAGTTTCCGAAGCATGCAATTACACTGAATCAGTATGGCATCTCTCTGGATGGATTTCCTACCTCCCAGGAAGCCGCTGCTTTTCCATACATTTCAAACTTGCAGACGCTTCAGCGTCAGAGATATGTGAGACATTTTGCGCAATAACACTCTATTTTTAATCCCGGCTTTCATGCATGTCTTGGCATGCTCTCCACGAGTCTTTACCATTGTTCTTCACTCCTGGTACCTCTTTAAGCAGAATGAGTAAGCATGTGTTGGAGTGGAATAGCTGTAATGGATGTAGAGATGCTGATTTTATGTTAAAAAATGCAGGGGTCTCATATGAAAATATAT
The DNA here is from genome assembly GCA_030544235.1 of Lepturacanthus savala. NCBI lineage: Eukaryota > Metazoa > Chordata > Actinopteri > Scombriformes > Trichiuridae > Lepturacanthus > Lepturacanthus savala. The sequence goes on from CM060474.1 coordinate 14,983,660, forward strand.
AACAAAGCAAAAACAAGTATTTAAACTGGCCAGTCTGACAGATTTATACACGCTCACACATTTTTCTTTCATCGAAATGAATCTGATCGGACGTTTATTTCTTTCAATGAGGCTATAAAGATCTAAAAGGGATGCTGACCTGGCTCTTTAAAGAATATGTTTCATCCCTCCCACTGGCACCGCAGCTGGCCTGGCACACACTCATCCACGGGCATGAACTCACGCACTCTGGAACACGCATGCAAATAGCTTCATCCCAGAGGAAACCGTGTTTTTTGTAGTTTCAGCTCCCGCCGAAATGCCCTGCAAGGCTTTTCGAGATATGTGTGTGTTTGTAGCATGTGTGTTTGCGTGTTTTTTGGCGGGCTGCTACCGTGCGTCCGCCGTCTGCCGCCGAGCTGACAGGTTAACTGTTTTATAGTCTTTGCAGAAAAGCCTCCACGCCGGCTCCTCCTACTGAAAGAGTTGTCCTGGTGGTAAGTGCCCCTCAAGCTTGTTTGAAGGGTTTGGCAGTACACAGTCCATTAAAGACAGAGCCGAGTGGTGGCCCTAATATGGAGCTGTTTCACTCCGTGTTGATCCACGTCAGGACAGAGGAGAGGGGAGGAAAAAGCCACTGTGCGGATCTCCGCTGCTTCGTATGCACACTGCAAAACAATGGCACAAATTGTTCGACTTTAATTACCCACGCCATTCGAATCGAAGTTAAAAAAAACACAGGTCCCCGATGGGAACGTCAGTCATGTTGCGGATGTTTGGTCAGGAGTTAAAATATTGGACACATTTATATGACCTGATGACAACGCTGGAAGATACAACTCATCGTAAAGATGACATGAATGAGGTCTTCCACTGAAGCAGCGATCAAATGCAGATGTTGGGAACGAACCTGCTAAGATTTACATCTCGGCGGCTCTCCGGTCTGCTATGGAGTGTATGACAGCACACACACACACACACACACACACAGCCAGATAGACAGAGAGACAGGATGGTTTTGCCTCCCAGATGTCTAATATTAGCAAAGCACATCCTGCAAGAGGACCACTGTTAAAAGAGGGGACCAGTGCAGGGTTGCAGCCCTCTTATACACATGTGTATGTGTGTGTGTGTGTGTGTGTGTGTGTGTAGGTGTGTTTATGTGTGTGTAATCCTAAACCAGACACAGCCCTGTGGCTCCTTTGAGAATCGGTTTTTACTTTGCTCACAGTCTCCCTGTCTCTCTTTTCACACTCTCAGTGCAATACAGCTGAGTGGGTGAAGAGCAAGGGAGCGAGGGAGAGAGAGGCAGCTTTTATAAAGCAGTAGTCAATCACTCAGTGGAGAGAGAGAGAGAGAGAGAGAGAGAGAGAGGGAGAGGGAGAGGGGTAGAGAGAGAGAGAGAGAGAGATTGGATAAGCAGCTCGTCCCTCAGTCCTGGCTCTAAGTTTACAAGCAGCCAGGCAGATTTTCTTGGCTTGGACGCAGCGCTCATGACAGGATTAGGAGCCGGGGACGCGGGACCAACCGGAGATCTGCAGGTCCTAGTGGACGAGCCCGAGCCAGATTCTGTCCCTGCACAGGTAGGACTGAAAAAGCCCTTTTCACGTGCATCAGGTTCCAGCGACCACAAATAACGGCTTTTTAGCTGACAGCAGGAGCACATTCTTCCTGACACAACCTTCAATATGCATGGAGATTCCTGGCATGTGTAGTTTGGCACCCCCAGTTTAATTCTCGGCGATATAAACGGACTCCCCGAAGGCTACTAAAAGATTACAGCATTATTATTGCAATCTTGTCGTGAAATAAAAATTTACAAAAAGGACTTTTTTTTTTTTTTACTATTGACTTCCCCCTTTTTTCTCGCTCCTTTGTTTCCGACGTTGCAGGCGTGCTGACAGTGCAATGTATGGAGGGGGGAAAAAAAGTGCACACAACTTGTTCATGTAAAAGAGCTTCATGCTAAGAATAAGAATCAGAACATGGGTTTAATTTTATTTGCAGCGTGAGTTACAAGCATGACGGCAATGTGAAGGTGTGCTTGCACAAGCATGTATATACAGTGTATGAATGGAAGGAATTGAGTTACAAGTGGAAGTGGAATCCTGTTACTGTACATCTGTAGGCGAGGAACTGCTGAAGTCAGCTCCTGGAGTCAGTGGACCGTCAGATTTCCCTTCGGTCAAACGGAATACATTCGCAGCAGAGCAAACGTGAACAGTCGGTCACTCTTAGATGCTCGCCGCTGTTACGTAACCGCCGTATCTCTGGCGGAGGATGAGGCTTCGGGTTCCCCTACTGTATTCGGCGCAAAAACAATGGATCCAGTTAAGCAGCAGTTCTGACTCCTGCCAGAGTGAGGGAGTCAATTTACCCACTTGGACCCTCTTTGCACTGGGACGACCAGGCCAAACCGATTGACTCATGTTCATTGAACGCGCAGCCAGCTTTTTATCTGCTCAAACCCAAAAAAAGAAACAAAGCAAGAGGAGAATTTTTGGTGTTAGCCGTGAGATTTCTTCTGCCGGCTTCCAAAGTTTGAGGGTGAGATAACAAAACACCAAAGGGGAAGCCAATAACAGCGAGTTGTATCCTCGCCGCTTGTTTAGGCATCCGTAGCGACGTGTGTGTGTGTGTGTGTGCAGCTTTGACACACACACACACCGTTTTGCGGCGGAATTCCCAGACTCACGCAACGCGGAGCGGAGCGATGTGTGGTTTCACTCTGGAACCCTGTGCCGGAAAACAAAGAAAACACCAAAAAAGAAGCCATGACTTGCAGGTTTATTCTGATTATAAAGCGCTCGGGTCCATTTTGACTTGGGTTTCTGCTGTTTCAGCTCGCCGCGGTTACGGTTAAGTGGAACACTTTGTAGTCGGGGGGAGGGAGCGAGTGTGTGAGTAGGAGGATTAGGTTTTCACCTACAGATGCCGATTCACACCAATTAACATAGCTGGCTAATGGGGGGAGAACAGTGTGTGTGTGTGTGTGTGTGTGAGCTCTGTGACTCATGCCTTGACTTTTTTTTTTGTCCCCACTTCTAATGACCTTTGTGACGATCCGTCCATGCGAGACATAGATACAGAGATGAATATGAAATCGAAAACAGTCGACCATTTGGTGACAACGAAACGCTTTTGCCCTCCATGTCCTCAACTAATAAGAAAAGTAAACGCAAAATATTTGAGCTCTAAAATAAAAAAAATAAATGAATGTCTTATGAGGGGGGTTGTTTCATCATTAGCAGTTTTTAGAACACGATTAGACGCAGCCAAGAAAAAGTAACCACACTGGAGCCCGCATAACGTCAGCTAAGAGCTGTCTGGAAACACACATGGGAGTTCGAGTGACCCTTTTTTTTTCTATTTTGTTGCTATTCTTGTAGTTTTGTTCGGACTCCAGAGAACGGGACGGCGCTGATTCCACATGCGTGCAGAGACGCGGCAATGCACAGAATTTGGTTCTTTTTCTAATGTCTGTCTCTGAATGTCTCCTGTTCTACAGAAAAGGAACTGATCTGGTTTCAATTAGGCTCTCAGGCATGTGTGAGGGTTCTCTCTCTCCCTCTCTCCCTCTCCCTCTACATAAACATTCCCATCCTAGGATTTAAAGTTTGTGGTTAGACTGCCCCCCTCCCCATCCCCCACCCCTTTCTCTTTACATTTGCCTGTACTGTCACTCTTTCCTTGTATTCATCCCTGTCTGTGCAACAGCTGGATGCTTGGACGGGCCGATACATGGTAACAAGCTGCAGTTCTCCACACGCACACGCACCCACGCAGGAAACAGACTGAGGTCAGCTTACTGGGAGGCTGGCTGGCAACGGATAGAAAATAAAATAAAAAAAAAAAAAAAAACAACCCTCACCTTTAAGCGCGTTGATCCTCTCCAGCTCCGGGACTGACTGACCCACTGACTTCCTGCCAGGGTCTGCCCCTCTCTCTCTCTTTCTCCCTCTCTCTCTCTCTCTCACTCTACATAAAAGCGTGCCACTTGGATGGAAGTTGAATGTTTCAGGTGTTTTCTAGCGCTCGCTCGGCCTCTCGCTGCTGTTTTCGCAGCCTCGCGCGCCGCTTCTCGCTTTTCTTCCCGCAACAGAGCGGCCCTTGTGTTTCCTCTCCACTGTTTCCTCTGGAGCTCTGTTTGTACTCTTTCCATCCCCAGTGCTCCTTCCAGTGTTATTGGAGCATGAAGGGCCTCCGCGGGCAGGTAGAGGCCGTGCAGTTTCAAAGCTTTGCGGGCGAGAGGCTGTGACTTCGCGATGCACGATTGGATTTGTTTCGCTTTTGTGTCCCTCGGCATGGAGTAACGCGTTACAAAAGTAATAAAATGACTGTCGTGCATTGATTTTTGCTGGAACGCAGTAATGTAAGGCATTACAGGGGGGGGGGAAATGGTAATATTTACTCGGTACAAATGTCAGTTTTTAACCTGGATTGAAGTGGTTGTTTTTTCCAGCTAATTTGCTAAAATCACTGCAAGATCAGCAGAGGGTTCGTCAAACAGAAGATGGAGATGAGTGAACCTGCAGCAAACGTCAGATAGCACGTTAGTAACATGAGGTTGAATACAGTAATATTGTAATGCATATGTGTCAAACTCAAGGCCCGGGGGTCAAACCTGGCCTGCCACATGCCTGTGTGATTTATTGAGAGATGGGAAGGTTGTTTAAAAACAGAAAAGTTTCAGTTTATCCTTATTCTTATTCCTATTCTTTAATATTTAGCATAGCAACACAAAACCATAGATTCCAATCTCTTTGAAAAATCCAGTATATAAATGATTATCAATGTGTTTCTGCAGCATTTATAATAATTAGACGTTAACAATATAACATTTCTGCGTCCACATATTTTGAAATTCTGTATAAAAAACTTAGCAAATTGTCACCAGCACTATTCTGAGTGGAGAGGCAATTATCTAATATAACATGTAATAATAATACCTTGTTACATATATATGATCTTTACAATTGTGGGAAAGCAGAACGCTGATGTGGCCTGGGATGAAACTGCGTTTGACACCCCAATAACACCCAATAAAATAACAGTAACAAGTAATAAATAATGCATTTTGTGCATTTTTGTGTGATTTTTTTTTGTGCATCAGAGCCGTTTGATTCACACTTGGTTTGGCTCGAGTTTAATCACCTGTTGTAAATTTATCTGCTACAGAGCACAGCTGTCAGACTCGCTGGTTATCAACTGCTGCGAGCCCAGATGACTAATCAATCAGCGTGATAAACTAACGACCAGACCACAAAGGAAAACACTTAATGGCTCTGAAGGAATTTAACATTTATTGCGCTCTACTTGGAGAATATAAGAAATTTAAAGAATGGAATTCACCAGAGCAAAAAAAAATGGAGAAGAATAAAAGAAATTTATTGAAAAGGATAATAAATGAGCGTGGCTGTCTCTTATTTAACTAAATCAATTCAGCACACGCCTACTGAACGAATTAGCATTAAAATCAAGTTGAATTTTAATACTTTCTTTATTGAGTTCCAGCAATAGGGCCATAACATAATCTTCACTTACTTATTTCAGACTAGAATATCTAAGTTCTATCTAAGGTCCGTCCTATTTACTGGAGAAGAGGGGATATAAATTGCATGAGCACCTTCTAGGATATTACCTATTGCTCCAGGCATCAGTCAGGACCTCAGGCGTTACCTTGGAAACTGACTTAAAGCTTGTAAAAGACTTTAAATTATGATTGAACATGCATGAACACGTTCATAAAAATGGTCTTATAGTTAAATGGCTGCTGGATGATTCAAGTGACCTCTTTTATATCATCAGTCATTCAATATATTGTTAAAATAAAATAAAAAATAAATGATGAATGCAGCTTTAAGCCAGGAACACATATGTTTTAACCTGATTATGTAATATCCCTGCAGTGGCGGGAAAAAAAAAATAGGGGAGCTCTCGCTACTGGAGTTTTGGACCAGCTGCAGTGATATAAACATGATTTTTACGACTGGAATCTGAACAAATCCAAAAATGATTCTGTTTTTTTTTTTTTTTTTTTTTTAAATTGGACCCATCAGATTTATTGTTTACAAGTTTTGCTGCATCTTTGCTGCGTTTCCTCAGCTTTTGCGGAAGCACGGCAGCGACACCTGGAACCCGAACGGCCGCTTCTTTTTTTTTTGCCAAGGGGAATTTTTTTGCTGACATCATGATATTTTCGTTCCCAGACGAGCTCAGCCTCTGACATTAATCCGTCTTTCTCGCTTTAACGACTGTCTTTCGTTGGAGCCAAGACAGTTGGGAATGCAGTCTGAAAATGGTTTTCAAATATGTAAGCGCTCTCCATCTGTATTTCTCTTAATCTCCGTCATTGGCCCTTTACCGCATCCTTTTCCATATGTAGGTGGCATGGTGTTAGAGGCCATGCTGTCTGTGTTTCCTCCGGTCTGCTGAGGTCAAATGACCCATCTGAGGCCACAGACATCTCAGAAAACATACACAGATGAGCCATGTGTTAGGATTTCCCTGTTTTTGTCATCACCCTGTGTGTGTGTGTGTGCTGCAATATGAATGTTTGCATCACTATTTGGATCTATCTGCTTAAAAATCGCAAGAATATAATGTTTTATGTGTATTTCAGCTTTGACCTGTGGTCCTCAGAGCCGTATAACTTCCTATTTCTTCAGCTTATGTTGAAGTTGAACTCCTGCCAAGCCACCTAGTTACATTACACTTTCCAATCCATCATGCAACACACACATTAGCCTGAATTAAACCTGTGCGACTGTGCTACCGTATATTTAGTAACAGAATCGGTTATATTTCAAGCTATACGTTTTAAAATTGCAATAAGCAATAACGAAATGTATCACGGCCGATATAGAGTAAGGATTGCAGCGAGTAGCAAATGTAAAATAGTTGTTTTGTGTCCAGATTAAGGCATGTCAGACATGACACAATAGGGAGACATGCACCATTAGTTTCAGCTGGAGATGAGTTTTCACTCCCTGCAACGCTCTTTTCCAAAACAAATGCCAAACAGGAAAAACACCACAGACTTAAGCGTTTATTCAGCGGTTAGTTTTGAGCGAGCGCACACTTCTGCTGAGCACTCTCTATCCCCCCGCTTGTACTTAGGATGACTCAGTAGCTTGTTTTGTTTTGTTAACGGCCATTAGAAAGATTTAACAGCAATTACCAACCAATCATTTTTCCATTCGCTCAGCAGTTTCAAAAACAATGGTGCGATAGTAGTCAGTCAGCGCTCAGTGCACGCTGGTAATTTAATCTTTAGCCCAACTACAGTATATGATCACAAACTCAGTATTAGGCTGCGTTTCTCCTTGGGAGGGGGGATGCCGGCTGTGCTCTCTGATTGTGGTCCAAATATCTAATGTGGTTAAAAATGTGAAAGTTTTGAAGATTGGGCCAAGAATGTAAATTACAAGAGAATATCTGATAATTAACACCCAATATAAAAACTAAACAATGTCTTTAACAAAGTGAGGGTGAGGTATATAATCTGTGTGTTAATACGCAGGACCCTCACTTAACTGCGAGGAAACCAATAAAACTGTCAGCCAAATATGCTATAAAGTGCTCAGGTGTGGAATATGAGATAATCTCTTTGACACGTGGAAGTTACTTTCATTTTTTCCATCCAGACAATGAGGACAGAAACAGCAACAGAAACGACCAAGCTACAGTAGCGTCATTGAACTGTATGCTAACATTAGCATGCATAAAGATAATCAAAAAGACAATGAAAGCATGCTGATGTAAAGCAGATATAATGTTCATCATCTGACTTTAGATGGAAATAAGCTACAAATTCACTATTTTGCAGGTAATGAAAGTTTTAGACATGTTCAAATTTTGTCCCATTGATGATAGTTAAGGGAACCACCAATTTTAGCTTTCACGCTTAACCATGCAACAGTTGTTGAGACCCTTCACTTAAAGCCACAAATGTCAACTGTGGTATGAGGAAAATTCTGGGAATCAATAAATGCATTAATCTTCATCCTCCATGTATATCTGTCACAAATTTCATGGTCCACAGTTGTGGAGATATTTCAGCCACATTGAGATTAGTATCCTGCTGCTAGCGCAACTAAATTGAATTTAAAAGGAAGACCAAATTTTGATCATTGAAGTATTTTAAACCTTTTGAATAACAATGTATAAAACACTACATGGACATGTATTCAAAAGTCATAGGTAATTTATTCCCCCTGAAACATACTGTTCTCCAAAAAGACCTAAAAATATTCCCACAATAATTATTTTCCAATGGTCCAAAAGGAGAGACATGCTGTTACCACATTTCATATCGAGACTTAACTTGGTGCTGCAGGCCAATGCCCCAGAGAAAATAACTGACTCGAGTAAATTGTTTTCAGATGTTAAGGAGACAGCTTTTCTTTGAGTTTTCTTTTGGTTGGCACAAACTGACCAGAAGAAGCTGGGGTGGGGAATAATACTAGACTGGAATGGCTAATTCGGGTTGGTACGGGCATGAGGTGAACCACAAGGTTGGGATTGGCCTGAGTGGGTTTGTAATGGTCACAGCTGGAATGTGTGTCCTGACTGTGGCCATGGTTTCTAAGAAGAGCTAGACTTTTCCGGCTTCACAGCTGTTATGTGGAAAGGATCTGTGCAGTGGTCCAAATGGTTTGGAGATGGTTCATTGTCTACAGAGAGAGAAAAAAAACTTAAATCCTAATTTTGAAATAATAGTAAACTGTTTCCTCATCTTGTTTTAAACAGGAAATCCACTATTATGAATGACACATGAATAATCCATAAAAAAGTGCAGTTTACATACATTTGAACACTTTGTTATGTAAAATATTCAAGACCTGCAGCACTTCAGAGTAATCCTATATAAGGGTAATAAATTAAACAGAAACAGTATTTTTTTTTCCCCCAAGGGTGAGGGAAGGATGAAGCGGGAGATTGACGGTTGGATCGTTGCAGCCTCTCCAGTGATGCGGACTCTGCACCAATTCATCAAGGTGAAAAAGGACATGAGTCGATTTGTGATTGGCGATAGTGGCTGGGCTGTCCAATTAAGAGGACTCAGAGGAGGTGGCTTGGACATCTAGTGAGGATGCATCCTGGACACATCCCCGGTGAGGCCTTCCGGCTACGTCGCTCTGTGGAGTGGCCCCAGGGAAGACCCAAGACATGATGGAGAGACTAGGTCTCTTAGCTGGGGTTCTTATACTTGGGCTGCTGGCCCCACCAGATGGATGGATGGATGGATGGATGGATGGATGGACAGGAATTTATGAATGGACAAAGATGATGAATGCAGATGCTTCCATCTTATGCTCAGTATAAAAGGACCAAAGTTAAATCCAAGAACATCCATGAAGCACAGGGCTCACTGAATGCTTTAATCAGATTTAAAATTATGTAAATGGTATTATCCTTGAACTGACCAAATCTCATAATCTTATTCTTGGGAATCTCATGATTTGATTTGATTTAGATTGTTGGTGTCACAACAAGATCCAAAATAGGTACTCAATTCAATGAATAGTTTGCCAAACTATTCACTCATATCCACTTAATTGCAATATGGAACTCAACTTGGAATCATTTGCTAGTGCTTACTATAACTTTTTGTCTTGCAAAGCTGATTATGACTCTTGCGGTGGCGTTCTGCCTTTTCTGCCATGCCAACATATCATTATAAATGATGTACTAAAACGACCTCATCACCATCAAACCATCAAATGAGGTCATATCTTTTGGAGGAAGGGTGCCTATCCCTCTAAGGCGGTTCACTGATCATCTACAGAGCGTCTGGAACCCTGTTGGAAGGTGTCCATTCCTCCAACAGGGATCCAGAGACTCTGTAGATGATCATTGAAGCCACTCTGGAGACTTGTAGTGGCTCAATGCCACTTTGCGTGAGTTTTTCCCAGACAATTCATAATACTTTCTGCATTGAGCGTATTTTGGAGGATGTGGAGATGCTCTGGAGTATGTGTTGAGCTGAATCTTTCTGTTAATGCAATGCTTCACCCATTGAGGTACACAGGACACGGGCACAGTCGGATAACAGTACTATATATTCCATTCCAGACAAAACCACTTGAAATGAAAGCAGGTTGTGGCTGGGTCTACTCAGGACTTGGGAGTATGGTCTAGTCTGCTGTTTGGGCTGGCACGAGTCTCGGCCTTGTGTTGAAACATGTCTCTCATCAACTGCGCAAGAACATGTGCTTACAGTTGCTATACACCATGCAAGCTAATGAAAAGGCGACAACACACCAAGGGCCTGCTTGTATATGAATAAATATACACACACTGACAGCTAGTGGCTGAAAATACCATTAGAAGTGTATTATTCCATGCATCAGCTGTAGTCAAGTAAATCAAACTTTCATCTGTTCGTCGTTTAAGCCGATTGACAGTTGGACAGTTGAAAAGTTGAAGGGTGCTCAACGCACTGGAAAGTGCATCCCCAGATAAATTCTCAGCTGTTTCTGTCTGTTGCTAGTTAGCATGCCCCGTCTGTAAGTCAACGAAACACCATCTGCATTGACAGGCTTGTTCCACTTGTGCGAGACACTGGAAGACTGTGAGGGGGCTGCGGTTTGGTACAGTTGGACTGACTCAGTGTGCGAATGGTGTGTGCGTGTGTGTATGTGTGTGTGTACAGTGTTTCTTGGCAGACCTATGGGCATTGCCTTTTTGCCTCTCATCACACAAGAGACATATGACTCACTTATTTTACCATTATGTGCGTAAACCCAAATATTCCCCTATCCAGAAGCAGGAGAAGGGGGTCCAAAACAAGTGGCGGTGTGACTACAGAAATGATAATCACCATCATTATTAAGCTATAAATATTAAGGTTTCCAGTCTCATATTTGTAACTGTTGATAATTTCCCAGTTTGCGGAACCATTGGTCAGACTGTAAGACTGCAAGGAAGACAGAGAAAAAGATACCAAATCAGGAAAGTGTCGTCAGATACCAATTTTGATTTTGAACTATCGAACGTTTGTTCAAATGCTTTAAGCAATCTATGCTCCATTTTAATGGGTAAACAACCTCTTGGAGTCATACGAATACCAACTGTCCTCTTTAAGAACCAAAAGTGAAAGCATGAATTTATTTTTCCACCACAACCCTTATAGGAAGAAGGACGGGATAGGGTGTGACTCGGACACTGAGGACAGTGGTTTTCTGCGTCTCATGCATGCAACCTTCCTGAACTTTGAGCAAGTTCTTTTTGTTGCCTACACCATAGTTGTAGCAGTTGAGTCATTTTTGGAACATATAAGTCATAAAGGGCAAGACTTCAAAATTCAAAGCATGTGGATTGTAGATATTTTATAGGTTAAATGCAATGCTTCATGCATGAAAACATGATTTTTAGATGTTATTTTTTGCACATGTTAAACCTAATGTAATTATAGCTACACACAAATATGAAACACTAAAGTACAAATCAAAAAAAGGAAACATAAGAAAAAAACAGAGTCTATTTAGTTTTGTTAAGATATAGAACATTCAACTCGGAAGGAAAACATTGGCGTGACCACTATTAAGCCCTTAATATTTAAACATGTAACAAATGTTTCCCTCCTTTTTTCCTACAAAGCCCCTTTTCCTGTTACCTCTCCCTCTCTCCCCACCGTCCTCTCTCTGTACCTCTCCACTAATTCTTTCAGCATGTGCATTGTGTGTTACCATTTTAGTTGTCAGCGTGACACCATGACAAGTTCCCTTTGCATTTTATTATATTTGTGACTACAGTTATCTATGCAAAAGTTCAAAGCGTACAGCTATCCACCTGCAGCGATCCAAGAACCCAATAAAAGTATAAAGTAGTGGAATGGCCACAGACGACCTTTGAAAATTCACTCCTCTCTCTTTCCTGTACACACAGCTGTGACCGGCCTCCTGCGTCCCGTCACGCCGATCTTCTGACAGCAGTCTTCCGAGGTTGACCTGATTACTGAGAGGCCTCCCTTCCCATCATGCGTCTGATTGTCACCTTCATCTTCCTGCTGCTCTTCCGGTTGGCCGAGCCCCGGAGAGGCCTCCGGTCAGGGGCTGTGGAGAGGGGCGCCGGGGGCCGCGTACGAGGCAGAAACAGGGCCGGGGTCATGCGGCGCCAAACTCAGGAGTGTAAGGAGTACATGGAGGCGGGAGAGAAGTACCTGGACTGCCAGGACAGACAGCTGACCACAGTGATGGAAGACTGGCCTAAAGATATTCACCACCTGCTGCTGGCCAGGAATAAGATTCAGGCAAGTGCAGACGTGCATGTGTAAATATAAAGATATAAGACGCCAGCTTCCTGCTAAGGAGCAGAAACAGTGTGTCTGCAAATTCCGAGAATGTCCCATACAGCTTTCTTTAGCAAACAAGCCTCTTTGCGTCAATTTTCTAGAAATTGACGTCTCAAGCCTTTTAATCTGATCCTAAACCCAGCCAGTTTGTTGATAGCATCAGCATCTGTGCACCATTCATTTGGTGTTGAGATCAAAGACAGGTTATTTTGCAGTGTGTGTGTGTGCGCAATCGTGTGTGTATGGTTTTGCATTTCTTGAGTAAGCGTGTTCACAGGTGTTTAGAGGATCAAACCAAAGCTCTTTGCCAGCAAGATATGAGGGAGTGGCTTAATCAGTATAATTAAACTTTACCTTCTCCAATTCCTGTTGCAATAGTTGGGTTGTGGAATGAATGAGCAGTGGGGGAAAATATGAAGAAAGTCGATTGCGTTTTATTTTTAGCCGTAGCTTTGACCCTGTTGGATTTTTGGCTTGAAATGTGAAAGTTGTTGTTCATAGTGCCAGATCCGCGGAGAATTATTGTCGGCTTCAAAGAGCTGAATATTTTAGATTTAAAGCCCAGACCTTTGCTGTTTTGTTTCACTCTGACTGCTGTCATAAGCCTCACTTCTAGGATCAGCAAGCAGATGTTTTCAGTTAAAAAAAAAGCTTTGAAAAACCTATGTTAAGTTACCTGAACCAGCAGACAGAAAAACAGGTGAACATAGTGGACTAAAGAGGCAGATAGTTCCCTTTGGCTTAACCTCTTAATCCACACCCCCTTTTCAGTCTTATTTGTGAAAATGGTATGCCAAAACTGTAAGTAGCACAGTTTCCACAAGTCACATGTTGTTCAAAAGCCATCTATCTACTGGACATCCAAATCTGATAGCCCTGGCTATTGGCTATCAGATTTTGATGGTCTTATTGTTGGAAATTTCGGTCACACTGTTGTCTATCAAAGCAAAGGTGGTCAAACCTTTGTAGTTGGTCTTTTTTGGCTTTCAAGCTGGCTATCTCCCAACCACATGCTTCGATTGGCTTGTGCATGGTGTCAATCAATGTAAAAGAAATTCAAGACCATAATTTCTATGCCATTTGTGCATAGAAATCAATGACTGAAGCATAATAATGCTGTAAATGACCTTCTGCTGCTCTGTCTTAAGAGGTTTAAAGGAGAATGACCGCTCAACTTAAGTTCATCAAGTATTCAGAAAGTATCAAATGACAGAAAATCGTTCACGTTTCTCCTTTTAGGTTTTGAGGGACAACATGTTCTCCCAGTTCACCCAGCTGAGGAGCCTAGACCTCCAGCAGAACGACATCTCCATGGTGGAGGAGCGAGCGTTCAGCGGCCTCTCCCAGCTCACCACCCTGCTCCTCCAGCACAACAAACTGAAAACAGCCACCGAAGAGGTCCTGCTCCCTATGACCCGCCTCACCTACCTCCGTCTCTACGACAACCCCTGGAACTGCCAATGCTCTTTGGACAGCCTGGTCAATACCCTGCAGGTGCCGAGTAACCGTAACCTGGGCAACTATGCCAAGTGCGCGGAGCCACATTCGTTGAGGGGCCAGAAGCTGAAGAAGCTGCAAGTGGATTTGCTGTGTAACAGCCAGGTGGACAGGAGGCCGGGGGAAGGAGGAGGGGTACGACCAAGGCCTCCGCCAATAGTGAAGCCAGAGGCTACGTCCATGTGCCACACCTACATGTTCCCCAAACCTCGGCTGGACTGCAGCAACAAAGGTGAGACCATCAAGCTCTTTATTTCCAGATCTTCATCTTGTCACGTTGAATCAGACCATAACGTAATAAGTGCTGATAAAGTAGTAGTGGGTGATAATGTAATAAATTTGCCCTATGTAATTTGAACATGCAATTTGGTTCCTTTGTGACCTTGGAACCGGTAAATTCTCGACACAACTTACTTCTTTCCAAATCGCTCAGAAATAATATCTTCACTTCAAGGGGATGGGGTTACTTTGTCGGAGAACCTTCCTTCTTGGAAAGAAATAAAGAGAAGTCAAAATGCTACTATGTCCACAGAAAAGGTTTGACACGATACAAACCAAACACTGAAGCAGCAATAACACATACAAAGATCCTATTTAAATTTCCTCCTTTCATTTGCAGCCAAACTCTAGTCTAGGAAGTGATATCATGGTTCGCTACTGTACGGCTTTGCCACTTATTTGACCGCTGTCAAAGACATGATTTCATTGGCAAACAGGCAATGGACAGACCTGGCAAAAGGACACCTTGCATACAAAAAGGTGCATTTGTCTGGTTTGCGCAGCCAGAACCAAGCTACAAAGTCTCCCCAGTGTAAACTTACACTTGCTTGTTCAGTAAAAATGGTTGCCAGACTTAATTTAGCTTCTCTGAACAAGTGGAGTTGTTTTTATTAAATTTGCCCTCTGGGTCTGCCGGTCTGTTTTTTCAAATGATTGCCCTTTTTTTCTCCAAAGTGGTAGTTTATAGATCACATGTCATAGAAAGTAAAATTTAGAATTAGATTTTGATTAATAGAAGGTCTTGGGTGAAGTTATGATGTTATAACATCTACAGTTACCGCTCACTCCCCCATTCACAGCCATTCAATTAGAGGAGATGCTCATTAATATTAATGAGACAGGTACAAAACAGCCTGCAGAATGACATGAGAAGCTTTTTGCCTCTTAAATCTTTTTATGAGGTATATCACAAATTCAAATAAAATCTGCACAAGAAGTTTGCTGTAGTAATATCATTTCACTTTATTCTGTCGTATTTCAGGCTACTGTAATGTATTATGTTATGTGTGGCATTTTCAAAACACAAAAAAAGTTTCAGTGTTTCTGTTTCAAAAAGTGACAAAATGCTATCTGAGATGGCCAGAGCTGACAGATCACATTTCACTGCTTTCATGCGGATTCTTTAATCTGGTTTGCTGTCTCGTCTCCTCCGTCGGTCTTTCCCTTCATCTCCGTCCCCTTCAAAGCACCACCGCGCGACTTCTTTGTCCAACCCAACGCCATCGCTGTATTCGGCTGAATATGCGTCCTTGATGGGGACCAAATGAGCTCCCAGCTTTAAATGAGCGATTGGATGCGTCTCTAAATGGAGAGCTTATGCCCTTCAGTGAAAGCAATCTTTCACAGAGTACAGACAAGCCAAAGCCACACAATGCAGCGACTGTTGCAGAAATGCTCGAGGAAGTTTTTTGCATATTTTCCTGATTTATTTTTTTTCTCTCTCTCTCTCTCTCTACAGTAGGACTTTTTGAATTGATCCTTTATCTGAACCACTATAGGGTTTCTCTGTTTTTCTCACAGGCGAATTCTCTCATCCGTCTTTTCTTCTGCTTTTTAATGCCCCACTGCTAACTCTCTCCATCCTGCCTCTTAATTCGTACCCCTCCATGAAAGCGATACGTGACGTGTGTGACCGCCGCCACAGCTGTTTTGCATTACGTTCAATACATGGTCTCCTTTGATTCCTAAAGATGCCCATATAGCTGGACTGTAACCTAACACTAGCTGAGGTCCTTTGAGGACTTTTCATCCTGTTATTTTCCCTGCACATGATTTCAGCACTAACGTTTTCATTGTCTGCA
Organism: Lepturacanthus savala; assembly: GCA_030544235.1. NCBI lineage: Eukaryota > Metazoa > Chordata > Actinopteri > Scombriformes > Trichiuridae > Lepturacanthus > Lepturacanthus savala. The sequence goes on from CM060474.1 coordinate 14,999,515, forward strand.
TAAAAGCTGTCATTCACAGTTAAATCTAACCAGAGGTGGATTATATAATAACACATTTGCGCTCTCTCTGTTGTCTGTTCAACAATCTGGACGCCGAATGTGGCACCCCACTTGTCGCGCTCTCTGCCACGTTTATGCTTCCTCCAAGTCCTCGTTAAATCAGACAAAACCTGTTATGGAAGTGGGGTTTTCTTGTAAGCAAACCGAGAGTTATGTTCACAGGCTGTTACTCACCAAAACCCATTGTGCAAAGGTACAAATGTGTCGAGTCCTGCATTGTTTTGCACGCATGTTTATTGCCTTGCAATCTTCTTCTTCTCTGCCTTTGTTGGCGCATCGCTGCGTTTCTGGATGCGATGGAGCCCCCTACAGATCGGTCAAATAGTGTGTAACTCTGGGTCAAAAGCTCCACAGAGCATCTTAAATTTAGAGTATTAGATACAAATTTGTACATTTTGTGTGGAATAATAAAGCTCCTAAAACAAAATGTGCAAAAAAAAAAAAATACAGGGCCCTGTGGTTCTATTAATCGTATTTCGGAAACATCCAGCCGGGGCTCTTGGATCCCCTTTGTGTCTGTGCACAGAAATAGCACTTGCAGCATTTGAAAATGAATCACTGCATCCAGAGCGAGACTTTAAGAGAAACAAAAGAACTCGACGCACACCGACAGCTCAGACGACGGAGATGAAGTGAAAACAAACATGAGTTTCAGCAGGCGCAACCGACGTGGAACATGGTTTTTCTTTCGCACAGGACTGAAGCTAGCAGGCACCAAAAACATCAAAAAAAAAAAGAAAACCCAGAGCAGAGTGGAAACCTTTTCTGATCCCCCAGTCTCCAAACCCTATATTTTCCTCATGCCTATCTCCTTGCTCTGTGCTTTTCCCCCTGTCTCCATGTCTCCTCTGGTATGAAGGCTGTTTCTCTGAGGTGAACCACAGCAGATCTCGGGCTCCACATCACCACTCTCACTGGAGCTTTGTTGATCCTGTATACAGAATGGGAGTCATATGGGAGTTCTTAAGCCTGTGCTTCTCATAGATTTATAGTTTTGTTAGAGATACTACTGGAAATGCAGTTAAGTTATTCAAATTAAAAGTAGGTTTTTCAAACTTTCTAAAAAAAAAAATGTTAAACCAGTGTTGGAGTGACTCATTAGGTCAAGAAGTCATAGGTTTTTGGAAGTAATACAAATCCTGAATATGAAGTTTAAGCCATCTGAGTAGGCAGAAAACTCTCTCAGGACATCCTGGATCGCAGTTAGTCGGCAGAAGAAATAGAAAAACCTTCATGTCATGTCAGCTAGAAAGCATGAGAAAGAAAAAAGGACGATATCAAACCATATTGAACACCGTGTCTAACAGATTTAGCAGCTACAGCAAGCCTGCCAGGTGCCAATGAGTTTTCCTGCAGGTCCTGGCTACGCCGGCGATTCTGCAACTGCACTCTGACTGCTGGGGTTTCGGCGTTTTCCCAAATCAATTTTTCATGCCCCCGGGGTGAAAAAGTCACTGAAACATTGTGAGAGCGGAACATGGGATCCTAAGAACTCTCGCCGAATCCAATTGTCAGCTACCGCACAGCGCGATTCGCAGTGCCTCGGATAAAAATAGGCCGATCGTGTTTAGATGATTCCCTTATCTTGTTATTTCCCCCAAAGACAATGTTGCCATAGCGATAAGGGAAAAAAATAGGTTCATGCAACCAGTCGTGGCCAAGACCAGAAATAGACAAAAAGCCCTTCGGAGCAGATTGTGTTTATTTTCATTTAACTCTCAGCAAGAAAGTGAATTCAAGTTTCCCAAAAAGTGTCTGAAATTTGCAATTTGCAAAAAATTGGAACAAAAAGCAGCTTCTTTGCATGGGCAGAACTGAGTCCAGTAGTGGAACCTACCCTTTAATCCATCCGCTATTATACCGCGACTATAAGCAGTTACAGTCGGCACCGGCCTAAAACGTATCGCTTTTCGATTAAACGCGACCCCGTGACTGCGAATGTAAAGGGAGGATAGGACTACTCGCATGAATCTGGTGGTTGTAATAGTGATATGGTGTAAACAGGGCTGTCAGCGTGTTTAGAAAAGGCTTCACCCCCGGCCTCTATATCTTGTCTGATGTATGAATGATGACAAAATGTTGTAAGTATTACGTAAAGCCCGAAATAACTCGCATGTGTATATCCGGACCCCCAGAGACGCAAGGGGGGGGGGGGGAATTATAGAAGATGCTAACAGACAGAGATGGAAGAGACGCCAACTCATTCAGGCTGCTGCGCCAGGCTGGATTTAGAAGCCTCTTTCCCTGAGGTGTAAACTGATTCGCAGACATTGAACCCAACACAGGGTTACAATCATAACCAAATCTAGGCCTCTGTCTCTGGATGTGACTCATGGTTGTATTTTGGATGGCATCGAGTTTTAACACGAGCCGACGTACAGTCCCTCTGCCGTATTATGTTCATCAGAAGACACTTTAAGGAATTTCTCCCCCTGTCAGGCCTGGGGCATGTGTCCAAGCCACGAAAATCTGCTGCACACAGCTGCCACCGGCGTTTTACCGCTTCCCTTTCTGCTGTCGAAATAGCATGAAAAATAACGCGCCGCTCGCTCCGAACGGACTCAATATTAATGCTCTATTGAAATATACGCATCTTCTTGGAAAACGGAGATTAATAATGTCACCGCTGCGAGGCAACTTATGGCGAAAAGGAGGGGAAACAATTAGGCTGCAGACTTGCCTTTTTCTGCAAATCATCCGCACTAGCTAGCCCATGCGCTGCGGGGATAAACGATCAAATTAAAGCCCTGCACTAAATCACCGGGCCCATAATTCTGCTGAGACTAAATAAACATGGCAGACCTTTTTATTCAGCTGTTGTACATTCACTCTACTGCATGATCCATGTGTTTTTACTAATAATGGAACCTCCGACCTTCCTTGGCGAGTCGGCAACTAAACAGTTCTAAAAAGGTCAATCACAGGTGTCTTTTTGACATTAAGCAGTTGCCATAATTAAGACTACAAAGAATATATATATACATCTTGTTGCAATCAGGTGAAATATAAGGATTCTGAGAGCTTTTCCGATGGGCCCAGACGAGTCAAAAGATGAACAGATGTTCAGATGTGATGATGAAATACTGACAGCAGATTCTGGAAAAAAAAGATCCATCTAAAACCCTGTGATGAATTAATGACTTTCCCTGACATGTTCTCGCTCTCCCGCTCTGCCTGCATGTTTTTTCGTTCAGCGGCCCCCTCTGTAGAGGTATATAACACAGATGTTCGGATAGTGGAGAGCGCCGTGCTATCTAAAATAGTCGCTCTGGTAAAAGAATCAGATAAAACGCCTCTATTCGGAGGAGCATCGGCCATTCTGGTCACAGACACCTTGACCTTGTCTGTTGTCACGGTGTAGGGGATCATCCTCGCTTCGTGTAAAACGCAGAAGACGGATCCTGTTGAAAAGGGAGGATTTTCTCTTTGGTTTTCACAAAGAGAGCCTGGGAATTTGAGTTTGAAGTCGGTGCCAGCCATTTCCAGTTAAATGCGGGGGAAAAAAAAAGCTGCTTGGAAAGAGATGCAGACACATATCTGCCGACTGTAGTGGGAAATCCCTCTAGATCTGAAGTCCTGATGGTTTGTAACACGGAGCTGCCGTTGTACTTTGAGTCCCATCGCCTAGCGTTAATCGCCGGAGCACATTTCCGGAGCGTATCAGCGCCATCTGCGTGCATGCTGCTCATGTTTGTCCCCGCGTGTGTAATTAATGATCCGTGGCACCGTTCCTCCACGATAACTGGCTCCAACGTCTCCCGCAGTAAAGCGTGTAAAACGCTGCGACATCTGCGCCCCGTAAAAATCCTCCGCGAGCGAACTCCCTTCCAAATTGCACAGGCCGTGTTAATAAATAGCCGCAGGAAACGAGTCCAGATCCAGATCAGAGTCCACGTATGCATCACCTTTACATATGCATGTGCGCACGCAAGTCATCTGGTTTTGACGGAATCAATAAGTAATTTGATATCAAAATAAATAGTCACTTCCTCTCATCTGCAACCATTTTGCTGCTTCGAAACCAATCGGCCATGCTCATTCAGAGGGGACGGGCCTGCAGCTGCTGTTTTAAACACAACAATTCAATAATTAACACAGCAGGTGACTGAAGTCATTGACACTGAATCAAATCAAATGACAAAACTTGTTAAAACTTTTCTTTTTTTAAAAAAAGCATTGACTCAACAACCGAAGCAAATGGATGTTTTGGATATATTTACACTTTCATCTGTGGAGAAGCTCCAGAAATGTGGACACCAGATTCTAGCTTCAATTTCTCTTGCTTCTAGCTTTAAATCTGCCAAAACATCACAGAGATGATACAGCATTTGTAAAATGTGCTTCAGCGTGGGACTTCCCATTGAAACTCCTGAGAGGATCTATTATCAAGATGGGAATATGTGGGAAACACTGTTGCATGAATTATGGCAGGAGACCAAGGAATCACTATTTCCCCAGAAAGAGTGACTGTGTGTGTGTGTGTGTGTGTGTGTGTGTGTGTGTGTGTGTGTGTGTGTGTGTGTGTGTGTGTGTGTGTGTGTGTGTGTGTGTGTGTGTGCGTGCATGGGTGTGAGTGAGAGACTGGAAACAGTGGAAATAAAAACAGTCTTACCTGGCACAAACGTGAATCATTGTTACACATGCTGTCACAGCTGACTTAGCATCTTGAAAATGCTAAATGTTGCTCGCAACCCACAGAACATCTTGAAAAGGAATAAAGACGCAGACAGATTGAATTTCCAGCACTCCCGCTGATTCTGGTGCTTTTGCAGTCGGTATTTTGATTTCATTCGTTGCGCACATCTGCCTCGAACGGATTACGTTTTTCGTTTGACACCTTTTCTCTGCTTTCCTGGTTCCCGCTTGTTTGCCAATTCCTTTGAGCGTGGACTAACTCATGCCCCCTGTCTTCCTCTCCCTGCAGATTTGAACAACATCCCGTCCAACCTGCCCTCCGACATAGTGAAGATGGATCTGTCCGGTAACAGCATCAAACATATCAAGCCCAAGCAGTTCCTGCTGTCCAAAGATCTCAAGCTGCTTAACCTTAGCAGCAATGGCCTGCAGCATATAGACAAAGGTAACAGCACATTTCCTCACGTGACTATGTATATATACTACCGTTCAAAAGTTTGGGGTCACTTAGAAATTTCCTGATTATTAAAAGAAAAGCACTGTTCAATGAAGATAACTTTAAACTAATCAGAAATACACTCTATACATTGCTAATGTGGTAAATTACTATTCTAGCTGCAAATGTCTGGTTTTTGGTGCAATATCTGCATAGGCGTATAGAGGCGCATTTCCAGCAACTATCAGTCCA